>JAPDEZ010000013.1:0-634628 GCA_027569385.1 Penicillium decumbens
CCCCCCCCCCCCCCCCCCCCCCCCCCCCCCCCCCCCCCCCCCCCCCCCCCCCCTCTTTCACGATCCGCCCCCCCCCGTCATATACACATAACTTTAAAGTTGGGCACGGTTTTTTTTTTTTTTATTACATGTTTTTTTCGGGCTTTGGTTTGGTTGGTGGCGGCCCTTTTGGGCCCCCCCCCCCCCCCCCCCCCCCCAAAACCCCCAGCGTCACTAACATCCCTTGTTTGCCAGGTGGTTCAAGCGATCCTTCTTCCAATTCGTCAACAACCCCCCGTGTGGTCAGTGCTGCATGCCTACGATCGCACAGGGCATGACCCCCCCGAGTGCCGAAGAGGCCGCCCGTGGCGCCACCCGAGTCGAGTTGTACCGCTGCTCCGGAAACGGCTGCGGTGCCTACGAGCGGTTCCCCCGATATTCGGACGTCTGGCAATTGCTGCGGTCTCGCCGCGGCCGAGTTGGCGAATGGGCCAACTGCTTCAGCATGCTCTGCCGCGCGGTCGGAGCCCGTGTCCGCTGGGTATGGAACTCGGAGGACTACGTCTGGACCGAGGTGTACTCGGAGCACCAGAAACGATGGGTGCACGTGGATGCGTGTGAGGAGGCTTGGGACCAGCCCCGTCTCTATGCCGAAGGCTGGGGCCGAAAAATCTCCTACTGTATCGCCTTCTCGATCGACGGTGCGACCGACGTGACCCGCCGCTACGTTCGCAATTTTGCGAAGCATGGCAGCCCTCGCACCCGTGCGCCCGAAGAAGTTGTCCTCTGGTCCATTCTTGAAATTCGGCGGAAGCGTCGTGAGAACATTGGCAAGACGGACTTGCCTCGCCTGACCAAGGAGGATGAGCGCGAGGAGAGGGAGCTTCGAGGTTACACTGCCTCTGCTCTCGCTGCAGAGATCAACAACATCTTGCCGCGCAGCCTGGTTGGTCGTCCCGACGAGCAGAAGCACGCCGATGCTCTCCGGGAGGCTGCGGCCCAACGAGCCAATGCACGACACGGTCACTCTGGTCCTGATCGGTCTGGCGGTGGACGGTAAATCCTCATGACGACTATCCTTTCTTCCTTTCTCAACTTGACCAAAGTCTTTCTTCGGTTCTCTGGTTCTGTCGAACCCCGAGCGACTCGTTGATCCTCCAGCACTGCGCTGACAAGAGGACCGGGCGCCCTCGACTGAATCATTACGGCAAAGCGGATTCGCCTCCGACCGGCCCCGACCAGAGCTCAAGATGAATCACGCCCGTCGGTGGACATCCCAGCGCTGTTGGTTTTGGCGGCTCTCTCATTTTACTCAAACGCCAGAGTGCGACTACGACTGCGACTGCGACTGCGACCGCGATCGCGACCGCGACCGCGACCGGGACTTGGGACATGCCCCTGTTCGGCCCGGATACCAGAAAGACTGGCGATACTGAACACGATGACACACATTGACCATTGATCACACCAGCTCCCACATACAATCGACCGAGACATATCGACACGATGCATCTTTTTTATTCTTATCTCAAACTCTCATTGCGATACACATGATACAGCAGGAGCAATTGGAAGCGCCTTACCTGGAATACGGATTCTCCTAATCGGTTTACTGCACTATTTCGCATCATGGCATTTGGCTTGGGGCATGGTTCTGCACGGCGCCAGTGGTGACGACTATGACTTTCTCTATAATCTTGTTTGATATCAGCCTGACGGCACATGTTTTACTACGAGACGCGGGTTCTGCTTTTCAAGCTATCTACGCTTTACCCGGGTATTGGAGCGACATCTCGATCTTTTGCTTTTCTCTTCTATACTTCTACCAATCAATATCCACTCTTAATAATTTTTCAAATGTGATACCTTGGACCACTAGTAAGCTGTATAGTATTGTGTACCCCAAAAATACCTGTTTGATTGTGATGTGCGATCCTCCCCCGCGATGACTCTGCTAGCGCCTGCTAACCCTGCGAGTGGAGCGCGGTGGATCCCTAGACGTAACTCGCTGTGAGTTCTACAACATTAGTGCAGTAGTGATCGTCTACTCACCAGTAGTTACCTACTACGGCGTACATGGTCTACATCTATGTACAGTCCCTACTTACATAGATAAATACAAACTCATATCGGGCATCTCGGTGGAGAAAAATAAGGCGTAGGGCCAGGCACGGGCCCGTTCTTAGGATATTTTTAGAGATTCATGGATCCTAGTGGGTCCAGGATCTCATTACTGCAAAAGGGGGAAAGTCGTGGGTTTTTCAACTTGGGTATCTACGTACTACCTATGTCGTTTGTGAGACTAGAGTACGTGATTATCAGATAGTTATCTTGATATGTCGAGTCATCTCGTTGGCTGTGTATGGAATAAATTGGAGCCTTGCAATTTGATGCGAGGAGGGCAATCACGTCAACACAAGAATCCAGCCTCGTAAATCTGGATTCCTGGGCTCAGAATTCGACAGTGTAACTCTGTGTTCCGTGTTCTGCCGGTGATTAACCTCGGCTCTATGTATGAACTACATATCTGTATAAGGTACTGAGGCCTAAGTCTCTTTAAATGGTGCCCGAGATGCAATTAATGTATAGTAATGCGTATTGTTTATGTAGTTAGTTAACTTTATCATTGATCGCACGGTCAGCTGCAGAAAAAGGGTATTTCCGAGCGGCCACGTCCGACTGACGAATCTTCTGCTCGTGCTTCTCCACCTCACGCCGTCGTGATGCAACAGTCGATCCCCCTCCGCTGCAAGTCCTCGCCGATCCGAGCCAACTCGTGTGCATAGTACGACTGGCCCTGCAGTCTTAGTTCCCACGACGCCAGCACCGGGTCTCCCTTTGACGGTGATTTTGCATCAGCAAGCATTCCAGGCGCGAACTGGGGACAGGAGCAGGCGCGCGAAGAAAGTACAGGCCGGGGACTCGACGCGGGGCTGGAACTTGAACTGGAACTGGGGACAGAGCTTGAACTGGACTCCTCATCCGAGCTGGTCTCCACTAACACGGGGTCCAACCCCACAGTCCGACGGAGAAGACCCCGCGAACAGTCCACGCGCAGTCCACTCAAGGGCTCGAGGAACACGGGCAGTTTCTCCACGGGCTCGCAAAACCAGCTGCTACCTAGTACCAGCACGAATGATCGTAGTGCGGGGAGTCTATTCAGCATGCGACAGGCTTCCAGCCACTGCGCGTGTCCTGCGGAGACGTATACTGCGCGCACGGGGTCTTTGCTCGGAAGCCAGTGGCCGGGGAAGGACCAGCGAAGCTCGACGTTTCGGATACAGTCCCAGTGATCTGAGGGTAGGGTCGGACGTAGGTAGGGAAGGGTCCAAGGGTTGCTGAATTCGAAGGTGTTGAGAGTGTAGAGGATGTGGATGGACTCGTGGTATCTAACTCGAATTGCGGGTTAGAGGCATTTCACCAGGAAAGACATAATGCCTTGATTTGTATTGGTTTTCATACATTTGGCGACTGGTTAATGCGAGACCTAGCAGCATATCTCGACGGCGTAGATCGCCGTCTTTAACGGGTTGTGCGATTCCTGCTCCGGTGCAAATCTCGCAGAAGTTGCCGTGGACTCGGCGTCGTGTTTTATCTGATGTTGCGTTTTCACTGAGCGGACATACTATGTGTCCGAGTCGTTGGCCGCTACGCTGGACTATGTGTAGTCGCTGACTGCCCAGGACGTATTCCCAGATCATTAGTCGTAGCTCGGGTGATAGATGGGAGAGTAGATGGCATTGGGGTTGTGGTTGCCATGCTGATAGGGTACGACGACGGGTACGTGGGAGGGGAGGAGGTTTGTTGCCTGCCGAGTAGTGAGTAAGAAGTGACTTTTGGAAAAAAAAGGCTGTGATGCACTCACTTTGGTATCGTTGGACAAGCACGTCCTCCCAGGAGAAGACACCCTGTTTTATGCGGGCCATAGGTTATTTGGTGGAGCCGAGGGTATTCAATGCTTTTTATATAGGATGATAGACACCCTAAGATCCGTATGATCAAAGGTAGTCTAAAAGTAGTTCCATTCAATCCGAGTCCATGACCATCTGTCCAACTTCGGGACTTCAGGAGAGACAGAGAAGTCGGTGTGATGATAATCCTTGGATCGACGAAAGATAAGGAGATTGCGGAGACAACACATCCGGTCCCACTTTCTGACTTTACTTTGTACAGTTTCTCATTTTTGTAGCGACTGATCCTAGTGTACATCCATACATCCATGGTCTGTTTCTTGGGTTCTTGCTTGACCCATCAATGTTGACCTTTCTTACAGAAATGTCTTAACCGGACACTCTGACCACATGCGCTCCCAAAGTATTTGTTGGGCAGGGAGCCCTCAATCCCTGCGACAGCATGGCCAATCCAGCCGGCTGAAGTCGGTCAATCGTGGTTGGCGCCGGCAGGGTCCCCACATACGCATTGAAGTTGTAGATGCCGCAATTGCAGGTGTCCGTGATGTCTTTCAGGCTGGTCCCCGACAGCACCGTCTGTCCATTACGGGTGACAGCAAACTTCTGCTGGCCCATGCCCATGGGAATCGAATGTGCGCTGATACCCTCAGGGGCCTGGATGACTCGTGACTGGTCACCTGACTGCACCTGCACTTCGGCGGGGGATTTGAGGAGTGCAACGACGAAGACTTCGTCTTTCATGCTCTCCCATCCGTCGGGCCGACCGCGGAAGTAGTTGCCGCTGGAGTTGTTGGCATCTCCCATCGTGGTATCGGTGGCATCACAGTTTACGTCCTTTTTCGTTGTACGGTACCAGTACACTAGCTTCTCCTCGGTGATATATGGCAGGGCGATGGTGACACCTGCCTTGTAGGCTGCGATGAACGGCTTCGACATCTCGAGCCAGCCTGTATGGGGCCTTTCAATTTGGTTAGTGGTAGTCCACACGCAGGCTTCTCTCCGGACAATACTTACATGCCCTCCACCCACTTGGAGGCACCGTCATCAGTGTGAGGCGATGAAAGGGGTCCAATGTAATGCGATTCTCCATAATCATTCCAAGTGATGATCTCTACAAAGCGAGGACCGAGTGCCAAAATCTCTCGCCACCGGTTGTACCAAAGAAGATCGGAGGGGAATACCCAATTCTTGCTGTAGGAGACCTCTGCTCCAAAATGAGTTGAGAACCAAGCGGAGGCAGCTACACAATCAGTGAGGAGAACATCAAGTCTCAACCACAAAAGACTTACGAGCAATGTAGGGCTTCCCTCTCAAGGCAGCGATATAGGCCCTGTCGCCGTCAGCCACAGTGACGGTGCGGTCTCTCGACGGAGCCTTGTTCTCGCCATTATTAGGCCAGGCCATCCAATTCAGCGCACCCTGGATAGCATTGAAATCACCCTGACCGGGATGGAAGTTGGGCGCGAAGAAAATAGCTTGTCCCGCCGCAGCATTCATGGCACCGACATCAATGCCGTCACCTGAAAAGGAAGATACGAAGACCTTGCCATCGACCTTGAGTTGAGCCGGACGGTCGGCATACTGCCTGATTTTGGCGCCGACGGCGCTTGCCTGGTCGATATGCCACCAGTTAAAATCGAATGAGAGGAATACGTTCATTCCATTCCGAGCGGCTGAATCGTAGGCAAAGTTGAGCTGGGTATCGGTGTAGGGATCCGTTCCAATGTTTAGGGCAAAGGCATCAATGCCCAGATCTTTGGCGCGTTTCATGTCGTTGTCGTAGTCTGCTGAACTCTGGCGGTTGCTCGTGATGCCAATCTAGTTATATGTTTCAATACCGGTGTTTGTTGGGTTCCGAGGGTGATTCGGTTTCCGACACGAGATACTCACCATGAAGTGACAAAACACCAGTCTGTCGGTGAGTTCAGCTGATCGAGACACCATGGCTGTAGTCGTAGTTGCGGGAGAGGATACAGGGCATGCCATGGCGTTGAGAAACAGTGATAGAAGCCCTATCAGGGTCGGAAGGAGGAGTGGATACAACATAGTCCGTGGTACTTGTAGTGAGACAGGTGGGGCTTTGGTTTTCGTGCCAAGGGTGAGTGAAGTTATGGAAATGAAAGATGAAGTGAGTGAGTGCTGACAGCAATTGAAGGAGAGTGAGGGTGGTAAAAAGAAAAAGTATTAAGGGAAAAAGTGTCATAATAAATGGCATTTTCCTTTTCGGCATTCTTTAATTCTTCGAGCTTGCTACCTTATCCTACTAGATCTTAGCCATCAACCAAAGAGCGCTTAGAAGACACATCTACTCCGACACGGGGTGTTTACTTGGCTGCTACAGTATCACCCTGTCAGACGGTGACCCTCGGCGCCTAAGAGTTACGGGGTGAATATTGAATAGTGGAAGCTGTTCCCCAACCACTCATGAGATCTACCATCAGAAGCACAAAGGTGAAATGAACTGAATATGGCAGACGACATTCAAGCAGCAGCTTGGTGTGACATGAATGATGGATTGTCATGACGATCATCTGTCATTAGCGCTTAAACTCAGGGTCATGTTTCATGATAGTCGATGCCGTATCGGGTGTTTTGAAAGTGTTTAACTGGGGCCCTGATTCAGGTACCGATCAGATCCCATCAATCTACGAGATTCATCTACCGAGCTCTCGATAGCACCATCATCCCCGATCTGTTTTTATTCCCCTGTTTCTGCTTGAGACAGTGCCTCCCACATAACCACGTTTGTCATGCTTCCGACTGAGCCCTGCATATTAGGGAGATGTGGATGATGATTCCGGGTACACGAAAGGCCACTGTACAACCCACCGACGTAGGTGAAGTTGTCAACTGTTACCTCTACGAACTGGTTTCAAGCTTCGACCTAGATGTCCAGTGACTGGTAAACTTTTCACTCTCGCATATATTATTACTTCCGTTTCGAGTCTATGTCAGCTTGCTTCGGGAATAAACTAAATGGAACTGGTACCGGTCTTGCCGATGCAACGGCTGCATACATATCTCGTCTTTTGTACTCGGCCGTGCAACATAACTTCCAAGAGAATGTACGGAAAGTTGGTCCTGTGATGGACCATCTTGTTGGACAATCTCTTTGGACACTGGATGGACTTTCCGGTCGAAAGGGACCTCGGGAACGCACAGGACCGTGGCGTGTGTCATAGTCATGGGAGATTAACGATAGGGCGAGGGCGAGAGCGAGAAAATATCTCCCGTTCATCAGCTGACAAAAAATCCGGGGAAAGGGAAAACGGGTAATTTCCAAATGCCAACTTCCCCTGTGATGGGTGATAAGTCCCGCCTATTGCAAGTAACGCTCCTTCGTTGAGAATCTGCATTTCGAAATTAGATTTAATTAGATTTCTTGCAACTATAAGGTCACTGTCACTCTTGATGTCGTAGTGTCAAGCAAAGGATCAAACTAAAGAACAGCCAGTGCAGAGACGTAGCTCACGGAGCTGTCATTCACATCCAGCACATCTGAGCTACGTTCATATCGTAGGAAATGGAACCGGCCCTGCTTCTCTGCCGGCTTATCCGCCGTGACAACCTCGAGTGCCGCCATGATCACGCCAATCGGATGTCGACCGCAGACCGTGTTCCCTGTGCGGTCAATAGTATCGAGGAATGTCTTTGCAGACCCTGTCGTGATTGCAGTCATGGTGGCGATATCGAATGCTGAGATGCTCTCGTGAATGGCCGGTTCTTGATTCGAGATGCGGTCTCGTCGTTGCAAGGCATGTCCAGCCGAGACTGATTCAATGCTCTCTCGTACGTTGTCGGAATCCATTCCTGGCTGGGGGAGGATGCCGCTGGACATGGGTAGCCGAGGTCCTGGTTTGGGAGCTTGTGGGACGTAGTATGTGTAGCGGAAGCGGAGACCCCAGTGACAGAAGTCTGAGCTGATGACGAAGGCATTCGATGGGTCGGCTAGATACGGCGCCAGCAGAGTACCGAATGCCTGTTCTGTGGCAGCAGACGTGCCGCCCACCATTATTGGGACCAACGGTGGATACTGTGCCGTTGGGGTGTTCGGGTACTGTAGCTGCAGGAGACGGTGTATGTATGGTAGGTGCATCTCGATGCTATGCTCGTCCTCATCAACAGACTGAGTCATGGTGGTAAAGCTGACCTTGCTTCCATTCGGCTTGGTCGCTTGCGTTCCCAGGAGCTTGGCGATCAGCTTCGTGTCGAGCGGAAGCGGCTCGTCCGAGAGTGGGGTATAGTAGGAGGTGACTTGAGGAAGGGCGAGAGTCGAGAGTGGGTGATGGTGTGAAGGACCCAGGACAAAGATTCGCTTCCTAGAAAACGGGAAATCAGACATATCCCAGTGGGAAGCTTGCAAGATATGCTCACGCTTTGGTCAGATCGAGTGATTTATATGCGTAGGCTGCGCAGGGCCCCGAGTAGGAGTACCCCGCGTGTCTAGTCAATCAGTATCCATGCCTTGGCGCTTAAGAGAGGTGTTGCATAGGAGACATACGGTGCGATGATGACTCGGGCTCCGGTGACTGGGAGCGATCCGACGTTGTCCATACTGTCCGGCACCTGCGCCAGCCAGTCATCCAGTTGACGAGTAAGGGTCCGTCTGCTATCCGAGTACCAGGACCCGGCGTGAGAAGCCTCTCGGGAAGGCATTCTGGCGAGAACTGGGAGCCTTGTATTGAAGTTCGATGTAAGGTCGTCGAGTGCGGAAGTTTGGACGGATCACCTCTGAGTGGGGAGAAGCGGGGGAGAGGTTGTCCAAGTGGAGCAGGGTTGCGGGAAACCGAATGCTGGCCCGCGGCATGCCGAATGAAAGAAGATTTATGGTAGCCTTGTAGCCGGTCCTAGTTAGTTAACTAGTTAGTTACAACTCTCAGTTTTATAATATATTATGGCTGAGTAGGTGGCGGTCCATAGACTCATGTTTTGTTTGCCTATGAAAACTGCCTTAAGTTGTATACTTATGACGTGGTATATGTCGGAACTAGCACACGACAAATGATAATTCCCACGTACATTCATACATCACAATAAGAAGCTCTCCACACATAATCAACCCAGTGTAAAAGTAAAAGAGTAAAAGTAGCGATGGCCAATGTGCAATGTTGTCAGAAATGTCCACACCGGCATCGTCGCTAGTTCTCCCTGGGACTAGCGCACTCACGGGGCAGGTGCTAACTGCATTAGGACTAGCTCCAGACGCGCGCCGCGTATAGGACACACTAGGCCTGATCAGGTAAGATTTCTTAGGTCCCTTGTCACCAATCGCATTCCTACGGCCTGTTCAGCCTTCTCGCCCTTGAAATGTGACTTTGCGCTCTTCTGCCACAGCAGGGTCAGGTCCATAACGCGCAATTGTCACTGGGGAGCTCTCAGGCATCATTTCGACTTGACCAACTTTCGTTGCCAACATGTCTCTTAAGCGCAAGGCATCTTTTCCGGCAATGTCGTCCGCTCCCTCAGCTCCCGCGTCCAGCGAATGGAGTATGGCCGATAACTCCCAGCACCTTCACAGCCGAACCCGAAAGCGTTTTCGAGATGGGCGTCCAAGCGACGAGGTCGTGTATCGTGAGTAGCTAATCGATATCCCATGATTGCATTCTCGGGCAGCTCTTGTAGCTGGCCCGCTCGCGCAATGTAAGCTTGAAACTAGTGCTGACCGACCCTAGAGAAAACTCTCCGCTGGATCTTCTCTGCCCAGCAGCAGCAACGACAGAATGACGCGCCAACTGATGCGTCAGATGAGGCCATGGACTTAGAGCCAACCCTTTCCTCCCCCGAGACCACGGATCCGCGTCAGCAAACACTTCTGCGATTCTTCCAGCCGCGACCTCAGGCAGCATCGCCTTTCCGACCATCCCGTGAGGCGCTGGCGCCCCGGGCTAACGAAACTGCAATTGACCGAGATGATATGCTCCGGCGTCAAGCCTTTATGAACACGGCAGGCAGCTCGAGCGGAAGCGAGACGATAAGCCCCGAGTTCGACCAGACAGATATGGATATGGATATCGATTTAGATACCGACCAAAGCAGTGAAGGCTCGAACTCAGCCTCTAATATAGATGTGGTGAGGTGGACGTGATTCTCCTGTGGTTTATACCCTCGACTAGGCGCTGGTCGCTATATGCGGAGGTATGACTTTTTGTGTAATCTCACTTTCCTCTTTTATCTTTAATGCTAAATCAATATGAAAAGATATTTTGACCTACTCCTTGATGCCGTATCTTGATGTTGTAGCATAAAGAGACACTTCAGACATAATAAAACGGTTCGAAAGAGTTGACGTAAGCAGCGAGATAAAGTAACAAGGAGTTGTGGTAATACTTCGATCAGTATAGTTGTTCGCTTGTCGAGTCGGCACTGTAATGTCGCACCCCACCAAAACAGTGGCCTCAGGCGCCAAAACAGCTGTCTCCGGCACTGAACCTCTTCAAACCATCGACTTGCAACTACCTTTAACGTGCAATTGCTATGCTCTGCTAAAGCACACTTGATTTCTAATTGAACACGCCTCCACCAACTTTATAATCTGATCTCTGGTTTTTACGAGCGCCGACACTGGTCACTTTTAAGCATCGGTCCTCACAACCACCGGCACCGGAACTCTGTCAACCCATCCCAATCAGCAGACCTCAACAATGAGAACCGAACAGGCTGTTGAATATCTGCATGGTCTTCTCGGTCGCCAGCTACGCATACACACTACCGATAGTCGTATGTTTGTAGGCCTCTTCAAATGCACCGACGCGGTAAGCATTTCCTTGTGGTCAAGTGCTGTGTAGACCCTTCCATTCCGACCCTGTTCTCCAGGCTTACGAGCTGTGCTGATACTTTTGTTGTCTTAGGAGCGAAATGTTATCCTGGCAAACTCTTTCGAGTACCGTTTCCCGACCCACTCAGCCATAGAAGCCGCTGCAGCCAAGGAGACTGAGTCGTGGGATAAGTCATCAGGAGCCAAGAGCGCAACCGTCAAAGTCAACATGACAAGCCGCCTCATCGGGCTCATAGTGATCCCTGGGAGACACATTACGAAGATTGAGCTGGAGTAGACCCTCGGATTAGGTGTTGCCCATGTTCACGAGACGTCTTTATTACTTTCATCATACACATTCCAATGAGGACCATCCCCCACACGACCGACCCCGGCGGGCCAAGCCCACTGGTTAACAAATCCCGCCTCGGTCTTCCCAGCCCGGTTTCTGCTCGATGCGATCCACGCTACCCAGGTCCTTACTTCCGCCAGCAAAAGGGGTGAACGTGGGGCTGCCAAGGAGGATGCTTAGTCGGGCCATTGCGCTGCTATTCAATCAACGTGGCACGGGGAACACTGCAGCTGCCTCGCAGGGACCTATCGTGGCCATCTTATCGATCGTCTGACCAGGTGAGAGGATCATTCGACATCCTTTGACCTACTACGACATGAGTGGAGGGGAAAAGGCGGTGTCTTCGCCACGGAAATCCCTTGGCACGCAGCAGTGTGCAGCGATTGTGGCTTTTATGCAGGATCAAGCCCACCCAAAATGCGACAAGGCCGGAGCGCTCGAGGTCTCGGTCGCTGGCTGCTTTCTTTTGCTTACTGCTTAGGAATATCACACCATTTCAGCTGCAGGATAAGAGTGTATACTTATTATACATGTCTACTTTCTTTGTAGCGATCAGTGGCGTCCGGAGAGGTACTTCAGCCTGATCCCCGCCGCCTCTGATAGGAGCCCTGGCCGGGGCCTAAGCTCCCCTCAGACCTAATTTAAATGTTAATTATCAATTATAGGTCGCGTGGGAAGGAGCTCCACATTGTTTCCATGTCTCTCACACCCTGATAAGCTTTTGGTAATGGTCCAACTCACACAAATAGTCATGAACACATCGAAAAGCCTAATTCAAGCTACACAAGAATAAAAATAGACAACTCCCTATACTACCCAGGGCCCAGAACAACAAGTGACTCGGCCCGGGGATGATCCGAGGGCTTAGATAATAATTTCCCCGAAATGGAGCTGTGGCCAGAAGCCTAGATAAACCGTAAAGTACCTTCACACGTTCCGGCGGTGACCAAGTACTTGTGTGAACAGAGATAGACACTAATCTTCACTTCCCCTTCCCCCCTCCCCTCTTTTTTCTCTGTTCCTTTTTCTCATCCTTTGTTGACAGTAAGTGTTATTGAATTCTTCTGCCTTTCGTCGCATCCATGATCCCCAGCAGTATGTCCCGGTAGCCTAGGTGTGGGAATAAATCCCTCGTTCCCCAAACTCACTCTACATAATGACGCATTCCTCTACCCGCAAATCCACTTGACTTCCATCTTTGCCCCCATTCCCTCCCTTGCTTTGTTCTTTCACCTCCACATAGCCGGTTGATCTCGTGTGGACTACCCTTGTCGCTTCACTCCGTATCGCTTGCGCCTGTACTAATTTCGTGTGCAGGAAGCTTCAGCCCGTGCATCGGAGCTCCGCCAACACTGCTCAGCTTTTTCCGACCTGGCCTTTTGCCCCTTTGTAACTGCCTCTAGCCCACCTCTAGCCCATCGATCATCATAACACCATCCATTGCACTCTGATCGCTCGGTCCCCTCTCCTCATCCCACCCGGCCTCCGCTTCGTCTCTCTGACACCTGGGACGAAACCTGCCGGTGTGAGCTCAAGCCAGAGACTTCCATCACTTGGACCCTTCGACCCTTGCACTGAGGATCTGCAAGCTTAATATACCCGTGGAATCAACCAGAAGCTGGGAAGCCAAGACATTCCAACTGCCAGGGGAACTTTTCGGCGTAGTGGTTTGAACGCCCTTCGTGCGATCACCCCAGTCCAAGCTTGGCAGCCATCCCAGCCTTGCAGTGATGGGTCAATCGCATTCCAAGAGCAATGCCGACGGGGCCGACACGTTGCAGTCGTACCCGTCCTTTTCGAAATCCGATACCAAAGAATCCCTCCGCTCCTTCCGTGGGTCCATTCGTTCGAAAATTCCCGGAGGCCGAAGCACCGACAGCCCTCGAGGGTCGACTACGGCCCTCTCCAAGACGGACAGCCAAAATGACAGATCTGATGCGGGCTCCGTCAAATCTTCCAACAGCCGGCCCGGCTCCAACGCCGGTCTCTCTACCCAGTCCGTCGGATCCGATGGCACTTCCCGGCCAGCCTCTCCCGAGCCCCCGCCCTCTCCGTCGCTGTCAACTAGCCTGCAGCGAGGCCACAAGGACACGAATGCTATGAAGCAGAGTGGTGAGGTGGACCACGTGTCGGATGCTCCTCCGTCGGGCGGGCCTCCAAGCGGAACTGCTCAGGCGGGAGAATCCATCTTGATTAAAAGGGAGAACCAACTGAACCCTATCTTGGATTTCATTCTCAACCCCCCACCGGAGACTTCCGGGTCTCCCGGCATGGGCATGGGCGCTCTGAAGTCGATCGACCTGGATGACATGATCTCCAGGTTGTTGGACGCTGGTTATTCCACGAAAGTCACCAAGACCGTGTGTTTGAAGAATGCGGAAATCACCGCCATCTGCGGAGCTGCGCGGGAGCTCTTCCTTTCCCAGCCCGCGTTGTTGGAGTTGTCTGCTCCCGTTAAAATCGTCGGCGATGTTCACGGCCAGTATACCGATTTGATTCGGCTCTTTGAGATGTGTGGATTCCCACCAGCCTCAAATTACCTCTTCCTGGGTGACTATGTCGACCGAGGAAAACAGAGTCTGGAAACCATCCTCCTGCTGCTGTGTTATAAACTCAAGTACCCAGAAAACTTCTTCCTGCTTCGAGGAAATCACGAGTGCGCCAACGTCACTCGGGTCTATGGATTCTATGACGAGTGTAAGCGGCGCTGCAATATCAAGACTTGGAAGACGTTCATCGACACCTTCAATTGCCTTCCAATCGCTTCGATCGTCGCAGGCAAGATTTTCTGCGTCCACGGCGGTCTCTCACCCAGCCTGTCACACATGGATGATATCCGGGGCATTGCCCGACCTACCGACGTGCCCGACTATGGCCTGCTGAACGATCTTCTGTGGAGTGATCCTGCAGATATGGAGGAAGACTGGGAGCCAAATGAACGCGGTGTGAGTTATTGCTTCGGCAAGAAAGTTATCATGAACTTCTTGCAGCGTCACGACTTTGATTTAGTGTGCCGTGCACACATGGTGGTCGAGGATGGGTATGAGTTCTACCAGGACCGGATCCTGGTGACGGTATTCTCCGCGCCTAATGTAAGTTTTCTTTCTCCGCCTGCTCTGTTCCGGGGCGACTGCTGATTATTTCACAAGTATTGTGGTGAATTTGACAACTGGGGCGCTATCATGTCCGTCTCCGGCGAGCTCCTGTGTAGTTTTGAATTGTTGAAGCCCCTGGATTCAGCCGCCCTGAAGAGTCATATCAAAAAGGGACGCAACAAGCGGAACAGCATTCTGAACAGTCCTGTAAGTTGGGAATACTCCCCTTGCGTATTGCTTTCTATCTTGCGCCAAGCGCCTTTGCGCTGTACAACGATGCCAAGACCCCACGCACTTCCTGCCACTTCAGATGCTGACGATCACTTCCCTACAGCCTGCGGCACCTTCGGCCCAAAGTTACTAAGAAATTGATAACTATCGAGTCCCTGTCCTTCTTGGCCTCGGCAACTCGCGATTCTCACAATCGGGGCTGCAGATGCCAGCTAAAATTGACCCGATCTTCACTCTGTCAGCTGCGTTGAAAAGCCTTTCCATTACTGGAGTCTAGCTCAATGCTGAATATCTGGGATCCATGTGCCCTGTCAAGAGCGCTGATTGTCCACGGACAATCCACTGGGCCTTCTGAAACGGAAAACTGATACGATTCCGCCCAGGGAGACAGAAACATCTCCGGCGCACGTACACATGGATCCCGGGACGACCAAATATGGCTGCACAAAGAGGCGTGGGATTGACTCTATATCTCATGTGCCGTATTCCCTGTGGCCCTCACCATTGGCTACGTGGTGCGCCTCCAGCTCGGCTGGTTTGGCTCGCCCGTGGCCACGCCGCTGGGCGGTCCCTTTGTGCTCTTGACCCTGGCTTATTCTATTTCTGATCCTGATATTCCCCTCATGTATCTACTTCTCTTCTCTCAGGAACCGGTGTTTGGCGGGGTATCTCTTCGTGTTCTGATCCACTCATGCTTACCCGCGCGGTGACAGGTAATTTGCTATTCTTCTGATCTTCGTAATTGCCGAATTCCCGCTGGGCCGTATGTAAACCACTTCCTTTCTCTTTTTATTCGTAGTTGTATGTGATCATCGCTGCCCAAGCAGCCCTGAATTCCTCTCCCAAAATATCCGACACCCCGCATGTCCCCAATGCTCCGTCCACCACTCCCCAAAACTATCCTGCACATCCTCATCAACCTTAAGCACGCGTTCATCTCTCTTCAGCGCACAAAGTGCGCAAGCATGTCCCGCCTTGATACCCCCTTGCTCCGCCCTCGCTGTAATAACCTTCAATGCACTGGGGCCCGGGATAGGCGGGATAGGACGTAAACCGGCAGCTTGGATAATGGAATTGAACAGAGCAGTGCGCTCACGCCATAAGGACAACACATCCACGGCATCCTGCTCTTCTTTTACATCTTCGTGCTTGTTCACCGCACTTAGTTTCATTCCGCCTGGTTTCCCTGCCGGTCCGATTCGCATGCTTTGGCTGAGGATGGTGTCGCGTTTCCAGCGCAAGGTGCGGCCGGCGATGATGTGAGCTGCTGTTCCGAGTGTGTTGTGGATTATGCTTGCTGTTGTAGGGTCTGATGGTGTTTGGCGCTTTGCGGCGGCTGCTTCTTTTTGGAGATTGTTGAATAGGTCGACTAATAGTTCCAGGAGGACGGATGGCGGGGGAATGTTAGTTGGTCGGACATTTGGGGGTGATGCTGGTGTTGAGGAGATGAAGCTACGTGACGCTGGGCTTGTTGTTGATGGTCGTGAGATTGGTTTGGGGGTTGGCTTTGCGGGTGCTGGCGTTGGTGCTGTACTTGGGTTACTTGGACCGTCTGTAAAGTCACCCCAGTCTTCGAAGGTGTCGTCCCAAGCCGGTTGTGGCGGAGCGGGTTTTATAGGTTGCTGAGCCTTCTTTGGCGTCGGCATTCTTGTAGTTGGGTTGGTAGAAGGACCATCCGTAAAGTCACTCCAATCATCAAACGAGTCGTCATCCCATGATGGTTCAAGTGGCTTGCTGGCTTGTAGGGTTCTCATGGGACTCCGCTTGGGAAGCCGCCGTATAGCTGGTGTTTTGTCATCCAGGGAAAGAGAGTCTAATAAGTTGACTGCCGCAGGAGCTTTCGGAGCTTGAGGTAGAGATCTGGTTGCTGGTGGTTTGGCTTCTTTCAGCATGGTCGTGGAGACGGGCTGGTCACTAGCTTCTGGGCCTTCGAATTCACCCCAATCGTCATCTTCCTCGCTTGCAGGCAGGTTCGCGGTTGCATCGAAGAGAATATCGCTATCATGTTGTCTAGGCAGATCGAACGCTTGAAAAGCGGAAGGCTGCCTGGAAGCTTCAGGCGCATGCTGAGCCGGCGGGGCTCTCGAAGTGGAAATATGAGTGTTGCTTCTGTGTTGCGACCCGCCAAGTAGAATGTCCTCGGATTGATCGAAGCCGGAGATCAATGAGTCTGTCTGCAATTGCGTATTCTGGGGTTGGCTGGAGCTCTGCGCAGAGCCAGAGCCCTGGCCAAACTCAGCCAACAAGTCCGCGGACATGGGATTTGCAGATCATAAAGAGGTTAAAAATGGCATGGACCCGAGACTGCGAAGAGTCGTCAAGATTACCGAGCTGTCGATATAGTTGGACCAGGGATTCGGAGACACTGTGGAATTGTCTCCGAATCGTAGCGACGCGATAAGAGAGCGGATTACATTATCGCCTTCCCCTCACCAAATGTTCCTTCCACCACTTCCCCAAGCGACAACTGCAGGACATGAGAACCATTGAGGAGACCAGGTATCTGATCAAGGCACTAAAGCAGAGACGTCAATGCTGACTCGCCACAGAAAGAGATGGGAGATCCTGTTCGCCGACAATGACACGCCTTCCGATCTGCGGGCGACCCTCCGAGGGGAACAGGGAGGAAAGCTGTGCAACGATGGGTTGAGATCGATCTGCTGGAAGGTCCGTGGGCATAATACGACGTGGCAATGGATTTACCACTCATTCCTTCTTTAGGTGTTTCTGCTCTTTGAAGGTCTTGAGCGAGAGGAATGGTCACAGAAGCTCGGCGAGTCGCGAGAGGCATACGAGGCCCTCCACGCCCATTTCCTGAAATTTGTTGAACATCCCGATGATGTAGAGTCTACTGTTGATCCGCTGGCGGACGACGAGGGGGTAAGCTGTTGTCTGACCTGCGCTCTGTTCAGCGATATACTGGGACTTGTTTATCTGACCAATTGTCGAACGATTAGTCTCCCTGGCAAACACTCCGTAATGACGAGAAACTGCGCGCCGAGATTTTGCAGGATGTCGATCGATGCATGCAAGAGAACTTGTTTTTCCAGGACCCAGCGACAAAGAGAAAGCTGACGGACGTCTTGTTTGTTTACTCGAAACTTAACCCTGACGTAGGGTATCGACAAGGCATGCATGAGCTGCTGGCTCCGATTCTCTGGGTTATAGATCGAGATTCTGTTCAACCTGAATCAGAACAGTCCACCAACAACGAGGGAGATACCTCGATGTTGGACCTCCTCGATCCCAAGTTCGTGGAACACGATTCGTTCACATTGTTCCTTTCTGTCATGCAGACGGCTCGAATATTTTACGAACACAGCGAGACTCAATCAGCCAATGGCGAGATCGACGTCATTCCGATTGTAAACCGGTGCCAGTACCTTCACAACGAGGCCCTGATGATTATAGACCAGGAATTAGCGGAACACCTACATGCCGTTGATGTACTACCTCAGATCTTCTTGACGTGAGTATCTCGATCACTGTGAGCGCAGGCCGTGCTGATCCGATACCCAGTCGCTGGATGCGCCTACTATTTGGACGAGAGTTCCCGTTCGACGATGTCCTCATGATGTGGGATCTATTGTTTGCCCATGGACTCCGGTCTGATCTTGTGGACTTCACATGCATCGCGATGCTGCTCCGGATTCGTTGGCAATGTGAGGAAAATGCTTAAAAGCTTCATTGTGTATACGTCCTAACACACCCCTTATAGTGCTCACAGCAGACTACTCGGGTGCATTGTCAATGCTGTTACGATACCCATCCCCTCAACCACATGCAGCTCAAACTTTCGTGCAGGACGCGCTCTATCTAGAAAAGAACCCGACTGCGGAACGAGGCAGCTTTATCATTTCAAAATACTCTGGCAGAGAGCCGGAGTCAAAGCGCCATAGCCAATCCAGGGTGAGACCTGCTCGAGCGGCTCATCTCTGGGAAGAATTCCGGAACCGCAGCAACAGCAACTCGTCCGCCTCGTCGCCTACTAGCAACGGCCCCAAGGGCCTTGAGACGCTTCTTCAGGATGTTTCTCAAGGCATTCAGCGTCGCACTGAGTCCTGGGGTGTAGCCAAAGCCGTTCGCGGAGCCGTGACGGAAGCCAGAAGAAACATGCAAAATATGCATTACGAGCCAGGGCCTCGTCCTGGCCCCTCACTTCGCAGGCCTTCTTCTACAATAGTATCAAACGTGGTGCCAAAGAAGCCAACGCCCACTGAGCTTGGTCTGGAAAAGAAGATAAGTCTTCTGGAGGAAAGGAACAAGGAATTGGCGAGTGCGTTGGGCGATGCCCTGGAAGATCTTCGCTCACAACTCGCCACTGCGAAGGACCTTGACTCGAATGCCAACGATGCGATGAAGCAGGCATTGACTCGAGCTGAATCGGTCCGTGGTTGCCTGGAGGATTCTTCACTGCCACTCCCAATAGCCTCTGGGCCGCAGTTTACCAAAGTAGACGGCAAGCCCGACTTGGCTCCATCACCGCCATCAACGTCAATCTCATCCGCAGCCAACAGCTTTGAAGATGTGGCGCAGAAGGGTCAAAAAAGTACGCCTCAACCTGACGCCGGTGTTACGGGGCCATACGCCGAGAGTGGAACCCATAGGGTTGTTAGCACCGCCACAAACAGCGAGAAGTCTGACAGACAGGCCAAAGCAGGACGAGAGAGGCCGCAGCCCAATATTGTTCGGCCATCCCTGTCGGACGCAGGGTTCTCCTGGATGCTGGAAGGTAGCCGGAACCTGTCGACCTTTGTCAGTTCCGCATCGGTACCACCGGAGCAGACGCGGCATCAGGGATCACCCCGAAGCAGAGGCAGGGGCAGTCCACTGTTTGGGAATGGCGGAGAAGAGAACCCAAGGACCGAAGCCGAGCATGATGAATTGGCATTGCACAGTCTCCGCGGGCCTGAGGGCCCGCTGTAAGGCAGTGCAATTGTGGACACTGAACTCATGATATATACTTAGGAAGATAGATCGAGATCTGGGAGCGGCTCGCGCTCGCAGTGAACAAGAGGACCAGAGGACCCGTCAAGTCATAAGTACTTTCTTGCGGCGGCAAAAGAGGCAAGATAGTATTTCAATGACCGCGTAAGGACAATAAGTAGTGCTGTCATTGGTTGTGGGACGAAGATAGCGGTGGGGTGTAGTGCACCAGGGCCGGATGTGTCGGGCAAGGAAGAGTGCGAAAGCGAGAACCATTCCCAAGGTTTGCATTGAATCATAGGAGGAATTTTTAGGCGAAAGAAAATATGCACATTCTGCTACATAGTTGGTGAATTAGGGCTACGTAGCACCTAGTTAGTCCATGATTAATGATTATATGAGAAGAAGACTTAACTAGCATAGTACTAACACATCCTAGACAGGATAGGATCATCTGGGGGAAAGAAGAGACGTAAGATACTCCGTAGACATAGACATCAGACATCCCACTGTCGATCAGACCATCATCTTTTTAACTTTCCATAACTATTTAGGCTTAGAAGATTCAAAAAAGTATAGTCCCGAGATCCAAGTCTAGAAAAATATTACATCACCCCCGCCCCTTTACGCCTTTACACTTTACGCTTTGCCGGTTGCCTCTCTTTTTCCCTAATTCCCCACTAAGGACCCCCCGCTGAATCTCTTTCCACTTTTCTCTCTTTCACTTTCTCCCCCTATAACTTTCCATCATCTGCACACACGCGTGCCCTCGGACGCCACATATGCCGGGCGCTCTACGAGGCAGCTGCCCTCTCCCTCCGGTTGCCCGCTGACACCCGCGAATGACCTTTCGTTCCTTCGACTCGACGCTCTTGAGCCTCAGCCTTTCCTTTTCTCTCCCGGCTGGGAGTTTATCACCCCAGATTCGGTAAAGAATGGGGTCGGCATACTATCCCGATGGTAAGTCATGCGCACATGCTTCTGTTTCACATGCTATTTTCAACTTGTCAACTTGCGGGGACGTTCCCGCGGGGAGAGCCATGAACATCGGAGACAAGGAAGAGATCAAAAGAGAATGGACCGAAAGGATCACATTTGCGACACGGCTTCTTTCCAGCTCAGAGCAAGAAAAGAAAAACCAAAAAAAAGGAACAATTGGGCCTATGTTCGTGCATATGACCTAGAGATCGACCACCCCCTTCCATCACTTGAGGCAATCACGCCGAACTTCGTGGAATGGAACCTTTGACATGCGCCGATTGAGTTACCGGTGTAGTATGCTGATCATTCACTTATAGACGAACCGAGTCCCTTGTCGTCTCCGTTGGGTCCCCTTTCCGAGTCGCCCGAGTCCGAGTCGGGGTCTCTAAGACTTTCCTTGCAGACAGACCAGCCCTTGAGAGGTTCGCTGGACAGTCTTTCCTCAGGGTATGACCATCTTTCGAGGTCGGTGCCCGAACACTCCCCGTTCTTTGCCTTGGGCAGTCGATAGAATCCAAAAAGATTGACACATTCACCGCACCTTCATTAGATCTCCGTTACTCGAGAGCGAGCATGGAATTGGTCCAACTGGGCTGGGCCGTATACGCCAGCATCAACCATCGCGCCTTTTGACGCTTCCCAACCTGTCGACATCGTCACTGGCCCCGATGACAACCTCAACTACGCACCCATCGCCGACGCAACGCTCGGCTTCTTCCTCACGAGCTCCCACCGGCCGAATGTCGCTCAGCTCCTTCGGTGATCTGGAGGACCTTCATCGATTTCCTTTGGAATCGTTACATTCATTTTCTTTTGCACAGCAATCCGAGGAGCTGCTGCACAGCCGGCAAAATCTTCTCAAAAGGTCGATGGATTTCATGCGCGATCGCATGGGATGGGCGGCTAGTAATGCTGGGCTCGCCAGTGCCCAGGCGAATGCGACGGGCGACTCGGATCTTCAGAATATGATGGACCTCTTGACTCGGGCTCACGTGCTGGAAGAGGACCATACCAACCGGACACTCACTGGACCTGCGGATGTGAACGGAGAGAACATATTTGAAAGAGCCTTTTCGGAACGCGGCTCTCCGATCAGTACTCGGGATGCGCCCCAGGAGTCTGCTCCAGGATCCCAGGCTACATCTGACAGTTCGCAACTGCTCAGTCCCCTCTCCTCCAATGATCGCATCTCGCAACCTCGGAGAAGCCTGGTATCTGCACCATCGTCCGGGCGTGTAAGCTTAAAACGTACATATACGGACCTCAACTCTGCCTCCCTCAAAAACAAGCTGATGGAGACTCTAGCGCAACCATACACCTCCATGGATACATTCGCCTCCCTCTCTTCATCTACCGCTGGATTGGGATTCCCTATGCCTGCCCTGCACACCCACAGCAGCAAATGGACCCCCGTCTCCCAGGCCGTGTTCCGAACCGAAGCTAAGGCTCCATGGACCATCCTCGCGGCCAATGATCTCTCGTGTCTTATATTTGGAGTCACTCAATCTGAAGTCCGTCGGCTCAGTATTCTAGAGGTTGTACAGAAGGAACACAGGCAGTGGCTCGAGGCCAAGCTTCAAGATCCCAGCACTGATGCCACTGCCCGCGTGCCAATCCCGCAGAATAGGCCCAACATTCAGGCGGTAAATCCGAAGTTTAGAGGCCTGGGAAACGGAGTGACCGCACAGCTTCTCAGTAAACCGTCCTCACGGGAGAAGGCTCGACGGGCGCAGACTGATGATGGGTACGGCTCGAGCACAAGGAACCCCCGCCATACCAACCATCCTGGAAACAAATCACGAGGGGTCTTGTTGTGCGGCGATGTTGTGCCGATTGAGAAGCGCAACGGCACTAAGGGGTCGGCTAGTGTTTGGGTCATGGAGAAGCGTGGCGGTCTGATCTGGGTGTTGGAGGAGATCACGGAGAATATGGCCTCAGTGCGTT
Source organism: Penicillium decumbens (assembly GCA_027569385.1). Lineage (NCBI taxonomy): Eukaryota > Fungi > Ascomycota > Eurotiomycetes > Eurotiales > Aspergillaceae > Penicillium > Penicillium decumbens. Next base: position 22,174 of record JAPDEZ010000013.1, read on the forward strand.
GTGACGAATCCTGGAACGTTGTGGAAGCTGAAGGGGACGTTGACAAGATCTGGGGGCCATCTGTACTCCGTCCCGGTCAACCGATCACTGAGCTTCTACCCCGTTTGCCATCGGAATTCCTCGAAACTTTGCCCGAGAAGGGATTAGCCGAGATCGTCGAACTGAAGCACTTCGCCGCTCTCACCGCCGCTGGCGTTTGCATCCCAGTGACGGTAGGCAAGGCGCATGGGAATCGCACTTTGCAGGTGTCGAGTTTCCCACACGTGGCAGGCATGATGGTTTTGTCCTCTTCGAGCTTGAACGTCATCAGCTCGAACTCTGTGTTCTCGTCAGTTCTCTTCGGTCAAGAACGCCCCGAGGGACGGCATATTACGGAACTAGTGCCCGGATTCGACGAGATACTGGATGTGTTAACCGAGGAGGACAACGTGCCGTTGGTCGACGGTATCGTGATCCCTGAACATAGCTTCCGTCGGGCCCGAACCCTGTCCATCCTTCGGGAGGGCAAATCCAATGCCGCCTCCGTCTTCAATGAGCCCAGTGGCTTGCTGGCTAAGCATCGAGACGGCTCCACTATTGTGGTGGATGTCCAATTGCGAGTGGTCAAGAGCGGTACTTTCTTCACCAGGGAACAAGCAGAGAAGCTCGAAGAACGCGCTAGCGATTCCGATGACAGTGACGACACTATCGCGGTGACAGAGCTGGTTTATGCCCTGTGGATTACATATTCCAGGCAAATTCACGCCGCTGGACCTGCGGCCAACATCTCATCGTCCTCATCGCTTACACCAAAGCCGACTTCTCCTGTACCTGACCCCGCATCGGATCGCCCAGCTGTTGCCACGTCTAGTGAGCAGACTCCCGATACCAGCAGCCCTTCATTTGAGATCAGAACCCCGAGCTCGACACTCAGCCAGCAGCTCAGCGAAGCTGCCTCGGAGCCCCTCACAGATCGACCCGTACAGCCAGTCCCCGAAGTCACTGCCAACGGCCAGACTCCGCAGAAACGGACCATCAACGACTACGTGATCGTGGAGGAAATGGGACAAGGTGCTTACGGACAAGTTAAGCTGACCCGTCTGAAGAAGAGCCCTCAGAAGAAGATGGTGTTGAAATACGTGACGAAGAAGCGGATTCTGGTAGACACGTGGACGCGCGACAGACGACTCGGCACCGTACCTTTGGAAATCCACGTTCTGGACTTCCTTCGCCGAGACGGATACAAGCACCCGAACATCGTGGAGATGGAAGGTTTCTTTGAGGACGACGTCAACTATTATATCGAGATGATTCCGCACGGGCTGCCGGGGATGGATCTGTTCGATTATATCGAGCTGAAGGCTAACATGGATGAGTCCGAATGCCGCAATATCTTCAAGCAGGTTGTGGGTGCCATCCACCATCTGCACACGAAGGCCCTGGTGGTGCATCGCGACATCAAGGACGAGAATGTGGTGTTGGATGGAGAAGGGCGAATCAAGTTGATTGACTTTGGCAGTGCGGCCTATATCAAGAATGGGCCGTTTGACGTCTTCGTGGGCACGATCGGTAAGCCTTTTTCTCCACTGGATGCATCAATTGCCGATATGCTAACATCTCTTCAGACTACGCCGCTCCCGAAGTCCTGCAAGGCAAGTCCTACCGGGGCAAAGAACAGGATATCTGGGCCCTAGGCATTCTACTTTATACGATTGTCTACAAAGAGAATCCATTCTACAACGTCGACGAAATCCTCGACCACCCGCTCCGCATTCCCTTCCTCCCCTTTTCGGAAGACTGCATCGACCTGATCCGCAAGATGCTAGACCGCGACGTCGACAATCGGCTGACCATCACGGAAGTGCTGGAGCACCCGTGGCTGGCAAATAACTGAAGCCTTTGCATACCAGCGCATATTTTATATCTCAGAAGAAAGAAGGCACGATACCCCACGACGTTTTTTATGTTTTGATTGATGACATGGATTGGGGGGTGGGCATACTTTACGTTTCTACGGGTGGGGCATGATTGGTCTTTGAACAAAACAAACCATATGCACAGGAATTGCATGACATTGACAAGGCTTTTGCGCAGATATTGGGGATTATGATACCTTTTGTTTTGCTCTTCCCCGTGTATTTAGAGATAAGACCATTAGCATGGCATGAGAAGAATCTATACATATATGATTGCATCGGTGAATGTTGGCAACACCGGAGTAGTTAAGTAGATCTTATGACTGGACTTGGTATATAGATAGAGGTCAAACTAGTTGATGACTTAGGAAATACTGTAGACTACCTAACTTATGTAGGTACATACTTGAGTGGCCATTCGCCTTCGACTCCACCAGTACACTATTCTACCAATCCGTGGTCTTCTCGAGCCCCAGTCTCAACAGTCAAAGAAGGCGACTTTTCCGGACCCACAGTTATTGCCAGGAACAAGTCAAGTGTGCCTAAAGTGAATAAGGATGGTCCTCTTAGTGAACAGTCAGCGAGTCGCGTGGGTCTCCAAACTGTCTTACTTTCTGAGACTGAGTGGGGTGCGCGATAACAACCAAGGCACAAAGTCACTGGTACTTGGACTTTCTATGCATCCTACACCACTTTGCAGTGTACTGCATTCCAATAGTTGCGCTGGTTCCACGTATCGCATTCTTTCCGCCTTTCTTTCTTTCTTTCGGGGCTTTTTTTTTTTTTTTTTTTTTGACCCCTCTGTTACCCGTGGAATTCCTTTATATTCTTCTTTCTACATTCTAACATGATTTCTTCGGACCGCTCGGTTCTTTGAACGTCACTTAGACAAGTCCCGACGGTTAACATCGCCAAGTGCCACGGTTCGCTGCCCCGTAGGCCCCCGAACAATAAACGTCTTTCTTAACATTCCCCGCTCCTCTCAAACAAGTTTCCACTTTCCTTTCCAACTTTTCCTCCCTCGACTCTTGACTTGGGCAAAAAGTATTCTGCAGCAGTATGGTCATTTAGCTATCCCCGCGGTGCTCTGTCGCGCCCATCGACCATCGATCCCTGGTGCCATACTCATACCTCTGCCCGTCACTAAAGTACATCCCCCACCCCTTACACCACCATGGCTATCCCGATCACCGACGAGATTGCCCCCTCTCCCGGACTTTCCCCGGCAAGTCCGGCCTCTTCCACAGGTCAAATCCCTCTCGATCAACCACCAAAACTTAAGAGCCGCCGAAAGTTGTTCCCGGGTTTAGGGCGCAGACAGTCTAGCCAGTCGCTGACCCGCCGCGGCCGATCTGCATCTACCGGTTATCGTCGGGACCACAAGGCCTCGTTATCGTGCGTCTCGTTATCGTCGGTATACTCCCCATGTGTGGGAAATGGGAGTTCTTCGCAACTCTATGGTAGCCTGCACCCCCGACCGGCCACACCGGGTTGTTCGGGTGCGCGCGATGAGGCCCAGGGGATCAGTAATCGTATTCGGCTGGTGGGCACGGAGTCGCCCAACTCACAGCCGCGCACGGTACCCTTGCCCTTTGACTTGAGGCCGGCCTCTCGTGATTCACGTCTCAGTGTTGCTACGGAGATTGAGACGGAGAGTGAGGTGGTGGATACGGAAATTAGGACGCCGGGTACGCTGCCAGATGCGCAGCCTGCAAAGTCTCTTGATTTCTGGGGTGATATGCCCAGAGAGCTCAAGATGGAGATCTTTCGATATTTGAACCCCCGCGAAATTGTTCGCTGTGCCGCCGTGTCGAAGCTCTGGAATGAGATGTGCTACGATGGTCAATTGTGGACCAAAGTCGATACGACTGAGTACTATGATAAGATCCCCAGCGATGTTTTGGTGAAGCTCATCACGTCTGGTGGACCCTTTGTGCGCGACCTCAATCTCAGAGGCTGCGTTCAGTTACGCGACAAGTGGTCCTCCAATGGAGAGCGCATATCCGATTTGTGCCGCAATGTCGTCAACTTCTCCCTCGAAGGCTGTCGTATTGATAAGATGTCCATCCACTATTTCCTGCTTCGGAACCCTCGCTTGGAATACATCAACATGTCTGCCCTGTCCAGTGTCACGAATTCGGCAATGAAGCTTATCGCAAAGTCTTGCCCCCGGCTTGAGACCTTGAACATCTCTTGGTGCAGCAATGTCACCGCTCACGGCCTTCTCAAAGTGGTCAAGGCTTGTCACCGGCTAAAGGATCTTCGCGCCAGTGAAATTCGGGGTTTTGCCAACGAGGACTTCGCCTTGGCTATCTACGAGCGAAGCACCCTGGAGCGGCTGATCATGAGCCGCACTGACTTGTCCGACCAGAGCCTGAAGATCTTAATGCACGGCGTCAACCCGCCTTTGGATGTGCTGACCGACCGACCGATTGTGCCGCCTCGGCGATTCCGACATCTGGATATGCATCATTGCCCGGACATCAGTGACGATGGCTTGAAGAGTTTGGCCGGCAATGTTCCAGATCTCGAAGGACTACAAGTTTCGCAATGCTCGGATTTGACCGACGACTCTATCATCGATGTCATTCGCACTACACCGCATCTCTCACATTTGGAAGTGGAGGACCTGGAGAGCTTGACCAACAGCACTCTTATTGAAATTGCCAAGTCACCATGTGCTCAGACCCTTGAACATCTGAATGTCAGCTACTGCGAAAACCTGGGCGATACCGGGATGCTGCAGGTTGTCAAGAGCTGCCCGAAGCTGCGTTCAATCGAAATGGACAATACCCGGGTCTCCGATTTGACCCTCATGGAAGCGAGCTATCGGGTGCGCAAACGTGGCTACGGCGAAGAACATCCCAAATTCGGCCTCCGACTGGTAGTCTTCGACTGCGCCAATGTAACCTGGGCGGGTGTCAAGGAGGTTCTGTCCAGTAACTGCTTTATCCCACGCTCTCGCAAGCCGGTATCCACCGTCGTGACTGTCACTCAAGCATCGAGTCCTGACTCCCCCACGACGACAACGTATGTCACGCCGACTTCGAGCTCGTCGTCACCCATCTTTCCTAAAGAGATCATCCAGCTCAAGTGCTTCTACGGATGGCAGATGACCGTCGACGAGCACACGAAGCGCGTCGTGCGTGGTGATCTCGCAGGCGCCAGCCGCCTTGACCGCAAATGGGCAGACTACATGATGGCCAATGAGGAAGCGGGCGCTGCAGGTGCAGGGGCCCGACGGAGAAGACGCCGGGCTCGTGAGGCGGAGCAACTCTACAACGCCGATGAAGATGACGAAGATGACTCCTACGGGGCTGGTACCTTCTCCGCCCTCGGAGGCCGGCGTCGGCGTGCTCAAAGCGGCTGCCTCGTTATGTAAAGCCTCTTCTCCTTTTCCTTGGACCGCGTTCTCTTGGTACCTCTGCTATCTGTCGTATGCGACAAACTTCTCCTTCAGCGTGCCAGCGCCGGATCGCTGGCATTGCACCTCTTTGAATTTACTCTACGAGAAATGCAAAACACGATCTCACTTTACACTGGGACTTCTAACGACCTTGCGAGCGGGACACGATTCTCGACGGACAAACCGTCTTCAACGAACACATCAGACCACCATTGTCTATGCGAACCAGCCTTCTTTCCATTTCCTCTCGTTACGGGCGTCAGGACAGGAGCAGACGGACCTGCATTTCTACTATATGATATCCATCTTGGCCTTTCTTTCCTTTTGCCAGACTGTCATTTCAATGCCCCGCTTAGCATATGTAGAAGGGTCGTGTCGAGGAATGGAGTTTTCTTGATTTATCCTTGGTTTGATTTTCTTAGTTCTACGCTTAATGCGCCTGGTTATCCTGGAATTGATATGCCGCCTTTTTTGGCTTTCTATTAGTTTCCATCTTGGAACGATCGGCTACTATGCTGTAGACATGTATGTCACCACCAAACATGCCTGGGGTCTTTTGCAGCAAAGAAAAACAAGTCTCAACATTTAAACAAGCTATATGCAGACTATCTCGGAGAATTGATGGAGTTTAATTTTTAAAGGGGAATTCTCGGGCCGTTTGGGTTGCTCTCATTCGATGCCGGACACATCTTGGCAGGTACCGGGAGAATGCCGAAGTCTCCCTCAGTTGAAATGTCCGAGGATGTGGCGAATAACACCCCGGAGTTCACAGCTTTTATATCAAACGTAAAACCCCATGTCGAATTTAGAAACTCTCAGAACTTAGCAATCATGAAGCCAGCGACTGCATTGAGTGTGGCACTCGGCGCTGTCGCGCCAGCATGGGGTCAAACCCTTACGGTTGACATGATTGAGAAGATGGGAAACAACAGCTTGTTCACGCGTTGGAGACCGTCTTCTCATTTCCTAGCACCAGCAGGGTGGATGAATGTATGGAATCTTTCTCTAGTATAAGTTCCCAGCATTTCTAATTATTTGATAGGATCCGTGTGCACCAATGTACGATCCAGTTCGAGACTTGTATCATTTGCACTACCAGTTCCATCCCAATCATGTTGCCTGGGGTGTGAATTTCCTCTCTATACAGATCTTATATGAATGTTATTAACAAGATTCAAAAATAGGTAATGTCTCATGGGGACACGCAACATCCCGCGATCTCATAACGTGGACCGACGTGGATCACCACCCTGAAAATGACCTCCCTGCGTGGAAGGATCAGGAAATGCAGTCAATTGGCACGAGCAACCTGACCGGCAATCACAACCCAGCACTATATAACCATCTCTCCGTCTTTTCCGGTAGTGGTCAGTCCGTCAACCTCTCCGGTCAAATCGACGGCACACTCCTAGCATTTTATACGGGTGTCGACTATCTTCCAACTGCCTGGAATGAACCGTATACTCCTGGAACCGAGAGCCAGGCGTTGGCCTACTCTACCGATGGAGGAGTAACATGGAAGCACTACGAGAATAACCCGATTCTCAGTGATGCCCCTGGGAACTGGAATGTCACCGGTTGGCGTGATCCATACGTCGCTGCCTGGTCGCAAATGGACAATATCCTCAACATGACCGCGCCTCATTACTATGCCGTTTTTGGATCTGGTATTCGAGGTATTGGTCCTCGCATGCCTCTATACAGTGCTCCTGCTTCAGACCTTACCAACTGGACCTTTTTGGGAGCTCTCTGGGAGCCTGAAAAGAACACCACCTTAGGCAGCCTTGAGGAAACCGGTTCCTACGGATTCAACTTTGAACTTTCCAACTTCTTCTCGATTGGCGACCGCTACTTTGTTAGCATGGGCGCCGAAGGCGGCAAGGTCAGCTTCCATCATCAGAAATGGTCGCTTTGGAACGAGGGAACTCTGTCTGTTCGATCGAATGGCAGCGTTGCCTTTAACCCCATCTCTGGCGGCGCCAGTGACTGGGGTCTTCTCTATGCAGTAAGCAGTCCATACCATTTCCTATTTTAAGAACACTATGTACTAACATTATCTGCCAGATCACTTCATTCGACGACACCAAGAACAACCGCCGAATCCAGTGGGGATGGGCACAAGAAGACATGAATGATTTCGGCATCACCCAGCAAGGCTACCAGGGAGCATTCGCCTTACCCCGAGAGATCTTCATCAAAGACACCCAAGGCGTCATCCCCAAGACCCCCAACGGACCTGGCAACTCCCGATACATCCAAAACACCGACGGTAGCTGGAACGCAAGTACCCTGGGCATCCGACCAGCCCCAGATGTCGTTGAGGGCCTTCGTCGCGGCGCCCATCATACCAAGTATCCATGCGACAACCAAAAGTGTGACACCGAGCAGATCAGCCTACCCAGCAACCTCACCAACTCATACCAAATAAGCCTAAGCATCAAACATACCACAGGCATCGCAGGAATAACCATCTGCGCATCTCCCGATCACCAAGAATACACAAACATCTACTTCGACCCCTCATCCAACAGCATTTCCGTCAACCGCACCCATTCCTCACTCATCGACATGTTCGCCAATAGCACGCACGTTGGCTATTTCGAGCCCTACCAGCTTCAACAGGAGAATGGCTGTACCAAAGAGTCCATTGAAATGGACGTCTTCGTGGATGGTTCGCTGGTCGAGGCGTATGTGAATGATCGATTCGCTCTCACTAGTCGGATTTATCCTAGTAGGGAGGATAGTAAGGGTATTTCACTCTTTTCAGCAAACGGCGTTGATGTTGAGTACTCGAGGATCGAGGTTTGGGATGGTCTCCTCAATGTCTGGCCTGATAGACCTCTGAATAGCAGTTCACTGCTTGTGTTTGATACGCCGGCTGAGACGGGGAATTATACTTGGTGGGCGGGTAACTGAGTTATAGTGGAAGCAGCGCATTAGTTGCTAACTTTGCCTACATGGTTTTGAAAACTTAATAACTAGTGAAATAGCACATGTAATCAAGACAGTAACATTGTACAGACATATACTGTTCTCTAAAGAGTTGGACGTGAGCACATTGCTCCATAGTCTGCTCTGTCTACATTCTCAATCAGCGGTGGATTTGATAATATTATAAATGGAGCATATCTTATTTGCAGATGTCTGTACATGCAGCAACTGGATCCAATTCCTATGGGGTTACAGCCCTTGCCACCAAGATGCAATAGTCAGTCTCCTTTCGACATGTTATAGAAGTCTGAGTGAAATACCTATGTACTTGCTGGGCAAGCGCGCTCTTCAATGGGTATGGCGGCCGCATTGGCAAGGGCAGCGAAAATGCTAATTACGAGGAAGCCGAGGAACCTCATGGTTTCGTGGTAGATGATATAAAATATCTAAGAGGACGGTAGATGGATTATGCCTGGATAAAACCTAGAAGGATAGCTCGTATTATACCTCCAGAGCTAGGTACTAAGTAGAAGCTCTAGGACATATACTTCCGAAGTCATGGATAACGTCACAGAAGATAAGTCTCGCATGGACTAGATCAGAGGTCACTATGACGATCTGCTAACTACTTAATCTGTGAATATAGATTGCTTTTGCATGAGGGAATTATGACTCGTGAGTTCTGGCCCTAACTCGGTCCCAGATCATAGCCTTTGAGGCTGAGGTATAGGGCGGGAACCGAGTCTTGTGGGTGTGAAAAGGCTGCTTGATCTGATAACTTATTATGACTATGTTGGACGCAAATCATACATGGAAGTAGAATCTCGAAAGAAAGTTCAAAGTTTACCAAAGTGGTATTCAATCACGAAGCTATGTATTTTCTTCCTTTCCTTCGCCTCCTTTTTTTCTTTTTTTCCTTTTCCTTTTTTCCCCTTTTTTTTCGCCGTTTCCACTGTTCGGTTCTTCGCCTTCCAAAGTCTCCCCTCCATAGTTGTTTGCCTTCACTTATTTTCCTCTTGTAGATCTTTGATAGCTGCCTTGACGAGGTTAGAGAATGCGGTAGCTTTCTCGAGAATTTCATCAAGTTCAAGTTCAAGTTCGGCGGGAGCCCGTGAAGCGGTATCCTTGTTGCTAGTCTTGTCGTTATTCGTGTTGGTATCCTTGTCCTTGTTTCTGATGGCCTCGTATGCAATCTGAGCGAGGCGTGTGGCTCCCCTACGGATCTCTTCTTCTGTCAGTGTCTTCAAGGTCCCGTCCGAGACAGCCTCTGCCCTGTTGTAGTCCATGTTTTTTATGATACTCTGTTTGGTCGACTGCTGGGGTTCGGTTTTGAGGACATTGCCGGCCTGGATGCTCTTCGAGTCAGGCAAGTTCGCGAGATTATCAACGCCCAGCGTAATTTCAGGAGCCTTGGAAGCTTCCATGGTCCTCGATGCAGTCCCTTTAGCCTTTGCGACTTGCTTGGTAATCTTGAAGGGCTGAGGAATGGTCTTCGACTTGTTTGCTCTTGCAACTTTGGGTTTGCTTGTTTTCACGACCTTTTTGGCAGCGACCAAATGCCCACTCATGGCAATATCCTTTCCGTACTTGTTAGCATCTTCCAATGTCGGCCTGCAGAGTGGATTATGATTACTTACAGACTTACCACCTTCCGAGTTATCTGTGAGGTCGTCGTCTTCAACAGTCTCCTCATATTCGTAGTCGGAGTCTTCTGCATTCGTGTAATCCAGGTAGTCCCCAGCTTCTGTGCTCTCTTCGTCCTCATGTTCGATGATGTTTTCCAACCCATTCTCTGCCTCGTCGGCTTCTTCATCGATTGCATGTAGCCCGTCCTTTTCAGCCTGGGGAGACTTCTCATTGACATAGGGCTTCTTCAGAGCTTCATTGTAGTCAAAGGCTTCCAGCCCATTAGCCAAGAACATCTCATGGTCGACAATATCAGCTGAACGGCCATCGGCCCAGTCCGGTCCAACCCGAATTTGATAACCGGGGATTTGATAAATAGGACCAACATGGTATCCACCAGACGAGTTTCTCGGGATGACAGAATGATCGTAGTGGGCCTTTTGGACCACATCATAGGAGCCCACGTACTTTTCAGAGCCCTTTTCGACATCCTTGATACCAGAAGGCTTGTGTACACGTAGCTGCCGCTCTATAGCACGAGGAATTCCAAGTGCAGAAGCAGGAGCAACCACAGCGCCAATTGTCCAGACCGGAAACTTTTTCTTGGTGAGCCAGTTGGGGACATTCAGCAACCATCCAATCCATTTGGCATGCTTCCGGCCGCAAAGGATGTAGTAACCCTTGTACACAGGAAAGTGAGGCAAGCCATGAGCCCATACAATTGGACCCACTCCGGATGGTACACGCTCGGGTCGAATATCACCGTTTGGCAGGAAGTCGTAGGGGTAATCTTTGCCGCGGACGGCTGCCCTGAGGAACTTGGTCGCGAGATAGACCAACTCGTCGCTCAGGCGGGTGTTAGCTGGCGGGAAAACAGGCTGGCCATTTTTGTAGGAGACAGTGGCCACGAGTCTCATCCGAGCCTTGTCCTTTTCGGATCGGGGTGGTCGACCCTGTGGGTCACCAGTACGCCAGAATGTGTCGGGCGTTTGATGTTCATGGAGCTCCACGAGGCGAATACACTTTCCTCTGTTTGATTTCAGAGCGGTCATGAAGATTTCGTGGTCCTTGGCCTCGCAGGCTGCGGGTGCATCTTTGAGACGCATCTTGGTGAGTCGGATTGCTTCCCGGAGGTAAACAGAGAATTGATGAAGTCGCATTGACGGGGAGGTGCGAGATAAATGAGAAAATGGCAGAGTCAATTTTAGATTCGGTATGAGGAGAAACGATGCGGACTGATGATTTACCAGTCAAGGATAATGTCGATGGTGGCGCGGGTGTTGCGAGGTTGGAATGGTAATAGAAGGTTAGAAGATCGGTCAGAGGGGTCTGATGGAAGAAGTGGAAGAAGTCCTGAGAGGGAAATGGACGTGACGAATACGAATATGCAGAGAAAGATGTGATAGAATGATGAACAGGCAGAACTGGTCAGATAGATGGTTGAAATGAGGTAGAGCGTGAGGTCGTGAAGTGGAAAGGAAGAAGTTCGAAGGTCAGAATGGATAAGGAGAAAAGGATAGGAAGTCAAGATAAATGTCTGGCTTAGAGAATAGGACTATCTCAAAGGTAAGTGTGATGTACTTGGATAGAGAGTGTAGAGGATGTGGCTGTAAGGAGAGGAGAGGAATAATCTTGAAGAGTAAGAGAAAGTGAATGTTGTGAATAGAAACTTTCAAGGTCTGGAATGATCAAATGATCAGGTTGACATTGCGTTTAAAGTTCTTATGGCTTGTGAAGATTATCAGGGACTAAATCAAAGTTCAGCTGGACTTTATGCAATGCTAATTGGGATATCAGGCTGGAGGTACACATAATATAGACACCAGGCACTATCTTTGCCTTCATGAGAATTCTTTACTCGAAGAAACCGCCGTCACTTTCATTTCCATCGGCCTGGACAGGAACAGGAGCCGTCTTGGCCATCTCCTGGCGGCGAGCTTTCCGGGTCGCCTTGTCGTACTTGCCTTTGTCTCGTTTCGGCTGGCTCTTTATGGCATCCTGGGGCTTTTTCGATTCCTTCTTCTCCTTCTTCTTGCCCTTCCTGTTGTATGTATCCGCAACCGTTTTTACGCTGAGAGTCGCGGTCGGTTGACCATCGGCTCCAATGTTCAATTTGCCATCACGAAGTTCGCCGAGAGTGTCATCTTCCATGCACTTTTCAACGACAGACCAAAGAGGCGGCTTTGTTTTGTCAGCTTGCACCTTTTCTTCCGCCTCCGATTCTGATCCTGACTCCGCGTCATCCTTGCCTGAGCTCTTCGACTTGGGGTAGAGTGAAATGTATTTCTCGGTGAGAGGGTAGTAGATGGTGTAGTTGAGGTTGACGCGGGCAGCGTGAATCTTGCTTTCGAGCTGTTCCTTTTGTTTGGTGTTGAGGCCCTGCTTTTTCTGGCGGCGTTCGAGGCGGGTCAATTGCTTGGTCGCATTCTTGCGATCTAGTCGTAGAGCGAAATGATCAGCAACAGAGTTTGACGGGGGGACAATTCAAGAACATACCCAGAAATCGAACAAAATGATACTTCTTGATCAACTGTGATCGCTCTCGGCGTGCAATTTCCTCGACAAGATCCTGCCCGTAGCCCGCGAGAGCACGCTCCTGCAGGATTCGAGCATCTGCAGGCAAGGTCGGTTTCTGCAGGAGACGCTTGACATCCCGGATCCGCTTTTTCAGCTCATTGACCGAGGGATATTGCCTCTCGGGCCGTGGAGCAAATTTGTCCTTGGACTTGCGGCTCGACTTGACTTCGCCGCTACCGTGGTCCTCGTCTTTGATATGGACGTCGTCGGCAGATGGAGCTCGGTGCTGCTTTTTGCGAGGTCCTTCCTCGCCATCGCGGCTCTTGCGCTTTGTAACGCGATCAGGCTTAGAGTCCGGCATGGTTGACAGTTGTGACCAAAAAAGAAAGTGTCCCAAGCAAAAAAAAAGAAAAAGAAATGTCGGCGCATCATCGGCCCGTCCCCAGATCGGCACAGCCAATGAGCGCGCGGCCGATCGCATGACGATAGCAGCGCGTTTCTCGTGAATCTCTTCCTTCTGTTACTGCTCTCTCACTGTCAATTCTTTTCCAATTGGCTACAATCTAACTTAACTCGAGGCTGCGGCCTCAGATTCAAAGCTCTAACGCGCCTTGGAGGACCACAACATAATGGAGTCCGCCATTCGCTGGTCACCGAGCTCGACCCCCACCGAACAGCGCTTCCTCTCAGTCGACGTCACTGGCAAATCGTTTCGTCTGTGCAAGGTCACTGGCTTTGACGGACATAAGCTCCGGCATCAAGTACTTTCTACGTTGACGGACGTTCCTCTCTTTCGCGCATTCGACTGGTCCTCCTCCAACGAGAATCTAATCGCCGTAGGCCAATCGTCCGGCGAGGCCACCGTTCTACGACTAGATGCCGACTCGAAGGAGTCGCTCTCGTTCCCAGTTCGCAATCAGCGATATTGCAATGCAGTTGCATTTAGCACACATGGACTATTGGCGTCAGGTCTTGATCGCGTGCGGAATGATTTTTGTTTGACACTCTGGGATGTGAATCAGCGGCTTGGTGCTGCTGGGGGTAGCAAAGGTTTTCCAGAACCGCTGAGGAAGCTGGCCAGCTCTGAGCCTATCACAAGTATCAAGTTCTTCCGAGACCAACCAGATACCTTGGTTACGGGAGTTAAAGGCCAATTTGTCCGGATTTATGATCTCAGAGGTTTGTTCTTCCTGGTCATTATAGTACCTTTGGTCGTGCTAATGTATGTTCTCTCAATCAAGAGGGCCCCGGTAACCCATCTTTACAATTTCCGACCCGTTGTGTCCACAATCTGGCGATCGACTGGCTCGACGAGAACTATATCGCGTCAGGTGCACCATCCAATGAGAGCACCATCTGCGTCTGGGATCGACGTGTAGGATTTCGATTATCATCGCCATCAGTTGGGTCATCCGCCAGCAATCTAGATTCCAACCAAGCGGCGGCTGCTCTGCAATTCAAGGACGTGTTCAGCCCCAAAACCTCAATCTGGAGCTTGCGATTCTCCAAGACCAACCGCGGCTACTTGGGTGCACTTTCTAATACAGGCCACCTCAAGACCTTTGATATTGCTAAGGATCATCTGTCAGAAGAGAATCGTGCTTCTATTGATGACACCCTCGGCCCAGGCTCTTTCAGGAATTATGCGGAGCCTGTGTACACGAAGTATGTGCGGGATGTTCGTGCTCCATTCGACCACCCAACGCGCGGGTGCGAAGAGCGCGAGAGGATCGTTGCATTTGATTTCCTGAACATCGCTACCGCTGCTCAACCTAGTGCCGTTGCCCTGGATGGCAACGGGCAGCCGCAAATCGTCACTGCGCGGCCACCGTGCCCACCCGTGGACCTCTCTTCCCAAGGAGTCCTGGCTTGTGGCGTTGCATTAAGGGACTCGGATGTCAGGACCATTCATCCTCTGTCCGAGCATATATCACCTGTGTCTGAGCTCATTGGGAATATCCGTACGCGCGTTCTATCAAGCTCGAAAGATGCTAGTGTAAACTCGGACAGAGAATCATCCGAATCCAGATTACTTACTTCTGAACCCGTCCCCAGCCGAGAAGCTCGGGAGCGCGCACTGTCCCTTGGAACGCTTGGGACTCTGTTAAGTGCAAAGGAAGCCTTGACTCTATCCACAATTGGCCAATTCCGATGCAAAGAGGGATATCTGTTCGACGAGGCTCGAAACCGAAAGATCGTGTCGGATGATGCTGCCCTGCAGGATTTCTGGGGCTGGGTTGAGCGTAAGTCGTGTGGGCTTTCTTATGTAGTCAACTTCTGACGTCTTCCTAGGTGCTCGGGCCGACTCTTCGGGAATGACGATGGTGGTTAACGGGCTAGATATGAACTACATGGGTGTGAGCAGCGTCTGGAGCAACGACTTGGGTTCGTCATCAGCTACCCTTTCTACGATGGAGTGCCATAACTGACGATTGACACAGGGCATGGTACCGAGAAACGACGTATCAGCTCAAAGGCGGATGGCCCCAAAAGTGCAGCCGAAGCCATTGGCCATCTTGCCGAACATTTGAATCTACCAGAGGTCAAGGGCTGCGATACTGCATACCCCGAGCACCGCCGACTCTGTCTACGCCTCTGCGGTGCGGCACAGTCACACCGGGAATTGGAAGAGCTGGTTAAGAATCTCTCCGGTAAAAATCAGCACACTAAAGCCGCTGCTTTGGCCATCTTCCAGGACGAACCCAAGCTGGCTTATCTCGGTCTTCGGAGCAACAAGCCTACACAAGCCCACAAACTCTTGGCTATGGCCATTGCCGGCTCTGCGAAGGGTGATAATAGCTCTGACTGGGAAGAGACCTGCGCGGAGATTTCCAAAGAACTTACAGATCCTTACTCGCGGGCCATTCTTGCTCTCGTAAGCAAGGGCGACTGGAACTCAGTCATTAGGGAGACCACCCTACCCTTGAAGTACCGGGTTGAGGTTGCACTGCGCTGGCTTCCAGACAATGAGCTGACCGTGTACCTCAAAAACGCCACGACAGAGGCTATACGCCAGGGCGATATTGAAGGAGTAGTTCTCACAGGCCTTGGCCAACTGGCCATGGGTCTATTCCAATCATACATCGACAAGTTCAATGATGTGCAGACCCCGGTGCTAGCCATGAGCTATACCGTCCCAAGAATCGTCAGCAGCTCAGCATCCATCGCCCAATTCGAAGCCTGGCGCGAGACCTACCGCCGACAGATGAACTCATGGAAACTTCAACTTGAACGAGCCCGTTTCGACGTCGGCTCCCGCCGCTTCGCAGTGACCGTGGACGGACGCAAACTCATCCCTGCGCCACCACAACAGGTCAGTCTGACCTGCAACTACTGCACGCGCCCGCTCACCCAGAACGACGCCTCAACTCAAATCTCGCCCACGGCCACACCCGAGACTGTCCATCCGACTGTCGGCAACCCACTAGGATCCGCGACCATGTCCGGCACTGTCTGCCCTCGCTGCGGCCGCCACATGCCTCGATGCGGTGTCTGTACGATGTGGCTGGGCACACCAGACCCGATGTCGCGCTCTGGTATTGCAGCCGACGCGGAGCCCAACACTCGCAAGGCTAGCGAGGCTGAAGTGATGCGACGATTCGTGGTCTTTTGCATCCATTGCAACCACGGCTTCCATGCGCACCACGCACGGGACTGGTTCACGCGACATAAGGTGTGTCCAGTTGCAGAATGTAGTTGTATTTGTGATCGGTGATGAATCATTCAAGGTGCATGATGGAGTCTGGCTTGATATTTTATACCCATTTCCGCCCCTCGAGTCCATAGTTTGTATAGAGTGGAGCACGCCGTCCAATCGGACAATGAATCCACGTGGTAAGAAGAGTGGTTACACCTTTTCTGTGGAGAGATAGATAATCGATGAGTAGGTGGGAATCTTGAATTTCCCAGCCCTCTCAAGAACCTGTCTGTGTATACCAATTTTAGAGGGCGCCATAAGTTTCTTTATGCCGGCATTGTTAGTGACATAGTTATATGTGACTAGTATAGTTGCCTACCAAGATCTTCTCTGAATGGAATCAGACTGAAGTCTTGGCCTAAACCTCTAATAGTTAACTATAATATCTATCTCTTCTCATAGGATTACGGATTAACAATTCGCCGGGGTAGCACAATGGTAGTGCGTGGAGCTTTTAACTCCAAGGCTGTGGGTTCGAGCCCCACCTTCGGCGTTTTTGTTTCTGTTTTACAAGATACATCCCCTTAGTTGACTATATCAACGCCTTGTTTGATAGCCAATCTGTCCGCTACTTTTTAGACCTAATGTATGTACTATATGTATATGAGAGAGGAGAGGGATGCATATGCATTATGACTCAACATAGATTCAATTGGGTAGCGTGGCCATATGTATGTTAGGAGGTCGTTCCTTCATTCTTTCTGTCTTTGCGAACCTAAATGTCCAATTCCTTTCTACATTTAATATTTCGAAAATAAATACATTTGCCGGGGTAGCACAATGGTAGTGCGTGGAGCTTTTAACTCCAAGGTTGTGGGTTCGAGCCCCACCTCCGGCGTCAATTTTATGGTAATTATGACTTCCTGACCCTTCCCTCTCTTCTCTTTTTGCATGTACGGAGTATCTTGTATTTCCGGACCAGGAATTTTTGGCGAGTCAATCCGCCTTGCTGATTGTCGGTGTCTCCCTCGGCAGATCTGACGCATGCCCCACTAGCTTCTCTAAAGCTCCGAGCTCCGGGTTCCACGGCTGCACCTCCTACGCGTCGCAAATACCTCCCAAGATAAGATCTGCGCAAATACAGAAGATGGGCAATGATCCCAAAGGTGGCAAAGAGAAGCGTGCTCGTGGTCGCGGTCATGGCCAGGGTTCGAGTCGTGAGGTGCAAATCTCCAAGGCTATGAGCCTGCTCCTGCGGCACGCGGCCGAGAAGGAAGGCCTGAAGATGAACGCTCAGGGCTACGCAAATGTCGCAGACGTGGTAATCTCGATTTCAGCCTTTTTGTCACATGCATTTCTTCTAATGGGGCATTCTCAGTTACAATGGCGCAAGCTCAAGTCTCTCAAAGTCACCTTCGACGAGATTCGTCATGCCGTCGACTCTTCCGATAAGAGACGTTTCGCCCTCCTCCACATTCCCTCTGCGCAAGCGAACGAATCTACAAGCAAGGCCACCACCCTGCCCATCACTACATCCGGGTCAGAAGGGGTGGAAGATGCAACCGCACCTGCAGCGGGGGAGGACCAGCCATCCACCTCTGTACTAGAGGCTCCCGTCTCAACTGAGGACCAGCAGAGTGCCACAGCACAAGCACTCTCCGTCACAGACACTGAGCCGTCCCATTTTTTGATCCGCGCTACACAGGGTCACAGCATCAAGACCGTGGATGCAGCATCATTCCTCGAACCTCTTTCGCTTTCTGACGAGTCCAAGCTGCCAGATACCGTTGTCCATGGCACATTCCATGCAGCATGGCCAGCCATTTTACAATCCGGTGGACTGCGGTGCATGGGCCGCAACCACGTTCACTTCGCAACGGGCCCATCCATAGAGTCTGTGTTGGCGACTCAGCGGAATGATGCGCAGAAGGACACAACGAGGAAGGACCATGTCATTTCAGGGATGCGGAAAGATGCACAGGTTTTGATTTACATCGACCTCCGGAAAGCTCTGGCGGCCGGTTGTCCGTTCTGGCGTAGTGAGAATGGAGTTATTCTTAGCGAGGGGCTTCCTGTTCTAAACGGTCCAAGTGAGACTAATACTGATGTGCAAAAAGTTGTGTCAGTGGATTTCTTTGATGTGGTTATCGAGAAGAAGGTTGGGTTGGGCAAGATCTGGGAGCGTGGCGAAGTTTTGCAAGAGCTGTCAGCGAGTTTGACGAGTCGGGGGACTCCCAAGGGACATCCCAAGAGAAACACATAGAAAAAGCATAACGGATATCTAATTCAAATCACCCTACAATAGTATAACGGGATCAACACAAAAAAGTCCGATCTTACCCCACTTAGTCACATCCGATTATGCGGGGATTCGGAAGTGAAGTCGCAGTGCAAATGGCAGCTCCGATCCGACACGCCGATAATCTTTATCCGACGCCAGAACCCAATCATGCCACAGCTCCGCGGTTTTGCGGGGTCGGCCTCGAATGAGCATCGATTCGTTGGTCACAGAAAACTTGGAGAGTTCAGAGGTCATCCATAGTTTATAAGTCCGTACTCCGTACCGGTCACCAAGTCCCGTCGGATCCAGCGGCTCTATAAGACTCCCGCACCTTCCCCAGGTTTTCACTTTTTTATTGAAACCACGAGTTGCGCCAAATACGTTGCGAATATATACACCATGGCGACTCACAGATTCGACCCCAACTTCACTGACAATGTCATCAACGCGATGGGTCCTAAGACCTCGCCGCGTCTGCGCCAGCTTATGACTGGGCTGATCCGCCATGTGCACGACTTTGCGCGTGAGGAAGAGCTCACCGTCGATGAGTGGATGCAGGGTGTCAAGCTGCTTAACTGGGCCGGACAAATGAGTACCGATAGGCGTAATGAGGGACAATTGGTGTGCGACGTGATCGGTCTCGAGTCGTAAGTAGTCTTTTTTTTTTTTCCTATTTCCACCGGGAGTACCTCCCTAACATGCAACAGCCTCGTGGATGAAATCACCTTCAAACTTGCCGAGGAAGCCAAGGACGCGCCCACCGCAACCGCCATTCTGGGTCCGTTCTTCCGTGGCGACACGCCCTACCGCCAAAACGGTGATGACATCGTGGTCACCAAGCCCAAGGACGGCGAGATGGCCTACATGCACGGTCGCGTGGTGGACTTTGACACCAAGAAGCCGCTTGTTGGCGCGACAGTCGAGGTGTGGCAGGCATCGACAAACGGCCTGTACGAGCAGCAGGATCCCGAGCAGATCGAGTTTAACCTGCGCGGCAAGTTCAAGACGGATGCCGATGGACGCTACTACTTCTACTGCTTGCGGCCGACGCCGTACCCTGTTCCTTTCGATGGCCCGGCAGGCAAGATGCTCCAGGCTATGGACCGCCACCCCTTCCGCCCTGCCCATATCCACATCCTTGTGAGTTTCTATTCTGAGAAGTATGGCAATATGTGAATACTAAATGCTAACCCATCCCCAAGGCCACCTATGAAGGCTACCGCCCTCTTACTACCCAGATCTTTGACCGCAAGGACAAGTACCTGACCAACGACTCCGTGTTTGCGGTCAAGGACTCCCTGATTGTGGACTTTGTCGAGCGCAAGGGCGACCCTCAAGCTGGACTTGAGCTCGAGTATGATATAAAGCTGGTGCATTATGAGATCGCAGCGTCCACCAATGGCACCACCAACGGCTCAGCGACCACCAACGGCTCAGCATGAGCGGACTGATTGCGTATCCTTTTATTCATTTGTTATGTGGTTTATGAATAGCGTTCTCCGTATATACTTCAATCCTGGATTAGTGGGAAACTCAGTGCATGTATTTACTTTAAGGGCGTGGAAACTCAGTGCATATATTGACCTTTAAGTGTGTTTCGAGTTCGGGAACGGTGCGCGTAGTGTTGAGACCTGCCAGTCCACCTGGGCCCCCGAATGTCACATCGATCCTTCACATACCTAGGCACTATTAGGGAATAAATAATCATGGAAAAGTGGTACTGTTCTAAAGTATAGAGAATCAACAGAGGTACCATTTCATCATTATGCGTCATACATCTATCAAGAGATCTCCTTCGCAAACCGCGCAATCAGACCACCAACTTCATCAGCAGCCTCAATGCAATGCCAATGTCCAACGCCCGGCAGAACTTCAAGCGACTTCTTCTGACTAGACACATGGTTGTAGATATGCTTACACCCATCCATAGCCGCAGACTTATCCTCCTCACCAGCAATGAGCATAAATGGCGCCTTCACAGCAGCATAGTCTGGCGCTTGCGCAGTAGCGATAGCGCGACAGAGAGCCGCATATCCCTTAGGATCCTGACCAAGGAGCAGTTCCCGGATAAACGACTTCTGGAGCGGGGTGCTGCGGGATCCGACCGCGGCAAAGGGGATGGTGTTGGCCATTGATTCCATTCCGGCTGGTGCGAGTTAGTGATGGATTTCCCGTTCGGAACGAAGGATCAAAGTACATACACTCTAATACGGTGTCGGATCTCTTGCTCATCACCGTTAGGAGCGTCTCGGACGGGTGTGTCGGTCCAATTGCCACGACACCTGCGATGCGGTCTGGGTACTGTGCGCCCAAGTGGGTTACGACCAGTCCGCCCATTGAGTGGCCGACTACGACGGCCTTGGCGATTTTCAGCGCGTCCAGCGCGCCGATGACGTCCTCGGCGATGCTGGGGATCGAGACCGGGTCATTGGTGTATGGGGAGCGGGCGGAACCGTATGTGTCGAGAGTGATGCAGCGGTGCGTTTCGGTGAGGTAGGGAATGACGGGGTAGTAGTAGTTCTGCGACGAGCCTAGGCCGTGAATGAAGACGAAAGTGAGGCCTGAGGGCGGGCTGTCAGGGTGGGAGTCTGCATAGTGTAGGCGATGGCTTTTGGCTTGGAGGAAAGGCATCGTGAAGGAAGGTAATGGAAAATGAGTTTTGAATTGTAGATATTGGAAGAGTCAAAGTATACAAGTTTGGAAGGCCGATCTATATGTTCAGGTAAGAAGTGGCGTCATGTCCGATAAGAGAACCTTCCCGCTAAAATCAGTGCAGAGACCATGCTTTATCCGTCGGAATTAACAAACCAAGGTTAATGCGCCTGAGACCCGGAACTCCAAGCCGATGAGGGGCGCAAAGTGTTATCCGAACTGTACCGGATCCGACCGTCGGCTCACAGCCGAACTTTCCCCCGGAATGCCAAGACCAAAGCCACCAAAAAAAGGTGATCATTTATACTTCGTACGTGACGTTGTTTCCAAAAGGGATGCCCTAGAGTCCAACAAGCTCGCTAAAGGAATCCCCGCAGCCGCGTGCAAAGACCTCTTCAAGGTAGGCCGCGGTGTCATCGCGGAAGGAGTCTCCAAATGAGGCTACCGGGGTAGCCGCGCCTTTGTGGAGGACGTTCGGTGGCTGCAAAAGTGCAGGGTTGGTTGTAGAGGGGGTATTAATAGTGGATGCTTGATGCGTCGATAGCGTAGCGACAACTGCCTCTGCCTCTTTCATGATATCTTCGTCGTCGAATGCGGAGCAGTCAGAGAACTCGTCCTCCTGGGCATAAAGCAAGCTCTCTTTACTGGTGTCATTGGTAACACCCTGGACTTCCTCATCTCCTAGAGGATGTGTATCGTCGAGATTGCCAAATTCTTTCTCCATCTCTTCATCTAAGTCATCAAAGTCCGAATCTACCTCGGTGTCGCCGCCCACGCTATTTGATTCCGCATCTCCGCCGTTATTGTGGTTATCCGTCTCCGTAGTCGTAGGATCGGGATCGGTTTGAAGACATTCTTCCTTGGTTGTCTCCTGAGTCGCTGGTTTCCGGCACAAGAAGTTCGAGAGCAACGGTTGGCTCAACGGGACCTTCGGAGCACTGGGATCAGGCAGACCGAGGCGTTTGCGCTCCTCGCGAGCCTTGGCCTCCTTTTCGGCCTTTAGCTTCTTCTTGGCTATTCGTTGTTTTTCCTTTTCACGTAGCTCTTTGGCCCGAGCTATGGCCTTCTCTTCGCGCTCGATCTGGGCGAGTTGAGCAGGAGTGAACTGGAACCGCTTGTTGCTGCGCTGGTACCGGCGGCGGACCGTGCTGGATTTCTCAAGGATGATACGACGTGGGGGGTCGTTGGGCATGGTGGGGGGCAACCGTCGCGGCTACTGCCTGCCGATTCCCCGATTATGGGGGATTGAAGTTCATTGACAGGTGTGTGTGGTTGACCTTATTGGCAACCGGCGGCTTTGTTGGCGGCGATACGTTATGCCGAAGATCAACAAACTACCCGATTTGGGGGGAACTTGCATCTTGCACCGGACTCGTCATTTGTACAAATTCAATTGCTACTTCATTTTACCACTAGTTGTCTCTCAGATCCAGCTTCTGCTCTAGATCTTGCAGTCCCGAACTGGGTCCCAGCATACGGGCGCATATTCGTTGAGCTTCAGACTCGCCATGTCCTCCTCCGACAGCGTGAAATCAAAGACCTGCGAGTTCTCCAGGATGCGCGAGTCAGTCACCGACTTAGGCAGAGGCACGTATCCCTAAATGATAGCAATTAGTCTCCCGCAGCTTTCATCGGAGTAAACATTACATACCTTCTGCAAGCTCCAGCGGATCAGAATTTGAGCCGGGGTCTTGCCGTGCTTCTGAGAGAGGCTCTGGAGGACGGGCTCCTTCATACGGGTTGCCTGCACGAGAGGCGAGTACGCCTCAACAATAATATTGCGCTTGTGCAGCCACTCAACGATATCCTCGCGCGGGCACCAAGGGTGAATCTCGTACTGGCCCACTGTGATCTGGCCGCCGCCTCCGCTCTGAATGTAGGCCTCCAGCTCTTCCAGCTGCTTGATACCAAAGTTAGAAACACCCAGCGACCGAACCTTGCCTGCCTTTTGAGCCTCAACTAGCGCCTTCCAGGTGCCCAGGCGGGCTTCCTTGCCGCCATAGGGAGCGTGGATCAGTATACTAGAGAACGAATCAGTACATCTTCGGATGCCTCGCGCGAATAGTCCATACAGGTCAATGTAGCCGAGATCGGCCGCGGCAATGCTCTCTTCGATGGCCTTCTTCGCCTCCTCGTATCCCATGCGAGTCCGGGGGACCTTGGTGGTGTAAAAGATCTGCGACCGGTCAAGGCCAGACTTGCGGATGGCTGCAGCACTCTCCTTCTCGTTTTTGTAGACCTTCGCGCTGTCGACCTGGAGCAATGTGGTCAATTTTCGGTTTATCAATCTGTGCGGCTCGGCTTACATGGCGGTAGCCCAACTCAAGGGCCTTGAGTGTCACCTTCTCCGTGACATCGGGGGGCCTTTTTCATGGAATCATTAGCGATGTCTCCATATACCCATGACAGAGATAACACACGTCTGGTAAACCTATGCAACAAGAAATCGTTAGAGAAGCTTCAAGTACGCCATATCACTTGGAGACATACACCGAACCCGACAACCGGGATCTCATAACCCGAAACGAGCTTGTATGTCGACTGAAGCGAGAGAGCCATGGTTGCAGATGTGGTAATGAGTTAGGATGTACTTCGTAAAGCGGGGAGAGAGAATGAAGAAATCAAGAAAAGAGCACTGAGGGACCAGAGCAGGGAACAAGTTTATCTAAGGTGATTGATAACGTGACGGACCACTTCGGTTCCGCAATTCCCGGTGTCCCCAAGGCCCATTTGGGGTAATTTGAGGGGAGCTTGCGGATTGGGCTGTTGGTTGATCCATGAACGTGGGGCTGCTACGGTTGGTTGACTACGTATCAGAGACTTTCATAATTCTAATACAGAGGTCTAAATGGCTTGTATAGTAATTTATTCGATAACTACAGGGGTCATCCTCAAGTGTTGTGTGTCCTTGGCGTGTACAAGTCGTAAGCGCTCGTTATCGATAAGCCGCGGGGCACACCTTGGGGCCTCAGGTTGCTCGGGTTGGACCAGCGAATTCGATTTCTGATGATTAATAGCTAAAGTGTCAATCGGGACTCAGGGACCTTATATTCTTTCAAATTTTTGATTGATATCGATATGTAGTGCATGGCTTTATAGTGTACTTTGTATTGGCTTTCCTACAAAAGAACAGGATATCCAAGATATCATCAAGCTTCTGTCATGACATTGAAGCATTCCAATAAAATCCAAGGCATAATTGCATTACCTATGCAGAATATCCTCAGCTGTACAAGTGATACAGTAGATCATAGTTAATAGCTGCTGATGTCATTGTTGGCAAAAAAAGCGGTCGCTAACGGCAGAAATTATGCGGGGCAATTGGTGGTTTTCAGGGCAAGCTTCAATTCATTTATTTCATGCCTCTAGAGACCGACTGGCTCCATTAAAGGGGCTTTTTCTACGAGACTCATTCCATAAAAGCTCACTCTTATTGAATATATTCAAGGCAATACCTATTAGAGTCGTATAGACCGACCTCGACATATCTCCGCAGCTTTGACTTCAGGTGGCCTAGGTGAAGCCGCCACTCGACAATGCGCCTCATCAAAAATAAGATCGAGCACGGCGGCTCGGGGACAGTCACACTATGCCCCGAGGAACCCGAGGACATGGTGAGCCTGTCCATATTGCATCATCCCAAAAAGTCAACCGCCAATCTCACACAAAGCAAAATCTAGTGGCACGCATACAATTTAATCCGACCAGGAGATCTCCTCCGTGCCAGTGCTATTCGTCGTGTCACCACAACCCAAGACACTGGCTCAACTTCTTCCGCCCGTGTCCACCTCACCCTCGAGGTCCGCGTCAAAAACCTCGACTTCGACCCGCAGAGCTCCCAGCTCCATGTGTCCGGACAAATCATCAACGAAACAGCGCACACCAAGGTCGGACAATTCCACACCCTCGACTTGGAATTGAACCGCAATTTCACATTGGAAAAGGAGGTGGGCGCAGATGGCGAGGGCGTTGGGTGGGACAGTATTGCCGTGGAGCAGCTCAAGGATGCTGTGGATGAGGGTGGAAAACGTCGTGCCGAGGCTGTTGCCGTCATCATGCAGGAAGGCATAGCACACATTTGCTTCATTGGCCAATTTCAGACGATATTGAAGCAAAAAGTTGAAATGTCGGTGCCGCGGAAACGGCAGGGTGGAAGCGATCATGATAAAGTGGGTTTCTACCATCATCAGTTCACGTGTCTATCGCACGCTAATATACCACCACAATCAGGGAATGAACAAATTTTTCCGTACGATACTGGATACCCTTCTCCGGCAGATGGAATTCAACACCAGCATCACCTCCGGCTCGAACAACGAATCTGTGCGGCCAGTACTACTTGCTTCGCCTGGCTTTGTCGCCTCTGGGTTCCACAAGTACATACAGTCTGAAGCATCAACGACGACACCCGGATTGAAGCGATTGCTCCCTAGCATTGTGGTCGTACATTCTGCTTCTGGATACCTAAACTCTCTCTCCGAGGTTCTTCAGTCCCCTGCAGTCAAGACCCTCCTTGCCGACACCAAGTATGCCCGAGAGACCAAACTGATGGACGATTTCCTGGATCAGCTGCGCAAAGAGACGAACAAAGCCACGTACGGACCGCGTGAGGTTGAATCAGCAGTCGACCAGGGCGCTGTTGGACGTGGCGGGGGTGTGCTCATCGTATCGAATCGTCTGTTCCGGTCGCAAGACGTAGCCGAGCGGAAACGATGGGTGGCGCTTGTGGATCGGGTGCGAGATGTGGAGGGCGGCGAAATACGCATTCTCAGCTCTGATCATGAGAGTGGAAAGCGTCTAGAGGGCCTTGGTGGTATTGCGGCGCTCTTGACATTCCCTGTTGTTGAGGAAGAATTCGTCTCTGATGAAGAGTAGGCTGCCGACTAGTGCTAGTGTTAGGCTAGTACGAGTACTCCAGGGCTGTGTCAATAATGAATATACGATGCATGAATAGAATTCAATACCCAGAACAACTTCCATTATGCTGTAGTTCCAAGGGCGTTTAGGCCCTGATGAGATGTGGTATGTATAACTTTATTTCATTCATAAGGATCTTGGAAGGAGCCGGTTCATATATGCATATCCAGAATCAAAGCTCATGTAATGCAACAAGATAGTGTCCCGATCGCCGTACGCCAGAGCTGCTATGATATTAAAATGAAAGAAAATGTGTCGTCGAAACACCGTCCCATACAGAAAATAAGAAAAGAAAGACATAAGGATAGACCGGGCCTAGAATGGCACTTGAGGATTGTGTTCATCCCACGACCGTGGCCGAGCCCGCTTGCGAGGTATCGATGGCATAAAAGGAGTGTATGGGGGAGCTGAAGGAGACTTGCTTCCCAATTCTCGATGGCTTTGCTTAACCTCGAGGACTTGGAGTTGTGCTTTGCATTGTTCAGGAGTGAAGTCTTTTATCGAGCCAAGTTCTTTCATCTAATATATTGTCAACTCATGGACCAAGGCTAATGCGAGGACCAACTGTTTTTAATTAAGTGAAAGCTCACCTTGTCTGATATGAAACGATATTTCTCATTCTTCCAAATTTCATGGGCGTTGATAAGGATTTGAACCTGCAAAGAGATCCACGTTAGCAAGGAGTCCAAACACTTCTAATCCATATACAGCATGCTGTCTCGGTTCACGTACTCACATCATTGTCCTCCCAGCGCGTCTGCCTCTCCTTGCGCCGACGAAGTAGCCGCATCTGCAGACGCGCCTCCGAGGTCTGCTTATTGAAAGTTTTTTGAAACTCATCGCGAACAACCTTCCAAGCAATGTTCTGTTCGCGCAGATTCTCTACAAACGCATCTTCTTCCTCCGCCTGCGGGTCCCGTCGACCCCTGCCTGAACCGCGGATTTTGGGTAGCACCGGTGGCGTGGGAGGAGGGGCACGTTCCATGCGCTGGACGCCTTCTGGGTCTGGGAGGATGTTGATTGGTGTATCTCGGGATGATTTGGAGGCAGAGCGCTTCGTGCGCTTGGGTGGTGGGCCACTCGGCGACATGCTGGGCGTGTGGCCCATGCCATATGGTATATTATCCGGTGCATAGATATAATTGGCGCTGGGGGCGCTTGTTTGAGGGTACTCGCTTGGAAAGGGCGCAGAAATTCCCAGTCCTTGCGGTTGCACTGTGTTGCTAATGCTGTAGCGGTATTCTTGAGAGGCGTACTCTTGTGAATGGTGGCTCACTGCTGGACTTGGACGGAATGAACTGTCCGGGAGGCTAATTGGGGTTAACATGGTGGGTGGCGCTATGGGTTCTGTACAGTACGAAGGGTTGACGCCCATAAAGCTGGCTGGGTAGCCAGACTGATGCTTAATTAGTATATATCGCTCTATTGTCCATGGGGCGGCATACCGTTTCAATCCCAGTCCATTGAGTGCCAAGTGTCTCGTAAAAGCCCGGGATGTCCTCTTCAGAGGAGACGTCTGGAAGGAGAGACATGATATTGACGCGGTATATGGGTAGGACCATGGAGCTCCGTTTGAGAAACCGCGATCTACGCCGTACTTGATTGGAACAGGCGCCGATGGGGTAAGAGGTGAAACACGGTCTGACAGATCCGTGCAGTCTGGGTTCAGAGGTGATGGATGAGGAAGTTGGATGGTTAGACGGGGCGGCTAGTGTACCGAATTATCAAACAAGGCGTTCTGAGGTTATGGGTTGTAGATGAATCTTCAGTGATGAAGCAATCCACAAGGCAATTCTTATAGACAGAAGATGCAAGAGAGCCAGGTGGGGGAATAAGCAATAAGATATAGATTGCACGCCGCTCCTAGACTGCAAATCAAGAGATTTCACGGCCCATGCCGAAATGCCTCGCGAGGCAGGACGAGCAAGCAGTTCAGGCTTGGGAGAATTCCAAGAACCATAGGCTCAGAGTGCACTAGAAAGGCAGACAGTACCGCTGTGCTGCACTAGACCGCTCGGAGGAGAGTGTAGGCTCGATGAGGGCCTATATTTAAGCGCCTGGGGAATCAATAGTCTAGTTTCCTCATCATCGCCCCCATTACCTTCTACACCCCCAGAAGAGGGGAGGCACAGTTTCTGCATGTCTGTGATAAATTGCAGGCCCACAATTTCACCGAATGCGAGAAGTGACTTGGAAAAAGTTGCCAACCGTTACCAGGTATCTAGGATGAAGGAGAGCAGGGCCAAAGGATGGCATTTGATAGGCTCATTGAGTGGGATCCACAGAATGAATAATATCCATATGCATTAACTACCTAGGTAGGCCATGTGCAGAGCATCTCTACTCGTATAAAATTGACAGGGGGTTCGTTGATCTCACATTAAGCCCCCAAACTGTGTCCTACTGGATCTTTTGCACGATGCCCCTCGCCTTGCGATGAGATCTTATGAAAAGTATCGGTACTAATGACGCCAAACTAGGTCTATACATTTATCAACTTGGGAAGAATTGCTTGTTCCTCGAGAGGAACCGGAAAACTAGGGGGGAAACAAAGATCATCAAAGTCCGACGGATCCGATCACACCCCCATTTCCTCCCGCAGGTTCTTTATCACCAGCGGCTTTTCACTGGACAGGAAGAAAGCAAGATACGTCAAATGGGGTGAGGCTGAAAGAGGCTACCCGCGTGCCGGGTCTTTCGCTCCGGAGAATTCATGACCGCTGGTTAAGCGCCGACAGGGCTGTTTCCCACTTCCCTGCATGTTCTATGACGAAGAGAGAAATGCACAGTCATTTAGCCGCAAGGCTTAACAGACTTTCCTGTTCGGGGGAAGGCCAAAGCCCATGATTCTATCCCGCTCATTATCGTTCTCTTAGGGTAGTGTTTTGGGATCGCCGCTCTTACACCCTTTGTAACCCCCACATCACATCCTTGAACGGACCACGTTGGGTCCCACGTGTCGATTCCAAGCGCCTTCAGAAAACCTTGATGTTCCTGTGTGGCCCGAGCCATGTGCTTAAGATCGAGCAGAAGTCTGGTCCAGATACAGTTGGTGCGGCGGGTAACCATGAGTTCACGGTTGATCATTATAACACTGGGCATTTTCAAGGTCGCACTCCTACCTACCAGGGAAATAACTACTCTGCTAAGGCATAGGGCAAGGCGTTTTCTCAGTCAAGAATCAAATAGATACGGAAGGCCGGCAGGTGTAGTTGATCTACTCTACTCGATGCAGGGCCACCCTGTCAGGTGATGGCGACGCCATGCGATCTGTTAATTGTGTACAACGCTACCTTGAAATGCATCCCTAGAACAAGCCTAATAACAAATACGACAGTATAATCAGTTGATAATCGGCGGAGTCCAGTATTGTCTTTGCTCATGAGTCATGCGCTCTCCTCCATACATGAATTCCATCACGTACTTGGCCAAGCCTTCAGGTTCTCTTCGCCGAACACCTCTATTTCCTGCGGAGGTTATGCGGTCGTCAATCACCCGACCTTATGGCCATGGCGCGCGGCAACTTATTCTCATCTAGCTTCCCGGTCACCTTCAAGTTCGTCATCATCGTGGTGTTGCCGGTCCGGGTGGTCCAAGGTATCATCGGCTGCAATTGAAATGCCTCGGGCGCCCCACCGGTTGTTGCTCGGGTGGTCATTTACGTCATCTTCATTATCGCGCAAGCCCTGCTCCTCGTCGGCGGAAGTGCGTCGGGCACGGAAGTTCACTACGCGGTTCACCAGCCAGCTCTTGCTGAAATCCTCCGAGTCCACGACGCCGCCGTTACGCAGCTTCACCCGCTGGCGGGAGTAGTACACCCAGGCAAAGTCCAGGTAAAAGGCAGTCTGTATGATGCCGAATATAAAGGCAATCGGGTCCCAAAAGTGTTCACTGCTAAAGCCGCGCACCAACCAGTTCAGAATGTAGAATGCTCGGTAGGAGCCCAAGGTTAGGAGGTAATAGGAATCAATCACAGTGGGAACGGTGGTCTGGCGAAGAAGTAGGAGCTGTGGCAGCACACACACGGATTCGAGGATGACCGAAAAGGCCCAGCAAATCTAGGGATCGATTAGTGAAGGCTCTGGGATGACAGTCGACCGTCCATACCTCCAGGAACCACTGAGACGGCCAGTCCTTTGTGATGGTCATCATAATGGGTGCCATCACCAAAGATCCGAGCACTGAATACATTCCAAGCTTCCATGCTCTCTCCCTCTCCCGGGTCCGCGGGTAGACTTTCATCATGAGGAACACAAGATAGAAGGAGGAGGCCAGGTAAAAGAACTTGAAACTCAGGTTCCATAGTGTGCCAAAGCCTCCGTGTTTGATGTCCCAAGAACGTCCCTCAAACAGATCCAAGTAGCGAAAGACGAATACGACCGCATAGAGCAGTTGCGTGAGGAGCGAGACACCTATAAAGCAACGTGTTAGCTATATGTCTCTCAAGACACAGATGGGACTGATATGAGAACTTACCCTCGGCGCTCCTGTTCCTATGCATCGCCCAAATCAGGACGCATATCGAAGCGAGGTGGGACACATCGCCCAGAACGCGAAAGATGTTGAACCTCATGGCAGGAATGAGTGGGCTCCAAGATTGCGGGTAAGATATATGTCAGAACCGATCCGGGATCGATCAGCCAGGGCTCAGTGCAGGTCCAGCAGCATTGAGATTGTAGCTGAGATAGAGGTGTTATAACCTTGACGTCTGAGCTGTGACTCTAAGCTCGGGAAGTCAGTGCTCCGTAGCTCCATTAT
The DNA here is from genome assembly GCA_027569385.1 of Penicillium decumbens. Taxonomy (NCBI): domain Eukaryota; kingdom Fungi; phylum Ascomycota; class Eurotiomycetes; order Eurotiales; family Aspergillaceae; genus Penicillium; species Penicillium decumbens. Next base: position 52,794 of record JAPDEZ010000013.1, read on the forward strand.
CAGCGAAGCTTGGCGTGTCCTCACGTGAGGTCTGACGTCAGCCGGGGTATGGGAAAGTGCGATCGAGGATGCTTTTTGTATTTCTTATTGTTTTTCCTTTTTTACGTGGTCAGTGACGGATATTGTGTTTTTGTATTTCCGAGATTTGTGCCCTGATCTGTTGGTGGACTGCAAGAATGCTGCCTACATAGTGATATTCACAAGGCTTATGTAGTTACCTCTGGTAAAGTGGGGACGTAGATGAACCTTGGAACGGTTCTGAGCTCAGTATGAATGTGAGCCGTCCATGAAAGAATGAGCTACTACATTGCATATCTAGAATGTTGAAGAATCTAGCGAGTCGGATCTTTTTGAGTTATGATATCCTTCTGTGGCTTGTATTGGATCTAAGGTTCATCATGTCTTAGATGACTGGCATATGTAGATCATAACATTGTACGACTCGGAAGATTGATGTAATCCACGGCCATAGTTTAATGCTATTTTCAGTCCTGCTCATTGATTCCATAAAAAGCAACAACTGGTCAAAGTAACCAAGCACGTACAGCACGTGCAGTGTCAAAGGTACAGCAGAAATACCCCCACATGACAAAAATGCAGACCATTACTGCAGATTTAAGTAGAAAATTATCAAAATCACTGGCCCACAATATTCGGTCCATGTTATGGACACGTCCTCGAACACATGAGCTGGCTGCATCTGAATTGATTGATAAGATGACCTCTTTCGCACAGCAGCATCAATCTTCAGTATGACTATTTTCAATCATTCCGGTGCCATCTGCAACGATCATAGGTCCCGTATTCAGCATCCTGCATATGCTGCCATCCACATTGCCTTGACAGAATTCAAGATACTGGAATCGTCCCAATGATTGGATAGGATGGCTCCAACAACCCACCATGAATTGTCAATTTGACGAGAACTATTGCTCTCAATGCTCCATATCCTTCCTTATCTCTCAAGTATACACGAGTTGCTACCGTGCCCATTGGACTTAACCGTAGGGCCTGGGCTGGGATAATGACACTCACAATGTACAAAGGCGCATAATGTTTGAAGAGAAGAAATGGGGAGGCGTTGGGGCTTTGTGGCATGCTCAATCTGTGGCTTGATCCTGTCCGCCGAGTCTCGGGTTGGACGGAAAGGGTGAAATCATTCTTGGAGGTTGAAGTTAAATGAAGGGTGCAGCTCAAGCCATTGTATACTAGCAACGATCAGGCTCTTCGGGGTTTTCTCATCCGCTGGGTATTGGGCATTTTTGCTGTCATCCTCGCACGGATTGTGAGAGTTCGCGGGTCACCGGATTCTGGAACAGGCCACTCGCGGGTCTCTTCGGCCCAAATGTCTCATGGAAGCTGCCGGACGTGCTCGTCGTGCTTGTGCATACATCGTCGCTGGGTGGATTGGAGTGCAGCACGAGCCATTTGTGACAAGGCCCCTGTCCATCGGTTCCTACACCTAGGACGAAGGACGAAGTGGAATGCACGGAGAAAAGAAGTGAGTATTGGAGTGACGAGGTCGAGTGGTAGAATTATTGTATAGAATAATCGGGGAGATAAAAGGTGAGAAGTGAGAGATGAGTCTAGAACAAACGCGCTATTCCTAAGGACTCTCCACATCATTCCGATAATTATCTGATGTTGTCTTCTTCAGAACCCAATGAAACTACCAAACCATAAGCAATAAAGATAAAAATCAAGGGCTACAAAGCGTAAATGAAAATTCCTAAAAAAGCGTGTGCTATTATTACCTCCCGACGTTGTGATATGAGGTGACTCCATCCCCGCTCACTTTGCTCCCTTCTTCCTCCTCACTCCCTCCTCTTGTAACCTTCGTCCCTCCAGTTCCATCGTTGTCAACCTACCTCTCAGCCTAGTCTCTCTCCCTTCCAGCCTCATGTTCTCCCCGTATTCGGAAGAATTCGAGGTCCCCGATTCGACTCTCCGACCATGCGACTTTGATCTGTGAGCCCAACTCCCTCTCCCAGAAACCATCCCCCGCCCCTGATAGGAGCTAAACACTCCGGTCGCCTCTACCCTGCGCACTGTTTCTTCGGGTCTCTCTGGTGCTTCTTATCGTTCTTGCTATCTCCCAGTTGCCCCCCAATCTATCTGCCTAGGATGCGCCTGTGTCATCGTCTTTCGGTGTAACGAAGCCCACTTTCTTAGAAGTTGACAAAGGCGCGCCTGTAGCAGATCTGCTAACCCCCCTACGTGACCTGTGTATGTACAGATGAGTCGACGTGTGATTGTGTGCCTCTTTCACTATGTCGTAAGTCCCTCGTCTATGAACTTCCGGGGGGAGGGAGACTTTGGCATCGGCACTTGCGACGCGTTTCGTTCATTTTTGGCGTTGACTTGACCTTTCATGCTGACAGCCTCATCCCTCATTCTCTAGTTCCCCTCCCACATCCAAGCGGATCAAGACCTCGGCCTCCACGAGTGCCCCGTCTCATCTGCTTGCTCAACAACAACAACTCAATCCGTATCATCATCGGGTGCCGACTTTTGAAGGCATCCCCATCCCCACCGCACCCATCCCGCAACAGCCGTCCCAACAAACTTCCTCGACATCGCACAAACGTCCCTCGTCCCCTACAGTAGGATCCTCCACGATGATGGCCGCTCCAATGCCCACTCCGGGCGCGATCGAAGGTGATCCTGGTGCTATGCCACCCGCAGTCGAACCCACACCCAAGAAGAAGGGACGCACCAATACCCCATGGACCGCAGAGGAGGAGCAAAGGCTCAAGACAATGCGCGACCTTGGTCGCAGCTGGAGCGAGATCGCAAAGGTGAGCGCGACCTGTGGACTGGTCGCGGGCCGTATTGTGGCTGACCTGTGTCTCTTGACACCTCGCAGACTTTCCCTACGCGCACCGAGGGTAGTGTGAAGAAGCACTGGTACAAGGTATATCCTGGTCTACACTGTGGTGATGGTGACTTTGAATATCTACTTACAACTCTACCAGGACATGCATTACGCTGAGTTTGGCGAAGAAGAGGTATGGTCCATGCGCAACCCTATCCTAAAGACTTATGCTGACCTGCGCACAGTCCATAAAGCTCCGTGATGCGATCAAGGAGTACGAGGCAAATAAGTGGAAGGTCATCGGCCAGAAAGTTGGCAAGCCGGCTAAGGTGAGTTATGACCCTGCATACTCGTGGACTCCCCAGTCTAACTCGGACAGGCTTGTGAACAATATGCCAAAGAGCACTTCAAGAATATCTGAAGATCTGATGACCGTTGATGAAGTGATGAATTCCCACGCATCTTTTCACGAATTTGGCATTCCCCCCCGGATTTTGCAATTCCATAGCGATGCTCGTGTCATCAATGGCCGCTGGGGCCCTTTGATTTTACAAGGCAGATGGAGTTGGTGATCTGGTTTCTTTCTTTCTTTCTTATTTTTCCCTTGAAGGCTTTTCTTCTTCGATCGACTACCTCTGATGTTATGCGACCTGGTTCAATATTCTCGTGCGTGGGCGTTTTGCCTCTTATGGTGCCAGTGATATGGCTTTTTCTTTTATTCGATCAATACTACATGATTCCCATTCAGTAATTCAGTCGCACAGAGCCTGCTTACAGTATAAGGAACGTATAAAAACGCGATGGTCCCGCTGGCGGCGCGGAGGCGGAAACCCGCTGATAGCGCGGGATATCAGGGTTTTCCCCGCGGGAGACTTTCCCTTTTCTTCTCTCTCCACACTTTTATTCAACGCGTTGGCATTGCAAGGAGACGCCTTCAACGGGCTCTTTCATATAGGTACTTGCCAGCTCTTGTTTCCCGCCACCGGGAACCACAATGGCTGTTGCTCATATTGCTTCATAGTGACTCAATATAGGGACACAGACCTCTCACGGAGATAGGAAAAACTCGAGTACAGACCCCACACCTCCAAGGGCTACCATGAAGACGAGTAGTGTGGTATTGTCTAGTGATCAAGGTATACCTCGATGAGCTGCATGAAGACCGGTGTTCGGCTGTCCGCCGTTCTGAGATCATACGGTTAAACTTGATCTGGATAATTCCAGCGAAAGGACTTATGCGCTTCTGCTTCACCCTTTTCTTCCTATATAATCGCATATACTGACCGGCGACGCAGTATGGTTCCGGCAAATGAAATCACCACCGTAGCGGTGCGCTTCGAGAAAGATGAGACTCCGCAAGAGCAACAAACTATATACGAGAACGAGAATAATGCCGGGTATGCTCCCGAGACCGCGGAGCGTCGGAACCCCATTGGCTCGCGTATGGGTTCACTGCTTAAGGCTTTTGAGCAGCAGCTCGTCGAGTATAATCTAGAGGCGCGGGGCATTGAGCGAGTCGCTGCAGATGAGCGCATGAAGCGTTTGTCCTGGGTATCGTATATGCAGGCCTTCTTGCTCTGGGTGTCGATCAATCTTGCGGCCAACAATATCACACTGGGAATGTTGGGTCCTGCTGTGTATGGTCTCAGCTTCCGGGACTCGTCGCTCTGTGCTGTCTTTGGTTGCTTTGCTGGTGCTCTGGTGGCTTCGTGGATGGCTACCTGGGGGCCTATTTCGGGCATTCGAACCATGGTGAGTGTCATCTTGAGATGGACTTAGGACATATGAACTCATATGCGTTTAGGCATTCGGTCGTTATTCCATGGGCTGGTGGCCCAGCAAGGTTATCGTGCTACTGAATCTTATTCAGATGATTGGATACTGCTTGATTGACTGCGTCGTGGGCGGACAAATTCTCTCTGCAGTCTCGCCAGGAGGCATGTCTGTTGCCGTGGGTATGTGATGAAAGTCGTAGTGATGGGAGTCATCGCTAACCCCGGATCAACAGGTATCGTGATCATTGCAATCATCAGTTGGGTAGTGGCTACATTCGGCATCCAAGTATTCCACTACTACGAACGGTCAGTATATACACCCTATCATGAAGTCAACCCTAACAGTAAATAGATTTGCATTCGTACCCCAGCTGATTATCATCTGCATCCTATTCGGCGTGTCATCTGTGAAATTCGACCTAGACACAGTCTCCCAAGGCGACGCTCGCACGGTAGCCGGTAACAGGTGAGTCTTCACCACGACTCCGAGATATACCACTAACATCAACCATCACACCTCCAGGCTATCATTCTTCTCCATCTGTCTCAGCGCAGCAATCACCTACGCCCCTCTGGCCGCAGACTTCTTCGTCTACTACCCAGAGCACACCCCCCGCCTCACAATCTTCACCCTAACCCTAACCGGGCTCATGCTCTCATTCACCATGGCCATAATCAGCGGCATTGGGCTCGGCTCAGGCATAACCGCATATCCCGAATACGCCTCCGCATACGCTAAAGGTCAAGGAGCCCTAATTGTCGAAGGCTTCGGACCACTCCATGGCTTCGGCAAATTCTGCTCCGTCGTCATAGCCCTAGGCCTGATCGCCAACACCATAGCACCAACCTACTCCGCCGGCGTCGACTTCCAGATCCTAGGCCGCTACGCTGAAAAAGTACCCCGCGTCATCTGGAACACTGTCGGCGTTATAATTTTCACTGTCTGCGCCCTCGTGGGCCGCAGCCATCTCTCTGAGATATTCACCAATTTCCTCGCTTTGATGGGCTACTGGGTTGCTATCTGGTTTGCCATTCTCATTGAAGAATTCGGTATCTTCCGCTGGCGCAGTGGGTATAACTGGACTGCGTGGCGCGATCCATCCAAGCTGCCTATTGGTATCGCTGCTTTTATTGCCTTTGTCGTTGGTTGGGTCGGGGCTGTTTTGTGCATGGCTCAGGTGTGGTATATTGGTCCGCTTGCGAAGCCGGTTGGTGAATACGGTGCTGATGTAAGTGGTTTTTTTCTACTTGTGGTGATCTTGATCTCTGGTAGACTGACTTTTTGAATAGATGGGCAATTATGTTGGCTTTTCCTGGGCTGCGGTCGTCTTTCCTCCTTTGAGATACTTGGAGTTGCGCTTCATTGGTCGGTAGTGCGGCCTTGTCTCTGAGTTGCTATCTGTCCTGATGTTGACGGGTTCTTCTCGGAGCTTGTTTGGCAGGTCCGTTGCTATTTGGCTTCTATTTAACATAATATACTATTCTTAAAGAGGATGCTTAGATTGCGTGCAGGCGGTTAATATGTATATGAAAAGTTAATTACACCATCGCTTCTCTATTGTCAGTAAATAGTGAACGAGATCCGTTTTCGATGCTGTCGGAAATACGCTCTGCTCGTAACCGAGCAGAGGAATGGGAACGTTTTCCGTGATTAGGCTTGGTTGGCAACCCAAATTGACATGCCTACACAATCATGGTATCACCCAAGATTTGAATGCTCGAACCTTCGAATAGAATGATGGTCAAAAGTACACCCCTGCACTCTCATTTTCATCCACTAGAGAACTATTCTACAAAAGAGACAGACAGAGACAAGAACAGATACGGACACACAGACTCGGACGCCAAAGGCCTGTCTACACTGTATGGGGAATCTTCAACATCCCTGATTTACCGGTACCAGTACTCCGGCTTGACGTAGTCGGCAAAGGTCTTGGGCTCCTCATGAGGCGGGTGGTGGTGGTGACCGTGGTCGTCTGCAACACGAGGTTAGTTCAACATGAACATGACATCAACGGAAATTCAGAATCAGAACATACGGGAGTGGGGGTCATCCTCGGGTCCAACGTAGTTCAGCTTGACGACGTTGCCGCACTCGTTGCAGCGCTCAATGGGGCGGTCGCGTGAGACCTGGTTCATGGAATTAGCGTGTTTCGCATCGATTGGAGCAAAAAGTCCGACGTACAGTGAGCCAGTTAACTCCGTGGGAGTCGGCGGGGAAGCCAGTGCAACCGGCGTACTGCTCATCACCAGCACCGTTGACAATGATGGGGTCCTCGAGGGTTCCTACAAGAAATGCCCGTTAGCCCTCGAAGCTATGGTCATGCTAGTGCTGACAGCATGTGGGGACTGCGTGCGACGCAAATAAAGCTAACGTACCCTTCCGGGAGGAATCCAGGGGACGCATATCGAAGACGTCGATGCCCTGCATCTTTCCGATAAGCTCGAGACGCTCGAGACCGGTAGCCTGGATATAGTCGGACGGGATGGTACCGGGCTTGGCACCCGGGGGGATCAGATCATCCTCGACCTTAATCTCTGTGATTGTGAAAGATATCGGGTTAGCGTTTTATTGTCCGGGTGCTATTTCCGATCGACTCGCGCGTGTTGTGACTCGACTCGGGTGGGCCCACAACCCATGTCTCCGACATCTTATGCGGTCCGATTGCATTTGACGAAAGGGACAGTAGATTCGATGGGCCTCGCCCTTTTACCAAGTACACAAACGGAGCAATTGGTCATCGTATGGCGGAGAGGGTGTACTAACCATCGTAGGAAAGGATCTTGCCTTCTTGCTTGGGGGCCCACTTCTTCTGGTCGTCTATTGAGGGACGAATCGCGTTAGCCGGTGGTTATAGAGAATAATTCGGTATTTGTTTGCTGGGTAAATAGTGCCCAATGCCAATTGTGTCGCGTGGGACCTGGGTTGGCGAAGGTCGGGGAAGGTCGGATCAAGCCACTGGGGGAAAGTCACATACTGCGCACGATGGACGAGGAGAAAGGGCGCTGAGCAAGAGTGAAGGCGCGGGCGGGAGAGCGCCTCGCAAGGGCGGAGGCGGTACGCTGGAGGAACATTGTCCAGGTAGAGCTGGTGGATTGGGGTGGAGGGGAGTTGAGGGATGGGAGAGGTTCTGAAGTGAAGTTGGGCGAGTTCTGAAGCCGCTTCGGCCCGTGGGAATGCCTGAGGAACCAATGGGCTGACCCTCCGAAAGGATGACTCAGCGTCATTCCGATTGCTGTCGAGTGACGGTTTTTCTGACCGCCTTCTTATTCCATCTCTACAGCAACTAGAAATAGGTATCTACTTACCTTCCACAGTTAGAACCTCTGAGATCGGACTGAACAGTAGTAATACTGTGTCTAACATATAAAGGCAGTATTACATTAGAAAAGTACATAACTAGGGCTGATTGATTAGAATATTCCGGCAGTAAAAAAAGGCGGTCAAAACTATTGTTAATCTATTTACTCCCATCTGATTCGTCTACACAGATCGTGCAAGGACCGCATTCGGAAATATAGGGCTTGAAGGTATCGAAGTATAGAAGTATAAAAATGGTCTAAGAAATTTACAACGAGGGTATCTCCTTACACGTCGAATCATAAACAAAAGGAATCATCCGAAATGAGCGGCTCGCTCTTTGCATGCCGCTGGAGTAAATCCGTGGCCAACCTTTCCGGAAATGATGCGCCACCGATCAGTCTCATACTCATTCATTGCGCGATGAAGCCGTTCCACCTACTCGCGGGTTAGAATGAATACCATGAAATGCCGAAAGGAACGGGTGTAACTCGCCGTTTCGTCCGTCCACACCACATCCTTGGCCTTCAACTTTGTGCAATACCGGACTTGCAGAGTACCACTTGTCCTGCCTGGGAAAAAGTCCGCAATTTGTTTCCAGGTCAAATTCTTCTCCTCCTTCAGGTCCACCAGCAAGGCGTCTTCCTCCGGGGTGAACTTGAGTTTTGGACCAAAGGGTCTGGGCGCTGGTTCGGGCATTCCAGGTTGACCCACGACGCTGGGTGGCCCCGACACTGGGGGCGAGTCAGTACCCAGGCCATCACGGCCTGCATGCAATAGGGCCTGGGGCGGGAGACGGTGGTGGTGATGGTGCTGCGAAATGTGCAGAGGAGGAGGCGAAGGAAATTCGGTACCCGAGAACGTGTGAGGAGCCGAAGGATCGCTGTGAACCGGGTACAAGATGTGTGGAGGCTCTACTGCAGAAACTGAGGGGCCAACAGCAGACAACGGTGGCAGAGATGGTTGCAATTTAATGTGGCGATCGACGTCACGGCCAATATCTTCTTCAGTTCCGGATCGAGACCGTTTCCTGCTCCCGCTATCTTGCGGAGTCGCTACCTCGTAGCCATAGTGCGGTGGTAGCTGATGCGGAAGCATTTGGTGTGCGGTGGCATAGTCTGATTGGGGCTCATTGTGGCCACCGGACTGAGAGACAGGATGAGGCAGCACCGCCTGCGGATGCGTGCCAAAGGAAGGAAGAGTGTTCTCGGAGGGAAAGGGAAGCCCGCTCATCAGTTTGGTGCGCAGCTGAAACTGAGGCGAACCGAACACGATCAAACCATGATCATCAGGCTTGTGCTCAGAAGGGTAGTGAATCGCAAAGCTTTGATACGGATCCGAGAGTACCACGGACATACATTGACGTGGCCAGGAGAGCCCCGGCTGGCTGTTCTGATAGAAGGTATCGCTGGGACGAGAGACAGCACAGGAAATTCCACTGTCATATAAAAATGACAATACGGCAGACTTTCGAGGGAATGAAAAGGCAAGATGAAATCAGCAGGATCAAACGGAGAAGCAAAAGCAATGAGGTATTCCCGAGATCAAAGGAGCATAATGACTGGAAGTCTAGGAAAACACAGCATAATGCAGGATATAGAGGGCAAATTCAGGATATCTGATCACAGAAAGAGACTGGGAGCCGCGGAAATGGCCCTCTATAAGTTCTTGGAGGACCGTCCAGTCCCGGAGGTCTGCATCAGCCTGGGTGAAATGGTACTCTGTGCCGCGTCTCATCAGCTGGATCGTGCGTTACCAGGGATCAAATGGATAGAGACGACGGATTGCTACCAATAAGGGTTTGAACCAACCGTCATGGTCCTTTCAGCTCAGTTTACGCCAAAGCGCGCGCGTTGGCGTAGTTTAGCCAATAGATATGATGCCCTCATATGATAAAAAGTCGATGCATTATGATTTCCATGATGAAACAAGGCAGAATCAGGGAGAAGCGATAGTATCGGGAGGCAGACCGGCAACAACCGAGAAACGCCCGTCAGATCGATGGGCGAATGCGGATGCATTAACATGTGGGTTGTATAGGTCCGTCTATTCCTATAAGAGTTAGCCAAACACAGTAACCTGGTCGGCTACTGACTCGAGCGAATGCGAAGGAGAAGCGAGAAGCAATCACAAATTCAGAGTGGAACAATGGATCTCACTCTTTAAGCGGAGCTCAAGATCCAACAACAACCCTTGTCTTGTTTTCGATGTGATAGTGTGCTGGGATCCGAGTCATGAATCCCCGACAATGCGGGAAGTAATCAGTTAAAACCGCAAGCGGGGTGAAATGGAAGGGAAGAAAATTACCGTGTGATTTAAACTGCATATCCCCCATGTCTTGGGCACGAAGTACCAAAGTAGCCTAATCTCCATGACCAGGGGTGCTGCCCCTCTATGGCCCATTGGTTCATTGGCCTTTTGGAGGCGGTCAACACATACAAAGTTGGAGAGTCGAGAGAGTTTGGACCTCCGTGGCGCAGTGGCCGATGACCTTTGAGAACATCCCTGCCGTAAGCGCGCAATCAGATCATCGTGTGGTCTCCGGAAGCCATGGAACCTTTCTGTTGAAATCCTTGAACTGGCACCGAGTCATCTATGATTTTAACGCGATCCGTGCTTTTGCCCATATCTGCTGCATTTGTAAGAATCATTTTGAAAAGCCACTGCTATGATCTACCTTACTAAATACAAAGAAAAGTGCTGACATCCAATAAAAGCACTGCTCATCCTCGGTCCTCGCTTCAATACATGAAATTATGATTGTCGTGATACAAGAGAAAGGGAAGTAAAAAACCAAAACAAGACAAGACACAACATAAGAATACATGGCGCCCGGAGAAAAGAATACCAAAGTATGGCTGCTTTGTATAAACGCCCTTTTTTCCCTTACTCAAAGTTATCCGACCGATCGACCCAGATATCCTCCAACTCGGCAAAGTTCTGGAAGTGCAAAGGCCGGTGCTGGTCGTCGTAGAATCGAAGCGGAGTATCGATCTTGACGTAGATGGGCCTCTTCTCGACGCTGCCAAAGGAGCTGCCCATGAAACTATAGTTCCAGAGGTTATCCTCGGGAACCAGGAAATAGCCGCGCACACGGTCACTGAGTAGCAGCTGGCATTTCACACCCATGCCGGTGGAGAAACCTTGAGGCTGGTCAGAGGTCATATCCTTGTTCTCAGCACCCCATTTATACCCGTCTGGGGTCAGGCCCCAGGCGGCAAGTGACACAGATCCAGGAGTAAAGGAGACGGTCATGGTCACGGTCTTCTTGTCCCACGACGGGTGTGCGTTCATGAGTCGAGCATGCTGTGTGACATCTGCCGCCGACATGTACGGCGGCTCGTTGCCCGAGACCGTGTGGATGACACCCAGCGGCTCCAAGTTGTTCAGATAGTCATGCTGAGGCAACTGGTGCGGCAGTTGGACATCCCGAGTGTTGCCGACCTGCGGAACCATGACGATGGTGCGGATCTCCTTGACCTGATCGTTGTCCGTCGGGGAGCTACCGTAGAGGTAGCCCGAAACCTGAACACGAAGATCGGCGATGGTGATGAATCGCTTGAGAATGTTCTTCGGCATGATGTAGGTGAAGCCTTCCTCGCGAACGTCATCCGAGGAAACATAGATATTGTTGGATCTCGTGCGCAGGTTCGAGGTGGCAATTGCCCGAGTGCGCCACTCGGTCTTCGACGCGAAAGATTGTTGCTCGTATTGCGACGTTGTCGTGACGATGATATCCTCTCCCCGCACGTTCTGAGTCTTGGTGGTCACGGCGGTGAGCTGCTTCTGCTCCTCCTGCTGCTTCTCGATCTCGGCCGCCTGCTGTCGCTGCAGCGAGGGTGCACTGATCTCCATACCCAGAATGATATCTCGTACTTCACTGCTGGTCAAACTCTGCACATTGACGTTGTTCTTCTTGCCGTAGTCGTTCAAGATCAAATCACGCAGTTGCACTTCCACCTTGATCCAGTCCTCGTCGGAGAGGGATGGCCAAATGTGATGCTCCTGGGTGATCACGGTCTTGTCGGGCCGGAGAATGATCTTGGCCTTGTCAATGTTGACATGAAGAGCACGGAGAATCAAAATCAAACGAGAAAAGGCAGTGTATGGGGAGATAGACTTCAACCACTCGTCGTACAAGTTGAACAGAACCATTTGAGGCTCGGTGGCACGGAGGATCATATCCGCAAGCTTCTCGACCTTCATAGCAGCCTGGAAGGGCAGCTGAAGCTCGGAAGCACGGATAGAAATGTTGGGGAAGTCAAGCAGGTGGACTTCGAGAGGATCGAGGAGACCCTTACGAGTGACAATGAGCTGCTTCGGTTGCTCTTCCACTGGCAGAGACCGAATAAGAGCCGCGACTTCTTCGGCTGTCTTCCACTTGGCCAACTGACCCAAACGCTTTTGACCTGCCCAGACGCTGGTGTGGATAATCTTCAGGAACAGTTGTCCAGTTCGGGGGTTGAAGATGAAGATGGCACCGTTGATGGGCTTGGTGGTCAGGTTACCCTCAAATGTCTTGTGAATGGTCACACGGTAGACATTGGTGTCATCAATGAACAGCTGAATCTGCGGGCTGAAGAGCTCAGAGTAGTTCTGGGAGTTGAGGAACTCTTGGTTGCTCTCGGAGGCGTAGAGTTGCAGACCCTTGCGAATACGCTCACGCAGCACGTACAAGGCAGGATTGGCCTTCATGATCTTGGCCATGGCCTGCTGAATCAGAGTCTTCAGACCCGGGAAGTACTGACCGTAGGAAGAGTACAGGTTGTATGAAAGATCGATGCCGATCATCAGTCCAGTCGCCGAGGGGTAGATACTCATGCTGTCCGTGGTGTAATCGAGATACTTGGCACGGACATAACGTTCAATGTCGTGAGAGTCGTAGTCACCATATCTCAACTGTACATCGAGCCAGAACTTGTTGGTCGTGGTAGGCTCGTAGGTATCCTTGGTATCAAATAGGAGAGATGGGCGAGTAACGTTCCACTTGTTGGTGGCGAAAAGAAGAATGTCTGCACAAGAGCTGTTCATCTTGTACGACTTACGAGGGTGAATCGTCTCCTTTTGAACAGCCTCGATGCCAAGCTGCTCCAGCTCCTGGTCAAACACCTGACACAAGTCCATGACCACCGACTCGTGAATCTTCTGCCACAAATGGGCACGGAAGATCTGAATCAGGGAGATCTTCAGGGTGGGGATTTTGCCGTGCAAGAAGATACCAGTCAGATCCAGCTGCACTTGGAAACCAACGTAGACGTTGGCACGGTTGATAGTCGGGGACCACCAAAGGGTGAATCGACGGTTAGGGATCTGGTTCAGACCTGACCGCTGAGCATTCGTGAGCTTCTTGAACTTCATTGACTCTTCAAATCTGGTTGAGAGAAAAAAACGTTAGCTTTCAAAACAAGAACAAGTAGGGGATAGAAAGGGAAACGAACCCGCTAGCTCTCTCCCAGAACAGACCCTCCCAAGATGGGAAAGCCGTCGCCTTGAACAAGGTGTGTTCCAGAATAGTTTCAACACCACCCAGGGCCTGGATGACATCCGTCCGGTAAGCGTTCAGATTCCACAATTTACCATCATGGCGCTGACTAGTCCACCAGAAGGGGTTGCTCTTCATCAGCTGGTACTGCTTGAACTCCGCGCGAAGACGGAAACCCTTGTCGAAGCTGAGGGTGCTGCGGTCTTTCTGGAACAGGGTGTTGATACGCGGAAGACCGCGATCCCAGCTGTCCTCGAGATCCTCCAGGGTCAGGCGGCGGTTTTGCTGCTGAGCCTCCATGCGCTTTTGGGAGTACTCCATCCACACACGCTGAGAATCGATGAATTCAGCCTCCCAGGGAATGATGTATCGGAAGATGTTGGGAATCAGGGTCTCTTCGTCATGAGACATACCCGCTCGGAAGTGGGTGATGCCAGTGTCAGTCTGCTTGGACCAGCGCTTGTCACTGGTGGGGATAAGGATGTGAGATCCTGAGATCATACCGAGACCTCCAAGCTCCTTAGGAGTGTAGAAGACAGCCGGAGGGAAACGAGACGGCATCTTAGAGTTCAGACCGATCTTGACACGGGTCTGGATCTTGGTCTCACACTTGACAATGGTATCGAGAAGGTTAACCGTCGACACGGCGGCTTCACGGTAGTAAGTGAAAAGCGCAATCAGAGCGGTGTTCCACTTGTTAGCGATCTTCGTGAACGTGGTGGATCCAGAGGACATGAGGATTTGTCGAATGCGGTTGTTGAATTTCTGAATGTCCTCCTCGGTGACCTGGAGGAAGGCATGGGCGGTACGCTCCTTCGAGGAGTTGTCAACCAAAGACCAAACGCTATCCTTAACTGAGAACTCTTCGTTCTGGTTGCGAATCTTGGGAAGGATGCGGACCTCGAAACCACTCATGGAGAAGAGCAGGTTCGGGTTGTCTTTACTGTAGACGCTGGCGAATGTGTCATCCCATTCGATAGTGGTAATTGACCGAGGGAGACGGTTCTTCATATCCCAAAAGACAGCACGACCAAGATTGACATCGTGGCGCATCAAGCGCATTCGGCAGTCTCGGGGCCAGCACTTCTTATTTTTGTAACCTATGACATTCTCAAAGTTGGGATCCGGGTTCTCAGTCAAAAATCGCTGGATCAGATCTCGAGATTCGTCAGCTTGGAAACGGTAGAACACCCAAATCTTGTCGACGTAACGGGTGTAGAGACGAATGGGGTGTCGAGCCTCGGTGGCTCGGTCCTTGAACTGCAGGAAGTCATTAGGACTCCCGGGCGGTCCAGCCATTTCGCTAGCTCGCTGTAAGCCAAGGAGCAGCAGATCGATCATCAAGCCATAGTATTGGAACACAAAGCCAGAGAACTGAAGACCACGGATCAGTCCATAACTGTTGGTGTGATTCATATCTTTGTAGCTGAGCTGGACGTTGTTCTTGGAGGTAATGTAGTCTGCCAAGTTGTGATCCATAATGAGGCGAAGCATGCGGTTCAACAGAGTAAGATCAATCTTCTCATAAACCTTGGACAGCTCGGTCTCAATCATGACGTTGGTCTCACCATCGGCCGTCTCCCAGACATTGGACAGGTTGTTGATACCCTGGGTCCACTTGTAAGTCAGGAGTGGCGGCACTTCGGAATCGGAGGGCTTGATCCAAGCAGGGAACAGATGACGCTGGTCAGCTTGGTACCAGAGATACTGATCCAGGTACGCATCAGTGATTTTTTCGATGGGCTCGATGTCGTAGACAGGGTTGATGTTGTTGTAATTGTCGTTCATGTCGATTCCAACTTCCTTGAAGGCACGCTGGGTTAGGAGGAAACGCTTGATTCTTGCCAGGGTCGTTCCAGGAGAGTCGTAAGCCTGCTCGATGAGAGCAAGTTCCTCTCGCTGGCTCTGGTTCAAACGGCCTTTCACGGAGTAGGACTCGCGGAGACGCTCGAGAGCCAAAATGAGAATCTTGGTGTCATGCTTGTATGACACACTGGGGAAAGGAATGGGCGAAAACTTGCGAGACTCCAGCCAGTGAACCATAGTCGTATATATAGCGACGGCTTCCTCGGAGGAGACATAAGGACCATCCTTGAGATAGTTGTGCTGCCGTTCTTGCTCCGCTTTGAGCCAGAGACGAGTGAGACGACCCAAGTTCTTCTTTGCCACCGTCTTGTCCACAGTTGCGCCACGACGAATCCGCTCCCGGTTGTAGTGGGCAACAGAAATCCACCAATCGGCCTTGCTTTTCACGTATCGGAGAATGATGTTCTCGATGGGTGCAGGCAGACCAGGAACCTTCCAGGGGATGTTACTCTTCCAGCATCTCCATGCCTCGGATAGATGCTGCAGGACAACATTGACCTTGTTCTGTTTGATACCCTCGGGCATCATATCCATCAGATCAGCCATAACCGAAGCGCGCAGTTCCAGATCGAAGTGAGACTCCACGCGCTGTTTGGTCACTGTCTTGGCGACACCCTTGCTGTGACGCCCCTCGAATTGACGAGATAGCAAGTTTCCAAGCCATCTCTCAAGCAGAGGGATAATACCGCGCATGAAGAACAGCCAGACCCGCCAGGCCGGGGCCCAGAAACCACAGCCGGGACCCTTGCCGACGGGGCCGGAGTTGAACCGGTAGTAGATCAGATGCTTGAGATCCTTGCACGAGCGGATCTGGTGCATCAGCTTGTACTTGTACCGGTACATACCGGTAAGCTGACCGACGTGGTTGAAGGCGTACATGATACCGTCAGCCAGTTGGAAGGCATCGATATTACCCAGCCGATATTGGACCTGAGCATCGACAATCAACTTGGTGAGACGCAAAATTTCACGCATCAAGTGGAACGCATTTCCAAATCGGGACTTCTTTCGCTCCTTGGTGGTCAGGGTCTTAACCGGCTTCAAGTTGAAATTGTAGTCTAGATGCAGGTAGGTCAAGTTCTTTCGGTGAATCAAGAGGTTCAGCATGTTGAAACCCTGACGGCAAACCTGCAAACCAGCCTCCACCCAGTCAATCGTGGTCTGCTGGAAGAACTTGGTTGTCTTCAAAGTTCTCATGAGGTTTTGCTTGCTCTGGGCCTTCGACTTGCCCTTGTGCAACTCGTTGAGCACATATGTCTTGAGCAGTTTCTGGTAAGATACCCGGACCTTGACGGGCTGACCCTGCGGGCAGTGCTCCAGGTACCACTGCTTCACAAGCGGCACATCCTGGGCGCGAACCATCTTTCCGGAACGCTTGTCGAAGGGGTGAGGGGCCCACCAGAGAGCGATGGCAGAGGCCGTATCCTGAGTGTAGAGCTCCTCATCATCAAAGAAGGGCTCAACCTCTCCAGGCAGCTCAAAGTCATCCTCGTTATCCGGTCCAAAGATCTCATCCTCATGGCTGACAGTGATGTTCTTTGGTGCGACGGAACGAGAGGAAATCGGATTAATGACAGGGTCGAAGTAGAAAGCGGGAAGGTTGGGGTCTTCGGTGCGAACATAAACCACCTGGGGGTGGGAGTACCAGGCGATCTTCACACTACGGGGAAGGGTATTGTAGAGATGAGGGAAGGTGACTCGGTATTCGGTCCGAATCGGGGCACGGAAAATGATACGATCGATCGCGTTGAACTCGCTGAAGTCCTCGTCATTGGGGTCGATATCCTTGTACAATGGCTCAAAACGAGGACCACCAGGGATGGCAACGTTGAGGGCCTTTGCAGTGAAAAAGCTGTCGAGGTCGAACATGTGATAATAGTTCTTATCGACCACGTCGCTGAGGAGCTGGTGACTGAGACGATGGAGGGTGGCCATCTGCGGCAACGACAGGTTCCAACTCTTATAGCTCGGTCCGTTAACGTGAGGAGTATCGAGCAAGGGCCTATGGTCGTAGAACCATTCGTAAACGGCCGCATCTTCCTCCTCGTCCAGCTCCATCTGGATGGGTTCCAGCGGCTCGACATCCTCAATATTTTCCGACCACGAAAGCGGGGGTTCCTCATCATCGAACGGAGGGAAGCGCATGCGCTTGAAGTGTCTTCGATCACTTTTTTCGCGACGCATACACATCCACATCGTAGCCCACTGGGCGTGGAAGACCGGCTCGATAACGCGTGGGATCTCATTGACGAGGGTCAAACATCCGTTGACGTGGTACAAAACTTTCACTTCTCTCGCAGACTCCCAGGGCATGGGCATGTTCTCCAAAAGCTTGAGGACTGCATGGGGCATAAACTTCAAGGCGCCGAGATAGCTGCGCTTCTCGTTGGTGAACTTCTTCTGCGAGACGTCGCCAATATCCTTCACAATCTTTCGTAGGTGCTCCGGAGGCATGTCTGCCTTCTGTGTCTCGACAAATCCTCCCTTGCGCTTCTCGCCAAATCGAGTGCGCTGCGCTCGCAGCCATTCATGCTTCTTCTGCGCAAATTTTGCGACGTTCGGGTCGGCGGGTGGTTGGTAACCAGGAGGCGGCGGTGCCATCGGCATGGATGGAGGAGCTGCGCCCCATCCTGGAGGAGGAGGGGGAGGAGGCAGAGATGCCATGGTGGCGGTTGTTGATGGGGGAATCACCCTCCCTCCCTAGACGTGAGTTGGGCTCAGAGTCGCGTCCGGATCACGTCAAGAACCATCGACTCGCTAGTTTGACTGGTGTGTAAAGGTTAAAGATGGAGCGGGATGGATACACGCAGAAGATCGAGCGTGCTAGATGATGGAAAAGGGTCACCAACACCGGACACTTCGACACGCAAAGACAATCCTGCGACGCCGAACTTTGAGGTGGCGGGAACAGCTCATTACGTAACACTATTAGTAAGTACTACTTTAGCGTATAGATATACCCGTCCTATAATTAGTTTCTAGAGGCAATATCGATAGGATATAAATAAAAGCAATACTTAATAGCTAGTAGATTTCCTAGCTATTATCCGTTGGAGAGATTAGCGAGAATATTCATGCCCAGTAGTGCTTCGATGGCTGGGCCCGCCTCGGGTGAGGACAGAGCTTGGGCGATGGCGGCTTGAATTGACGATCTTTCCGGAGTTGTAGTGATGGCGCCAGTAGGCTGACGGATTAAGTCCTTGGCCTTCGGGGCATTCCTCTTTCTCTTTTTAAAGCTGATCCGATGTTTCAAGTCTTCCTGGGCCTTGATCTTACTCCAGTCGACAGGCGGAAGGGGTTGAGAGCCGGTGTATGTCTGATAGCTACTGCCTTCAGTGGCTCCGGCTTGCGTCTGCCAACCGCGCAAGCGGTCTTGGTATTGAAGGGCGGCCTCGTCACGATTAAGGATCACCCAACACTTAGCGTTAGGGTGGCGACGGAAGTTGATTCCAATGCCAGCCTGTCGAGCGGCCTCGAGGAGATTCTCAGGGTCAGGGTTTGCAACCTCGGGATCGGCGAATTGCAGCGGCAACGGAGGCAAAGAGTCCTCATCAAGCTTCAAGACCCATCCTGCGCGGGCGACTGCGTCCGGCGACGCGAGGACAAGGCCAACACTCCATTCTTTAGGAATGGGCAAACCTCCAGTGGTCCTATTCACGCACTTGTCAAACATCCAGCCCATAGCGCGCCAGTCACTTCCACAGAGAATGCTTGCTCCTTTCCACATTGGGTGCCAGTGCAGCCCATGGGCTTCGATCACCATAGGAGGGTCTTGCGGAAGCCGCGTGACTCTGATGTCGCCGTGCTTGTCAAAGGCTGAAGGGTATGCTTTGTGCCGTTCATCTTGGGTCAGAAATAACGTCGACCAGAATACAACCTGGTCCGAGGGGTTGACCCTGTGGGGGGTCACCGTACGGACACCTTTGTCGTTTACGTATCCCCAGTTGCTCGGGTTGCTGATATCGAAGTGGTGCTTCTTGAGCTTCGTAGTCGATCGTAAAAAGGGCTTGCCATTAGGGTTGTCTTCTTCCCTCATTTGGGGTCCGTCACCGTCGCCCTCGCGCCAGGTACCTGGGTCACGAAGCCGTAGTCTCGCAATTTCTTCATCGTACCTCAGCGACTGTTGTCGCATCCTCTTGATAAGCTTAACGGCCTTCTCTTCCGGAAGCGTGCCGTGGCGAGACAAAATGATTGGAGAGTCGGGCAGCACCCCCACGGAGTCACTGATTTCAGAAGCAGGCGAAGGGGGTGCCTGGTCAGGTGAGGGAGCGGTCTCCGTGGCAGGCGAAGAGGCTGCCTGGTCGGGTGAGGGAGCGGTCTCCGTGGCCTCTTCAGGTGAAGGCTCCATCTCCGTCACCTCATCGGTCACCGTGTGTAGAACAGGGGGGATAGGTGCGGTGTTTAAGGTGCTGTTATTCTCAGTCAGGGAGCGGGGAAAGTTAGCGACGCTCTGCTGAGCAGACTGAGTTCTCGCGACAGTGGCTTCTGCGCCTTGAATCACATTCTCAGTCAGGGAGCGGGGAAGGTTGGCGACGCCCTGCTGAGCAGACTGAATTCTCGCGATAGTGGCGTCTGCGGCTTGAATGAAATCCATCGGATCCGGAGGCTGGTAATCCTCCGTGTCAGAGTCAAGATACTCCATCGTCGTGTTGTGTGCCGAGGAGCAAGAAGAAATGCTGAAGGAAGCGAAGACGATGTGGAAGAAACTCAGTCCGAGTGAGGGAGCAAGCAAGAAATGCAACTTCCGGAAGATACTGGGGAGAATGAAAATAGTGGTGCAAACGAGACAGCTATCAGACGACGCGTATACGACACCCGCCAGACGCGTTACGGTTGTAAATGGAAGTGATACAAGAAGAGGGATACGTAGGCAGAAATAGCAAAACTGATACAGCGCGTGTAATCAAGGACTAATAATAAGGAATAACGTTGTGACGCTTTTTGACTAACTGATAATAGCAGAGTTCCCAGACTCTGAATCACTTCCTCCGCTGCAGAATCCTGAAGTTGAGACTCAAATTCTGCGTTCTTCTCTTCGGCGCCGAACATGTTGTTCTGGTGCACCTATTCGTCGTGATGAGCTCCGGCGTAACTAGAATCGGCTCAGTCTTCTCTAGAGACATTGCGAGACCCGAATCAATAAGCGTCATACACCCGGAGTCCAGGCAAGCGACCAGTAGATTCGACTGTCGTTGCAGTCCGACCACGGCGGAGGCGTAGCGCCATGTCTTGTAGGCATGACCTGGCGGTTGAGTCTTTTGGCATTCTGATTCAATCACTCCTAGTGCTTATGGAAGCAAATCGTCGGATCCGGAGACGAAGCACGCCAGCACTGCATCATCCACCCCCGTAAGTGTTGGTGGAGACGGTTATTCGAAGAGAAGGTCTGGGAACAGTGCATGCAAGTGACGACGACTGATGGGGCGGCGTTATAGCACGTAGGCTCATCATGCAAGTGATCATCACTATAAGGCTGATCCTCCTCTAGGACTCCGTAGTAGCCAAACTAGCCGTTATCCTATTCTTCCCTATCCGCTATGTCGTCCTTGTTCGAATAGGTATGCCGGCATCTCAGCGGAATTTGGATTGTGATCAGCAACAGAAGTGGCCTCTATATAAGTATTCGGTGCATCAAGGGCGGGCTCTGAAACATCACCTAGATATGCTGTCGGGCGATTCTGCGGTAGAACAATCAAGCACGTGACTTTAACTAGACCCAATCGGGACTAGCCCTCTTATACGCGGCGCCGGGAGCCATTAGTCGCACTAGTCCCAATAAGGTTAGCGGCACCTCGCCAAATCCGCGCTAGAGCGAAACCCACACAAACCCACGCAACCTGAACATTTTACCGTTCACAACCCGACGACGACAAGGCCCTTGACCACCGAGGTTCAACCACAGTCACAATGGCGAACAACAGACTGCAATACGTGAGTGCTATTGCCTACACTTTCCATTGACATTGAAAGTGCTGAATGCTGACCCTCCTGTCTAGCGCCGCCGGAACCCGTACGTTGAAAAAATCCCCTTTCCCTCGAACAATGCGTCTATGCCTGATTCGACATTGGATACGATCGGATAAGACGAGCTTTGTGGTTTTCAAACGGCATATTGACGGTCTCTCTTGGATAGGTACAACACGCGGTCCAACAAGGTTCGCATCATCAAGACCCCCGGTGGCGAGCTCCGGTACCTTCACCTGAAGAAGAAGGGCACTGCTCCCAAGTGCGGTGACTGTGGCATCAAGCTCCCTGGCGTGAGTGCCCCCTGAGTTGAATTTTTTTTCGGGCTGTGTGCGTTTTGTGCGGGTATGGTGGTCGTGGGGTGGACACACTGAAGGGCCACGGAAAAATTCGAAAATCGCTCTATATCGACCGATGTGACCCCACGAGTCTATCAAAACCGAACACGACCGTCGCACAACCCCCATTTTCGTCATACGAGACCCAAATGAACTAACAAGGGTGATCGCACAGATTCCCGCTCTCCGCCCCCGCGAGTATGCTCAGATCTCCCGCCCCAAGAAGAACGTCAGCCGTGCCTACGGTGGCTCGCGCTGCGCCGGTTGTGTCAAGGACCGCATTGTTCGCGCCTTCCTGATCGAGGAGCAGAAGATTGTCAAGAAGGTCCTCAAGGAGTCCCAGGCGAAGGCTGCTGGCAAGCGCTAAGCAAAGTCTGTTTCGTCGGTGTTGGTCTTTTGGGGGAGCGAACGTTACGGGAAAACGGTGGGAACGGTTCTTCAGAGTCTTAAAAAAGGATGATCAGGAACCGCTAGCACGCGAATCCATGATGGATCGTGGCTATGCAAATGAAACCCAAATTTACTATCTTCATGAGATCCCCACGAGAAAAAGATCGACTCGAGTATCCGTTTGTCAGTTCCCTGTATCAGTCTGCTGTCGACACGTGAGACTCGCAACCACTGTGATGATGATGCAGTAATGTAGACCTCGTTGCCGACTATCACAGTCCGAATTTAGGTAGAATGTAGCTGCAGCCCGGGAACTTTTGTGGTACCCTCGGCCCTGTTGAGTGATTCTCTTGAGTCCAATTACCATCGACGAGGGCATCTACGTCCACCCCGTGGCATCCGCACCGCGTAAGTCTATACTTTGACCAGCAGTCAACAGCCAGGCCATTGAATCAGTACATCCAACAGTTTCGTCCGCGACCAAGGACTGCGTAGTATCCTTGTCTTAGGGCCTGGTCGAGAACCATCCCGCATAGCAGATTCAGCATCATCGCCAGACCGCCATGATACGGAACTCCGACAGTCGCGATAATTCCAGCCCGATGGAGGGTATAATGCACTCTATTATTGACCAAGGTGTTAGCTTCAGCAGTGGCAGGATTCATTATCCGGGGCTCCCTGCTCCGAACATGAACCGATTAGAAATCAGACTACAGATACACTGTCCTAGTGTAGATTTGAGGCTACTTCTATTGGAGAAATTGACCCTTGTCGCTGCGCTATTTCTTGGGCTTGAGAACCCTGGGCAGTTTGGATATTCCGTGATACTAGATACGAGACTCGCATTAAGCGACCTGACTTTCAACCTCTAGGGCTCGGGATCACCTGCACACATTCTATTCGCAGGATAGCCGCAGGCCCACGGTGCACCGTAAGGTCAATGACACCCTTGAAAGGGTCAAGAGATCCATCGATCCATTTGCAGATCTCATCTAGGATTGAATAGCTCCCTATATGTGGCTTCCTCTATTGGGAACATCAAAGTGGATGTAGTTCCTCAGATATATCGTGAACCGGGGAACGCGGAAGAACTGCACTAATGCGCCCATCCATCAACCGACGAACTAGTGGCAGAAACGCTCAAATCTTCGCTATCAGGTGAACATCTGAAAAAGAAAATCAATTCCGGCTTGAACATGGATCATGATAAGCTTATCGAGTCGCCTATAATTCCCATTTCAGGCAGGTGGGTAGGTGTCTCGTTTCTTGGTCTTGCAGATGTTCATGACAGAACGGAAGATCCCACTGCAGCGGAAAGTCAAAAGGCGTCGATCGAGGGCGAGGCCGTATACCGGGACGAACCTTGTCTCCCTTGTGCGCATGTCATGTCTATTTTGTCACTTTAAGGCTACGGTCCGCATCAAGGCTAAATTTGTATAGACGCGACAACGTTTGAAGAAAGTAAAGGAAAATAAGGTAGAGTACGACACTACGAGACGTCAAAGAAAAGCATTGTCCATGTATGATGGAAATCGGAAATCGTCAAGGGATCCCTGGTGACACCTTACTAGCTCTGCGAGCCCAAAGAAAAGGCATATCTTGCAGAGTACCAATAGCGAGTGTTCCTCCCGCTTCCATAGACTAATGTACGCCTCATCTTTCTACCTACGTGGCGATGAACCCTTCGTATTCACCCGTCACCCCCTTCGGACCCCTGACCGTTCGGCCCTCCAATAGACCGAGAGGACTGCTCGGATTGGCACCACTTTTGCTTGTTTCTTGACCCTCCTGTCAACGTTTTTCCTTTTTTCAAACTGCACGAGCTGGCATTCTCACGAATCACGAGAACCGGTCAAAGCATATGCCCCTCTCTATTCGGATCCACTTCGCCCACACCTAGCGCTTGTTCGGCAGAGGAAGAGTCTGAGCGCAACTAAATGCACTGTTGATAGCTGTCAAACCGGCCTGTTCCATTCCACAAGCGCCTAGCGGAACGGCAGGCCTTGAGTCGCCTTGGCCAACGCCTAGGTCAACATGAAAGGATAGAGTTTCGAAAACACTGCGAAAGGGATCAGACTCCCTTTTTCCATTATCCTAGTGAAATACCATTCGCCACGAGCGGGATTGCCCTAGGAATCCCTAGATCCCCGTCTTGACAGCTGGAGGCTGGGGTTGGCTGCATTTCCCGGACTTTTACCTAAGCCGGTCGATCATCGCTTGAGGCAAAGCTTTATCCCCTTTTCCCTTCATTATGAAGAAAGTGACAGATCAATTGTTCTGGAATTCATCCGGTTGGTAAACTGCAACATGATGAATTGGGCATTGCCCACGGGTTCGTGACGGCTGTTAGTGAACAGACTATTGACTACCGGTTCCCGATGCCCTGCATAAATCCTAGGGAATCAGGGAACTTTGGAAGTGGGTCCGAACCGTAGACCTGGATTGTAGAGCTACTCAAAGAGAAGCGACAGGAAGACTCGTATCAGCTGGGAAAAAGAAAACAAAATAAGTGAATAGATCGGCGTTATAATGCATCGCACATGATTCCTATACAGCTCTGACTGGCTGCAAAAACTGCTGGTCTAGAATGGGAACCTTAGTACTCCGATGGCCACCTCTGCATTGGGTTCTACTTCATAGAATGTTCGTATAGTAGAATAACGGAGATATATTGCCATGGACCTCGGGAATCGGCAAACTCATAAACAGTAAAAACCGTTTTGCAAAAGAGCCTCATAGAAATGAATGACTCGGGAACGGGCATCAGCAGCCTATAGCAAAAGTACGGGGATGCTCGGTGAATCTCACGGATCTCACTGCCGATCTCACGAAGAGAAAATTACTAGAATCAGTCAAGCGTGACAGGCCTGATTAATGGCAGCCCGCGTGGACTTCAAAAAAATAAAATTGCATAAGATTTAAAAGTTTGCATAAAAATAAAGAATTACAAAGACGCTAGTTAAGTGGAAAAATGCGTGCTTAGGCACTTTTCGAACGGCCCACCGCAGCTGTCAGCTGTAAGTATAGGTACCTGTCACCCCCACGCTGCAGACATAGCACATAGCGCATTCCAGAATAGGTTTACGGAGGTATAGAGATCGTATGAAAACGAGTTGATGCAAGACGTAGGGGGAAAGTGGAGCCGCTGCGGAGTTTCGGTACCATTCCCGAACCTGCGATGGAGAAACGGGAAAGTGTCGATCATCTTTAATAGATCAAGCGGTATGATCGCCGAACTTCATTTCTCCAATCTGCGGATATGTTCATGGGGGCTGGGGCTTGACAGAGTGTCTCGAATACAAAGTGTAGATCGTGCAATCTACCGTCTACCATTTACCATCTACGATCTGCCATCTGCCATCTACGATCTGCCCCACTGGCGAATGTCGCAGCCGAGGTCGGAGCCGAGATCTTGACAGGAGGCAACAAGCGGGGAACCTTGGAAAGTCGATATGATAAAAATACCGTGAGACAGTGCATTCGCGGAGACGCTAAGCCGCGTCAGCTGGACTGGAGCTGCAGGCTGTCGCTAGAACGGTTCAAGAGTGGCTTAATTAGGGGATAAACTAGATAAAAGAAGAGATCGCCGGAGAAACATGTATTGGCTGGACCCCCGCCAACGTACAGGACATGCTGGATTCTGTGGCCAACACCGGCTGTATTGTATTTGGTGGACTTTCCGAACGACTGATCTACAAGAACGAGGGCCAAGGCTGAGTGGTCCGGCCCGAGTATCCGAGGCTCCTGACAATGAAGATCCAAAGTCTAGTGAATATGACAGCCCTGATGATACCCGTTTTGAGGATCTTCAAACTTGTTAACCTATGATACAGCCCAATTTCCTCATATGCAGGGAAAAAGAAGAAAAGCAATACAGAATGCACAGTACAAAGCAGATCGCTCGCAACTCGATGCCACTCCTGTTGAACGCCATTTCCCAAGTCAAATGCAAATGTCATGCAGCCATTACCTCTAATATATTCATGGATTAGATCCGTCGGCCCAAAAAATCAGAAAATAAAAAATCATCCGTAAAAATCGATTATGCATGTCAGCGATCCGACCTTTTCTCCCTCGAATCTCATTGCTATCCTCCCCCCCTTTTTTTTTAGCCCCGCCTTAGTCTTAGTGCTGAAGATCTGATGGCCCGTCGGGCCCTGCTGTCAACCCGTTATTGGGTCCCTGGAGCCCGTACCAGCAACACAAATGCCCCATACCGAGCGGGACGTAGTCCAGCTCCGGATCCGCAGCATCACAGAATAGCACGCTATCGTCAAGTGGAGGACTTGTGCAGCCAATGACGTGGGAATAGTCGTATTCGTGCTGGAGCGGGCTGTCTCTGGTCTCCATGGGCAGACCATGGAGGGCGTGCGGTAGATGATAGTGCTGGATACCCGCGAGTGGCGACGTAGGCAGGTAGTGTTCCTCGCCCGAGGGCTGAGGCTGAGGCGCCTGCTGGGGTTGATGTTGTCCTGGTGAATAATGGTGCCGTTCTCTGCGCGCGCGCTGAGAGGGGTGGCCGACCTTGGCCGCATGATTCGCGGCCTTTCCACCTTTAGACCCTGACCACCGACGCTTAAGGACTGAGGTGTTGGAGCCCACCGCTTTGCGGTAATTTGCCTTGCGATAGCGAGTAGTGGATTCCACGTAGCCCCGGTCGAGAGCATCTTGGGTCAGAGCCCACAAATTTTGTGGCTTCTTCCCCGTGCTTCCTTCGGCTTTGTCGGCCGTAAATCCCTAAGACGGAGACACCTGTCAGTCAAGCATACCAGAATAGTTGCCCAGTAAAATTCGATGGGACGCGGTATGGAGTGTATGAAGGTGGGAATCGTACTTTATTCATGGACAGATTATGGCGGATGCTGTTCTGCCAGCCTTTTGTATTGTCCTTGCCCTTGTTCGTGTTTTTGGTGAACCATTCGTAAATTTGCTGAAGGGTCAGCTTGTTGCCTTCCGCCTCTTTTAGAGCCCTGAAGATGAGTTTCGAGTAGGGAAGATCTGCGTTGAGATCTCCTTCGCTGTGATCTCCGAGGCTCGTTCGGGGCGAGCTGCTGTCAGCCACCGTGTTGGGGACAGTGGGACCCATGCTGTTAACGGATATTGATGATGACTGCTGAGAGGAGATCGAAATGGGTGGTGATGGTGGGGGCCCTTGCAAAGCTAGGGAATTTCCTAAGAGATTTCCCGAAGATGTTTCCAACTGCGCTGGCTGGCGATAAAAGAAATCACGAGCATAAAAGGAGGATGTGACGAGATCAGACTGCCAAACCAGTAGATCTTCACCATGGTGGAGTCGCGGTGCTCGAAGGTTTGACTGGGCCATTGGAGTTGAATGATGATGAGGGGTAGAGAAGGAAGAAAGATGAGTGTTGTTGCTGCCAGGTACAATGACGCGCGAGCTAGAGCTAGAGCTAGGGCTTTGCTCGTGTGGTTCCAGAGTGCTATTGTTATGCCCGGGATGTTGAAGGGGTGTCATGGATTCCGACGCCAGCTTAGATCTCAATACCGCCCAGTTCTCACTGGACTGCCAGGGGTCGTAAGGCTGTGAGGCACTTATTTGAAGAAGGCTTTCATCATCGAGAGACCGCGTTTGTGCCGAGAGATGATACTCGTGCTCTCGCTGGTCAGTTGGAATCTGAGCCAGGTTGAAGTAATCAGGGGGAAATGAAGATGTCATCTTGAAACTGTCGGTTCTCTCCATTATTCAAAAGAAGGATTGAACCGCAAGGAACTTAGAGATGCACTTGGATTAAAAAGCTGAAAGTAGGAGAGGAAGTAAGTCGTAGGTGTAAGTCATAAGAGGCAGGGCCAACATAGAAGTAACCAGGGTGACCGTCATGACCCTCACCATTCACATAAATTGGAGCTGTACACTTTTTTTTTTTTTTAAATTCTGTATAATTCCTTTGGATCAGCACACCAGGCACATAGTCTATCTGCTGCAATCCGCCACCCCAAAAATGCTCTTGCATATGTCTAGCAAACAAATACGTGTGTCGGTGTGGCATGGATACAATAGACACGATGAAAAAAGGGACCGGGGCGAGGGCTACAGCTCTAGCGCCATTCACTAAGAGACCCTTGTGGAACGGAAATTCATAGTACAAACGTTGGCCAATGATCTCATAAGCGGCCCAGGCGGCTATCTCTCGTGCTACAGCAGTCTCGAACGGGCCCGAGGGGCCTTTCTATTCCTCCCCCACTCATCGTCTGGGAGGCCCCGGAGAGGAATAGTGGATGGCTGAAGGCGGCTCGACTCGGCAGCCTGCAGATCCAGTTTGCCATTCGTTGACGGAGAGGAGGAGCTTCTGGAAGTTGACGAGGGTAACAAGAGGTCAACAGCTTCTCCAGCCGACCTTTTCTCCAGCTGGACTGTGTCCAGCCAGCCGGAAGCCATGAATTACCTGCAAGCTGCAGACCAGCATGTGTCACCAGAACATACTTCAACGTCCGCCATTCCGCAAAAACCATGCTGATCCCTGTCAAGGGTCGAAGTACCGGTACGGAGACGTTGTGAATGTCTTGTTCACTAGTGCATTTTCTTGGTGGAAGGCCAAGCCACGATCCGGACAGGAATCATGGAATTTGGCAGTCGAATCAAGCATTTTGACGAATTGGATATTCGGACCATTGGGGCTCCCAGCGTGGACTGTGCTGAGAGTTCGCGGTCTCTGCGAGATCCAGATAGGAAACATGGAGGAGAAATGTTCTTAGTCCAATCAGTGGTGGGATTGATTGATTCGCAGGGTGTGAGCTGTCTGGAAATGTACCCTGATCGTCCTTGTTTGCATACATCATACAAAATCCTGACCTCCCCATCCCAATATAACGCCCATGTGGGAATGACGGGTTGCGCATGTGTTACTTCCTATAATAGATCTGAGACAAATTGTCAGTTGTTTTCTTCGCGTCCTCTCGAAGTGTTGAGATAACTTACCCTTTTGAACTGGAAGTGGAGCTGCAAAATACCCTGTACAGCCAAATGTGTCAGAACGTTTTCCTTTTGAGGGGAGTATGAATGCTATTATGAGAAATACCTTGTCGAATGTGCTCTTGAAACCGCGCTCGCGCTTCGCGCTATAGTCCCATTCCTTGTCGACAATCCGGAAGGCGATGTCCTCGTACGGTGCCCCCGCCATAAACCGAATAAGACAGGTATCTTCTTCCCCAGCGGCAGCAAAGGATTGTCCACGCTTGCGGCCGCCTTCTCGCTCAATGCGATACGTAGGGGCCTTGGTTTTATCAATCAGGTCGGGGTAAAAGATGTTGAACTTGTAGCCCTGCACCACCTTGGGCGGTGGATTATCATGGTCGTAGTGAGTCTGGTTGTACTTGTTCCATTCGTAGCCCATCTGCACCCGGTTAAAGTATCGCGGCTTGCGGGGCCGGTATTTGCTCGCCCACTGTCCTTGCGAAGGCGTGCTCACGGCCTCCTCGCCGGTAAAGATCTCTTCGTTCTCGCTGACGCCCTTGGCCAATTCTCTTTCATACAATGCCTTGGTCGCCTGTGAGAAGTCATCATTGGGAAGAGAAGAGAATCGACTGGAGACGGCCGGAGCAACGGAGCCGCTTGAAGCTGATTCGATAATTGTCGTGGTTGGCTTTTCGGCTGATCGCTGTCGCAGAGGAACATAGCCCATACGAAGGATCTTCTGACGCTCGCGAGCCTGTGAGTTTGGTTAGCAACTGGGCTTTCGAGCCTTCTGAGACAGTTGGGGATAGATACAACTTGACGAAGAAAGGCGGACTCGTCCATGATCTCCAGCCCTTTATCTTCGGGTCGAACTTGGAGCAATGGGTCGGGGTCCAGGCCCTTGAACTCCGCAGAATCTGTAGAGTTGAGCTGCTGCTCGTCACCAGTAACAAGCGGCGCCAAAGGAGCCAACTTTTCCCGAACCGCCTCCGCCTCCTCTCTTTGTTGTTTTCTAAGATCACGAACTCTTTCGTCGATAACGGCCTGGTAGACATTACGTAGCCTCGCGCGCGCCTTCCACACCGTTAAGCTGCGCAGTAGCTCCTCCCAGTAATCCGTATCGATAGGCTCATTGGAGTTGAGTTTTCTCTTGACCTGGACCTCCAGCGTCTGGAGTTGTTCGTATGTTTTCGGGCTCAAGAGTCTGTTGATATCGGCAGCAACAGAGCTGAGGGCGCGGCCTTCTGGAGCAGAGGTTTTCTGGCGGTCTCGACAGATGATCTTCATGGTCTGCAGCAGAGATATGGTTAGCAAGATGCATGAGTGTGGTCGAAAGGCAAGGTGTTGATCATACCTGCCAAAAGTCCCGGTTCTGCGCATTCGTCTCCAACTTGAGAAAAGTCTCGATCTCGCTCTCCAGATCCTGTAGCTGGGACTGCGACAGTCCCTCAAAGACACCATCAGGATCCACCACATCGAGCTCGGAATCCGCGATTTCGTCGTCCAAAGGATTACGCGTGGGATCGATCACGCGCAGAGTCACCGTCAGCCAGTCGATCGGCTTTGCGCGTCCCTCCTTCACTCGGATCTCGGCCTTCTTCTTGGCCTGCTTCAGCACGAACTCATCCTCTTGCGAGACCCACACCCGCGCCTGCTCGTCCTCTTGAAGCTGGTTGAGCCGCACTTGGTCGCGTATATTGCGAGACTGCTGGGGTTTTCGATCGTCATATCTGCGATCTGGGTCCCGTCGGTCGCGCCATTCTCTGTCATTGTTGTGGGCGTGCTTCTGGGGTTGACGCCACGATGATGGGGATCGCGATCGGCTGCGCCCTGAGCCCGATCGATCGGGGAGGCGCGATGACATTTCGTAGAACGTGAGAGATGCTTTCCCAGAGCACTCGGTCAGAGAAAGTAACGGGAGGCAAGAAACGCGCCAGAGCGTGAAGTTGAAAAGTGAAGCGGGAGATCGGCGGAAGGTCGAGCGTTGCGGCTAACTTAGGCAGCGTAGCAGCTCCGCACTCCTCCAAGTTCCTCGTATCTCTTTGTAAGAGCCATCGCAAACCAGCTCTTATGAAACTTAAACATTTGAAGCCATGTCTTCAGAGTGGCACAGGCTATGCATTTCAGGGGATTTACCTCCACTACTCTTCCAATACACATGGAACCGCAAAGGCTACGAGCTCTATGTGACAGATCTCACCTCGATCTGGTCAGAACAGCTGCCACATAAGGCTATTGTGAAAAGGGCGGAAGAAATTGCAACGACAATTGATCCTAGCGAGGGTACCGAGCAGCTTGAGGTCTTCCTATCTAAAATTGGGGAAGCTCTACGAGGCGATGGAGGCAACGCAACGCTACATAGAGGATCCCAAGCTGATTCGATTGAACTCACGACAAACACGAAGCTACCATCACCACTAAAGCCACTAAGATGGTCTCTATACCTGATGAAAGAACCCTCTTCGGCTTTCACAAGTGAAGTACTACTTCCGCTGCTGAGAGATGAGGCCAGTTGGGAGTCTCGCCAGCGAACACTCCTGGATCAGCTGAAACAGAAGGATTGGGTCCTTGGTAAACTGTTCGACAAGGTTGAGGCCCTACAGATTGACTTAACGACGGTTTTTCCCGCTGTTTCTGGGCTGCGCTTGGGGCGCAAAGGTAGCACACGATCTGAAGCAGCTAGGTTTATCAAAGGCGTCGCGCCGTTTGATGAGCAGGCATGGCTTGCTGAGACCGGGTCGTCTCCAGCTGCTACTCCAGGCATAGCCATAAATTTGGCTCATGAACTGCTTGGATCTGATAATAGTCGTGGTCTTGATGGACTTCGTCCGCCACCAGACAAGTGGTGGAACACACTTCAAAGACGTCCCGCTTCTTTCGCCCAAGAGGATGAGTCTGAAGCTCAGCCTATATCGCAGAAAGGTGCATCAGTCAATCCCTCACAGTTAGACTTGGATCAACATAGTGATGTTACTGCAGAGAGCGAGGATGATGAATTTCAGGTACGTTGTTAACAGCCATCTCAATAACCGATGTAATGCTAATTTCCGCCTAGCGACAAGCGACTTCTCCTCAGCTCAAAGCCCAAGAAACCAAACCTGCAATATCACCACCAAACGCAAGGACAAAAAAGAAGAGTCCTTCTCCACAACCCTCAGAATTGAGGGCAGATGAAGCTACTGCTTCGGGATCAGAGCCAGATCGAGACTCCAACACTGGACCTGCACCACGCCAAAAACGTACTCCAGATATTTCTCCTCCGCCGAAGCCTGCTACACCGCCACTCCAACCTAGCACTCCCCCAAAGAAGGCGAAGGGAGGTCTTGGTGTTATCGGAGGAAAGAAAAAGAAAGAAGAAATAGAGCAGCGTCCACCTTCACCGCCCCCAAAACCAGCTCAGAACAGCGAGTCTGCTCATCCGTCTCCCACGAAGACTAAACGACCTACCAAACTCGGCATGATAGGCGGCAAGAGCAAAGCCAAAGCATCAGGTCCGAGCGAAGCACCTTCTCAGACACAGCCTGATATCCGTTCCCCTGACCATGCACGCCCTCCATCTACAGCGGACATAGATGACTCTAGGAAATCACAGGAAACAGCAACGAAGAAAGCACTAAAAGAAGAATCGCCAATAGCAGAAGCTAGCGCGGCCCCTGATATGAAACCTTTGACAGAGGCTGAAAAAGCTGATCGGAAACGAGAGGAATTGAAACGGCAACTTGAGGCGCAGAGCAAAGCTCCCACGAAGAAGAAACGGAGGTTTTAAATGCCAGTGTTGGTGACGGTGTCTAGTTAGCCCTCTGTTAGACTTGTCCCATTGAAAAGACATAGTCTCGAGAACAATCTGTATGATCTAAGTAAAAACATCGAAAAATCGCCGATATATTGAGACAATGAATATTATGAACGCCAACTGTCCTGGTATCGCAAAGAGATATCATGAATAAAATACAAATGTCGGGTATCTAAAACGGCTACTTAAACACAAGGAACAAGGTGCCCGTCCAACTTCTACTCCTGCGGTGCCATGTTCGACCGGCTAGCCGTACCTCTGCGATTCCCCTGCTCGCCCGGTGTGATCAGCCTCACCCTCTTAGGCGAGACTGCCCCGGGAGAGACCTGGCCCTGACCACCCGCAGAGCTCACTGTGGGCGTGTTAGATCCAGCGCCACTGCCACCAGTTGCGGCAGCAGCACCGGCAGCTCCAAGCATACCGCGAACCTTCTCGACAGCTTTGCTCTCGCCCTTAGTCCACGGATCGCGCTTCACGAGACCGCCGCCGGAAGCGCGACGTTTGGATTCTGTGAGAAGGGTCTGGCGATTGGATTCACGGCGTGGACCAGGGCCACAATCGTGCGAGCAACCTGGCGTGGCGCATCCGCCTTCGCTTATGGAGAGATCGTCCAGCCAGGTAGTGATGCAGGCCATGTGGCCGCCATGGCCGCATCCCTGGCACCACGCCCAGAGGGCAGAGCCTTTGGGACGGGGGACGCTAAAGGGTTCAAGACCGTCTAGCTCCAAAGGGGAAACAGGCTCGGTAGGGACTGTTGAGTGGGAGGAGAGGTGCGAAATCGTTCCGGCTTCTAGGTCGGGGCTTGCACTACCGTTTGATTCAGCCTGCCGCTGCATTTGGGCTACGACCCATTCAGCAGGCGGGTCTATGCTCATACAAATGGAGCACGGTGCTTGCGAAGTATTGCAGCGGTGGCAGCGAGCGTTGTCACGTATTGGGTTCTCGTATGGTCTCTGACAGGTATAGCAGAAGACATTGATGAAGGTGTCAGCCTGGGCATAGTCGTAGACACCAGGGTAAGCAGGCACACAGGACAGACGAAGCTCTGCAGCCTCCAGATCCATCGAGTGCCGAATAAGGCTTTCATTGTAGCTCTTGAAAATCATCTCGCATTCTTCATATGGAAGAATCTTCTCACAATCCTGGAAGAGGACGTGGAGCTTCTGCAGCAGATGAGCCGCGGTTTGAATATCGACAGAGCTGCTGCTACTATGGTAATAGCGCACTGCTTCCTTCAAGATGGCCTCGATGCTCCACGGTTTCAACTCCGATGAAGCGGGGGTGAGAGGAATCTTGACTTGGGAGAGATCTTCATAAATCCCTGCCATCGCCGGATAAGTAAAGGTAGATGTACGAAGCATAATCTCAGACGGAAATGTGTCTTCTGAGCCCGGCTGTTCAAGTGGAGTTGATTCTGTCAGTAACTGTGGGGGGCTCGAAGGTCGTTCGAGATGAACCCGGTAATTTTCAATGACGGACTCGTCCAGATCGAGGTCATCCTCAGGCTCTTCTGCGGCCGGCTCTAGATTCGATTCACTTCTTGTCGCACCACTGGGTCGACAACCTGCACCACCTGCCTGGCCAGTGTCCGAGAGCCGGGGATCGGGAAATCGGGAATTGGAAGCATACGAGGCGCCAATGGACTTGGATGGGTGCGAGCTATCTGTAGATGCAGAGAACATTGGGAAGCTCTCTGAAGAGTCATGTCGGTGGTAGCGCTCTAGCGGGGGAGGGCGGTGGGATTCCATTGGGGAATCGAGAGTCAAAACTTTCTTAGGATGTTGTTTAAAGTCACGAATTGCCGCTCGCTTCTCCTCCAACTGTTGGTCGTAGTCATCCTCGGAGCCTTCGCGAGGGTGATCTGGATGACTACGAATGCGCCAGTCTGCCCTGCCGGCAATAGCCCGAGGGGCAGACCTTTGATCGCTGTCCGGGTCTGACTGTAATGGTTCTCGTAAAAGACCCGGTACGGCCTCCCCGAGGGGAAGTGTATCTTGAGTGGAGACTGAGTGCTCCTGTGGCAAAGACGAGACTCGACTAGCATCAGGACCTGACATACCCCAGCCATTATGGGAGCTCAAGACAGACGGTGGAAGAGGGTCAAGGTCGACAGCATTCTCAATTAACGAGGGAAGTTGAGAGTCGGAACTAGTCCAGGAATCATCTGGGGAGTCAGGCAATGGCTGTGCAAGCGGCGTGGTCATGTTTGACGTGCTCTCTGCTTCTGGCATTCGACTTCTTGGGCCTTCTGTCTCCATTACGCCCTTGAACAATCGAGTTTTCACCTTTCCCTGACGATTTCCATCTGCTGCCCGAGACTTATCGGTCAATAGTCCATCTTTGGACGACTTTCCTTTCCCATCACCTTTCCCCGTGGACTGCTCCCTCGACCTACGTTGCAGCTCTTGGATTATGGCAAATTTGATGATCCGCCAGGTCTGAGCCAGCTTGGTCAGCGACACCTCATCTGCACGCTCAGCATTATGATCGAGTGCCCCCATCAAGGAGTTCAAGACGTCGACATGACTTCGTCTGCCTGAGAGCTCATCCATCAGCGGCGAGTATTGACCTGCCAAGAATCTGAAGAGGGATGCATCGTTTGTGGCACCGGGAATGCTCCCAATGGCTCCCAGCTGACTGGGAACCGGGGTCGAGCTCTTGGCCAAAGCTTGTTCCAGTGGAAGCACCGGAATGACATCCATGCCACCCGGAGGGGTGCTGCCCAAAGACTTTGATGACCGGGCCGCAGTGGGCTTAGTCTGAGAATGCCGAAGCGACGAAGCCAGAGAAACATCATCGAGGATGTCGTCCGTCGGGCTGTGACTTAAAGATCGTTCACTGGTGCTGACCCTGTCCTCGTCATGGTGAAGGAATTCGGTGGCACTGAGACCCAGTGGGCGTCGCCTCGGTCGCGGCTGGGCGAACGCTACGAACTCGCCATTTGGGCTCCACGCGACCGAACACATAGGCCGGCGTTTAACTACTGTCGGGGCATAGCGAAGATCGGTCTGGGTAAAAGCCCCTACCTCACCGACCGTCCACAACAGGTCTTTGGAGTGCCACAGCAGATCGGCGGCCGGCGAGTCGTAGCGATCAAACTCACGGAAAGGAACGTGTGGGCGGTGGAGGTCCCATAGGTGAATGCGCGGATCATCCTTGTCATAGGAGGTTACCACCTGAGATGACTGCCACTCCCCCGAGGAGGGCGAGTCCCCTACCCACGACGGCGGTCTCCACCGCACGTTGGTTACGGCCTGGGGGGTTCGGAACTGGAACGCAGGTTTTTGTCGTCGTTCCGCAGACGAAGAGAAACCCCAGACCTTGACCTGCCGGTCCGTGCCACCACTAACAATGTGTTTTCCGTCGGGGTGCCAGTCGACCGCGAAACAAGGGCGATCATGAGCCGCAATCCTCATCAAGGGAGCGTTGGTCTTGCGCGAATCCCACATCTGAATGGCGCCGCTGTCCGAGGCGGTCGCGAACACGACACCATCGGTGGGAGACCACCGGACGTCCCGGATGGCATCGCTATTGCCATGATACACATGCTTACTGCTGCACGTGGAAAGGCCTCGATTGGGAGAGGCAGACCGCAGATCCCACATTCGGATGGTGCCATCCTGACTGCCGGACAGTAGCCAAGAGGCAAGATGGGGGTTGAAGGCGAGTCTGTGAACCTGGCGGCTGTGGCCCTGGAAGCGACATAATTGCAGGCCGGGCCGCTGCAAGTCGTAAACGACAATTCGGCCATTAGCGACCGCAGTTGCGATTATTCGGTCGTAATTGCTATGTGACCACTTGACATCTCGGACATTCAACTGGTCCTTGTGCGGCATCGACACGCCCGCATCATGGTGGGCGGATGCATAACTGACAACCGCATTTCGAATATTAAATTCCTCCGACGAGTGATCGGGCGAAACCCGGATTGTTTTGAGTATATCCTTGCCGCCAATGACGGCGTGGGTCCGCTCTGGTGAGATATCTAGGGCGACTATGGGGATGCCCGTACGATGAGTGACAGTCTGCGGTTCACCCGGCCTGATGACGTTAGAATTGGATGTGTCCGATGCGACAAAAGCACCGATCGGAAAGAGTAGGGAGAGATCAGAAGGGACAAATTAGACTGTCAGAGCGGTGTGAGAAGACATGCAACACGTACAGCGATTTGGACCTGATCGACCGGGGGCCATCGACGCGGCTGTTCTGCGGACTGGGCGGTCTCGACCCAAAGAAGGGCGCGAAACGGGCGAGCGCGTTGGCAGCCCGATGCGAATACTTCTGAGTAGGTGGCGGCGGCGGCGGAGGGATCGGAGAGCGTGACCCAGTCTCCGACATGGTTCACACGTCCATGGGGGGCACACGACCAGTTGACCGGAATTGATGTGGAGAGTGATGCGGGTGGGTTGGTGGGAACCCAGATTTTGGGTAGCTGTGCAAGCGGTGAGCTTCAAGCTTTGGTGGCGTGTATGCCTCAGGAAGAACTACGACCTGAAAAGCCTTATTATCCTCAATATGTACCCTGATAGCCTGACAGCCTGACAGCCTGACAGCCTCACGATATATTCGGGTCCCGGTATAGTCCGTATTCGTGTACATGGAGGCGGTCTAGCCGCCAGCACATAGTGAAGCAAAGATCGAGATTTGAATCTGGTACTGTCCACTGCAGGAATCCCGGGCTCTCCGACTCGAATATAATAAAAATGAACAAAGCACATTACGAATGGATGTCTCAGATCTATTCGGGGATTCGAGAGTCTAATACTTATACAAAGCTAAAGAATGGACAGGGGGAGGAACAGCTAATCGAGAGCTCAGATGGCTAAATCGACCGGGGTTGCACATGCTAGGTCTAGATCGCGGTCCTACTATTTTGCCATCTGATCGCCCGGAGTCTACGGGAGTTATTTAGGGAATAGGGGATAGCTAAGGTATACGTATGGAGGATATTTATATATGTCCATAGTTTGTGAATACAGTAGTCTCGGGCTTCAATTCTCCTGTTTTCCCGTCAATAGTGAAGTCATACCCGTGGACCCTGGACCCCTGTCTACGTACACCGTACCAGGTTGTTTGGTATATTCAAACCCAGACGGTTCACAAATCCATTCTGGAAGCCCTTCTATCAAGGCCGGGTTTCAATTTAGTTCCCGACCTTCGGAGACAAACAAAACGAAAAGTGTTTCCTTCTAAAGAGGACTGAAAAGCGTGAGTCCAATTCTTGCATACAAGTGGAGCCCATTCTTAGCTGCACCTGCGCATCCACACCGTCATTCCCCTCCTTTAAATCTTCCCTTTTCTTTCCCTCGATTCTTCGTGGCAAAGAGTTCGAAGCTGAAAGGTTGTGTCATTTGATTTGTTTGATATTTGCCACGCTTAGCCCCCGTGACTATTGGGGAATTTCTCCACTTGCAAACATACTGCAATTGAGGTCTTCTAGGAATCATCCATAAAAAGAGCAAAACAGCAAAGAAACGAGGCAAAAAAAAAAAAAAAAAAGAAAAGAAAAGAAAAGAAAAGAAAGACAAAAAGACCCCCGAAAAAAGGAATATCTACGATTGCATCTCGGATCTACGAAAGTTTAGATCTAGCTCGGAAACTTGAAAGTTCAGCGTCTTGCACTTCCCTCCCCGCGTCCGTCCGTCCGCATTCCTCGCGTTGATCCATCCTTCTCGCCATCCGAACCCGTCCTTCTTCCAAACCCACCCTATCCGGACTTTGTCGATACTGTGTTATGGAAATCTTTTGAAATCACTCTTTTTCCATCCTTCGTTCTCTACATCTGTGGGAGGAGTCGGTCATCATGGATCCCCACACAGCTCTCGAGCTGCTGGAGTACCTGCGCACATGCTATCCGATCTTTCTCCTGCTCCTCTTCGTCGTGGCCTTCGTGGTCAATACTATGCTCACTGCGAGTAAATCCAGCCAGAATCAATCGCAACGAATGGGCCCCGGTGGGCGTCCACTTCCCAAACGTTCCCGTTCAGGTGCCTTCCGCAAGACGCAGGGCTTTTCCAAGACCGTCAAGCGAGCCTTCAACTGGCTCTCCGTCGCAGTGCTCGTGACCTATGTCGCGGATGCGACCATTTATATCACTCATGTGATGATCGCTCGCTCCGAACATTGGTGGCGCGGTCAGTCCGTCGTGGTACGTCTCAAAATTGCCGGCCAACTGTGCAGTCAAAGCTAACTGTCGGGGAACGCAGGTCTACATTGTCGGCTCTTTTTTCGATTATGCCATCTTACTCATTTCCCTGCTCGATACCACTCCATCTCCAACACTCGCCCAATTCGCGTGTTGGTCTGCCGCCATCCCTATCGAGCTGGTTATTCTTAGCACATCCATATCCCTCTACACCTCGGTTCATCATGAGCCTGTCGTTGGAGACCCCGAGGGTGGCAAGCTTCGCAGGAGCATCACGCATTGGGAATCCATGGAAATTGTTTCCAGCAGTGTCCGTATTCTGATCCTGTTTACGCTCGTCCTACTCTATGCCAGCAAATCCATCACCACCAAGAGTCATGAGCAGAAGACGGCACACAGGCCTAATGGCGTCAGCGAGTCTACTGGCTTGCTGGATGCTTCTGGTGCCGAGAACGGTAACAGCAACGGTAACGCCAATGGTCATTCCTACGGGTCAACCGCTGGTGCCCCGCGCTCCCAGGCTTCTAAGCCAGAAGACCCTTGGGTACGCCCGACGACCATGCCGTCCACTAGCTGGTGGGAGTATCTCAGTGGTTACTCGCTCTTCTTTCCCTACCTGTGGCCCTCCAAATCACGGCGTTTGCAGATTGTGGTGATGATGTGCTTTGTCTTACTTGTTGCCCAGCGCATCGTCAACGTGATAGTGCCCATACAGGTGGGCTTAATCGTCGGGGACTTAACCACGGCCATGGAGGGTGGCAACTCGTTCCACGTCCCGTGGCTCCATATTTCCCTGTATGTCTTGTTCAGGTGGCTCCAGGGTGGCCAGGGTCTGCTCAGCTCGATACGCTCTAGGCTTTGGATCCCAGTCAGCCAGTATTCGTACATGGAGCTAAGCACTGCCTCTTTCGAGCACGTCCACGGCCTGAGCTTGGATTTTCACCTGGGTAAGAAGACTGGCGAGGTACTGTCGGCCCTGAGCAAGGGCAGCTCGATCAATACCTTCCTGGAACAGGCCACCTTCCAAATCCTCCCGATGCTGATTGATCTCTGCATCGCTGTGGGATACTTCTTGATCGCATTCGATGCATATTACGCCCTAGTGGTCGGTATCTCGACCTTTGGTTATCTCTATGTCACCATCCGCATGGCCCAGTGGAGAGCGGAAATCCGAAGACAGATGGTCAACGCGGGGAGGCAAGAAGATGCTGTCAAGTAAGTTCTCCGAATGAAATTGCACAAGGGATATACTGACGCGTTGGCTTCCCCAGGAACGACTCAATGGTGTCGTACGAGACGGTCAAGTATTTCAATGCAGAGCAGTACGAATTTAACCGCTACCGTGGGGCCGTGGGTGACTTCCAAAAGGCGGAGTACCACGTTTTGTTCTCACTCACTCTGCTCAACACCTGTCAAAACACCGTCTTTATGATGGGTCTCCTTACCACATGCTTTATCTGTGCGTACCAGGTTTCCATCGGCCAGCGTGACGTGGGCTCGTTCGTGACGCTATTGACCTATATGGCCCAGCTTCAGGGGCCCTTGAACTATTTTGGCACCTTCTACCGCACTATCCAGTCGGCCTTGATCAATGCTGAGCGCATGCTGGAATTGTTCCGGGAGCAACCCACCGTGGTCGATAGCCCCCGTGCTATGCCGCTGTCTATGTGCAAGGGTGATATCCGATTCCAAAATGTCGAGTTCTCCTACGACACGCGGAAACCTGCCTTGAATGGGCTTACATTCCACTGTGAACCAGGCACCACCACTGCCTTGGTCGGTGAGTCAGGCGGAGGCAAATCTACAGTCTTCCGGCTGCTGTTCCGATTCTACAACTCGCAAAAGGGTCAGCTGCTCGTTGATGGGCATGATGTCCAGGACCTTACCATTGATTCTGTTCGCAAGCATATTGGCGTGGTCCCACAAGACACCGTTCTCTTCAATGAGACGTTGATGTATAATCTAAAGTATGCGAACCAGGACGCCAGCGACGAAGAAGTCTTCGAGGCCTGCCGCGCCGCTAGCATTCATGACAAGATTATGGCTTTCCCCGATGGTTACAATACCAAGGTCGGAGAGCGTGGTCTCCGACTCAGCGGTGGTGAGAAGCAGCGGGTGGCAATTGCTCGGACCATCTTGAAAAACCCTCGCATCATCCTTCTGGACGAGGCTACCGCGGCACTCGACACCGACACTGAAGAGCATATTCAAAGAGCCCTCTCCACGCTCTCTCATGGCCGAACGATGCTGGTGATTGCCCACCGACTCAGCACAATCACTACAGCAGATCGCATTTTAGTCTTGAATGAAGGCCAGGTGGCTGAGAGTGGCACCCACGAGGAGCTCCTGGCCATGAAGGGTCGCTATGCCAGCATGTGGCGGAAGCAAATCCGGGCACAAAAGGCCGCAGCCGAAGCTCAGGTCCTACAAAACCGGGCAGAGCGGATCCGCAACGCCACCAACAGCGATGACAGCTCAAGTCAATCGGACGAGGATCGAAATAACGCTGCTCGTCCCGTCAACTAGATTGCATCAAACACGTGTATATGCCCCGCAACACCCCCTCCTTTTCCCTGTTTTATCTTTTCGAAGTGTGCATATATGCCTTTCATATTCTTTATCCGGGAGCAAAAGTCTGGAGGAAGTAATGTGATAGAGGATGACATGAGTCGTGGGGTTATTTCGCCTTCTTTTCCCCCCTCTCTACCTTCTCCTTTCGGGCTCTTTTCGGTGCCAGGTCATCTGATTTTTGTTCTTTCATTGCACTTCTTGTGGCGTTTGCGGTTTCACGACGCGTACGACATGGTCATTTCTCTCTGTCCTTGTTTCATATCAAGCCGAGCACCACGGTCACGGTTGGGGGACACCTGGAAATAAAAATTAGAATAATCATTAGGGTGGTCGAGACGGATATATTAATATTAAGGACATTCGATGATTCAATGTGCGAGAACCCGTGGAGGGTAGATGTAGATATACGCAGTAGAAAATGATGTAGTTCTGGCTGCCAAGCCCCGTCTACCCCGGCCAACTCCCGAGTTTCTTTCTCTCCGCAACTTGCGAGTTTCCGCCAACCTTGGAACATCACCTCAGAGCCAACCACAAATTGCCTCGCCTCAAATGCATTCTCCCTCGCCTCAGCTCCTCCGTGCCTTGCGCACTTCCCTCAGCAGCGCACCACGCTCCTTTAACTTCCGCGCCAACGCTTCTTGGTTGCCTCGCGCCTTTGATGCCTCGTCATGCGCACCGCTCCCATCAACGCGCCGCAACAACAGCACCTCCATCCGTCCATCTCGTATGAACCCGCGCGCTCATTCACACAAGCCCGTCAGTCATGACCGAGGCCCGGAGTCCGATGAATCCACTCAGACGGACTTTGCCGCGCTGGATGTGCTGGGCAACACACCTCCCCCATCGACCGCGGTCGACGCCACCCTCCCGTCCGGATTCCAACTCAACAGCGGCGTGGAGATCAGCGGCGGTGATGCTGTGATTCTTCTGGGCGGGGAGGCATTCGTGTGGAGGCCGTGGAAGGCTGTCCAGGGCGCAGCGAACGACCGTGAGGCCAAAGCGACTATGATTAATGCCAAAGGCCAGTTCGAGGTTGATGAAAAGGTTTGGGGATTGTTGAGCGCAGTCTACCCGCGTCCAGGTACGTAACAGCTTCTTTCCCCGCTGTGGTCATGGGCCGTGTGCTTCTTGGAGAACTTGCGGGATATTCTGCAAACATGCGTTGCTGACATGCCGGACAGATATGCTCATTCTCGGTCTGGGCGCCTCGATGTATCCTCTTTCGCCTGAGACGAAACGTCACATCAACTCGCTGGGCATTCGGGTAGAGGTTCAGGATACCCGGAATGCGGCAGCGCAGTTCAACATGCTGGCTACGGAGCGCGGTGTTAATGAGATTGCGGCGGCGCTGATCCCCACCGGATGGAAGGGAAGGTCGTAAAGTGCATTGGCTTGTTTTCTCGCATACATACATAATAGTCATTTATGTATCTTTTCTTGTTTTATGTACAATAGAAGGCAGCATGTCACGTGAGCGGCTATCTTATCTTAGTCTTCTCCGGATTCGCTCCGCCCAACCTCTTTGCGGAGCTCCTGTAACTGTATATGAGCACCATTCAATCACACAACCTTGCAGACATGACACAGGAAGAGCCACTCCTAGCTCCGCAGCCATCCTCTGGACGTTCCTCGATTCGATACGCCGAAGAAGAAGAAGAAGAAGAAGCCCTACTGACTGGCGAGCGGACGCCCCGCCGCGAAACACGACAGGGCTGGGCCTTTTGGAGAGAGGTCGGGGCTTTCGTATGGGCTATTATCGCCACAATTGTCGTCATTGTCCTGGTTGTGGTCTATCAGCACGAGGCGGCTAAGGGCCATAATGAGTCACGAAACAACTGGGGCCCGGGCGGCAAGCCGACCGGCAAGCGGAACCTGATCTTCATGGTCTCGGATGGAATGGGTCCAACTAGTCTCTCCATGACGAGGAGCTTCCGCCAGTACACGGAAGGTCTGCCTATCGACGATATCTTGGTCTTGGATCAACACCATATCGGCAACTCGCGGACACGCTCCAGCAACAGTCTGGTGACGGACTCGGCGGCTGGCGCGACGGCCTTTTCGTGTGGATACAAGAGTTACAATGGGGCAATTTCGGTTCTCCCCGATCATTCACCTTGCGGAACTGTTTTCGAAGCTGCCTCGTTGGCAGGCTACAAGACAGGCCTGGTCGTCACGACCCGCTTGACAGACGCAACCCCGGCTGCTTTTGCTGCGCACGCCAACCGGCGAGAGTATGAGGACAGTATTGCACAGCAGGAAATTGGTGAACACCCTCTGGGTCGGGTGGTTGACCTTATGATGGGTGGTGGACGATGCCATTTCCTGCCTAACACCACGGACGGTAGCTGCCGTCGCGACGACCGCGATATAGTCGAGGTTGCGTCAAAGAATGGTTTCAACTATCTGCAAGATCGGGCAGGCTTCGATGCGCTCAATGGCGGCTCTGAGGCCAAGCTGCCTCTACTGGGTCTTTTTGCTGACAAGGACATTCCTTATGAGGTCGACCGCCGCTCGCAGAATGACAAGTATCCTTCTCTGGAGGAAATGACTCGTACTGCTCTGACTATATTGAGTGAAGCGACTCGGGACAGTGAGCAAGGATTCTTTATCATGATCGAGGGATCGCGCATCGACCACGCGGGTCATGGCAACGACCCTGTTGCGCAGGTGCACGAAGTGATAGCGTACGATAAGGCTTTTGCCGCCGTGCTGGAGTTCCTGGAGAAGGATTCGACTCCCGGCGTGCTTGTGAGTACTTCTGATCACGAGACCGGTGGACTTTCTGCTGCGAGGCAGCTGCACCAGAGTTACCCGGATTATCTCTGGCTGCCCAGTGAATTGGCCAAGTCCAAACACTCCAGCGAATATGCCGCTGCCAAGTTGCAGCAATACATCTCTGGACCTGGCAAGGATGACCACGAGTCGAAGCAGCGTGCCTACATCCGTAAGACCTTGCTGGAAGAGGATCTGGGGATCACAGATGCCACGGATGACGAGGTGGA
The DNA here is from genome assembly GCA_027569385.1 of Penicillium decumbens. Lineage (NCBI taxonomy): Eukaryota > Fungi > Ascomycota > Eurotiomycetes > Eurotiales > Aspergillaceae > Penicillium > Penicillium decumbens. Next base: position 97,149 of record JAPDEZ010000013.1, read on the forward strand.
AAGCCTTCTCCACCCCGACCTTCAAATATCCTTCGCCTATATCTTTGCCGATATGCTTAGCCGCCGAGCACAGATCGGCTGGTCCACTCACGGCCACTCTGGTAAGAAACCCGATACATGAACTACTTTCTGTACACAAGCTAATATTCAAACTCCAGCCGTCGATGTCAACATCTACGCCTCATCATCCCGAGATGCCTGGCCATTGATGGGTAACCACGAGAACATTGAAATAGGTCATTTCCTCGCCGACTACCTAGATCTCGATGTCGGTGCAGTGACCAAGCGCCTCCAATCCTCATCCTACTGGACAGCCTCTGGCGAGGAAGAGCTCGACCAAAAGGAGTACAGCTGGCTTGGTGATCCGCTAGGCTCGAACATCCGAACCGAGGACCTGGATACCTACCACGGCGACTTCAGAAAGCGATCCATTGCCGAATGTGGATGTGGCGGGCTTCACTGAGTAGAACATTTATCTTACTTGGTTTAACATATATTCCTCTATCTCGTTTGACTCTGGAAATCCGGCGTCTGGACATTATGCTTTTGAAACTTGATATACAATCTACTGTTCTCCTACTTCAAGCGACACATTCACATTGTAGCTCCAATTCAATCCTAGAACCCTACCCTAGGGTATTACATTCTAAGACAAGCCATCAAATGAACTGCATCAATTACCCAGTCTCGGAGCCACCAAACCCCCTGGTCTGGCATTTATAGCAGACCTCCACCATGTTATGTTCCCACTGCACGACATTCGACCATCCCTTGACCGGATCATAGGCCAAGGTATCCACAGAGCCGTCTGCCTTTAGTCGCACGCGGGGCTCACAGCCCGCTCCGTCGAATGGGATGGCGTATCTCTCGCGTTGCTCTGGGTTATTGATGCGCTGGAGTTGGTTAAGGAAGTGGTCGCAGAGGTTATAGAGGAGGAAACGGCTATGGCCGCAATCGTGGTAGTAGACGCCTCTGTAGAGACACATGTTTAGTCGACAAACACACCGAGAGAGAGGAGGGAGATGAAGAAGGGGTAGATGGAGTAGGAGGTTATGATAGTATCCTCAGCCTGTCTTGGTGATGGATGAGCTATGCACTTGGTTCAATTGCAGACGGTGATATTGGGGAGAAAATAGTTGAGTACAATGAGTTTCTGGATGAGAATGAGGGATAGCGATTACCGGTAATCTACATATTGGAAGAGATTTTTAAAAGTCTGTGGACAAACGCGCCTTGCCGAGCCTGTTCATGCGAGTGGGTGGTCAGTCTACAAGATCTTTACTTTACAAGTATGGTAGGAGCTGAGTAATGATTAAGTGAGACATGCACCCATGGCTAACTATTGAATATCTGGTTGGTAGGTCATGAAATGACAAGAATACTATCTCCAAGGCGATTGAAATTCTAGGATACACATTTATATCAGGATGGTTCAGAAGACCAACAGACTGAGAATTGTCAAAGAAAGTTAAGCTCATAGGTCATCAACAATAGCGGATTTAAAAACGGTATATTAAGAGAAAGTGGACAACTTGCTAGAGATTGATTATTTGGTAATTATACACGTATGTAGAGTTTTAGAGTAGTGGCTGCTTTTATAGAGAAATCTGGCTCATAGGTGTACATAGGTAGTAATCAGCTAGCAAAAGGCTAGCTCATGATCCATGTAAATCCTTTGATGTGCTTTGTTCATTAGTGTGGAATTGTGTATTAAGGGAACTACAAAGTACAAAAGTACATTCCAACCCCATGTCCCATGTCTCCACGTGAAAAAATGAAAGGTGAAACAGTGGAGCCAGGGTTCCTGCAGGACCCAGAGAGCCACAATTGAATATCCAATCAGACATCCCGTCAAATAGAGAAACCCGCAAGGGACAAAGACTTGAAACCCCCTGCATTATGACGGTAGATCTTGGTTGCACATGTTTACCGCTGTTTCAACCATATAACGATCTACAAAAAGTATAAAGTATATTGCGGATCCAAATGGAAGTGAACTTTGAGAAAGAGACTTATTATAGAATTGGACCAGACACATGTCTGTCCATGAGTGCGTGTTTTCTGAACATGTGTAGGAAATCCCTATCGGTGATAGAGTATAGGTACAAGCAGAAGCGGGACCGAGTAATCTTAGGGCACGAGCGTTGATGAAATCGCTCAAAGGGGAAACACAAGGTATTCAAACAGGGTGTGCAAAGTCGCAAAAGGTACAAAGGCCAAAGACGGTGTTCATTAGGTTTGTTCAAAGAAGTTCAATCAGAGACAGTGAAGAAGTGAAAGCGCAACAGGTAGAAAACGTACTCGCAAATGAGTAACACCAAGAAATAATGTCTTCAGATCAGAAAACAGTACATCTATTCAATACATTTACAATGTCACCAACACAACAACGGCCACCAGGACGGCAAAGAGCGAGCCCCGCAGAACACGCTCGTTCTGGTTGGGGGCACTGTTGCCCTGGCTGAAGCCGGCGGAGGTGGTGCTGGGGGAGGCACCTTCAGTCGAGCTACTGCCCGAAGAAGAGGAGGAGCCTTGGTCACTGCCGCCGACAGAGCCGCTGTTGTTGGTGGGAACGCTGTCAGAGCCGGTGGAGGTGGCACTGCTGCTGCTGTCGGCACCGAGGGTCATGTCCAGACCCGTGGCGCCCATGGAGCCCAGGACGGTGGAGTTGCTGCTGACCTCAACATTGGCCTCCAGACAGGCCTCATCGGTGTAGAGGTAGGAGCTGTTGCCGGTCACAGTGGTGCCCGCAGGAGCAGTGTAGCACTGGACATCGACCTGACCGATAGTGGCATAGTAGTAGCCCTCCTTCTGGATATCCTCGCTGTCCCAGTCAATCTCACCACCGGCCCAGGCGATAGTACCCGGGGCGTTGCTGGCCTGGCCGGCAGGCCAGAGAGACATCTGCAGGCGGGCGGGGGTCTGGGGGAACTGGTAGCGGTTGGCAGTCTCGTTGAAGGTGTCGGACTTCTTCAGAGTGCGCTTGACATCACCGTCGACGATCCACTGCACCTGGTCGGGGGTCCAGTCAATCTCATAGGTGTGCCAGCCGTCAAAGGTGTCGGTACCCTCCACGGAAGCGTTGGCGCTGTTGTGCCCTATTGAATCCAGTCAGTATTTGCGATCTGCCGGTCTGATCAGGAAGTCAACTCACAATCAAGAACACCCTGCCAGTAATAGTTGGTCTGGACGTTATTCAGATCAGAACCGACAAACTCGTAGTCGATCTCGTCCTTGACGTCAGACAGCAGAATGAAAGCAGTGACAACACCCTGACCACGGCTAGACTTGATCTTGCCGGAAACCTTGCCGTACCAGATGTAGTGGTTGTTGGCGAACAGAGTACCGACCGAGTTCTTGGGCATGGTCATGAGCAGGTTGCCATCCTCGGTCTTGGGGAAACCGGAGTAGGTCCAGTCGGCCTTGCTGGCATCGCCGAGATATTTGGTGTTCAGGGCGGAGTTATCCAGGTTGTCCCAGGTGTAGGACTTATTCTCACAGACGGGCATGGGAGCGCACGACTCGACGGAGAAGGAGGATTGTGGGTCGCAACCGCCAAGGCAGTATGCGCCAGTACCGCACTCGCCATACTCTTGATCAGGTTAGCAATGCCATTGTGGCGTCGCACGTCTCAAAAGTCACTCACGGGAGCAGCAGGGCTTATCCTCAGGGCACTGGCTGCTGGAACTGCAGGTCTGAGCCGCGAGAGCGGTGGCCGACAGGGCCAGGAGAGAAGTCACGAATCGGACCATCGTGGAGATTATGTACCAAGGGGGGGGGGTATGTGCGAGAATCAAACCAAATGTACAACGAAGGCGATTGATAAAAAAGGAACCACAAAAAGAGTGAACTGTGGTAATGAATTAAGAAGTGATATGATTCAACGAAGGGCAGCAAGTGTTGGAAAAGTCACTGCTATGGATGAAAAGTGAAGAAGGGGGGAGGGAATTAGGGATTAAAGAAGGTAATGCGATTACGACCAGTGTAAAGCAGGGTAAGGCAGTGTAAATCAGCCAGGGAACTGAGCGGTGGTGCTAACTGGTTTGGGGCACAGTGACCTGATTCCTGTTCTTATCGTGGAGTTTGAGTGGGTACAACTCGCTGTCTGTGCCCTGTGGTATTTTTACTTTATACCTGTATTTTACATATACTTTCTCATTTTTAGGTTACCAACTTGGGTTAACTTGGCGGTTGAGAACACTCATTTCCACTGTTACATAATACCAATTTTCAGAGTTTGACAAGTAGTTTAGGCTGTAACTATCTAATCCGGACTTGGCGCATGATAGTTGAATGTGAGACATTTGCCCCAGGCGTTTGCACAGATAAGGGAAATGCAGTCCAATTCTGACAATTACATCCTCGGATCTGGGGCAATTCATAACTTGGTTACTTATGCCCCACGTAGGAACTATGGCTATGTGGACCGTACTGGCATAACTGAATTTGCCACAGCTACGGATAGCTCCGTCTAAATAAGGGGAATCGGTAGCAGCCGATCAGGCTGCAGTATCATAATTTACAAGCACTCGCGAGGCTAGGCACCAAAAGTGCCACTCGAACTCGGTACCAAGCACACCAAAGATACCAAGAACGCCCCAAGCCTTGGAAATTAAATACACCTGAATCATAATACCTATGCACGGGAAGCAACAACTTGACTGGAACGAGCAGCTGTTGATCCAGTGCAACAGAACCTTGTTCAGGCCGCGCTGACCACTCCGGGCGCGTCAATGGGCATCCACCCTGGAGCTATAGAGGAGCCGTGCTGATCACGGGGGAGCAGTCAGGGGCTGCCAAGGGATCTTTGTCTAAGCAACAACAGCTAACTTGTTTTTCTACCCCGTATGGAGTAGAAGGAATATGTTATGCAGGTGTTGAGAGTTCACTGTTTACCTATTGTTTATTAGGGCATTTATCAGCCCAGGAATGTGTCACCCCCATTAGGCAAGGGGAGGATGTGCTCGATAGCTGACTTGCGACCGCGACCTCCGTATGCATAATTGATGCATGATTGCTTTGTTCAATGCTTGGTGACGCAGGTACTGAGTGTACAACATGCCTCTAATGCGACCTTGTGCCCTATCAAGGTTTCCTCTTCGGGTTAGCCATGCGATCGACAGTTCCGAGGACTGGAACAGAAGATCACTAGAAACGTTGAAATACATACTTCACGTGTGTTACTCGGTTAGTCTATAACATGGGATTTTGTTTGGACTGATTAAAGCTTTTGGATAGTTTTCAAGCTTTCGAACTCGAAGAGTAAGTGCAGAGTGATGTCACATTTTCCAACATAATATGAAGAACTCAAACCCCTTGTTTATGGTACCCGGAAATTTTAGCCCAAGAGAATGGTCGATCTCATACTGGCATCTGATGTAGTTGAAAGGTCGACATTGATAGGCAAGTTCACCAATGTAGCCTTGACAGAAAAGTGTCATTAATTGTATACCACAAGTACTATCGAGTAAACCATCTATCAATCTTCTTCGCAATTTGTACACATCGCTCGTCGACAAACCGTGTATACAGACCTGCAACATAGAGGTTAATCACAGACATAATCACATACCCCACAAGCCATGCAAACGCAAACGGAACCGTAAACTTGCTCGCTTCCTCGGTCCCAGGATATGCCTCTCTGGTAGCAATATACCACAGGAAATTCCTTACTGGATCTCTCACAAGATGGTAGATGGACTGATGTACCAAGTACAGTGAAAATGAAATCCTGCCTAGATACTGCATGGGAGCAGAATTTAATGGTCGCTGAAGACGGGGCGATTGGCCGATCGCATAAACGACGAGCACTGAGCCTACTGTTTTCCAACACTTGCTCAGAACCGCCCAGTCATTCTCCCAGCGGGATGATTCAACGGATTTTAGGAACTGATACCCAGGTGGAAGCTGCCCGTCGTCACTAAGACAGACCATGTAAACTCCAAAGACGAAGCACGAAGCCGTGCGAATTGTGGAAATCTCAATGGACCTGATGCTCGGTTTCCACGAGTAAAATGGCAATTTCGGCTCACTGTCTTCCGCGTTCACGCCAGACAATAGGCGCATTTCAGCAAGGTAGAGACCGGTTAAAAAGGCGAAGATGTCCCACAGTCCAAAGTAGAACCAATATGCCATCAGTGCCACTAATGCCAACCGTCGGAGCTGCGGTCTCCAAAATGCCAGTCCCAAGATGACAAGGTAGACAATGCATGACCCCCGGAATTCAATTGGCATGGTCCAGAGCTGGCCATTGAGTCCGGGATTTCCCTGAAATGTAATGATGTTCATAATGTCCAGCATATAGCGAAAGACAAAAGTGACATGCAGCCACGGCGCAGTCCAAGGCTTCCGGCCCCAGACGACCTCATCACCAAAGTTCCATTGGTAAGCATTACAGAAGTAGAGGAACTGCGAGATAGCGGCGATAACAAAAACAGGCAAGTAAATGCGGAAGACACGGCGGGTCACGGCAGAAGAGAGCCGGCGCACAAACTCGGCGCTGTTGTTGTTCCGTAGTCGAAGAAGGTTGATTGAGATTGCATAGCCTGAGATCACCAGGAACATTGGCACCATGGCATGAGCTGCGAAAAGGAGGCGGATAGGCGCCAACTGGATCAGTCGCCTGTTATTTTCTGGTGGGTCGGCCCAGAAGGAATTGAAAGCGTAGTCGAGGACGCCGCCCATGAAGTAGTGATCTGTCGCGACGATGGCCGCTGCGATACCGCGGAGGCCATCGAGCCAGGAAGTACGGTCCATGGCTCGTGGTGAGGTTAAAGGAAGAAAAAAAAAGGGTAGAAGTAAGCTAAAGTCTGGACATAAATCGATTAGTGTCTCAGTCTCAGTGGAACCGCCCCGAATCTCGATCATGCGTGGGCCTGCGCATCCCACGAGTGTGACCCACAGGGCCAATCCCTGCTGCATTGGGTGGATGAAGCCGAGGAAAATGTATGGATATGTTTCTTCTACTGGTGATTTTTCACAATTTAAAGCTATGGAGGCTTGCCACACCCCGTTATTCAAGACGGGGCCGCTATTAAGCATTTTATGATCTTTATACTTTATACATCAATCTATGCTTGGCAACTCCAATTCTCGACTCGTCGAGGTAGCCAGCCACTGACCCAGGGCAGACTCGTTTGGCGTCGTGAGTCACCTTCGGGAATTCCGTTACCCAGTAGCACCATACTGTCCATCTTGCACCGATCTTCATAAAAGGACCATTGGACACACTCGGCCCAGGATGTGCAGGCAGCTTCGCAGGCATCAACAGATTCCCAGGCACTGCGCCAGACTTCGATGGACTTGACCGAGCTGGGTGGTTGGGCGTCCTTTGCGACGCTGGACTTGATTTCATACTTGGATGACCAATTATCCCACCATTCCACCCGGGAGCGCAGGTAGGGGGCGACCAGCGCCTTGAAAATGTCGCGGTATCTCAAAGGACCCTATTAAGTATTAGCGTTCTGGTAGTTTAAGTTGATCCAGAATGACAAACCTTCCCAAAGTCCCACTCCTGCTCTAGATTGTAAAATCGTGCCACATCCCTGCTGTGAGTGTGATGCCAGCTATACACCGGCTTGCACCAATTGGCCGGTTCATACCACGTCGACCAGTGTGACTCGGGGTTAAACCCGTAGCGGTAACGACTGTCATCTGTGGTCTCGCCAAACTGTACTCCATACTCTTTCAGCACGTGGCCCAGGATGTGATCTCCACAACCGTGGGCTTCTGTGAATTCTTCAGACCGCTCTACGATACGCGGGTCTTTGCCGAAACTCTTCTCCCATGCACCTCGAGAGAGTGCAAATCCGGAGCCGCCGTGGGCGAAATAGTCACCATGGATCCAGGCCAGGCTGCCCAGGTACCACGGCTCGCGGTGGTCAAACTTCTCCAGGTGAGACAGGAGGTTGGAGAGGAAGATGTAGGAGTCGTCTTCCATAAAGATGTACCATTTGGCATCGGGCCTGTTGCGCCCTGCGTGCTGGATGATTGGCAGGAACTTGTACTTGTCAAGCTTCCAGCCGCCCGGGGGACCAGCAGCGTCGCCAGGCACGTTGGACATCTCGGCATAGTTTTGGCGCGACTCGTAGTCTTCTTGTTGAAGGTACGGTTGGAATGTTTCAGAGTTGCGCACCTTATCGGTGGTGTTTTCCAAAATGTCGATGATTTCCCACGAGCCAATGGTCTCGGGGTAATCGGAGTAGAGAAGGACGTTGTCGGGTCTGATGCGATTTGGCGAGAGGGAAGTCGTGAGATGAATGGGCACCCGCTTCCATAAGACGGTGGCACCGGTCTTGAACATGAGGACGACATCGTCCGCAGTCAAGCCATTTTGCTGGTGTAGAGAACTAGAACTGCTGGACGAGACCTTCGGTTTACCCGACGGGACTGCCGAAGGGACTGCCGAAGGAGCGGCATGGTGAATGGGCTTGTTCTCAGGTTCTAGGTATTCCACATATGGCGCAGGATCTTGTTGCGAAGACTTGACCACGAACGTGGCGGGGATCTCGCCTAGTGGACCCTCACGATCGAGTTCGAAATGATAAACGAAGACGAAGAAGGTCAACAGCATAATCCCCAAGGGGACTATGCGATTGTCCTTGTAGAATGCGCGCTGCATACTTGAAGACGGCAAAAAGCCATTATGACTTTGCCTCCTTTTCTTAACATCTTCGTACAAACGTGCCAAGGGAAGCCAAGAGACTGTATGCGATGAGACTCCACTAACCCCCCACTGTCTATACCACTGTCTCACAAGGTTTGCAGGGTTTTCTCACCTGATCCATAATTAGATCGAGTTCGGTCGAGTTAGTTCAAGCCCTAAATCTCCATGCGGCTCCTCTATTGGCTATACTACAGAACAATACGAGAAAAAGTCTCATCTGTCGGCACCGTCCGGAAATGACCCCCCTAAACGTACCATGGAGGCCGTTAACTAGCACGAACTACGGAGTTTGGAGTAATCCGTACTTCGTAGTTTGATGCTACTTGACCCGGTCTAGCCTAGATTATGTATGGTCCGCCGGTGATGGGGCTTGGAGTAGGCGTCTTGGAAAGAAAAAACCCAGTCTCCAGGGCTATTTCTTCAATTCAATCAACAGTCGTTTCTCTACTACTACTACTACTCTCGTTAACTATTGTCCTTTTGTTGATTATATTATTCTATTGTTTAATTTCCGAGGGTCGCCATGGAATCATACAGTGAGAAGGTGTACAGCCGATTCTCCATGTTCCAGCAACGGGGCCCGGACGTCTCTCGTTTTCGCCAGATTCTTAATCTTGTGGGATGTATTATTGTACTCCCTATTTACTCTATCATCACCGCCTATACTCGTCACCCTTTGACACTAGACGTTCTTTTGACTATCTTCGCCGCCGAATACAATCGTTTCACCAATGAGAACCGCCGCCGACAATTACAGGGTCCTTTGCGGACGGTGCAAGATCCCGAGAAAGCGAGCTCTTTATCTGCGGATATCGATCGAGCTACTGAATGCATGGCCGCGATAGTGGGATACCGCGAGGATCCCGAGCTGTTTGCCCGTGCTTTGGATAGCTACAAGCTTGCAGCGGGGTGTCGCTTCGTCCTTGTGGGCGTGGATGGTGACGAAGTGCCCGACATGGAGATGGTTCGGGTTTTTCAACATGTACGAACTTGCAACAAAATATCTGTAAATATTGAACTAATCATCAAGAACAGGTCTTCCCCGACAACTCAGCCGTCATTCAAATCGACGAGCCTCTTGGGGAAGTCGCCATGCGGACATTCGAGAAAATGTCGACTATTGATGGGAACGTGGAAGCTCCAGAGACTTATATAGAGACAACAATTGCCCACTGCTGCCAGTTGGCTCGCGAGATCCTGACCGAGCACGATCTGAAACTCGGCCAGGCCGACGGCATCACAAAGCTATGCTTGTTCCAGCCTCATCTTCACAAGAAGGGTATCATGTTTACCTCTTTCATCTTTTCTATCGTTATCTCCGAAATGCTCGGTATCGAGTATCTCTGGTCGTCCGACTCTGACACCATTGTCATGCGTGACTCTCTTCGCAGTACCATTGAGACCATTGCGGGGGATGCGCACGTCGGAGGAGCCAGTTGCGGATTAATCGTACACAACGAGAATGATACCGTGACTACTAAGCTCGGCAGTGTGGTCTATTGGTCAGAGTTGTATCTAACACGCTCGACCTCGACATCTTCTGGCACCAGCGACTGCCAAAGTGGTCCCAGTTCAGCCTTTCGAGTGTGCGCTCTCCCCGCTGTGTTGTATCCTTGGTATACTCAGACCGTGATGGGTCATCGAATGGTAAGATTTGCACCAAGAGAAATCAAACAAATCTCTACACAGAGTACTAATGTGCACAGGTGGTTAACGAGGACCGTCATCTCACCACGAATCTGCTCATGCGCGGCTGGACTGTCACTTATGTATCCGACACACTGACTGCAACCGATACCCCGACAACACTGAGCCGATGGATCATGCAACAGGTGAGTCCCTCTCTCCTACTTGAAATCGACATACTAATACAATTAAGGTCCGCTGGAGTCGAGCAGGCCACATCGAATCCTTTCAACAACCCAAACTCTACCTCCTCACCAACCCACTCTTCTTCTGGGCCGCCATCAAGCGAGAGGCTGGCCCTCTTCTGGGCTTCCTATATATTCTCTATTATCTCGTCACTGGCCGCTGCTTCGCCTACTTCAACTGGTATGACGTGGGAATCCGCATCGCTTACACGCTCATGTACAACTACACCCGCAACCCAGATAGAGGACCGAGTCATTCCTGGTTGTGGATTGTACCGGGCCTCCTGTTCTATAATATCCCTTTGCCGATGATTCATCTCTGGAGTCTGATTACTGTTTTCCAAGATGGATGGGGAACCTCCATGCGATCGAGCTCCGAGTTGTCTAAGCGTGGACAGGCTTGGAAGCGCTGGAATGATCTGGGCTTCTTTGTCGTGTGGATGGGTATTGTTGGTGGCACTGCGGCCAGAATGGCGGCGCATATGGCTGGATGGGATGATTGGAGTATTTACCAGGCTATAGCTTGGGGGATTGTCGTTCCCTCGGCGGTGTCATTCTATGGCTTGGTGATTCGTGGATGAGTTTACGATTTGCGTTGCTTATGCCCTCCCTCTAGGCTTTGACATTTGTCAAATGAAGATAAACTCGTCTGAGCAGATATAGACGCCTAATTATGAAAAATGACTTCATTAACTTCAACACAATGTTCGCAATTGAAAAGAACTATACGTCAATGAACGTTCGCCCTATTGCAGAGGGCATTCAAGTCTCGTTTCACATGCCATGACATTTTCAGCTTTTGTCATGGTATTTCCATATTTCAATATCTCATAAAGGCAAAACCCAACCATCAAAGTCTAGACCCGAGTCAATCCGAAAGAGGAGGGAAGTCGCGCACAAAGCTGTCAAACTCGAATTAGTACTCTAGTCAAAAACCACACTTAACGGGGCGTCCACATACTGAGCAGGGCACTCATAACCCGACGGGTTCTTGTCCAGATACAGCTGATGGTAATCCTCGGCATTCCACCACTGACCCGCAGGCACGACCTGAGTAGAGACAGGCTTCTTAAACCACTGCTTGCTAACCTTATCCGTCACGTCCTCTGCAATCTTCTGCTGCTCGTCGCCGTGTGTGAAGATCACACTGCGATACTGGGAGCCGACATCCGGACCCTGGCGGTTCAACGTAGTAGCATCGTGCATACGGTAGAAGAACTCAAGGAGCTGGCGGTAGGTCACGATAGAAGGGTCAAAGGTCATCTGAAGAGACTCGGCGTCTGCGTTTATGGGAAAAAAGAAGCGGTTAGCTCGGAACGAGCGCAACACCGGGATTTCTGGTTAAACGCTGTACAGAGCACTTACGACCAGTGTCGCCGCCGCACACGGCACGGTAGGTGGGTGATGAAGTGTTGCCACCGCTGTAGCCGACCTTCGCATCGAGTAGACCCTTGCCGTTACCGAAGGTCTTGCGGAATAGGTGCTCGACGCCCCAGAAGCAGCCGGCGGCGACGGTAGCTTTCTCGGTGTTGGACATGTTGCGCGCTTGCGATTCCGGATTTAGGGAGAGGATTGGCGAGCTGGTGGAGAAGGGGCGCAGAAGTCGTGAAAACAAAGTTGAGGCCGGTGCGAAAGACATCTGAGGAAGTTCTGGTGGGGACCGTACGAGGGAAGTGGGGAAGGAAAAGCTGACACGACGCGGTTCGGTTAGAAAGTGGAAAAATGTAGTGATTTGACATAGAAAGAAGTATCAACAGCTGCAAGGAAATGTTTTAGTTAGAGCTTAAGCCAGTGGCGTCATTCATTCTGACAAAGCAGCACGGAAATGGCTCGGGATCTTCGTACCTTCTGCCTTCAAGGTTATAGTTCCCCGCAGTCCGTTCTAGCCCTATACGCCTACCCTATAGATCTAGAATATATCCGCAAGTGTGCGAGCCATTGTGTGGCAAAGTTTGCTTTGTAATAGACAGAGCAATGTCGTTAATGTACACATGAGGAGACTATGTTAAGGGAAAGAGAAAAAGTGCAGTCGAACATAGTCACGACGCGAGAGGAATAACTAGGAAAAGACAAGAGTAGCCATAAATCCGTCAGTGAGTGTCGAGCAGAGGGTGAAAAAAGAAATTGGTATCCCATGCGCCAACGCCATATGCCCTGTACCAGTACATCGCTCCCAGAAACCGTGGAAGAAAGAGCTATCAAATCAAAACATCTACCGCAGGTCGCGGTCGACAGTGGGTGTGGCCATCACGCTGAGGCGCATGGCATCCCGAGCGGAAAGACTGGCATGTCGAGGCCGGATGTCACCGCCAAGGGTGGTCCGCCGGCTAGTGTTCTTCATCACAGGCAGAGTATGAGGGCTCAGCACACGAGGCTTAGCATCGAGCTCCTTCTCACTCTTGACCATGCGACGGGCTTGAGATGCGGTGAACATATTGCCATCGCTGGGGGAAGTGCCGTAGGTGTTGGAGCTGGGGCTGCGGCGCCGGTGGACACGGAGGGAGCCACCAGAGGCAGGGCCAAATTGGCTGCTAGAGATGCGGCGCATGGCGGAATTGATTTTGATCGCCTCATCTTTGTCGTTCTTCCAGTTGTCCTTGTTCTCGGACATGCTATTGGACACCGGGCTACTGGAAAAGTTTCCGCTCGGGCTGCGCACTGCAATTCGGGACGGCCTCTCCGTCAAAGGACGGTTCAAGAAGCTGCTGCCCTCAATGTCCCGAAGTGGAGAATTTTCGCTATCAGAGAGCGGGAGGCTAGTGGTAGGTGGCGGTGCCAGGGGAGAGCTTCCACTTCCAACTCCCTTGGATAGGAAGCCAGTCTTGAACCGGCTGTTGTTCTTCTGGACATTCAGAGTCGGCTCAGCTGGTGGTGGCGCCGGAGAAATAGCAACGGATGGACTAACAACCCTTGGGATGTTTCGAGGAATAGGAGATGACCGAGGCAGTGAAGGCTCTTCTGAGCTGGCCTCGTCAGTAGAATTAACAGACTCAGCGGCCTTCTGAGGTGTCTTCTGGAATTCAGTGAGGGGACCGTCGTCCTCGTCATCCTTCCAGCGGACGGATCTCTTCGCGGCTTTAGCCTGGTTCTTCTTAGGCGTAAAGCTCACGCTCTTCCGGCCAGTAGCAACCTTGCGACGACGAGGCGAGGCTTTCGTGGGAGATGTAGGAGCCACTGGGGCAAATTGAATGGTAGAATTAAGGCTCATCCGCGGCGGCGGCATGCTGATCATGCTGAATCGCTTCTTTGGCTTTGGGGGGCTGGCAGTCTTGACGGGGCTCCACAGAGTGGGAAGTGCAGGCAAACTGCCGTCGGGCTTGACGAGATTGGATGCCGTGTCTGAGCAGCTGTCCAGCATCTTTGTAATCATTGCACGTCCCTTTTGAATCGCCTCAGAGGCGCTGAGTTGCATAATATCCTCCATCGAGGCCATCATCTCAAACTGAGCTTGCAATAGCAATTGAACGGCTGCGGCTTCCCCAGCCTTGTCCTGATCCACCACTGCAGCCAGGGCCTCACGCTCCGCATTCGATCGAAGAAGTTCAGCCTCCCTGTCCAAATTGGCGTAGTCGCTGTTGTCGCTGATGTCAAATTCCTGGAGTTGCTTGACTGCATTCTCGACCGCCGAATTCACCGCTCGATCCCAGGTACTCTTCGACAATCGTTGGTTATAATGGTGTCTGCTGCCTTCGAGTTCGACAAGAATGCCCTGGGCCGTCTTGCGAATCGCCCACAGACTCGCCAAACCCTCCTTGCCCTCACGAGAGGCCAATACGCTGTCGAAAGCGGCGATCCAGGAGGACAAAATGCCAATTCGACGGCTGATTTGTCTCAATTTGAGCATGTTGTTGGTCTTCTCCTGTCTTTCCGGTAGTGTATGCTCGTAGGCGTTGCGAATGCGAGCGACACCTTCTCGTACGACGGCATCCTTCTTCTCGCTCTGTTTCTTGAACTTGGCAAAAGCCAGGTTCTCGGAATCTTTCTGCTGTGCCTTGAGTTCGTTGATCAGGTTAATTTGCTCGTCAATCTTGACCAGGAAGTCCTTGACGTGTCGGTTAACATTGAAGACATTGCGAGTAACTTTGGTCTGGATATTCTTTGCTCGGTTCGCATATCGGAGAGTGTTCTGGGTCTCGTCGAAGTGTTGACTGGATGGGCTGACACAGACAATCATGACGGTCTTGCAGTTTCCGCCAAGGGCAAACTTCAGCAGCCGGGTGAGTTTCGAGTTACGGTAGGGAATATGATTGCGCTTTCGAGGGTCGCATAGGGCGTTGATGCAGCTTCCCAATGCCAACAGAGACTTGTTAATGTTGGCACCCTCAAACAGCCGCTCGCCTCTGTTCTTTGTCGCGCTGGCTCGCTCACTACCGGCAAGATCGATAATGCTCAAGGTAGCCATTGTGTGAGGTTCATTGACGTCGGCATTTCGGTCTTTCTGGGCAATATTGATCTGGAGGACGGCATGGGATCGAGAAGAGGTGGCGTTTGCTTCGGTTGGGGACATGGTCCGGCACTCGTTGCCCCGCATGATCATATCCATGACCTGCTCAACATTGTGCGGGTGGTGACTTGACAGTCCAGCCACCGAGACAGACTGATTGGTGTCTTCTCGCAGCATGAGACCGCCCTTAGCGCCAGTGCCACTGGGCACGAGCAAGTCGCGAATAGTCTCGTTGTAGATTTCCAGATATGAAAGCGAAACTTCGGTAGACTTTTCACTCGATCTCTCGTCGATCCGTTCAAACAGCTCCTGCATTGTCAGGAAGATGATACCCGGTTGTTGGGCTGTACCGGTGATGGTATGCGTCTTTCCACATCCCGTTGCACCATACGCGAACACCGTCGCATTGTAACCGTCGAGGACATTGTCGAGGAGGCTGCGGGTAGTCGACTCGTACACCTCACCTTGGGAGGCATTTTGGTCGAAGATCCGGTCGAAGGCAAATGTTTGGTCCTTGACGCGTTTTCCGTTTGGAACCACGCTCCTCGAGAACTTCTGGACCGGGTTGTCCTCGGGAGGGTCGAATACTCTGGTAGGTGAGTCAGCATCTTGTCCCATTACAGGTCGTGCAAGCAGACTCACAAGCAACGATCGTCAATGACCTTGACAATGGATCGAATCCCCTTCTGGTTAAGCTTCGGAGTTGGTCTGCCGGCCAGCGATCCATCACCCAGGAATAGCGGGCCATCGTCGCACTTGGAGATCTGAGCAGCCTCTCGGATGGTGAAAGGTCGAACTCGAACCGCGACGGTGATCGAAGAAGCACCGTCGGAGGCGGCCATGGTGTCGTATCGGATTAGTGTCGTTTTCCCCCTACGTCGCGGTGTTGCGGGGCCGGTGTGTCGTAGCAGACCCTGGGGTCGGCAGGGCCAGGGGATTGTGGTGTCGAAGGTAACGATGGGAAGATGAAGAATGTGTGGATCTAATGGCGTATGGGGTACGGAGTATGGGATGCAGTATTCTCCGAAAAGGCTCAAAAGGCTCCCGCGATTTCATTTGTTGATTGCGAGTTCGCGGTGTCCGTCTGGTTGCTCCTAGCAACCGTTTGATAGTGGTGATAAGATTATAACCAGTGCGTGGCAAATACATTGTGCCCGTTATAGAGTAGGTATCAGTGTGTGTCTGAGGTAATGGTCACGCACTTACCCTTATAATTCAACGCGCTCAGCTGTCTCAGCTGTCGCTGGCTGCGGGGATCAACTGCAATGACAGCAGAGCGCTATGTATGTACATTGCGTCTGCTAAGAAAGCTTAAATATAATTAGTTATACCCCCTTACTGTATGAAGCATTCAAAATCCATGATCGACATACACGGGAATCGGCACTTGCGAATGCCTCGTAGACACTCTTAGATACTGTAGCAGTAGTACAAGGTCTTACGATCAAGCCAAATCTCGTATCCATTCACGATTGTCACACTAAAGCCTATTTAAACACCGTATGGAGGTAGATAAAGTAAGTAATCCTCTTGTCCGCCAGCGCCTTGAGCCACCGAGAGCCACGAAAACCCGAACGTTGTTTTGTCTATGAATCGTAATGCGTAGTCCCTACGCCTCTTCCTCATCATCAAAGCTCGGGATGACCACGTCCCAGCCAGGATCGTTGAGATCCATGTCTGTGTCGAGCTCATCATCTGCTGCGCTTATTTTGCGGAAGCGGAATGCGACCGAGTGTCCATCTTGGATTCCTGCAGCTTGCAGAGTATCTGACGCATTTTCCCTTCCTCCATTCTTCTTCGCAGCGTCTTCTTCACCTGGGACATCCATCGTTAAACCTACCCATCCTTTCTCTAGATCGCTTCGGTCCACTGGCACGCCAAGCTCTATCTCCGCAGGGTCGTCGGGGATTGCGTCGCCATTGATGTCGCGGATTTGCCGTGACTGCAGAGCTTGCAGAAGCTTCTCCTTGGCCGAGGTAATAGATTCATGGGACTGAAGTAAGAGGAGGACGGTGGTTTTGTGCTTCTTAAAGAGGATGGTGCACGAGCGCGGGTCTGGCTTTGCCTGCTTTGGCGGCTACTCCGTCAAGAATTAGTAAAACTGAGATCCTAAATGTAGAAATATTTCATCCAGAGCAGCTCTGTACGTACCATTGTGTAAATTTGATAAGATGATGTAGGAGTTCTTGAGTGAGGTCGGTTTGAGTGACGGAGGCGGAGAAGAAAGGCGGGTCTCCAACTGCCACCTCCAAATTTCTAGCACTCACCTCGTACACTCCTCATCTGCTTCCACAAGCTCCAGCATGGGATCCCAACAACAACCGTCCGACTCCTCACAGGAGAACTCGTTTCTCCTTAAGCTCATTTACTGGCACAAGCTCTTCGAATCGGACAGCCCTCCGCGTTTAGGCATCGACGTCGAGAGGCGCATTCCCTATGCAACCATGTCCGCGTTCTCTTCGGGCGCGATACTCGGATACTTTCATGGTAGCAAGCAGGCCGGTCTGCGGTTCCGTGCAGAAAATGCCCATCGATTCCCTACGACGTCCGCCGGGTGGTTCCAGTACCACAGGAGCAAGAACTACATCTCGGTCGTGGCTGGCATAAAGGATGCCTTGAAAATGGGCTCGAAGATAGGTGCTGGTGCGCTTGCGTTCTGTCTGTTCGAGGAAACGGTGGATTATGCCCGGCATGATGAGAGGGACTTTTTGTCAACGGTAACAGCGGGACTGTCATTCTCTGGGATATACAGTTTACTGGGTAAGGGAATTCGGGATTTCCTGAATAGTAAAGAAGATACTGATTTGTCCTGTCTTTTAGCTCGCCATGATGTCTACACTGCCGCCCGCACTGCGAAGCTTGGTTTGAAGTTTGGCCTTGCATATGGATTGTGTCAAGATGCTCTTGAGTTAATGAAAGGGAACCCACCTGCATATGTGGACTTTCTCATGGGCAACCGTCGGTCCAAGGCTAGCAGAGAATGATCCATCTGATTTGACATGGCCCATCCATACCTTGGATCGCTTTGCGTCCCAGCCTTTTGCGTAGATCGAGTCTATTATTGCCGGTCGAAACCCACAAAGCTCCTTCACGCTGTTGACTTTTGCTCCATTTCCGTTAGGCGAGCTAAAAGCACGAATCAGGCACCATGCGTGTTGTATGAGTGGTCGGAGCCAGCACACTCCCATGCTAGCACCGTCTCAGTCATGTGTTAGGCCTAACCATACGAAGCTGGTCTCACTTGTACCAGGCATGGATTCTTGTGGATTCTAGGGGCCAACTTTTGTGGTTTGGGTGACACGGCACTCTGCCGTTGTGCATCCCTTTGTCCTTTGTACTATAAAAGCGTCTGATACCCCAACCAATCTATTGAAATACTCTACTTTTCTCTGAACACGTTACTGGAGTACTACTGTAAAAGACCCGTTTTACTGTCTTTGGTACATTTCCAGCTGAAATCACGGGACTGCTGGAAGACTAGGAATGTTATGCATGTTTGGAGGGGTTCGGAAAGACACCCGATCTAGACTGCTGTTTTTAGCAAGACTAGTGGGAGTCTTTTTCCTAAGAACATCATCATATAGCTTTATCCTCAATTTCAAGCTTAGGGATTAAGCATTCAGCTAGTACAAGTCGTATGGCTCTCTGCAGGCACCGAAGGATGCGGTGATCCGCACAGAGTTGACCGCTTTGTGTCCCACCAGGTTTGAAAGAATTATCTTGATCGGTCTGAACTATATTACTTTTCTCCATGGCTCTATCTATCCTCTCTATTCCGCAGAACTTATTGCAAACAAAGTGGAGCTCAGAGTAGAGTTTCCGAAGTATTTCAAATGATGAGTGGAGCTCAACCGCATTTGACGTCGCTGAGTCGGAACCCCCCCACCTTTTTGCCTGACTCCATCCGTGAGCTCTGACACCCTTCGCTTTCGATCTTCCTTCCGAAAGCTTCAGCTTCCGCCTTCTAACCCCCTCCTGCTGAGGCTGGCCTGCTAGCACCACTTTTTTACCCATTGGGTGTGGAATAATGCCGACGGCAAGCTTGACATCTGCGCTGCTTTCGTCGACGTCATCGCTATATTGACGCCCTCAAAGTGCCCCTACCTACTTCGTCGCCCACTAGAGCTTCCATTTGATCTCTGCCCTAGCTACTATCAATCATGCGTCGCCATGGCAGGCCCAGCGGGGTCCAGACCAAGGCTGTTCCCATGTCCGACGCCGTATCTCTCATCCATTCCTTCGATTCCGTCATGAACCCCAACCGGCCTGCACGGCCCTCGCCTTTAGCATCCTCCCAAATCAAAGCATTGCCGTTAGAACTTGTCGACCGGCTTCGCTCATTTCCTCTCTTCCAGGCGACTCCGGAGTCTTTTTTGATTGAGGTCGGGCAACATTTGCGCCCGCAGCTCCACGCTCCGAATGATTACATCTTGACTGAAGGCGACAATGCAAAAGCGATATACTGGCTGGTGCGGGGAGCGGTATCGGTCACGTCCCGCGATGGTGAGAGCATATATGCCGAGTTGAAACCTGGTGCCTTTTTTGGAGAAATCGGCGTGCTGATGGATCGGCCGCGCACCGCGACCATCGTTGCTCGCACCCGATGCATGCTGGTCGTGCTCTCCAAGGAGGATTTCCGAAATATCTTGCCCCGTTTCCCAGAGGTGGAGCAGGCGATTATGGACGAGGCACAGGAACGACTGATGATCCTAGAGAAGAAAAAACAAGAGACGTCTACCCCAGTGGGGAATGATCCAAGCCCCAGCCCGGTGCGACGAGGTTCTAAACGATTGAGAGAGAGTTCCAAAGACTTGGTGGTCACTGAAGATGAAGAGGACTCAACACTTAAGTCGGTATATAAGAAGCGAAAGTCACCGAGCCCGGGCCGCCGAGATGCATCCAGTGCTCTAGCAAATGGAGTAGTGAATGTTCGCCTTTTACTCAAGGAGCTGCCTCTCTTCTCTGGGCTGCCAGCCGATATCCTCCACTTCCTAGGTCTTGAAGCTCAGCCAGCTTCGTTCCCCCCATTCACCGACATCATCCAGCAAGACTCCCACGGTCGTGAACTATATTTTATCGTTCGCGGTGAAGTCGAGGTAGTAACCGAAAGAAACGACTCGAATCATAAAGGCCATCAGCCAAATGGAACTCGTCACCATTCGGTCGAAATAAAAGCTCGACTCGTGCAAGGCCAATACTTCGGAGAAGTGGTCAGTCTATCACTTGCACCTCGAAGAACAGCAACCGTTCGCTCTGTCACAGCAGTCGAGTGTCTCATGCTCAGTGGCGATGTTCTATCCAAGTTCTGGGAAATGTGTCCCCATCAGATCCGCGAGCAAGTCGAACGCACCGCTCAAGAGAGGCTTCAGGCAGCTGCCGATGGTGATGTAGTCATGTCAGATGCAATGGATGAGCAGTCACCGATGGGTGATTTGAATATCGATGATCGTGTCAAAATAAGGTCTTCTCGGAGACGCTCAATGCCCTTGTTGACTTTGACTGAAACTGAGTTGGACGGCCCGCATCAATCCTCACCAGTGGAAGACCAGGATCAAGCGGTCTTACAGCCTTCTGATCCCGATCCTTATCTCAGCCTGGGGCTAGACAAGGTTCGGCTTCGAAGTCGACGTGGATCAGTTGCACCATTGGCACCAGAAGAAGTCTCGGGTGAAAAATCACGCTCTGCTAATTCTTCCTCTTTCTCCCTTCCAGAGAAGCCGGGGTTCTCTAAACCCCAAACTGCCCGCCCCTTCGGTGATGCTCATCGTGGAATATTCCCGGATAGCGTGCTCTTGAACGTCTTCCGGTATCTGGAACTTCACCATCTGCTTCGACTCCGCGGCGTATCAAGCCATTGGTCGGAGATTCTCACTCAATCGGCAGACGTGGCTCGCGACTTGGATCTGAGCATATATAATCGCCAGCTCACCGATGACGTCCTCGTCAAAATTATCTGTCCCTTTGTGGGCAATCGGCCCCGCTTCGTGAATATCAACAACTGTTTCCATATCACTGATGAGGGCTTCAATGCCTTGGCGAATACTTGCGCACCCAGCTCGACCACGTGGAAGATGAAGAGTGTTTGGGACGTCACAGCCTCCGCTATTCTTGAGATGTCCAGTAAAGCTACTGGCCTGCAGGAGGTAGATCTGAGCAACTGTCGGAAGGTGGGCGACACACTCATGGCCCGAATAATCGGATGGGTCGTCCCTGGCAACCAAAAGGTTGAGGGCAAAAGTGCCACTATCAAGCCGACTATTCAAACACCGGAGTGTACAGTTTATGGCTGCCCGCAGTTGAAAAAGCTCACGCTGTCGTATTGCAAACACGTCACGGATCGGTCAATGCACCACATTGCGTCGCACGCCGCAGGACGGATCGAGGAAATGGACTTGACTCGTTGTACCACGATCACGGACCAGGGGTTCCAATATTGGGGCAACGCCCGATTCACCAGCTTGCGAAGACTCTGCCTTGCAGACTGCACATACTTGACAGATAACGCTATCGTGCATCTGACCAACGCCGCCAAGCAGTTGCAAGAGCTGGATCTGGTATGAACCTCTCTATAATCTTCAGCATCATCCTCCATGACGCTAATAATCCGCTTTAGTCTTTTTGTTGTGCTCTTTCCGATACGGCAACTGAAGTTCTCGCCCTTCAATGTTCAAATCTGAAGTATTTGAACATGTCATTTTGCGGCTCCGCGATCTCCGACCCTTCTTTGCGAAGTATTGGCCTCCATCTGCTGTCTCTGGAATATCTCTCCGTGCGTGGCTGCGTTCGTGTCACCGGCGTTGGCGTTGAGGCTGTCGCTGAGGGCTGCCACCAGCTTCGAACCTTCGACGTGAGCCAATGTAAGAACCTCACCTCTTGGCTCGAGGATGGTAATGCAAACCGGTACCGACCACGGATTGAGTTTGAAACTGTCGCCTCGCATAGCAGACGCCCTCGATGAGGCTCAACACTACATCGTACCACCATTTAACACCATCTCTATTGCGCCTTCTCCATCCTCACCTTCGATTCTTGGATTTATTCACATTACCAACTTGTTTTATTTTGGGAGTTGAGGCTTTTTGGGACACTTGGGCACATATCATTCTCTTGGCTACCCGTATAGATTGTGCTCGCGATTCGAGCCTTCGCTTTTCACTGATTCGGATCTTGGATTCTCTGGTTCTTGGGCTGGTCGAGCATGGCAGGAGTTCAAAGAGTGAGAGCATCTACTTCTCTTATGTTCAGTTTCGATATTTAATTATGCTGGATGGCCCTCCCATGTTCTTGGTTGCCAGTTACGAAATAATGCAGTACCCGTCTATGTCTTTCTTTGTTTGTGTTTTGGGGTCACTGTACTCTAAATATTCTGGTGAATATCTGTTTCTTAGGTATCTGGACAATATATTCATGATTGTGCTCTATGATCAAAGCTTACTACTTTGTTTCTCTTCCTTGTTCCTGTTCAACGTACATAGTCTCTTTTCATTGATGAAAGCTTCTGTCCATTGATGGGAAAGCCTGAAAGTGCTTGGAGACAGAATCCTTTGTTGATTCAATATGCATTATGGGAAATAGGCACGGAACATAGACCATCATACCTTAGTAGCCCCTGTATAGTGCTGGAAGACGACGTTTCATAGCAAAACCCCGGAAGGAGAATTACTTAGGCGTCATTAGAGCACTTGTTTAAGTCCAGGTAAAGCGCATTGTTTACCTAGACACTTGAAGCATGAAGGGAAAATAGGCGGCTACCTAGGTATATGAGGGTGAGGCCCCCTTAACTTATGAAATGCTATTTCTATTGAAGCCTAGAGCTATTAAGTCCAGAAGACACCGAATAATGGGAAATGCGAGAGGCAGCACTCGGGAATAACTACACTACATTATGCCAGGCAAGAGTTTAGCCTAGCAGGCACAAGTAGTATAATCGAGAGCTATTCATAGTATGCAAGTACCAACTTGTCGCGCACAATATCAAACTACCTAGGAAGTATCAACGCGCTGCTTAATATCACTTTAGAAGAAACGCTAATTTCAACCGTGTTTCGCGAGCTACAAGACGCGCTTCGCAATTTCACTTTCCCTTCACCTCCCTCTACCTCTACCACTCCATCGACCACCGTTCTTTCTATGTCTTGGATAATATTATTTCTCCTGACATTCAAAGCATCAACAAAAGGTATGCGAACAGTCCTCTCTCCATATTCAGACAATCAGAGATATCAGATATCCCGGAGATCGTGTTCCATATCACCTTTCAGTGTCTGATTGCCTCAGCTAGCTGTGAACTTTATCTTCCTATTAGCTTCTGCCCTCCTTCGGTTTGGAACACATTTCAATATGTCCGGCCGTAAGAAGCGTGCCCCGAAGAGAACACCCATCAATGACTTCACCAACATTCAGCGCTCACGGGAGGAGCCTGAAGTCCCACCGAACCCCCCTAGCAACGATCCCGTCACATCTGAGCCCGCAATTGAGTTGACCGGGGCCCTGCTGGCACCTCTGACGCCCCTCCTAATAAGAGCCGGGTTGGAACGAGACCCTACCCGTCATGAGAATCAAGAGACTCAGCCTTCTCCGAATTCTCAGCTTTCGCCGCTGCCAGAGGAAGTCGCCACCCCTTCTCCAGCACCCCGTCGAAAGCGTCGTAGGAAGGAGGACGACGAGCAAGAAGACGTCGAGGTGTACTCCGAGCAGGTTCGCCAGGCCGTAAGGAGCCACAACAGCGGCCGCACTCGGCAGGCATGTGATCGCTGCGCGGTACGTTGATAGATCGAGCTCTATTCACTGTTCATCCCCCGCAAAGGCGTCTATTCAGACACTGACCCGATAATAGGCACGCAAATACAGCTGCGACAGCAACCCCGACGGCTGCAACTCCTGCAGAATGAGCAACGTGCGGTGCCAAGTGACCGACAAAGTCACCGCCGAGACCATTGTCCGTGGCCAGGTTAAACACCTCAAAGACACCGTCTCAGAGCTGGAGAAGAAGGCCGAGGAGCTGGAAAAGAAGGTCAAGGCCCTGAATGACCAGAACGAATGGCTGGACTATCAAAATGCGTGTCTGCGCGTGGAATTGGCCCAGTGTCAGGAGCAGCATGACCCATTCGGGCTGCCCCAGTTGCCCCAGCTACAACAGCTGGACCAGCAGCTCCAGCAGCCCGGGCAGCTTCAACCGTTCGAGCAGCCGCCGGTCTGGCTCTCCCAGCCGGCCCAGCTACCACAGCTGGCCAACCGGCTCCAGCAGCCAGAGCTGCATGGATCTGCCCAGCAGCAAGTCCAGGTAAGAACGTCCCCAATGTTCAGTTCGATAGCTTTGATATGAAGTTTGTCGACCCTGAAACTGCGGGGTACGTGTACGATGACTTTACCCAATCACGTGCGCGTACCCAATTTCGAGCCCTAACTCATACTTCATCAATCTTGTCTTTGCCATTTCACTCCCCTTTTGTATCCCCCCACGTCCTTTCATTCCTCTCTCTTCGTCTTCTTCATAACTTCTGATTTTTTTCTCACTTTGTTCTTGATTCTGATTTGGTTTTCTTTCTCTTTTCTAGTCATCGCAGGGGGACCAGCGCTATCGCTTCCAAGACAGGCAGCAGCAGCCGGAGCCGGAGCAGCAGGGAGATGAGGAGCTGCCGCCGTGGGTCTAGGGGACCCACGGCGCGCAGCAGCCCGATGCCTCCGACTGCCGCTGCCTGTTTTGTGGTGATGTCGTGTGCCCTTTGCACCCGCCGCCTGAGGAGGCACCCAAATAGATGCTCACTACATCGTCCCTCGGGCTTGGTGCGGTGAATTTGCTGCTGGAGGGTTAGATTCCCGTGGACAGATACTGTGGGTCTTGCTGTGCAGGACGTTTTTTCTTTTGGGGGTTTTTCCTGTATACCTGGTGTGAGATACCCAGCCCCGAGCAAAGCGCGTTTTCGTTTCCTGCTTCTTCTGTTGAGGGCTATACTGTTTATGTGGCAAGAGATACCCAGCCTCCGAGTACTTGAAAGCATATTTTTTGTTCTAGGTTGGTCACTGCCTTGTAGATGGTATGCGTAAAGACGTAGATGAGTGGACGCTGTTTCCCATACAGTGGTATAATTATTTATCCCTCAACGCACCGATAATGCCTGGGTATCCCCTTATATACAGATCCAAATAACACGCAGATATAAACTCCAATGCTTATGCTGAGACGTCTCTCACCAGCTTGCATTCTTTTTCCAGCAACAGCAGATTCCCCTGCTCTCGCACCATTCCCGCACAATCCCTGTGTGGACTTCACGGTCTTCTCCGACCAGACCAAGCCCTTCCACGTTTAACCAAGTTGTCAGGTCTTCCAAGGTGATGGGATCGTACATGAGGATCTTCTCTTGCCATGTGGGGTGGATTCGACTGGCGTGCGATGACGGATGGGAGGATTGGGACTGGGTTCGTACAGCCTTGGTAATCTGCATGGATAGGTCTGGCAGACTGCCTCTTTTGGAAGAGTCCGCCTTGTCGGCTTTGGAAGACACTGAGGATGTCGCTTTCTTCGTGGCGCGTGAGGATTTGGCGGTATTCGCCTTGCGCTCTGTCGGGCTCGAGCGACGTGATGGTTTTGTCAAGATGTCGAGAGAAGGCTCACGGATTGAGTTGGTGGTGCTGGAAAAGATTTCGGTATATCGCTTTTGCACTTGGCTCGGGGAGAGAAAGATCTCTTCCTCAGAGTCCTCGATCTCTTCCACGTCTATAAATGACGGCTGTATATCATTCCCAGTCTTTGAGGCTTTCTGTGTGCTCTTTTTCGGAGTAGATATCATCGTGGGCTCTGTTCGTTTGGCCGTGGCCTTTGATGCGAGGACGGTCGTGCTCTGCTTGGACTGAGCCTTCCGTTTCGGCTTAGATATTGTTGTCTCGGTCACGGTCTGGGCAGGAGCGGTCTCGTGCTGTTTTTGACTGGATGTCGGTATCTTTAAGCTTCCATGCTTGGATTCCCAGCACTTTTGAAGTAGTTCAATCATCTTTTTGCGGCCTCTCACGGACTTAAATCCAAAAGAAGCAACTTGGCTGGACAGCTCGGCATCCGTGAATCCACTATATTGCGGCATTGAAGGCTGTTGAGAGCTTGCCCGCTGACTACTGGTCATCTCCGCCTGAATTTCACGAACGGATGCCACTGGTTCTACACTGGCTGCAGGCTGCGACTTCGCCGCTGGTTTTGACCGTCTATCGGGCTCGGATTCTTTCTTCTTGGACGATGAATCAAACTTCCCAAAGTCAAGATCGAGCCAATCTTCCTGCCGAGTCGAAGTACGGTCTTTGGCAATGGCTGGGGCAATTTCTGTCGTTTTAGGGACTTCGGATGCGTCTGTGAGATCCACAACGTCCAGAGATTCCGCTCGTATCAGAGACCCTTCTGTGTCGCGAGAAGCAACAGACCACAGGTTCCGAGTGCCAGCTCGACGAGATACGACATCCGAAGCAGTGTTCCGTTCTCCTTCCCCAGCAACGAGGCCCTCTGATTCACGAATGGCCTGCTGCATCTCCTTAAGTGCATGAGGAGAGTCTTCCCTTTCCAGCTGACTGCAGGTCCCAAACATGAGATCCTGGTTTTCCAGAGACTTGGCAGCGGCTTCGGGAGAAAGAACAGTAAATATAGGGCTTTTATCCTTCGACTTGGTTTTGCCTCGTCGAGACTTTGCCTTTCCGATCTCTGGAACAATGTCGTCCATCAGATCCTCTTCAGTATCATTAGCTGTATACTGGGCTGTCATTCGAGCCGTCAAAGTTGTGAACCGCTTCTGGCGCTTGGGTTTTCTCTTGGGCATGTTAGAACCGGATGACGTTGAATCTTCTTCTTGGATGGAAGATTCATCATTCGAGGGGACTTTGTTGGTCTGGGCGTATACTTGGGGATCCACCAACTGGAACATATTAGCCAACAACCTCAACCAAATGTTGGAAGATAATGCATCTCATACCTCTATCCGCCTTCGCTTGGTCAGTCCGCCGCCAATTGCATTGGAAGGGAGTTCGCGTGTCTCCGAAGCTGACCCAGAGTAGTTATAATCCGATAGGTTCTTGAGACCACTCGTTGTGTTTCCTGGATGGCGTTCAACAAGTTCGTCGTCATTTTCCACCACGAGAACCTCTCTAGGAGCAGTCTCCTTCGGTGGTGTCCAATCCACCCTTCTTCTCATGGCCCTGTCCAGATTCAAATCCTCGTCCTTCTCCAGGGCATTTGACTCTTTAGAGCCAGGCTCTCGAGATGAGTCGCCAGGTGATAATCGCGCTTCAGCAGTCCCCTTCTCGACCTTGCTCGGTTTCTTCGCTTGAGGCTCACGGCTCGTCTTGGTGACCTTGCCGGCTAGAGTCATGTTACCCGACTCTTTGCTCTTCGCGCTCTTCCGTGGTCGGCCTTTCTGTGGCCCCGGTGCTTTTTTGATAACGTTGACCCGCAGATCAAGAGAGTCTGGCTCTAAGTCACCTAGGGCACTCGACTTTGGCTCCTTCGCAGCTTTCTTTGCTCTCTGTCGGGGCTTGGTCGGCACATTCTTTCCAGTGGGATCCAAGATGGCAGCTTCCTTTGGCATCCGGCCTTTCGGCTTAGATGCGTCGTCATTCAATTTTGGCGTGGGGAAAAATCGCGAGCGCGAAGGCAATGGGAAAGGCTCCGAGGGGGAGGGCAGGGACGGTGGCGTTCCAGGTCGTGGCGATACGTCAAATATCCTCCCCAGGTCGACTGCATTATTTGTGGGAGTCCGTGGAGGGAGGTTTGGAGAAGAGGATAGGACAATAACATCCCTGGAGCTCGTCATCGTGACGAGCGGCGCGTTGAAGCTGATCAAGGCCGGATCGGGGGCGTCTGAAGCTTAAAAACCTCACATCCGAATGCCTCATGCGGTTGCCATAATCGAGAGCAACGAAAACGCCGCCAAATCGTTGACCTGCACGTCGAGAGGTTTGAGTATGTCGATTTAAGATGTGATGCGGCCGCGGCGATCGCGAGTCTTGGCAAGTAAGAGTACGGTTGCCGTTTTGGGACAGTTACTACAGTTGCACCGGGCAACGCTCGGTATTTTGAACTCTTGTCATCATTAAGCCTTGGATTGTCTAGCAGTTACCCTATCTCGAAGCTTAGCAAAGGCATTATCGTAACTGTACATCAGTCATCCTTCGAAGCATTCAAAGCATTCGACGTGCAATAGATTCATCATCATTCATAGATCTCGTAAAATAGTCCCATTTTTTTCATTGATCAGTATCAACCTAGTATCTGAATCCTCTTGAAAAAAGATTCCACGGGGTATTGGTGCCATCTACAGGCCAAAGCCAGCTGGCATGGTGAATCTGGGATCGTTGAGAGCTGGCTTTTCTTGGTCATGCTATGACAACGTCTTTGGCAAAAATCATCTTTGAGGGAACTTTGTGAATGCTCCCTCGTTCAAGTACTTCGGATAGCAGTTGTTGGAGCTGAGGGCCGACTGCCAGTGAACCCACTTTCGAAATGTCGGTGATGGTTATGGTAAGACCCGCGCAGGTAGCAGTTTCACTGAGATAGAGACCATCTAATTTGAAGTATTCCATCACGAGCCTTGCAATGCAATGGCACCTAGCAATGACAGCTCCAGCCGACGTTTAGCGCCATTAGCCTCATTGGTGGCCTTGGGTTCCGGCAGGGCACCGAGCTTGTAAAACTTCTTGATCTTGGCGACATCAGAGATCTGTGATAATGTTTCATCATCAAATGAAACAGGCGTTCCCTTGATAGAAGCTTCCAGGTGCGCCGCCACGGAGTCATGGGTTATCTCCGGGGTCATGGAGACCTTGACCACCAGCAGATCTTTAGTGGAGTCGGCAATGCCGAACTTGCGGAAAGAGTCCGCAATCTATGCTCGTTAGTTTCTAGGGTTGCAATATTGTAGAGTGCAACGTACGTTATTCGCTGGGCTGAATGAGAACACAATCTCCGAGTGCACATTGCGGGACTTCAGCCGGTCATTCATGTAGTTATTGACAGCCCTGAAGATGGCTGTGATTGCATGCGCTCGTGATAGAACCTGTCGGTATTAGTATTTATCACCAATAGTATTAAAAGTGACTATGCACATACCATGCTAGCATCAATCAAGGCATATTCAAACTCCGTGTTGCCGGCAAGCAGCTGCTGCTTCAGAAAGTCGGCATTTTCGACATTACGATATAGCGCCACATGCACTGGAAGTGACGAGGGCAGATGAGGGATATTGATGGTCTCCAGTTGCGCCATGGTCAAAAGTCCGTAAGTACCTTAAAGGTAGGGCCAACGATCAGAGCATGACGTATTTTTGAATCTCCAAAAACCGCCATCCCACTCTGTCACGTGCAGTTCCAGAAGCTTCGGATTTAAGAACTGCCGAGTTCCCGATGAGTAGATCCGATGTCATTGACCTGCGGGATAACTTATAAACCTCCCTCTTGCCATCACCCACGACATCATCGTCATGGCTTTCTTCCTCCGGCGTCCGTTTGCGGTGCCCTCAGCACTTTGCCAGGCTCCCAAGCTATCCAACACCGCTCGCTTCATCCACAACTCCCCGATCAAGCCCACCCAGGCTGCAAAGCCCTCGGGAGCTCCGTCCGCCTTCTTTGCCAAGTCCCGCCAGACCTTCCAGAATGCCTTCCGCCGTACCTACATGCAGCAGCCCTACCCTGCTACTTCCGGTAACTTCACTCAGAAGCTGCTGTATGGCGGTGCCATCGTCGGTGGTACCATCCTGGCAACCAACCTGGTCTTTAACCGTGAGACCCGCGAGGACGGTGGAATGCCCGCTTACGAGCGGAGCTTCCTGAACGAGACTTTCATGCACACTGGACTTGGTATCGGTATCATTGGCGTTGCTGCCCGCGCTCTTCATTCCAACGGATGGTCGTACCGCCTCATGGCCATGAACCCGTGGCTCGTCCTCGGTGTCGGTCTGGTTGGCAGCATTGGCTCGATGTACGGAACTCTCTACACATCCCCGGATAAGTAAGTCATCTTTGAAGCTCCCCTTTAAATCTTGAGGAAGACAATGCTAACTTTTAATCAGCTACGTCATGAAGTACGGCTGCTGGACCCTGTTCAACCTGACCCAGGCTGCGCTCCTCTCCCCCATGATGTTCTACAATCCCGCTCTGCTTGCTCGCGCTGGTATCTACACCGTCGGTTTGATGGGCTCGATTGCCTTCGTCGGCGCTACTGCCAAGCAGGAGAAGTACCTGTATCTCGGAGGTCCCCTCCTTGCCGGTGTTACCCTCGTTGCTCTCTCCGGTCTCGCCCCTATGGTTCTTCCCGCCACCGCCGCTCGCACTCTGATGTGGTCTGAGCGCATCTGGCTGTACGGTGGTCTGGCTGTCTTCGGTGGCTTCACTCTGTACGATGTTCAGAAGATCCTGCACCACGCCCGTCTGGCCGAGCGCGGCTACATCAAGCGTGATGTTGTCAGCGAGAGTGTCAGCCTTGAGCTGGACTTCATCAACATCTTCGTTCGCATGGTCCAGATTCTGGCCATGCGCAGCAACAACCGGAAATAAGCCATCTGGATACCATGGGCGTTAAAATCTACTTGACCTGTACTTTTAACTGATTACCTTACTTTATTCGTTGAGATAACGCTTCCTCAAGTCTACAACGGGGAATACAATCTCCACTCTTTTTGACTTTTGATCATAGAACACTACGAACCAATCTAGAAACCAACCTTCTAGTTGTTTTAGTTGTTGTTTTGGAAAACAACCTTTGAAAGACCATTCCGGTCTCAGTCACGTAGCCATTATGTCATTAAATCATGTCCAGGGCTAGTAATCATACCTCTATTAGCGAACAATTCCCCCAGTCCGTCTCCGGCGATAGGCACAAGTTCATCATTCGCCCCCAGAAGTATGGAAACACATCAGCCCCGGAATCCCAAATCCCCTGCATGCAATCGACCGAACCTGGTCGGGTTATGCACCATGGCGGAGAACCCAACATATCCCTGTGTGGCATCGCCCTGCAGTCCAAGGCGGATAGCCTGTCGCTCAATAGCAGCATGCTTTGCCAGCTCCTTTTCAAAGATGAGCTGAACCTTTCTCCTGGCCTCCTCACTGAGCTCTGTCGAGATCGGCATGGTCTTTTCTCGGATCTCAACCCAGTTGAGTCCTGCAACGCCCTTTCCCTTCTGTTTGGTGGTGACGCGGTGCCAGATGGTAGGGTTGATCTCTCTGTACGTGAGCAGGATCAAGGCGACGGTCAGCCATGACTCGATGCGCTTCTCTGGGAGATGAAGCTGCATGGTCTTGTCCTTATCTTTGTTGTCGTTCACGGCTTTGGAGAGGGGGCATTCGGTTATATGATCGCCAGAATGGAATCCCAAGACTTCTTGTTGGACCGTCACCTTTGATCGTGCCTTCTGCTTGGACTTAATTGTCTTGTTGCTCTTGGAGTTGGCTTTGGTTTTGGCGGATTCAGGCGAAAGGAGCTTGAAAGTGAATAGAAGAGAGTTGTCAGCGAGACCCTCGAGGTTGATGAAGGCGCTATTCGCCGTATTGAATTCCACTGTCACCATGCTCTGTGCTGCGGGCCATGTATCTGGATCATGCAGCTTTTGCTTCAGGGTCATGGTGCCCAAGATGATGTCAAATGTCGCGTCGAGTTGAGTGGCTGGTCCATGGAGCTGATGCATCTTGCTTGATTCCATCACGTACATGGCTAGTCCAAGGACCCGCTTAGGAGGCTCCTCTGGTGCTTTCTGGCAGCTGCACAGAGGATCGTCGCTGTGTAGTATTTGGTGAGCCACCATGTTCGTCTCAGTTGGTTCGGGGACTCTCTTTTGACTTACCAGCGCCACCATGTTGGAGGCTTGTATTCGCCCGTCTCGGGCTCGTTGTCGGTATATCGAAAATTTCCCCGCTCCATATTGTACAAGAGAAGGCTGGGAGGTCTTGTATTGAGTGGGTGGAGGGGGAGGGGGATCGGTGCAGTTGAGAGGGAAAGAGTGCTGAAGAGACGAATCTCGAACCTCAAATCTGAACGCTCAGCGAGGCTCTGTAGTCAAGAGTTTCCTGAATGTTTTTGCTTCCCTTCTCGTGTCCCATGCTCTGACAGCCTAGCCCTTTCCTTCAGATTGCTTGTGTGTAGCTTCCCCAAGCCCGTTATACCTATACCTGTACGATGGGCCTCCTTCTGTGCAAGCAGCAATAGACAGTTTCGTCTTTCTCTCTGTATAGCATTCTGTCGAGTAAAGATGTTGTAATACTGATCTTTTTACACCACCCAAGGGGCCCGTTCTAAATTCATAGTCGGACAAAGTCTTGAACCCTGGAAATTTCCGTTGTCTAACGAGCTTTATCTCGGCCGGTCAATATGGCATGTCCAAGTCTAGTTACCTCCTTGGTTAGTAGTTGAACCTTAATATAGCTGGAAGGGTAGGAAACTGTGGTTCATAGTTCTTGCTTTGTGGTTCATAGTTCTTGCACATCCAGGGACATATCCCCGAAGACTCCCACAAATCACTTTGACAGATTTCATCGCCAGGCCATGGCTAAATGAAGGGCTTCTCAATATTTCCAAATTATTAAAAGTATAAAAGAATAGAAGAACAAAAGACGGCACAGCAATATCAAAGTAATGAGACAAAGACGGAGCACTAACCCTATACGGGAGGCCAAAGCTTTTCCCGCTCCGCGCTCGACTTTCACTCTGCAGACGTCAGACCGCAAACCCTCTTCGTCTCCACCGGCGTGCCAATTCATTCTCCGAATATCCCAATCCTCTTTCCTCTCCACATCTCTACAAAATGTCGAATGAAATGGAAGTTGACCCGCCCGTCTCTCAGGACGACGCACCGCAAAGCGAGGGCTTCGAGCCACGAACTCAGTCCAACTCTGTCGCCGTGCGCAGTATCGAGGGATGGATCGTGATTGTGTCCAACATCCACGAGGAAGCTTCAGAGGAGGATGTCACGGAGATGTTTGCTGATTACGGCGAGATCAAGAACTTCAACTTGAACCTGGATCGGCGGACGGGTTATGTCAAGGTGCGTGCGGGCTATTCTTTGGCTTGTCGACATCACTAGCAGCTGCGACTCCGGTTTGAGTGTTCTGTCAGTGATGAGGATGACCGTGTCGCTGAGGAAATTGAGGGCACTCGATGCTAACAGCTTACCGCGCTAGGGATACGCATTGATCGAATACTCGACCCTCCCCGAGGCCAGTGAGGCCATCAAGAACCTTAACGGTGCCAAGCTTCTAGACCAGACCATCCAAGTCGACTACGCTTTTGTCCGCCCACCCCCGTCCGGCAAGGGCAAGGGTGGAGCTAAGGGTGGTCGTGGCGGTGGCCGGGGCCGCAGCCGCAGCCCGGATCGGAGTCGCAGCCCTGAGGGTGACCGAAACTAGGTTGCGATTAATAGCGAAGGATGAATCTTTGACGGGGACGTATCGCCCGTCCCCTTTCTCTTGATACCTGGATTGCCCTTTTTGTCGTCCTTTTTCCGCCGCAGCACTTTCTCTCGATTACTCCCGCGTACCCAAACGACTTTCTTGATGGGTAACAAATGAGAATGGGATGTTCATGAATTCGCCGGCACCCTGTGTCTCTTCGGATGCTGCGGTCTGTGCTCTGTGAGCCGACGCAGGCATATCCGGGAAGAGATTTGTGCCGGCGTCATGATATATTGTCCTGATGGGTACGGTGACTCTGACTTGGCCGGTGTTGTTTCAATTGCTGACTTAACCCCAGAACAAAAGAATGCTCATGACATGGATGATGGTCTTGGAGAAGACTGTTCTTAACGAACCTCTTGAATCTCTCCCATTCAGCCTAATGAAATTCAGCTAGCGCCAATCTACACTGGAAATGCGAAAGGCCATGAAGTGCATGGATTAATGTGATTATTCTGCATAGTAAGATAATTTGATCTTGCCAATGAGCTAGCATTGGGTGGTGCCCAGGTGATATAGATCGTCTGTCCGAGCGTAGTTCATGCAACCCTTACAGGGCGCATCACGCGGCTCCCATGTGGTGTGCAGTTACCGACACACCACTAGCCTTTGGCAAAGCCATCTCTCGCGTATGTGCTCGCGTGCCCTCGGCAAGTATCATCCCCATGGAATACCTCCAATTGCCCCCGTGGAGAGTCATGGATGACTAAGCCAAGAATCTGCCCCGAGCCAAACCTTTCTTGCCTTCCCCGCATTGCGCATCCCCAGTCTCGAGTTGTCATTCCTTGTGCCCCTGGTGTTGATGTATTCTTATAGAGGAGGAGGGGCTCTGCCTTGGATTTGTTAAGTGCTGGCAGGATTGACAGGATGACTCTCCAATCCACATCCGTGGCCCCTGCCAGGCTGTCCCCGTCTCTATATATGGTTCTTTATCTGTTCTTCCTTGTCTTTGCACCCCTGGCCAATACGCTGGCGTATCCGCCCCAGGTACCCCTCGGTGACGATCACTCCGCTGTTCACAATCCTCTCGATTCTTTGGATGACCTCTTAGACGCAGCCAATGCCGGAGACAGCTATGTGACGAAGCCGTTGATATCGTCCTCGCCCCTTGAGACGCAGCAGCACCTGCTGGGTGCGCTGCGGGTGATGCAAGACGAATACTTCGTATTGTGGATGGGCACGTGGCCGACCAGCATCGATTGGACCGCCGCTGTCTTGGGAACGCATGTCGCCGCGACACTGTCTTCCTTGACCTCCAGCGCGTCTGGATTCGACAAGGTTCAGCAATTACAGGAGACATCTTTCGCTGCGCTTGAGAACACGGTCAATCATTTCTTTAGTCATACCGTCACCTTCTACTTTGGCGAAAATGCGTTCAGTCTCAGAAATCAGGCCTACGACGATATGCTTTGGGTCGTGCTGGACTGGCTGGAGAATGTCAAGTTCCAAGACTTGCACTCAGACCTGCACTATCCGTCTGCTGCATCGCCCAACAAGACTTCGGGGGAAGGATGGTACGGCACTCAGTTCCGTAACTCGGCTGCACACCGAGCACGTATCTTCTGGGAGCTGGCCTCGGCTGGGTGGGACAAGACTCTGTGCAATGGCGGGATGATTTGGAACCCAACCCTGGTACCTTACAAAAACGCCATCACGAACGAGCTGTACATCTCTGCAAGCATTGCGATGTACCTGTATTTCCCAGGCGACCCCATTGACGCTCCGTTCGTCTCCAACTCGGCAGGCACCGCACCCAAGAAGCAGAACCCGCACAACGTGACACATTTGAAGGCAGCCATTGATGCATATGCATGGCTCAAGAACTCGAACATGACTGGTCTCTACGGTCTCTACGCCGACGGGTTCCACATCAGCGGCTGGCAGGGATACCTGAACCCTGGATCGCGGAAATGCGACGTACTCAACACGATGGTCTACACCTACAACCAGGGAGTCGTTCTCAGCGGGCTGAGAGGACTCTGGCTAGCCACCGGCTCACGGAGCTACCTAGACGACGGCCACGAGCTGATCAGCAAGATCCTCCGCGCCACCGGGTGGCCGCAGACCTCGTCGAACAAGTGGGCCGGCCTGGGACGCGGCGGCGTGATGGAAGACACATGCGATTCCGGCGCAACCTGTTCGCAGGACGGGCAGACCTTCAAGGGCATCTTCTTCCACCATCTGACGGAATTTTGTCGGCCATTGCGGCCGCAGGAGGAGTCGTTCCTCGCGAGTGAAAAAGCGCCAGATGTTGTCGGTGACTGGAACGAAGTGTACATCTGGCATCTTAGGAACTGCCATGCCTATGGTCCTTGGATCGAGCATAATGCGCGGGCTGCACTTATGACCCGTGACGACCAGGGCAAGTTCGGCATGTGGTGGGGACTTTCCTTCAATCGGACTGCTGTCTCGGATGAGACGGTGAATAGTAGCACGCTCCCTGCTGGTGCTGTGGACTATATCAACAACGGGGACACTCTGGATGTGGACGTCTTGGGCCCGGGCGTGCCGCGGGATTTCAATGATCGTGGCCGTGGCCGTACAGTCGAGACGCAGTCTGGCGGTGTTGCCATTCTGAGAGCGTTACTCCAGTGGCAGACCTGTGACGAATTGTCATGACATTGATATCGGTGTTTTGGGATTTGGGTTCTAGGTATCGTTAAGCGTCTGTCGCATTTGTATAATACATTGCAAGTCATTGGACGTGATTATTCTGGTGTTTCTACTATTTCTGCTAAGAACTGGCTAGCACCTCTGACCCTCGAACGTAAGCGCGGCACCATAGAAATTAGCCTCCTACGCCCACAATCACAGCCCGTGCACGGAGACATCGGTGCTAGTTTTACGGAGCCAAGCTCCTTCCGCAGATAGTTTCCCGCTCCACAGAAGCTACGGAACGCTCAAGCAGGGAAGCGGAGCCAAAAAAAAAAAAAAAAAAAAAAACCAAGATAAATCGAACAAGCTTGCCCCATGGATCTGCGGGCGGAAACTATTAGTGATCCTCGTTCAAGATATTGTGCCAACAACCCGAAATGAAGAACGAACATTAACCGAAGTCCGAAATCAACCTCAGCGGAGATGAAGTACCTACCCGATTGGGACTTTCAAGATCAAGTCTATACAAACAGGTCTACGCATATCCGACTCCAACAATGTACCCCGAGGTATATCTTCATCTTTTGAAACCAGCATGACATGGGACAGCTGTGACTCGATAGAGGTAAAGTAGACGACATTTCCACCGCCAACACATGGTATCGATTCCCGCATTGGAACATATCCACGCTGTCACCCACGAAGACTCCGGTGGAGCCCACCAGGCGGCCACAGTGTAGAAAAGCCAAGAAGATCGCATATCGGTCCCATCGCGCCATCGGGCATTAGCACCGTTATATCCCGTAGTAGACATAGCATATGTATCAGCATGGATCAGATCGACTGCGTACGGTCGAGTCCCACTTTTCCAGAAATTCACAAAAAGAAGCTTACAACGATTGGCTGGGGAAGAGAAATAACAGGAAAATATACACACTAACCCAATACTCACGCGTCCGGTGTGTTAGCACCTTTTACTCCTCCTCAACGGATAGAACGGGATCATACGGGGGGAGGGGAGGGGAGGGGAGGGGCAAAGAGTTGAAGCGAACACGAATCAACGTGCTGCAGATCGACAGGGCACAAGTCATGAATCATGAATCAGGTAGGCGGATGAGAGAGGAAGAAAATCAAGTCACAGTCACACACGCCTCCAAGGCCCGAGCGTCCTAGGAGGGTCAGGAACGTCTACCACTGGTTCGGTCCTTCTTTGCTTTCTTTGCTTTTCTAGGGTCCTCTTAAACTAAATTCTCCTGGAAGAAGCAAACAGCCGCACCTCCGCGCTTCCCGGGAAAGAAAAGGTGCCTTTGGTGCACATGATGGAGTGCCATCGGCAGTTCTGATTCGAGATGCTGCAGCCACTTTGGGCTCTGACAAGCCACTGCCGGTATGGGACCCATGGCACTCATGGTTGGGTCTGGTACCTGATATACATACATACATATATTTGAGGCGGGCAGACGCAGACTAGTATAGACACACCATCTACCTATCTAGGTAGGTAGTATATATTTGATCTATATACGGATCTACCTTCTAGCATGGAGTACGGAGTACTACAGGGAGCATCTTCCACGTTGACTTGGATTCTTCCAGTGGAGCGAGTCGACTCTCACGGGGATCGGCAGCAGCGTTGACCCTGCCTGGTTTCACCTCCGAACCCGATCCGTCAATTGACACACGGGAATGGATCGTCTGCTCCCTCTTCGTACAGTAGCCGAGGGTAGAATGTGATTCCTGGAAATAGATCCCTAGGATCGTCGAACTGAAGCACCGAGTTATGATAGATATCCCGATATCTCAGACGTTGCCCCTTGGATGGTTTGCCACTCTCATACCGTCGATGTCATGGGTGTACGGAATTTCCCGCCCCTATAACCAAACAGAGCCGGTCAAATGGCGTCATTTCCACACTTTGGCGACTCGATCGACATTGCATAGCGCTCTGAAAGGATGGATATGCTTTTCCCCATACCATCAAGCTTCCTAGAGTAGGGACTATTATTGAGTACTGCAGTTCAACACGTGTCCCACAGAGATGACGAGAGTACGGGTGGTAATCTGGTCAAAAGGTAAATGGGGCGGAATACGTGTTCATCAAAGTTCGGTAAGAAAAAAACTCAGCTCAGTTTCTGCCACTGAAGTGGACCCCTCATTTATCACGTATGATTGGACAAGTGAGAGCGGAGCCCAAGCCAGTTAAGAACGGGGCGAAGAACCCGATTGCGGTGGGACGAGCGGTGTACTTTCTTCTTTCTCTTCTAGGGAAAGGGGTGGAAAAGGTGCAAAGGTGGAAATACGGAGTAATAGGATCTAATTCTGTCTCTCCGGAGTACTCCATATTTCTTTATTTATAAAATAAAGAATAGTTAGTTAAAAGTCGGATATTAATATTAATATTATTATTGATAATTACTCCGTACTCCTCACCGAGTTATCCAGCTTTGTGGAGGGGGACGATCACTTTACAAAGGGCTCTCCACCTACTCAAAGAGTGATTTCCCGGTACGACTACAATTTTACAGTACATATTACACACTCCATACAGGAGTGCCTGGATACATTGCCGTGTCTTCCCCCAGTCCAACTCTTACTGTACCATCCATACGTGTAACATCAATACACCGCACCCCCCTTCCCTTATCGAAACTCCCTTCCACTTTCTCTCTGACTCGAATTCTTCTCCCTTCACCTTCACCTTCACCGTCTTCGTCAACATACACCATTTTCGACCTCCCAACCTTCCCCACGCTCTCTCACCTGATTACGAACCGATCGCTTTCATCTTGTGACGCCAACCACTGCTCGACTGTGGTTCCCGACTTCGACATCCATTCATCTTTCGAATCCCCCGCCCGACCCCGGTGGCTACCTCAAGCGTAACACAGATTTCTCGTCTGGGGTACATCGCTAGGGGTAGACCGTGGTCGTTGACTGTTCGTTTCCGAGCACATCCACCCGCCCCCCCAACATTCGTTTTTTTTCTTTTAAAGAAGCGAATCATACACGCCGTCGCTCTGGACCTTGTCAAATACTCCCCTTTCGGCCGTGTCTTTGCGAACCATCCCTATGGCCTCTGATATAGAGATGAATGAAGCTTCACCCGTGTCTCCCCTGCCGCAACCCAACGAAGCTGGCCGCATGCATATGTCATCCCTGTCCTCATCTTCATCCATATCCGACGCCGAGACTGAACGTCGGGGTCGCTCCGAACGCCCGCGTATGGCGAGCCGCAAACCTTCCGCGTCAATACTGGTGCCCCGCGACCATCCCGAGATCGAAATCGAGGAGGAGGAGTTCCCTCCCGACGACGCACGCGCCATGAGTCCGCGTCGTAATTCTGCCGATCTGGAGCGGTTGGGCAAGGAGGCTCGCCAGACTCTTCAAGAGTGAGTCGGTCTGACTGCATGCTGACTGGATTCCGCTAACGTGAGATCGAATAGGCAAGCCAAGGCTCTCCAATCCTCCCTTCAGGCTCTCGCCGAGCGCATTGACGCCGTCAAGTCGGATCACGACAAGCTGGAAAACGAGAACAAGATTCTCCAGGACTACATCGGTGGCCTGACCCGCAACATGACCAAAAGTGAAATGACCCGCAGTACCAAATCTCGGAAAGCGCAGAAATAACTCCGCCAGTCCCAGCGGCGCGGGCGTTGCAGGACGGCGGGAGGTGTCGCTCCGGTCCTGCGACTTCACTACGATAGCAGCTTGGGAGCTGCCCATCGCGACCCGTGCCCATGATTCTTGATACTTGATTCTCTTTTCGCCCGCGACCACCGCCCCCGTCATACGCCTGTTCTTTCCTTGTCTCTCGTGCTGGCTCGGACTTCCGAGGCCACGCATTACAGTTTCTTTACACTGCGGGAAAGACCGGCATGACAGGTCTCTTCAAAACGATACTGCTATTACGGTTGTCGCTACTTCTTCACTCCCTCTCAGCTACCCGACTGGTTCGAGCGGCCACATATCACACTTTTTCACTCTTCCCTGCCAACTCATCGACTCCTCCATGTGCACTAGAAGGCAACCGTCATGGTTCGACGGTCGTTACATGTGCTTATTTATCCAAGGGGGTCAAAGATAGTTCTTGACATCATTGCATACCCGGGGTTCGTCAAGTGGTGCGCCACCTCAGTCTTAGCGTGCCATGATCTTCCAGGATCATTCACCATACGTTCCACAATTGTGCGCCGAATCTCGGGTATCATGCCACGGGACTACCTACTCTTCAACATTTGTCGATATTACCGGGCTCCCTTCCAACCTCATCCCTTCCCCTTTTCTTTTACTCGGCGTTTATTGTTTTATCCTTTACGGCGGCTCTGTGGACATGTTTCACCTTGTACTTTTTCTCGTTTTATCATCTGATGCATAGCACCTTGGGCGTTTCGGGGGACTGGGGCTGGGACTAGAACTCGATTTGATTGAATGACTCTTACCGGAGCCTGCAACTGGAAATGTTTTCGTCGTCATATGGCATTGCACGGTCGTGGTCATGGTCAACAGCAGGGCGGCGCGGTGGAAAGCATCTTTGGGGGTCTATTTCGGAGCAGTCCATGATTCTTTACTTTTTACTTTTTTTCTTTCTGACCATCGCCCTTCAAGGCTTGTACATTCCCATTTTCCCCAGCATTTTCCTTTTTTCCTTCTTATTTTCATTTCTCTGAAGATGATCTTCTGCGCTTGTTCTAAGACCCAGGAAACGTGCATGTCTCAAGTCCCCGCTTTGTTTCTTCTGCCCTGATACCTGTCTAGCTTGCATGGTAGCGCGGTGGTTCTAACATCGCAATAGAAAATCGTTCGGAATGATTCTTTTCTATTCCATATTGTACGCAGTAGTGACGTTGTTCGACCTCTCTGTGACTCATTTTTGAGGCTATAGTCGTACAATCTCAGAGAGTCATGTCTCAATCTGGGAACTAGTTTCTATTGAAGAGCAGGAGAAAAACAAAAAGACATGGTTCGTTGAATTGCAGGTATAGATGACAAAGGCACTTATTAGTACAAGGGGCTCAAAGAGAGTCATCAGATTCATATTTGCCACCGTGGTATCATGGAATGATGCAATTCAGGCCATTAGGTTGTGCCAGGTGAGGGGGGCCTTTGCTTCGGCTCGGATTCAGACAAAGCATATTGGTCTGGGCTATTCGGTGGTGGGGTTCTTAGGCTGCTTCCATTGTATCGTGTACTTCCACTACGTCAATGGCTGAACTTGTACAGATATGCTTTCTTCACCGCTAAGCTTCCTTGCTAAGCTTCCCTACTATGTGGTCTGGAGATATACCTTCCTGTTACTTTGTGCATATGATGTGATTAAAAGGGACAAGCAAGGAGTTAGCAGATATCTAGGAGCCTAGATTTCAGGCTAGCTAGATATAGCCGTATAGTAGGTCGGATATTCCTGTCTAGTGGTACTTTTGGCTATGTGCTCCTTTTCCTCTTTGCCAAACAATTACTATATCATTCCATCTTCTTTGCCAAAGTACTTTGCATAAATCCTTAAACCTTACTATTTCTCCGCCTTAAGTCTACCATCGCATATACTCAGACCAGCACCATGGTAAGACATCCATCATCCGTACTCGGCATAGCACGACCAAATACCACCTCATCCAGTCTTGTACAGATCCTACTTAGAACACCCAGAGACTCATAAAGCCCCGATCTATATGATGTGGAATATACGGTGCTTTCCCGCTCGCAAAAAAATATATTGGGGATCTTGGCACTCACGTCGCTGTAGAGACTAGTCGAGTCATGGAATGAGATGAATACCTTATATCTGGCCTAGGCCGTCCAGGATTAGGTGTTGGTCCCCAGACACTGAGTCATAGGAAGTGATGCCAGCTTGGTCTCTGTACTCGGGGCCCTTCGAGCCTGGTACCTATGCAAAGGCTGAGGTCTATATCTCTACAGAACCGAGTCAAATCGATCCAAGATGGTTTCTTCGGCTATGAGGAAGAATAGTTAGATAGTTATATTTACAGAATTTATAATCCAAAAACTAACTAGTTCGCGAATATCATGAACTATTTTGGCTATGAGGCCATGGGAGAAAAAGCTACAATTGAGCTTAGCCCTGTAGACCCCGGCAAGGAGAAGAATTCCTAAGGGTTCCAACATTCTCTCGGGGTCTTTCTATGCATAATGACTACAAAGATTACCCACCAGGACTCAAAGGAACTTTCCAAGGTTGCACTTTAACCCATATCTAGCGAGAATCCAACGCCACATGGCACAGATACGTATCAGAAAGAAGAGAAGAGAGGAAAAAAAGCCAGAACCGAGATCAGTACGAGGCCCTCATTGTAGTCCCGATAAGGAGCTGATTTAAAAAATGGAAGATTCTCTGTCCGGGTGTATGTTGGAGGTAAAAGGAGAGTGCGCGCAAAGGGGACTCTTTAGGAGAGGGGTAGTTGGGAGGCAGGTAGACAAATAAACAAGGAGAATGACAGAAAAACGAAAAGGGGCGGGACACGCTTCCCCAGGCGTAGAGAAACGGCACCCAAAGTTGACGCAAGCAGAACGTTCGAAGCAACGGAAGGGGTCACAAAGAGCATCTGAACATTCCCGTCCTTAGACCGTGAGGCTCCCAGACGGTGACGACGAGGGTTTGGATCAATGCATCTTACAGTCCTTGTACCTCAATGTTCGCTTGATCCCCGGGCACCGAGAGGAGACCCGTCACACAACTTTCGGTTGTTTCCCATTCACCCGGAAGACGTGAGTCCATTATCAAGATCTTTTTTAAATTCTCTCTTTACTGCTCAGCGGGCTTCTCAGCCTCAGCAGGGGCGGCCTCGTCCTTCTTCTCGGCGGGGGCGCTGCCCTCGGCAGAGGGCTCGGCCTCAGACGAAGTCCAGAGGGTCTGAAAACAAGGAGAACTCGTTAGATGGGCAATTCGTCAATAAAATACAAGGATTGACATACCAGGTTGTCCCGGAGGAGCTGCATGATCAGAGTGGAGTCCTTGTAGCTCTCCTCGCTCAGGGTGTCGAGCTCTGTGTTGTCACTGTTAGTTCATGCCCGCGAGGTGAAAACAGAATGGGCGCAAACTGACCAGCAATAGCATCATCAAAGGCAAGCTTGGCCAGGTGGCAGGCCTGGTCGGGGGAGTTCAAGATCTCGTAGTAGAAGACCGAGAAGTTCAGGGCCAAACCGAGACGGATGGGGTGGGTGGGGGCAAGCTCGGTCGAGGCAACCTCAGTGGCGGCCTTGTAGGCCTCCAGAGAAGCATCGGCGGCACCCTTGCGGCGATCGCCAATGGCGAACTCGGCCAGGTAGCGGTGGTAGTCACCCTTCATCTTGTGGTAGAAGACCTTGGACTCGCCGCTCTGGGCAGACTTGATGAGGTGCTGATCGAGGACCTCCAGGATGTCGTCACAGATCTTGGCCAGCTCGGCCTCGATCTTTTGGCGGTACTCCTTAATCAGAGTAACCTGGCTCTCATTGCCCTTGGACTCCTCCTTCTGCTCGATCGAGGTGACGATTCTCCAGGACGCACGGCGGGCACCAATCACGTTCTTGTAGGCGACAGAGAGGAGATTCCGCTCCTCAACGGTGAGCTCAACGTCGGCCGAGGCAACGACCTTCATGTTCTCGACCATTTCTGCAATTTTCGTGTCAATGGCTGAGATGTGACCAGGAGGGGCAATGGGATCCAGGGCGAACCTTCATAGCGCTCGGCCTGCTCAGCGAGCTTGGCGAGGTAGACGGCGTCTTCGTGACCCATGTTGGAAGTTTCTATAAATTCGTCAATGTCTGTCAATTTTACGTTTGCTCGAGCGGATGGTTCTGGAGACGGGTTTGTGGGAGAGTATGAGGGTGGAGATCACGCCATCGACATCATTGCCAGCGACCGGGGAGGGGTAGGCACGGCCGTCATCATCATCAAAAGGATTGGCAGTTGTGTCCCAAGGGGGATATATCACCAAGCATCTTCGATCTGATCTGTCCTCTGGAGTGGAGATCATGACGATCATTGATCATTGTTGCTGACGACCGTCGCCGGCCTCCCGGGGCTGAGCGTGTTTTGAGGAGAGGGGGAAGGATCACAGCGAAACGGTCGCGGGTCCCACCAAAGTAAACAAGAGAACGATGGCAAGTGGATTCCACCAGAAGGCGAGGCGATGTTCAAGATGCAGATTGGTGCCCTTTTTTTTTTTTTTTTTTTTGGTTTAGACACCCCCTCAAAATTTCCCCAAGTTCAACCCCATTGTGGATGTGTGTTATGTGTGTAGGCTGTTGCAGGGGCAGGAATCGTAGGGGAAAAGAGAGGGCAAATTGACCAGAACAGGAAGAA
Source organism: Penicillium decumbens (assembly GCA_027569385.1). Classification (NCBI taxonomy): domain Eukaryota; kingdom Fungi; phylum Ascomycota; class Eurotiomycetes; order Eurotiales; family Aspergillaceae; genus Penicillium; species Penicillium decumbens. The sequence continues at coordinate 141,440 of JAPDEZ010000013.1, forward strand.
CTCACCTAGATTTGAGAAAGAGGGAGGTGTAAAGGAGGAGAAAGCGATGGGAATAGGATAGAGAGAGAAGGGGGAAGTTGAGAGAGAAGGAGAGAGGAGAAGGAGGGGGGGAAACAGAGAAGGCGGTGTTGTTGGGATTTACCGCACCTGAACAAATCCTCTTCTGATGTACAAATTACAATTTTTTCTTTTTCTTTTCCTTTCTAGTTCCTTTTCGATTCCTATTCCTTTGTATATTTTTTTGTATAGAAGTCTCATCTGTTCTCATGCATGTCTCGTCTCTCCATATCTCCCCCGTCTCCCTCGTCTTCTGTGTGGTTCGGTGGGCCTTCCATCGTCATCCCTCATCCCGCACCCGCCAATCGCTCAACTTACGCCTCATTCTTAAGTAGGCCTACTTACCTGTCCAAGGCAGAATGCCCGGCTCATTTCTTATGTCAAGCGAGCCCTATCCACTGTGGTCACACTGTCCCAGCCCCGGTCCTAAACACTGGAGGCCATACTGTCACTATCTCCTTGATATTGACCACATGGTCTGTGGATCGCATAATGTAGGTATCGTAGAGAGCAACTGATCCCCCTCTCTGCCATCAAATCGAATAAGAACCCGTCGACTTATCGCAGAGATTTCCCTGATTCCTCAGGCTATGTGTATTATATAATCCATTACGTAATAAAAGGGACATTGATGCCTGAGGTTTAAGGCACAAGGATAAGCACATGATCCTGCCTTGGCACTGTCGTCATGCGATGCCCTGTCGGTTTCCCTGAGCTTCCAGGTCTCCTCTTCACTTCCTTCCCTGTAAACCATCCAAACCCTCATCCAAATCTCATCCAAGATGCTTCGTCAACTCACCGCTCGCCCTCTCATCACTGCCAACCGGGCCTTGTCCCAGCGGGCCTTCTCTGTTGCCGTCCCTCGCATGGGTGAGGGTGACACTGGAGCTCCTCGCGGTGGTGCCGGCGGTTCTTCTGGGTAGGTCTCCCGGCTCCTTCCCCCCGTATCACCTTCTGTGCTCTCGTAACGGTGTTGTGTCGACTGTTATGGCATGGCATACCTATCTTGCTGCAGCTGCATGACATAATCAATTACTGACCTTGCTCCAGTGACGCGTTCACCAAGCGCGAAGCCGCACAGGAAGCACTCTACATCCGCGAGAAGGAGCTCGAGAAGTGAGTCACCCATTATCTCAGAAATGAAGCCAGCAATTAATCTGGATCGGATAGGCTCGCTCAGCTGAAGAAGAAAATTACCGCCCAACGTCAACATCTCGACGAACTGGAGTCGCACATGTATGTTTCCAACACCATGACCTTGATTGTGAATTTCAACGCTAACTCCTTTCAGTGACTCCTTGAGCAAAGAACAGAAGTGAGCTATGCGCGCTACTCTTCTGAAGAACCTCTTCCAATGATTGTACCAATACCTCTCCCCTCTCTCAAACCTTGCGTAAAGGTCTATATCATGAGCACCTTGTGTGTGGATAAGACAGCAGTAGCATGCAGTCCTACTATTCAATTTATTCCATTGGCAACTTGAGTATTTCTACAGGGTAACCAAGTGCTGTGCAAGCCAATATCAAGTTTATAGAAGATGCAGCGTAGGGAATATCGACCACAGCGCCGCGAGACTATAAGACCAGATATGCCAGAGTTGTATCTCAACATAAATTGTAGTTGGAAATGTAGTTGGAAACCATTCAATGACCACCGAAAGCTCTGCTATTTTGGAAATTACGCCTTTCTCTCCCCTAAACAGCCAAATAAAACCGAATCCCGAAGATGTACATAAGACACAATACAGTCCCCTAGGATGCCATACATCCAAAGGACTGCCCAGGTGAGCCAAAGTCCAGGGAATACACAGTAATCGCAGTTCTAACCCAATCATTTCCCAGTGAGTCACTTGGCGGTCGAATACCGCCAATCAAGTTCATTAAAGCGTCCATCTATCACCCCATCTACCGACGGCCCATGTACGAGCGGTAGAAATCATCGGCGGCGTTTCCTCCGCCCATGCTAGGGCTACCATATCCGTATCCGATACGAGACGAAATCGACTGGCCATGCTTCTGGGCTGCGGCAACCTTGGCCTGTAGCTCGGAGGCGCCCTGATCGATGACCTGCAGTTGGGACAGGTGCGAGTTGAGGATACGGACGATCTGAGATATCTATTTGGAAATGTGAGTATGAAGGTCAAGTCGCTAGTACAGGATGTCGATTTGCTTACCGGCTCATCCGCGCGGTTGGTCTTGCTGAGGGTTGCTGAAGCACCGTTCACCTCCTCGATCATACTGGTAAGATCCTTGCCCATCTCATCCAGGCGCTCCGAGAGCTTCTCGGCCAGTTTGTATCTGTCGAACGAGTCAGTCTATCGGCGGGTTTGCAGTAGAAATTGGTGGTGGCTTACGTTCTCTCCCGCTCCTGGTCTGGTCCTTGGAGCGATTCGCCAGGGCCCACTTGCTTCGAAACCATCTCGTCAACCTCCCGTTCATAACGGTCCAGCCAGGAGCTCAATTCCTCCTGCTGGCCCTCCACTGATGTCAATTGACGCTCGACTTCTTGGGTGGCGCGCTCGGCGTCGACGGTGCTGCCATACAGCTTCTGGACCTTGGTTCCGTTCTCCACCAGCATGCGATCCCACTCAGCGACCTTCTCTGCTTGCTCGCGGAAGTCCTTCTGGTACTTGGTCAGATCTGTAGCCCAACGGGTGATGATCTCATCCATAGTCTTGTTCTTCAGACGAGACTGGGCCGGGGGTGCAGGGCCGGCCGTCGACTGTCCAAGAGTCGAGGGAGTTGCACCAGTACCGGCAGTGGCGGTTGTGGCTGGGGCAGCTGTAGCAGTGGTTGTGCCGGCCGCGGCGGCCGTGGTAGGAGCAGTGCCAGATTGAGTCGATGGTGTAGAAGTAGCCGGCTTGTTAAACAAGCTCAGACCGGAAGCTGCAGTGGTAGCCGGGGTGCTGGCTGCAGTGGTTTGAGCACCCCCCATGTTTGAAAACGGACCGCCAGCAGGAGCCGCCGCCGGAGTGGTCGATGGGGCAGCCGAAGATGTGGCGCCCCCAACGGAAGGGAAAAGGGACTTCTGAGGAGTAGCACTCGAGGATGCAGCAGCCCCCGTTGCAGGCTGGGAGGTTGTAGGTGTCGTAGAAGAAGCGCCGAGAGAGAAGGCAGGCTTCGCGCCAGCATCACCGCCGGTAGAAGGGGCTTTGAAGAGAGATGAACCAGTCTGTGGTGTTTGAGCACCAGCAGCCGCTCCAAAGAGCGGTTTGGGGGTGCTGTCTGCAGTTGTAGTCGAGGTAGTGGTGGATTCGGCCGGCTTGTTTGCGCCACCGAAAAGGCCGCCGCCGCTCGCAGGGGCGGGCGTCGTAGACGGGGTTGCTCCGAAAAGAGACTTCGAGGCGCCAGATGAAGCGCCGGAACCGAATAGGCCGCCAGAGGGTTGTGGCTGGGAGGTAGATGGTGTGGTAGATGATGGAGCTGCGGAGGAGGTCGGTGTAGTAGAAGAACCCGCATTCAACCCGCCAAACAGGTTACCGGCGGGCTTGGATCCGGGAGGAGGGCCAGCGGGAGTGGTTGAGGTGTTGCCAAACAAAGATCCGCCCGCGGGGCCTGGGGTAGCTGATGGAGCTGCACCGAACAAGCTGCCCCCGGCAGGCTTGCTAGCGCCTCCTCCGAACAACCCACCACTAGCAGGCTGGGCGGGCGTGGTCGATCCGGGAGTCTGGGTGTTGCCAAACAAAGGCTTAGACTGATCACCGCTGCTAGTTTGACCACCGAAGCTGAAGCCTGAGTTACCGCCGCTGGGGCCGTTGGCACCACCGGCATTACCAAATATCGAGGAGCCCTGACCAGCTTGGCCGCCGGCAGAGCTGGTGCCGAAAAGCGAAGGAGACGCAGTTCCACTGGTGGACGAAGCTCCTACATTTCCGAACAAGCCACCATTGGACCCAGTATTGGAACTGTTCTGATTGGAGCCAAAAGCAGCCCCGGATGTGCCAAAGAGACCTCCAGTGGAAGTTCCGCTAGAAGCGGGAGTGCCGAAGGAGAACGACATGACGATGTGTTGTCGCGATCGAGGGAATCGGCAAGCTTGGGTGAAAAATGCAAGGACGGGGGATCCTGCAGAGGAGATCACGGGATCCGAGTAGTCGACGCGATCTCAAAACTGAAATCGAATGATGCCCCCGAGATCGAAAGGTGAGGGAAAGAGCTCGTGGCAGGTGAAACAATAATATTCGACAGGAGTTTCAGCAAGTTACGCGCTTTTTGTGGCCTGACCCTTCGGGCAGTAAAACATTTACACCTGAGGCATTCAGGCACGGCTGGTCTGGACTCGAGTCGATCGTAGCCAACGACGTCGTCACCCGCACTACACACGGCCTGCATGACACATTTCCCTTTTCTTTCACGTTCTTCTCAATTCCTCCCATGTTCCAGCTTTGAATTCACCTACAAACATGTCGGAGGCGACTCCCGATCAGTCCACCCATCTTGAACCCCCCAGCATGACCACGGAAAGAGAGGACCCAGGAGCTGAGGACATGGGTATGCACTTTAAAGCCCCTACGAGGACTAATTACTTCGAATACTAAGCAATTTTATTTTACTCGTGTAGTTTCCACCAGCGACGACGAACACTTTTCAGATGCCAGTGAAGGTCACCACGAAGTACAATCACGCCCCCAATCGGGCAGCGCGTCCCCTGTCCCACGAACTCGAGTAGAACGGGTTGACAGCAGCCTACAACACGGCGAAGTGCCCGGCACCTTTGCATATGAAATAAGACAGCAAGACGCGGTCCCCGACGAGATCCAGATCCTCCCAGAAAGTGCCGAGGGCGTAGAAAGCAAGGATGCTTCTCCCGCGGGGCCCCAGGATCGACCCTTGACGCCGGGCGATTCGCCGATTCCGCGCACAATGGTCGAGAAAGTCGATCCAGGGTCGCTCAGTTATGGCGAGGTTCCAGGAACTGTCGCATACGAAAAGCGTCAAGCAGATGCCGTGCCTGACGTCGTCAAGTCAGCCGATGACCCTGATGAGGTTCAACCTCCTTTATCTGTGGACGATTTATCTTCAGATACCAATCTCCCCGACAAGGAGATTCCCGAAACGAAGATTTCTCAAGTGGAAACAATGCCCACTGAGGAAGAGCTGCCGTCACATCCAAAAGCCCATCAAAGGTCGCCCAGTGATGCAGTGCCCGATATTGTGGAAACCGTACCGGACGCATCAATACCCGAGGAGCCTCTGGAAGGAGATGACGAGGACCAAGAGGCTGGAGATGATTTCGATGAATTTGTCGAGGAGCAAGATGATATGGAAGATGACGATTTTGGAGATTTCGATGACGGCTTCCAAGAGCCCAGCGATGAGGTCGCTGAGGAAGCTCCCAGCATGACGCCTCAGCAACCTCCCGCGCCTCCCTCAGTCGTGAGAGCCTCTGTTCACTACATCATTTTCACACTACTAACTCTGCTAGCCTCCCCTTACCGACTTCGACGCCTTCAAATCCACATCCGAACTTGTCACAGCTCTTCAAAGCACTCTCGACAACCTTCTCCCCGCCTCCCGAGATCTCGACTCCCTCCCACCCGTTGAACCAATTCCCGACTCCTCTGCAATCTTCAGCACGGAACGCTCGCTCTCCCTCTGGTCCCAGCTCGTCGCCCCACCACCCCTCCAACCACAGAACTGGGTCAAGTCCCGCATCCGCCGACTCTTCCTCGTCTCGCTAGGTGTCCCAGTCGACCTCGACGAGATCCTCCCAGCATCCAAGCAAAAGAAGCTCATTCTTCCGTCAATTGACCTCGACGGAGCAACAACACCAAACCGCCATCAAGCCCCGAAAGAGGGCGAAGGCACCGAAAACACCACCACGACAGGGCAGGCCCCTCCACGCACCAAGACCACCCGCCGCGGTGCACCTCCGCCGCCGCAACTAGACCTTTCAGCCGTCCGCCGCTTGTGCGCAACCACAGATGCTGCCCTCAGCGGGTTGACAGACGCGGAGCTAAAGGCGCATGTCCGAGAGGTCGAACAGGTCACGCTGCGCGCCAGTGCGCTTTTGGAGTACTGGCTTAAGCGGCGCGATGGCTTGATCAGCGAAAAGGAGGCCTTTGAGGGGGTTATTGAGAACCTCGTTAGTCATGTCCGTCGGGTGAGGAAGTAAGCCTCTCCCCGGTACCGTGTTATATACCACGTATAACTACTGTATACCTGTATTATCTAATGTCGGAGGTGGTCTCCACTGAATGAGCATGAATTTTCAAATTCCACCCAAGATCTAGCTTCTTGTGACTGTTCTACGAGAAGAGCCAGGTGAGATCAAAGTTTCTCGGATTAGAAAGGAAGATGTTGAAGACCGTAGTAATATCAAGCACTATGCGTCTTCTTTAATGCCTTGCTTCATAAGAAGCTGATGAAAAAGGGACCAATGTGCCCTACCCTGCAGGCGGATGAGCACGATCTAACTCCCAATAAACCACCATGTAGCGGAGGAAATGCCGACGCTTTCCCCGTTCATGAACATCCGCTTTTAATCAAGTTTTCCATCAATGAAGAAAACGGGGTATCTTTCTTTTGGAATGCGCGCAAGGTAAACTAGGCATAAAAGGAAAAAAAAAAAATGAAAAAAATGAGAGATAGTCGAAGCGCAAGGTCGGGGTCGAAGTTGTAACGGAGCAGCGAGATGAAGGCTGACTGAGACGTAGCTCTAGTCTAGCTCAATCACAACGGGCTCGGTGGATTTTGACGTAGTCCTGAGGGGAGAGCTTTCAAATTTGGTGCGTGATGTATCCGAGCCTCCCTCCACATCGTCCGCTTTGCGCTTGCCCGTGACTAGGCCTGAAGGCCTGTCATTAGGCGAATCGTTACGCATTACCTGGACAGTCCAGGCACCGTCTGCTTTAACCTGGATCGCCTGTGTGCCTTCCAGTTGGTGCGTAGCAACGAGCTGATCGCGTACCTCGGTGAAAAACTTGTCTACCCGCAGCAGCTGAGGGCGCGCATCGACATCGCAGATTGGACATCGCCAGTTGTCATTCATTGGAGTCACGCCAGACACACTCTTGCGAGTCTGGATGAAAGTCTCGTGGTCGAAGCACTCTAGGTGGTCACAGTTCTCAGAGCGAACGGGAGATTTGAAGATTTGCGCCGTGAAAGGGTCGATGAGGCTAATTGTCAGGCTGTCGGTGACGATAGCCAGGTCATCGCCGTCCATCGACGGGGTAAGACGTCTCTGAATGTTCTGGCGGGTTTGCTCTGCCGGTGTGATGCCTACAAGGTCTCGCACTCGCTCGAACTTCTGGATCTGCATGTCCTCGATGCCAACGGCATACTTGAAATCTTTACACTCACCCGGCTCGAGGAGCAAGTGGATTGTGACGGTATTGTTGCCAGGTCGAACGAGTCTGGATATTTCCAAGGGGATGTCTTTGCCGTGGTGGGCCTTTCGACGCACGTACAATTCCGTCCCGTTGACAAAGATGTAGAGCACACTGGGCCAGACGGGATTTTTCGTCGACCAGAGACGCTCCACGTTGTCTTGTTCGAAGGGACGCAATGTAATGAAGCGCAAGCGAAATATACTGCAACCGGGTTGGATTGTTTGAATGTGACGTTTTCCGCCGCCTCTTTCCTGCAGATGCGGGAACCTCTTGCACTCCGTTTCTGGGATCCGGAAATCCCAGTCGTAGCGAAGCTTCTTCGGGTCAATGATTTGTGGCCGCAGTATAAAACTACCGAGGTGCTGGAACAGCTCTAACTCAACCCACTCTTTGTTTGGGCCAACCTCGCCTAGTCTCTTCTCTGGATCGCGAAGATTGGCTTGATGCAGCGCCATCCGCATTGAACTCGGGTTCACCGTATGCGGTAGCCGATGGCCAGGAGGCGGAAGTAGAGGGACATTGAGCGGAGGTCGAGAGCTTGGCTTCGGGGGACGTCGTGTAGCTGATGAGGGGACCTGCTGTATTGGCAAGCCCTGAATATGGTCACGCTGAGGGGTGTTGCCATGAGACCTGGCAGGGGGATGACGGGGCTGTGGTGGCATCTGGCCGTACCAAAGGTGAGGGGGAAGTGGTTGTGATTGTGGTTGTGATGGATGTGAAGTGAGAGAGGGAAAGTTTGAAGCAGGCTGCTGCATCTGCACCCGAGGAGACTGTTGCACCGGACCCTGATAAGCCGTGGGAGTGGGACCGTAATGTCCCGGTTGGGCCTGGCTTTGAGGTGGGAGCTGCATCTGCACGGAATTGTACTGTCCCCGGTGCCCTTGATACGAAACCCGATTCAATTGGGGTGGCTGCCCTACTATTGTCTGTCTTTGCTGGACTGGTTGTGGAGGATATGGAGAGTGCTGGTTCACCGCTTGAACCGTCTGCTGTCCAGAGAGAGACTGGGAAACTGGCACATTCCCGTTTGTTGAACCACGAGGCGAGTTCTGGCCAGAATGAGGACTCGAATGGAGAGAGATCACAGGACTGTTCGAATGAACAGAGACCACAGGACTACCGCTCGAAGGCACCTGGGCGACCCGATCGGGTATATCCTGGAACGGACAGGACGGTGAAGCAGAAGGGGTGGGTTGTGAGAGGGGAACTGTTAACGGCGTGGGTCTAGGTCTCATCGGGATCTTCTTATATTCTTGCATCACCGTTGAGTTCTTGCCCTGCAAACTTGCTTGAAGGTCTTGCCGAAACAGCTGAGTCAACTTCGTCATTGACTCAGCACCATAAAAGGTTCGACATGTGGATATAAACATGACAGTCATGAGTACGGGGGAAGTCGCGTGTAAAAGGCCTCTTAACTCGTCAATCGTCGGGGGGTAGCCACGGTGATAGACCAACTCGTAAAGACTGGCCTTGTGGTCGGTAAAATGCGTCGCTATGCGCGTGAAGCAGAGAGATATCGCCTGAACGGTCGAAAAATACCACTTCTGGCACCTCAAAGCTTCAAAGGTTCCTGGGAAACCAGCCAATCTCCAGACCATTGACGCGGGCATTCTCGCGTTAGGTTCTATAAGCTCCTGGACCCTCAACATTCCCTCCTGGCAGGCTTTTTCACGAAGCACAGGAAAATCACGAAGTGGAGGAAGTTCAGACGGAGCTTGGTTATCGAGATACTGTAGACAGTATACTTGGTGGAGAACCAGGTAAAGGAGATCTTTGTATTCACACGCGTCCTCTAAAAGACGGACTCTGGGTTGAGCGATTGGCGAAGGGCATGCTCGAGCTGCTTGTTTGAGATCTCTCAAATTCGCTTTCCACTGTGCCCAAATATCATCGCCTGGCATGGTAAGACCTGAGGGCTGGGTCCTAATCGTGTCCCGTTGTGATAATTGGGGCTCTGGGCCCGTGTTTTGAGGCGAGTTTCCATGTCCATCCGTCATCAACGAAGGACCCTGACCTGGTGTTTGGTCCGTCACCGGAGACTGGACTGGGAGGCTATTTGTGAGGCGTGGGAGCGATTGCCGCGGATGCGGATTCTCTTGTCCACACGAGTTCGTGGAGGTCGTTATGGTCGGATTTTGTTGAGGTACAGTGGCTGGCTGACTTGCCTGCACCGCATTTTGCGCGTTTTGCGCGTTTTGGGGCACCGCAACGGGCGGTCTATCCGACACCAGGGAAGCGGCGTCTCCGGGGGTATTATGCGCGATGATGGGACTCGGGTTGGAGTTATTACTGGGCGCCGGTGAAGGAAGAGCAGCCGGCGGCGCATCGGGCTTGTCGACGAGGGAAGCAGAGGGTTGTAAATTCGCCCCCGGAGTCGTCGGGGACATCAACGCAGCTTCCGGTCGACCTTGCTTGGAGGACAATGTATTCAGCGGCCTTGAATTAGCAGGAGGATCAGCGACAGCGAGCATGGGCTGAGTATCACGAATTTGGGGGGAAGGAAGGCCCGGAACGCTGGCGCCGGGCATCCAGGCCCGCCGCACGCCACCGAGGAACAGGCTGGCGGTGGAGTTGGATTCTTCGATATCATCGACGCTCGGGCGTGATCTCTGAGATCTAGGAGAAACCATCGCAAGTAATCCACATCTCTTGAGATTGTGCACTTACGCCGAGGAGTCCGTGAGGGCAGGGTCCGGTTATTAAAGAAGTAACTAGCGATGTTTGCTTGGACAAAGGAAAGCTTCACATCCACCAATAGAGTACGAGTGGTCTCACCAATTCAGGCTATGCGTTGTTCTCTGTTGTAGAAATAGTATATAGGAAAATGGAAATACAGTTATAGCGTTTTCATGGGCATTTTGTGTTTGCTCGCATAGGAGCATCGAGACAGGTACATCCACAAATGATGCGCGTATCTGGTGTCTGTGACTAATCTGCGCCTGAGGCATCATGTATGCCTGCTTCCTAAGGTATCAACGTATGCCTGCAATTCGAGGCATAAATGCATCAATGAGTATAGGTGCAGTCACCTTCAGACTCCTACTTTACAGGCTATGTTATCATGAGGATGTATAATAGTGTCAAATACATTTGATGAGGTCGTGATTGCGGGCGATCAGAAATGGTTCGCACCATGTGTGGGGGCGAGAGGCTATACATCGAGGCAGTGCGGGGCACCCATGGACTTAGGCTGTAGCCTCTTGGAGAATATAACTGGAAGCTTGACCCGCAAGGCTTAGCTAGGCTCATCCCATGTTTCCACTCTGGTTCATTTATGCCCGCTGCTCAGTGCTTGTTATTGGCTCCATCCGCGACTCCATCCAAGGTCTCGTTTCGATCTGCTGATCCCACTGGTCCGTGGTTGGGGTTTTCTTTGATTACCTGGGCATATCCGCACTTTCTTTCTACTTCGTATCGACGTCAGATATAAAGCATTCCAATGCCCCAGTTTCGTCTAGCCTGGTCAACTCCATCAACCCCTCTTCTCTAATACATACTCTGCTTTATCTTGCCTTTCATCAAACGCAACTATGACTGTATCCACGGGCGAAGAGTCCAAAAACGCAGCAGCAAACGGCGCCAAAGATACTGTAGCGAATGAGGAAACCACCGAACGGCCGCCTTCGTATAACCAGGCCCAGGCCGATGAGATTGTGCTCGCCCTACCAAAGCTGAATCTCGAGAGTCCACGCACTCTCCACCACCTTCCCTCTCCCGATCAGTGTGTCGCGCACCTTAAGTTTCTGGCCGTTCTGGCCGATTTGCGAGATTCCGTCTCAAATAATGATGGCCTGTTTGGTGTTTTCGATTCTGAAGCCGAGCGATTCCCCTCCTCGACCAGCGAGGCCCACGCTCGTATTCGCGAGAAGCGTTGGGCCGTATACACCGCACGTGCAGTGGAACGGTATACTCAGTGGTGGTTTCGCTGCGTGCCTATGTCGCAGTCACACATTACGACACCTGATATGGAGAGTCGCAACTACGAGTCCATCATCGACTGCCCTACACGGGTTGTGTGGTCTGCGCGTAACATGCCCCCGCTTGGTAAGTTGAAATCTTTGTCCATGATGACCGGAGCTGATTTATTTCTAGATATCTTGATGGTATGGCACTCTCATATGCTCAACCCGCGAGATTTTCTCGAAGATTGCATCCGCTATGGCAGGATGAGCATCTGGGGGACAGATTTCCCCTTCGAGGTTATGAATGATTGCATCGATGACTGCACGCTAGAGTACAAACCCCCCGAATCATGTCAGCAAACTTTTGAGCAAGGGGCCAACCTCAAGTGGGACAATCTATTCGACCCGCCAGGCAAGGAAATTGAATGTCCCCGTTGCACGAGGCCCAAGACAGTGATTTGGACTGAAGGAGGAATCGGGGAATCACTGGAGGAAGCCTTCAAGGGGAATACCGGTTATGCCGATGCCTCATTTGAAGCGCAGTGCGAATATTGCAGGCTTCACATCAACCACGATCGACTCAAGGTGGCTAAATTCCGTCAAGACCTCACCGAACTCTTGTCATCGAACCGGCCCCTGCCGGGAACAATCTACAACCTTAACGGCATCCCCGAAGGCCGTCTGAGAGGTGCTCGAAATGTTTGGGCTTGGAGCAATATGACGTTTCCAAATCGATTGATGAAGGCCATTGGTACGGATATGCTTGCATTCACTGACCTCCATCTGGATCGGTGCAGGAGCATCGATGACCTCCGTTCCCAGATGGAAATCAAGCTTCGCGACAGAAAGGTCCTTAGAGCGACAAACAGTGGATACCGAGGGCTCCTCCCGGGTGAAAAAGTGCACTTCCGACGCATGATGTCGCACTACTGGGACAACATTGGCCCCTTCTCCCTCGACCTAGTCGGTGCTGTGATTCGCCAGGGAACCTTTGTCCAGAAGATGGACAACATCGACTGGCTGCACTCGCCAACCGTCATGGAAACGAGCAAACGCCTCATCAACAAATACAAAATATTCATGGATATCATGCTTCAGAACCCAGTGAAGATGGCAGTCCCCACTTTGGACGTTGATTTGGCCTGGCACACCCACCAGCTCCAGCCAAAGAACTATTACAAATACACCACTCTGACCACAAACAACGGACATCGCCAGTTCATCGACCACGACGACAAAGTTGACGAGAACAAACTTTCCGAAGGCTTCGAATGGACTAGCAAGATGTACCGGCGCGCCACCAATGGCGGCATCTACAGCGAATGCACCTGCTGGTACTGCGAAGCCACACGGGCACCAGATCTGTACGACCGCATCTTCACCGTCGGTTCCTCGTTGCGCGCACGCAATAACGCAGACTCTCTACATGATCGCGCGGACATTTCGTCCAACCCGGAACAAAACCCACACATCTCTGCTCACAACGCCGTCCGGCCAACTACCATGGCAGACTCTGCAGAGAGCCGCGCGGGATATCTCCAGAAAATGCGCCTTCGGCAGAACTACGAGAAGGCCGTTCGCCGTGCTGAAAAGCGCGGCCGTATCGGTGATCCCAAGTCCACCAGGAAGGACGGATACGAGCCGACGTACTATGCGCCGTACGTTTGGGGCTACCCCATTATTATCCCGTATTACGGTCCGTATATGTGTGACCCGGGTATTAACGAAGGCTCTTACGCTTGTAATCCAAGCTGTATGAACGTTAGCGCTGGTGCTGCTGGTAACTGCTGCTTTGGGACTTGTGGTGGAGGTGTTGCAGCTGGCTCTTGCGGTGGTATGGGTTCCGTTGCCTGTGCTGGTGGAACTGGTGCATCTTGTGGTAAGTACATTTCCTATTATTCCCCTGGGCCATCACTGACTTTGTCCTAGGTGGAGGCGGCGGCGGAGGAAATTGCGGAGGTGGAGGTGGAGGATTTGGAGGTGGAGGAGGCTGTGGAGGTGGAGGCGGAGGCGGTGGATGCGGTGGTAAGCTTTCCCTCTCCCTCCCTCGAAATCTGTTACTAACTATCTTATTAATAGGAGGAGGCGGCGGCGGCTGCTGATTCTTCATTGCTGAGGACCCTACAAAGGAGGAGAACATTGCTTCTGCAGCTACTGTCGTAGCTCAATTCTCTCTACCTTTTTCTTCCCTATCTGAACGCTTGCTCGTTGCTACTGAATATCGATATCTAGCTCCTCAGCTCGCTAATTTGGCCTGTTTATATAGACTGTGTTTATCATACCTATCTCAATTTATTTTAATCATGAGAAAAGCCCTCGTATTTACTGAACTAATGACGGTAACATGGGGTTTTCTGTTTTTCTTCTTATATTCATACCATGTGCCACCAGTGGGAAGCCAAAGAGAAGAGAAGAGAGATGTTTCTGCTTGGGCAAAAGGGCCGTGGAAACAAGCCTCAAGCCTGGAATTCACATTTCCTGATCGGGACGATGCACTGGGTCGATCAGCTGGCTTCCAGCCTTTGGGTATGGCTACTCAGCACTAGCTGCCTGTCTTGTACTCAAGGGCCCACCTATCTCGCCCTCAGGAGGAAAGCAAGAAAAAGATATGGAGCGAATACGACGATACTAGGTCAGAAAAAGAATATTTTCCATATAGATGAATCTATCGACCTGAATAGTTCAAAAGTCTAATTTAAACGAGGGTATAATTGTCCGAAAGTTACATAACAATGCATTTGTTTCGTCGTCTCCGACTTCGTTCTTGAATAGTATGTTCATTCCAATCCTCAATGCGCCTCCGCCATTCCTCACTCTCAGACGGCGGTAAGCTGGTAGGCTCTGTCGAGACTCGCCGGCGGAAAGACCTTTGCCTTGCGGGGATCTCGGTGTCATCATTGTCGACAAGATCCAAAGCGTCGCCGTAGGGCTGGGGGATGTGAAGTAGATTTGGAGACGAGACTGAATAGGGTAGGTAGGCTTCGCCGAGCATAGTCGCCCCCAAAGATGGCATTGCCATTACAGGATATTGGGACCGTTCTTCGGCCGGGTGGATGGTTAGGGTAGGAAGCGGTTGGACTGATGGGACGTGGCCAGTGGCGACGGGAACAATTGGTGTTGCAGCTGTGTGTGGACGTGGAGGCCATTGGTGCACTGGGATGGATTCATTCGTGGCGAGAGCTTGCTGCGGAACAAGAGGAACTGGGGGCCCATCTGTTGCAAGGAAACTGGCTTGTTCTTGGTTCGCTTCTCCAAGTGAACCTGTGGAGCACCCTCTGCTTCTTCCGGCGAGTCTGGCACCGGTAATGGTGCCCAGTCTGGAAAGAATGGCTGATTGGGGCCGAGGGCGGTCCTGGGGGTTTGGCCGCGATACAGTGGCTGGTGCTCTTTGGACTGACGTAGAAGTTGTTGCATCGTTGGTGTCCTGAGGGACTACAGGCACCTTGGGAAGAAGGGTCTGTCGTAGATGATCTGGCAATGGCCTGTCCGGCTCCTTTGAATAAGGGGGCGGCGGCGGTACCCAGTTGTCTGCATCACTTTCATGTGGTACTTGGCGGCGGCCGGAAGTGTTGCGGTATCGGGGATCATAGCGCCCTCGTGTTGACGCTGTAGCTGTGGCAGCCCGGTGGAGCGTCTCATGTGAACGAGGCTGTGTATTGTCATACGGAACATCTACAATATCGCCGCTTGTCGACTCGCCCGGAGAAGTGGGAACTGCAAGGCTATTGCGACGCCGGATTGGGAGCTGTGTCTGGCTCATGGGCCGTTGAGTCCTTCTCTGAGAAGGCATCGATGGTCGATGGGCAAGCGCTGAGTCGATATCTGGACGTCGCAAGCGAGTCCTTCTTCTCTCCAGCTCGACTTCTGTATCCAAGGAGGAATCCGGCTCTGTAAGTAATTTTGGTTCTGTCTCCCCAACTTCGATGTCGAGCTCAATGTCCTTCCCATGGGTAATTGATCTCTCAAAGTCCAAAAGTAGCAGTCTCCCGCCGTCAATGGGGATATCTTCTTCGCCAAATGCCAGAGGACGCACACCACCAGGGGCCACAGCAACAAGTCGCCGCCTCGCGTTGGGTGTCTGGAGTGGCCGAACCCAACGAATTGAGGTGATTCCATGTATATCAGTGACTCGACACCCGCGCACAAGAACCTTTGGTTGCTGGACAATCTTATCGAGCTGGGCCAGGTTATCCCGAGGTGCCGCCTGTGCGTCGTAACGATGATTACCGCCAAACCAAGTGTCAGATATCGCTTGTGACCCAGGGTCGGAATTCATCTGAGTTACATCGAGGCGCCCCGGCACTCCGTAGATCCAAACCTCCGAGTCTTGGAAACCGAATGCAACAAGCTCTCCAGTTTCGTCGGTGGTGGGGAGCATGGTGGGTAACATTTCACGGGTCTCTTCTGGCAGAAACGGGCTGGCAAAATATACGCTACCGGCATTGGTATTGTTGATTTTGATTGCTCTGAATGCCGCCAGCTGGATGTCGTACCCAATGATCCAATTATCGTCCGCTTCATCATGGTTTTCGATCAAGCAGGCGTGAGTAAAACCCTGGGCTATTTCGGGAAATAGTATCTGCGATGTCCACATGCGCCTCTGAACTTCTTGTGGTGAAGCGTCAGTCCCAGATTCGGTGTAAAAGGGGGCCGTAATGGCAACGGTGCCGTCCTTTGCATAATCAACAGGTGACCCAAGCAGAATCGAACCATCTGATGAAAAGGAGAGCGCATCGACGCGTGGGCAACGTGCTGCCCGACGTTCTGTCGACAGGGTCTCCTCTCCGATAGCATGAACTTCAATGCAGTCCTCAAAGGATAACGCTAGCACACCCCCGGTGGGCGAGAATGTCAAGTCGCGTGGGGCATCATTCAAGCTGATCGTCTGGATATGTTTAGGTTCATCATTGTCGAGTTTGTAGACATTGACCCGGTGCGTAGAAGACAGGACCGCAAGCAGGGAGCCATCGTCCTGGATGGTAGCACCCATAGGCCGACGGCGGGTCTTCAATTCATGCTTTACAGCTACTGGATCTGCGGTCACATCCAGCACGACAATCCTGGAAGAACTGAGACAAAGTACCAACTTGCCATTGGTCGAAAAGGCAAAGCGAAATACTTCTCCCTGTGGGAAAGCGGTAGACGAGCTGATGGAGCTCGAGATCAGCCGTACCAAGGTCCGACGAGGCCGGAGAAACACGTCAAATGCATTCCGTCTGGCCCTCGCAAGAAATTGACGCTTGAGGTCAGGAAGACTATCAGCATCACGGGGACTACAGGTAGCCCCTCTCGTCCAAGTTAACGACGGACAATGGGACAAATGATGTGTGTAGAGTGAGGGTGACTCTGATACCCGCCTCCATTGCCTATTTAGTAGAGCTAGTGATGCAAAGGCATTGGCATCGGCGGCATAAAGAATGCTATGGCGGGTCAAAAGACGCGAACCTTGAAAGAGCCACCTGGGTCACGAAGGGAACTCACAGCTCGATGACATTCGGGGGCAGCCGAGTGAAGGCAGGCGCCTGGGTAGAGGCATCCTCCTCCATGATCACCAGCGATACCCGACATGAATTGGCACGGGCACCACAGTTGACGCCGTAGAGTGGCTATGCCAACCTCCTTCATGATGCGCGTCGATCGATAGTTATAAATAGCTCCCAAGGCACGTGTGCTTACTCATTGTTCCCCACGTCTTCGATTTTGGTTCTTATCGTCGACGGAAAAATACCCTACTCCACCTCTAACTGTCATGATGGACTATACGGGTTGATTTGACATTTGAGAATAACGATGGTCCCGTTCCCTTGATCCACGGTTGTGTGCTACTCCCCCTCGATCGTCCTCGCCTGGCGCATTCGGATTGAGTAGTACCCCTCACTCGCATCAATTTAGATCGGCCGACTCGAAAACTCCCCGGGTGTTTTCCTCATCCCACTCTCCTGCACCGTCATTCGAGTTGCGCATCATGTCGCCTGCAACCGTTCAAGTCAATTCAACCTCCAAGTTACCCTCACCTGGATTCAACGCCGGCGCGCGGCCCTACCGGTCTCACAAGGTGCGCGCATGCGATCTCTGTCGCAAGCGCAAATCTCGATGCACGGTCGACATCCCCGGTCAATCCTGCCTCCTCTGTCGCGTGCAGGGAGCCGACTGCCACTACCAGGAGGAAGCGAACGCTGACGCGTCGGTCTTGAGCACAACCGAATCTCAGCCATGGTCGGGAGCGCAGCCGGCCAAGCCCGAGCCCGTGTCGGCCCAGAAGCGCAAGCGTAGCCCCGATTGCCATCCGTCAGCAAATGGTCCCAGTCCACAGAGAACGATATCCTCGTCTAGTGGCCGAGGGAGTGACCCGCGGCGCAAAGAATACGACGATCCACATAACGAGTCAGTGCTCATTGTCGGGCCGATGGTTGCGGAGGATGCGCAGGTCATTGAGAAGCACATGCCCCCGGAGCGGTCCAGTTTCTCTGAAGAGCCCAAGAGCCATCCGTACAATATCTACTCAAGCGATCCCAGGAAGCCTGTACTCTACACCACCATCTCTCGGCGGAGAAAAGGCATGCGCCAAGGTGTGCCGCCTGGTGAGAACCAGAAGGAGATTTTGGAGCAGATCCTGGGTCCATTTAAACATGACTTGGTCCGACTCTTCATCGACCGGTTCAATGTTGCATTTCCTATATTCGATGGCGAGCAATTCTGGGAATCCTATATCACCGAATCATCGGAGGATCCTCCCGCCTCGCTATTGTGCCAGGTCTATTCAATGTCGCTAGTGTATTGGAAACACACTCCGAAACTTGCCTGCCATCCGAAGCCAGATGTTCGATATGCGGTCAACATGACCGTGGCTGCATTGCACGAAGAATTCTCCGCGCCGGGTCTGTCGACGATCAGTGCTGCGCTCATTGATCTTACTGGACGACCCATCTTCTCGATGACCGGAAATGCCATTAGCTGTGGGCGCATGCTATCTTTAGCTAACTGCCTTGGGTTGAACCGCGACCCGAGCCTGTGGAAACTTTCACAGCAAGAGAAAGACCAACGGATCCGGCTTTGGTGGGGAGTAGTCATTCACGATCGCTGGTATGACATATTCCATCTTCGTCAAATCATGCATAGTCTTCTAACACATTCTACAGGGGAAGCTTCGGTCACGGTGTGCCACCTCAGATCGCCAAGACCCAATACGACGTGCCCATCCCTACAGTCGATGGACTAGTCCCCTCGAACATTCGCACTACCGAACGTGTGCGAGCAGCTCATTGTCACATCTTTTTGTGCAAATTGACCGAAATTTTGGGCGAACTGCTACCATTGGTCTATGGTCTGCAAGCGAAGCCGGCACGCGAGAGCTCAAAGAAGTTGAGACAAATCCGAACGGATCTAGATTTGTGGGAGGATTCTCTTCCTGACTGGTTGAGATCACCAGTTCCCCACCGTGGTGAACAAGTGTATGGGTCGAGCAGCTTACAGCTCGCCTTCCTGGCCGTCAAGATGCTTGTCAGCAGAGTAGAGTTGAATGTAAGCGTCTTTTGCTCAATGAAACCATGCATGGGCTGTTTGCTAATAGACCAATCGCAGGAGGTGAATAATTCGGAGACCGAGAACCTCGAAGCACGACGCTACTTCCAGACAGAGTGCCGCAGATCTGCAGAGGAGATTGTTCGTTTCATTTGTTCTCTGCGTAAAGAGCATTTCAAGGAATTCTGGTTACCCTGTATGTTGAGGAGCTCTTTCTTTGTTATCCCCTTTCTAACAATTTCCATAGACAGCGCTTTCCATCTCACTTCCACGGCCACTCTTCTCGTGCGCTCCGCTCTTGAAACCGACGACACGGAAGTCGCCCGGTCCTGTCTTACCAATGTTGAGACCCTGCGCACTGTACTACGCCGTGTACGTGAGGAAGAAGACTGGGACGTCGCCGATATGTGCCTCGACCACTGCGAGCGAATCTTGCACCGACTGCCCGTTACCGGCGCAATAGATCAGACATTGGCCGCTACGATGTCGGACAACGGACTGGTCAACCCAGCCGCGATCTCTCTGCCAGAGACGCAAACTAACAACGACATCGTCGACGATATGATGTCCATTTCCAATACATTCGGCACAATGGACGGCTTCCCATTCGACATGACGGGTATCTGGGACGTCTCTGTTTTCCAGGACGTCAACCTGACCTAATAGTTCCCGATTATTCAACTAATATTGGTTCTTCATGTTCTTCCTCTCTTCAACGGACTTTACGGGGAAGTCGTGTACGTTAAGAGACGGTCCAGCAATATATTATGTCTATACCCAGGGTCCCCAGCAGGAACCCGACCATGCAGATAATTCAACCTTCTAATTTCTCACATTAAAGCATCTAGACCAAATTTTGTACATTGAGAATCAAGAAACCACGAGAAAGCCGGACAACAAACGCTATTTTACAGTCGTTCCAAAAATGCTCAGAACGAACGCGGGGAATAATAAACCATCTAATGCCTCGCCCCTTGCCCATAAATGACAAAACAAAACCCCAGGAATGACGAGTAGGGAGATATTCCAAAGCAAGATCGAAAACGAGTAGCAAGATCGAAAGAGTCCCTCTACCTTGCAGGAATCAGGCTCCGGCGAGGGCGGTTTACTGCCCCTTGCCGCCAGCACCGAAGAAGCCGGTGAACGAGCCCTTCATACTCGCCATCTGTTCCTGGCGGGCCTTCTCCTCCTCAGCGGCCATTTCAGCAAGCCACTTCTCGCCGTTCTCGCGGATCTCCCGGTCGATTAGCTCGTAGTTCTTCTGACCACGTTCGCGAATTTGGTCCCAGAGCATCTTGCCCTGCGCCAGACCCTCCGAAGAGGACATCTCGCCGCTCATAGCGCTACCCGACTTCAAGCCCAGAGCGCCGGCCAAGCTGCCCATAGAGAAAGAGGGCTTCTTCTTCTTCTCCTCAGCGAGCTCCTTCTCAAAGCGCTGGCGCATCGCCTTCTCACGCTTCGCGAACTCCACCGGGATGGCGGTGCCCTCAAACGACTTCAGCACGGGACGCACGTCCTCGACACCCATACCGGCCATGTACTCCAGGAAGGGAATAAGGGCCACTAGGGTCTTGTCCTTGGGGTCACCGGTCCACTTGTCCAGAATGATGGCATTCTCGGGCTGCAGGCGGGCGTGCTCCTCCTTGGTGTCAAGGAGGATAACCTTGGATAGGTCACGGTTCAAGTAGGCCAGATCCTAGTTATATTGATCAGACTTGTGCAATTGAAACCAGGGACCCGGACGAAACATACCTTGATGTATTCACCATCCTTGTAGCGGGTAGCCTCACGGAACAGGGGCCAGCGGATGATACGGTAGGGGTCGAGTTTGCGGAGAACCTGGTCCGCCATCATGCTAGGCACACTAGTGAAAAGAACAAGCTCATAGTACTGGTTAAGGTAGCGGAGAAAATAATCGACACCGGGTCGCTTAGCCACGCGCCATCCGTGCTCACGGGTCCACTCGCTGTGGACGAGCAGATCTTCCAGACTGAGCACCAGGGTGTAGGGCTGGCGGACGCTGGGATCCTCATCGGGAAGCAGCTTAGGGAAAGCAGGATCCTTGTAGTAGCTAGTGAGATCACCCATGCGAGCCTTGACGCGGGCGTACCAAAGACCCAGGCCCCAGCCCGAGGGCTGCTCCGGGTGAAGACGCTCCTCCTCCTCGTTCTCCCAGTTGCGGCCCAGGTAACCCATACCGGCAACACCAGCGGCCAGCATCACGGCATACATGATGTTTGCCATGCGGGCCTTGCGGCGGTCTAAAGATGTCTCATATCCTCCCTTGGGGATGTCACCACCATGACCGCCAGCCTCACTATATTCATCGGCTTGAGTAGGGTCCTCTGTGAGGTTCAGCTTTCCGCCGCTCTGCTTCGTACGGCCTTCGAGCTCGGCAGCTAGTGTCGATGGAATACCCTGAGTGAGATCGGGGAGGGGCTTGTTGGGGATCTGTTCCGGTTCGGACTAAAAAGGATGGTCAGAAGGGAACGTTTCCTATACTACATGACAAATGTATCTCACGGTAGACTCGGAGGCTTCCGTCTCCGGCTGGGCCTTGGTATCGAACTCGGGCTGTTCGGATGCATGCTGGCTCTGTTTGGGCTCTTTTCCGGTCTTGGACTGCAAGTTCTCGGGGAGCTTGTACGGCTTGCCTTTGGCGTACCACCGGGGTCGCTGAGTGGACAGGGAGCCCACGCGGAAAGTAGAGGCGAGAATGTTAGGCCTCGTGAGAGGCAGGACAGCTCGACTCAGCATGATGGAAGGATGAAGTGTAATAAAGGAAACCGTTCCACTCCATGTAGCTGAAGTCGTCGAGTCTCCCGCAAAAAAGTCGGCGCGTGAACTAGGGCGCCGCACGTGATCCAATTGCGCAAATTCCATTTATTTCCAAGACTCGAGTTAAACTTCTTCTTCTTTTCTTTTTTCCTTAGTTATTTTGAAAGTTGCCACCCAGACATTAATTTGACCCGACAGGCCGTTTACATGTTTGCTGGGTTGTATTAGCTGGGGAGACCAAAGAAGTTTACTTCCGTTTCCCACTTCCAAGAGCCGCTGCAAAGGCTTCCAGTGATGCTGCGGCTCCGTTCGTGGGACACATTTCTTTTCTAGTTTTGAAGCGTCCACGGATTCGATCATGCTCGCCCTTTAATACAATTATGAATCTCGTCTTTAGACCCATGTCTTTCCCTTTATAGATCGCCATTCCTTCTTTACCCAACCATGGCCAAAGGCAAGAAAAAAGCGCCAGTCTCCGAGTTCTACGAGGAGGACTACATCTCCGAGCCCGAGCCGGAGCCTGAGCCTCTGCGAAAACCCTTTCGTTTCCTCGATTTACCGTCCGAGATCCGACTGCGCGTCTATCATTTCGTCCTCTTCACTCCGACAAGGAAAAGCGCACTGCACAACAAAGCCGGCTCCGTGGGCTCCTCCGCGAAGAAGAAAAAGCCTGTGGCACCAACGTCCCACCGGATAGCGCTGTTCCTGACCTCGCATCGTGTCCACGATGAAGCCAGTCACTTCTTCTACTCGACCCAGATATTTCGGCTCTTCCCTGTACAGGATTTTCAGCGCATGCCGACCGTCCGAGCCTTACCCCCACGCCACCGATCATCCGTGATGACCGTTGAGTTGATTCTGGGGAACAGCTGGACGGCGCCACCGAAGTCCTGGACTGTAAACCAGGGCTTGGGGCTTCAGGATATGGTGCTCGCGCGCACACTCAAGATTTTTGTGGAATGTGATCCGTCGCAGCCTGTCTTCGAGGGCTTCCGCATCTCCAAGGAATATTATACCGAATTTGCAGGGCAGTTGTTGAAGCAGATTTTAGAGCGGCTTCCAGGCCTTGTGCAGGTCGAATTCGACGGTTATCCCTCCGTTTTGAAGGGTGGGTCCTTGATGAGCCGGCTACTGCAAGAGACTAGGGATGCGGGGAAGAAAATCCTTTGGGGACCAGAGCGAGGATGGACAGACAGTCAGGAAGACGATTACGTTCCCTATGAAGATCCTGCAGATGCTGCAGTTGATGCACTGCGTTCCCGAAGTCCCAAGTCCATCGATACCTCCGTCGATACGTTGACCAACTCGCTTCAGACGGTTAGGCTGGGAACGATAGACTCCCCAGCAACCACGATACATTCGATGTAAGATGTGATATGATTTCGGAAATACATTGCGCGGCGTTGATAGATTTTTTTGAATATATGGAACTACTATAGAATACTTGATTTGGGAGCTTCAAAGTATCGTTTATCGGAAACCTTTATATTTTACTCTGTTGACATGGACGTATACTGCTCAGGTGTGAAGGTGTATTGCCCACTTGTCGAGACTACTTTCAAAGCTCACTTGAAGTGCAGGTGGACAAAAGAACAGTAGGCTCGATTTTGCCTCTCATCTAACACCTAAGTAATGGATCGACTATCTTCAGGTCGAGAACAAAACAAGATTTCGTGATTAAAGCATTTCTGTGGTTTCATGCGCCTTGTAGTTTAAAGCTCCTCATCGACCTCCATGGAGGCACCGATAGCTCCCTCCTTGGAGGGCGACTGTCGGGCTACCGAGGCTTCCTTGTCAATCATCTGCCTCGAAACAGCAACGATGTTGTCCTCAATCAATCTCTGGCTGACGTCCTCGATGTCTGTATGTTCGTGTTAGCATGTTAATTGCAAGTCAACTGGTAGGGATGACACATACGCTTCTTCGGGTCCACCTTGCCCACGTATCGTGTCTTTAGCTGGTCCTTGCTTAGCTCGGTCTCCTCCTTCACCCGCTTCTCGTAGCCTTCCGCAAGGGTGACCAGCTGCTTCATTTGGTCCACATTGTGCTGGCCCTCCTCGTGGAAGTCGTTCATCTGCAGGGCTTCAGTCCACACTTGCTTGTGCAAATTCATCAGCATGTTCTCCTCCAGTCCCGTCTTTCGGTAGGCGATTCCGATGCTGTAGTAGTGGCGGTTAAGACCGTGGATCAAAGCCTGGATGGAGGGCTTGTTCAGGTGGCCCAGGTTGGATGTTGTTTGACGAGGTTCCTGGCCCATGACAACGGTCTGGGGCTGAATCAGACGGAAAGCGTCAATGACGACCTTGCCCTTCACTGACTGGATCGGGTCGACGACGACAGCGACGGCACGGGGGGTGAGTTGCTCGAAGGATTGCTGGGTGTTGATATCGACGGAAGACAGCCAGCAGCCGAAACCAGGGTGGGAGTGATACCAGCCGACAACAGTTTCTGGCCTACAGCAAGTGAAAAAAATATAATTAGCAGAGAACCTCCAGGTAACCTCATACCAGAGCTGATAGCTTACCGTCCCGTTTGCCGAAGCATGTCCATCATTTTAGTCTGGAAAACAGGGTCCACAGCCTCGACACTGACACCGGTACCACTTTGAGGCATGGCGAAGACATCTGTCACGCGAACTGTGTACTCATCGACAAATTCACCCAACATCAAACCCATGACCTCCATCGGCACACCTGCGCGTCCGTGTCGCAACATCTTCAACAGAGCCAGGGAGGAGATGTGGACGGTTTCAGAGTTATCGATCAAGTTGGCAGTGTCCTATAAAATGCGCTATTAGCCTCCATAATATGCTCATTGCGATGCCAGTTTCCAGCTTATGAATGCAATCTCGACAGCTTGGAGACACATGGTGGAACGGAGAACGCCACAGGAGCACTTACACCACCGGGGCCACCGCTGCCCATACCCATGCCTTGGGCGGCCTGCAGCATCCGGTTGAGACGGTCCATGGCTGCTGGATGCAATCAAATGAACTGTGATGAGGCAAGGATGATAGTGATAGCTTCCTGGTTGGAAGCCTGGCAGATCGATTCGTCTCCCCTGCAGAGATTGATACAGCCTTTTATGCAAGCTAATCCGAGAGGAATGTCAATGGAAAGTGAGAATGCTCCGATAAGCTTTCTAATGGAACTGGGAGATTGACGTGTTGTTCAGCAAGAGAGTCGGGGCCGGGAAGCTCAACTGAAGGCGGTGTATATTTTGCCGGTTATGGCTCCTTCCCACGCGGGCGATCTTCTCTCGCCTCTCCCGTCCCAAGTTCACAGCACCATGACCAAGTCGTATCTGGCCTGTTGCTGTGCTTGATACTGAATCGCCTTCCTGTGGTGTATTTGGTCCCCTGGTGGCTGTATATTAGCCCGGTCATAAGACATTTACTTCCCATTGACGGCTCCCCTAACCCGCATACTTCCTTTCCTCCGCTTCTTCCTGATTGAGGTCCCCGAACCTTTCTACCATACTCGACCAAGCTCTTTCTGAAATGACCAGCACCATGGCTGTTGAGCCACTTCTCAACGGTGTTAGTGCTGGCGACAGCAAGAAGAAGGTCGCCTACTTCTACGACTCGGATGTGGGCAATTATGCCTATGTCTCGGGTCACCCCATGAAGCCGCACCGCATACGTATGACCCACAGTCTGGTCATGAACTATGGCCTGTACAAGAAGATGGAGATCTATGTAAGTGTTTCCTGTCCTTCGGCTCTATCAGTATATCAAAAACTTCCATTCTAACGCGCATATCGGGCAGCGTGCGAAACCGGCCTCAAAGTACGAAATGACACAATTCCACACCGACGAATACATCGACTTCCTGTCTAAAGTTACGCCCGACAACATGGACCATTTCTCCAAGGAGCAAAGTCGATACAATGTGGGTGATGACTGCCCGGTGTTCGACGGCCTGTTCGAATTCTGCGGAATCAGTGCTGGTGGCAGTATGGAGGGCGCAGCACGATTGAATCGCAACAAATGCGACGTTGCTGTGAACTGGGCTGGTGGCTTGCATCACGCGAAGAAAAGCGAGGCTAGTGGCTTCTGCTACGTGAATGGTAAGATGCTATCCCTTTGCTGGAATGATAGGATCCCAAAACTAATGCTTTCTAGATATTGTCCTCGGCATTCTTGAGCTTCTGCGATTCAAGCAACGAGTCCTTTACGTTGATATTGATGTCCATCACGGTGACGGTGTCGAGGAGGCCTTTTACACCACAGATCGCGTCATGACGTGCTCCTTCCACAAGTACGGCGAATACTTCCCTGGTACTGGTGAACTTCGCGATGTCGGTGTCGGCTCCGGCAAGTACTACGCCGTCAATTTCCCTCTGCGCGATGGTATCAACGACCTCTCCTACAAGAGTATCTTTGAGCCCGTCATCAAGAGCGTCATGGAGTGGTATCGCCCAGAGGCTGTGGTCCTGCAGTGCGGTGGTGACAGCCTGTCTGGCGATCGCTTGGGTTGCTTCAACCTTAGTATGCGCGGCCACGCCAACTGTGTCAACTTCGTCAAGAGCTTTAATCTGCCAACTCTGATCGTTGGTGGCGGTGGTTACACTATGCGCAATGTCGCACGTACTTGGGCCTTCGAAACAGGTATCCTCGTTGGCGAGAACCTGGAATCCGACCTGCCCTACAACGATTATTACGAGGTAAGTTCATCTTCCACTCCTTAAAACAGAACCGCATGTTGACGACCATTGGTAGTATTTCGCTCCTGACTACGAGCTCGATGTCCGCCCTTCGAACATGGACAATGCGAACACGAAAGACTACCTGGACAAGATTCGTAGCCAGGTCATCGAGAATCTCAAGCGCACATCCTTCGCGCCCTCGGTCCAAATGACCGACGTACCACGCAATCCGCTCCTGGAAGGCATGGACGACGAAGCCGATGACATCCTTGATGATCTGGATGAGGATGAGAACAAGGACAAGCGATTCACCCAGCGCCGTTTCGACCAGTACGTGGAGAAGCCCGGCGAGCTCAGCGAAAGCGAGGACGAGGAAGAGAACGCTGCCAATGGCGTGCGTCGTCAGCCGGGCGCTCATCGCCGCCGGAACATCACAAACTACCGCAATCTCGACCCCGGTGATTCTGGCCTGGATAGTGGCATGGCAACTCCTCAGGAGGCTTCGTCTGCTGGCGACGGTGATATCGACAGTGCCATGGACACTAAGATGACTGATGCTCCGCGACCTGTCCCTGATGCGTCGGCCGCTAGCGCAACTTCGCAAGGGCAGGACACCCCCGCCACCGATGCTGATCAAATGGTTGTAGAGAGTGAAGACAAGGTCGCCTCTGCTGCAGTCTCTCAGCAGCCCTCGCCTCTTCAGCACGATGAGGACACAGCCATGGAAGATGCAGAAGCCCCGACATTTGCTCCGGAGCCGTCCGAGCCTACAGACGAGGCGCAGGAGAAGAAGCCCGAAAAGTCGCCTGCTGCAGATGATGCATCCAAAATACCTCTGTCTCCTCGAGCTCAGTCGCCTCCTAAAGAGTCATCCGAATCTGCAGAGGCGGGAGCTGAGGCCCCAACACAGGAGGCCGCTTCTGCTGGCATCTCGGAGGCCACCCAGGCAGCAACGACCGAGTCCGCCGAAGAACCAAAGAAGGAGGAGTAATCGGCAGTAACACAAGGCAGCAATAACGGATCTGGCGCAACGGACAATGGGCAGAAAGGTGTTATCGGTTTCTCAGCATGCTTGCATCTGTTCGACAATGGGGGCGTCCTGTCTCTCATCGCGGTGAGACGGCGAGAATGGTTGTTTCACTGGTTGAGAGTATTTTTATCCCCACGTCTTTTATATCAATTTACCTAGGCATATCTTAGAGGTTACTTCCGGTGTCATCTAGATCTTTCAAACTAGAACAGGAAACCCGGTTTTGCCTAGGTCATTTCTGTCTCTGCTTTAGTTTAACTCATTTTTCCATGTTGAACAGGAATGCAGAAAACTTTTGTTTTTTCAATTAAATCTGGCTTCTTGGAGAAATTACTTGGAAAACATGGTACATGCCATTCAGATATTGACGGCTGTGAGTACATAGATGGAGATCATGTGACAAGTGGCATGTCTGACGTAAGCAGTATTCAGGCCTGAGGTGTCTGGCCTAAACAGGCCTAGCGCTAGGGCAACCGGGCTCCACCGATGCGGCGCCATGATTTTCCACACGCTGCGCACTAAGCGAAAAAGCACTGTGGACGATTCTTCGACTCTCGACCTGACCTTCTGTCGCCAACCCTTTTCGCCTACCGACAACCCCCAACAACTCAGCCATCATGTCTAAGAGAGGGTAAGTCTGATCTCTCTCGCCCCCGGAATACAGCACCACGCATTTGCGTCGAAAATTGGAGGATCCCGACGACCATTGCAACACATTCGACATTCAACATTCAATATTCAATAATTTTGAGTGGGGAGAATGAATGGACGATACGGACAATATGGATGAAAAATGGGAGTCACGAACCGAATAGCTAACGTTTGACTCTACAGTCGTGGCGGTGCCGCCGGCAACAAGCTGAAGATGACCCTCGGTCTGCCTACGTACGTTTGAAGGAATCATCATCCACCACCGTACCCTCGTCCAATGACCATTCGAACGACAAAACGCCCATTGCCAATACGCCACGGTCGCTCCTTTTTTCATCGAATCCTCGAAAGCACTCGACAGAGCACGCAACTGGAAATTCGGGACGACCACGACATACGGCATGAAGCGGCAGGTCGACCTCGAAATCATTGGACGGGGCTTACGGCTTGGAAATTAAATAGGGGACAACAGTGGAATGCTAACGGTCCTCCTTGAATAGTGGCGCCGTGATGAACTGCTGTGACAACTCCGGTGCCCGCAACCTGTACATCATCGCCGTCTGCGGTACCGGTGCCCGCCTCAACCGTCTCCCCGCTGCCGGTGTCGGAGACATGGTCATGGCCACCGTCAAGAAGGGTAAGCCCGAGCTGCGCAAGAAGGTCATGCCCGCCGTCGTCGTCCGCCAGAGCAAGCCCTGGCGCCGGGCTGACGGTATCTACCTGTACTTCGAGGACAACGCTGGTGTTGTAAGTACACTCTTTTTTTTGGGGTGCCCAGATGTGTCGAGCCATACGTCTCTGGTCGATTTCAATCTAGCAGATCTATGTTTTGTCTCTTCACATACTGCGCAATCTCCAGAACCCTCATACTACGACCGTTGTGCTAACCATTACTCCAGATCGTCAACGCCAAGGGTGAGATGAAGGGATCTGCCATTACCGGCCCCGTCGGTAAGGAGGCTGCTGAGCTCTGGCCCCGTATCGCCTCCAACTCCGGTGTCGTCATGTAAAGAGAGAGATACGCGAATTTAAAACCAACCAAAAATTCAACGATACCAAACCTGACTTTCCTGGGACCTGGGAAATGTGTGGCCTGCATGAGGCATATTGTGGAGCGAAAAGGTCCAATTGACGAATCCACTTGTGTTATTTCGAGCCGGTTTTCGTCCCATTCGTGTTTCTTCTCGTCGAATCTGGCGACTCGGAAGTATTCTGGAAAAAATTATTCTTTTTTCATGACTCCCTGTGCATGCAGGAAGTTCATTCGGTTTCGAGTTTCGCTTTTAGGTGTTTCTCTAGGTCTCGTGCAGATTCATGGAAACTGATGATCTCGATTTGAGTACTATCCTGGACCTTGTAGTTGTATTGGTCTACTATAAAGTATTGTGATTTTATAGGTATCATGTATGCCTTCACTGTCATGATATTAGAGCAAGGGAGAAAAAGAGATGATATGAAGGTCAAGATGCTATGCAATATCCACAGGTCTAATAAACGCCAATATACATGCCCAATTCTTCCTATGTTCACGTTCATATCACCTAGCAAGACGACCTGTTCTCATCTTCTCTTTCCCCTTCCATTTTCTCCCTATTGCTCTTCTTTAGCGCTAGAGACTGGAACTGGCGCGTCCTTGGGGACTTTGTTAACCAAGGTAGCCTTCGACAGTCTTTTCTCCTGAATACGCAGACCCAACCAAATCGCAAACCGAGCGAACTCAACACTCAAATGCACCAAAATGATCACATGCACCGCCCACCAAATATGCTGCACCCCAGCGGGGCACTTGGTAATCGCGTAATCCCATCCATCAAGCTTAGCATCAAACCATATGGAAAGAAGACCAGCATTACCACCAAACTCTCCCATCATCGAGCGAAGCGTCACCTCGCGGATGGAAGGTGTTTCTTCCTGTTTGATATTAGAGCCATTATAGCGTCTCGCGGCCCATTGCCAGCTATTCTTGTCCTGGTTCTGGTTCTCGTTCTGGTGCTGAGAAACATAATGCACGACGTCGCAGCCAGTATGGTCATGACCTGTCAGAATGAGTCCCTCGCGGCCATGCCCACCAGCCGTCGCATTCTGGTCGCCGCTCATTCCGAAAATGCCCTGTAAGATTCCATTGGCACTGACAAAGTCGCTCAGGTGGTTCTGCTCTTTCAAGCCGCCGGCCTTGAAGCGCGGAACTCCGTCCGGCCCGTCATTGTCGTCCTCATCGTGGAATGAGAAATAGGGCTCATCAGTACAGATCCCTTCCTCCTTGTGTAGAGGTAGATGTGTAAGAAGCAGAGTGAAAGTTGAGCGGTCCTCGACCGGATGTAATCTGCCAATGAGGTCGTTGAGGTAGGCATAGGTATGCTCCTGGACATCATGGGACAATGCTGGCGTATCGAGGGTAAGCGAATTCAAATTAATCAGATGCAGTGTAGGTTCAACACGCTTGTCCGAAGAAGTGGCATTGGATAGCAGGACAGGCGGGTGCTGGAACCGGATATCCCAGTTCGCGCGGCCGAACTCGCGTTCGAAACGCTCCATCCGTGCCTCGCTCGCGTCGCCTGCATAACCGATGTCGTGATTTCCGACAACATTGATCACCCGTCTAGGCCAGGAAGGGTCGGTGTCCGATCCTAAGGGCTCGATGGGTTGTTGGAGCTCTGGATCTCTGTTGGCTTTGCCAGTGCTCCCAATTTCACCCGTCCGTGTAATGTGGTCATCCACTGGCATGCCGCCGCGGAATACGCGTCTCCAGTATCGCCAGCTGCGCGAGGAGAATTCGCCATCGTCAATCCATTGACTGCCTAGAAGATCTCCCAGCACGGTTGTATGCGTTGGCCGAGTCCACCAGAAGAGAGTGCGGTAAATATGCGCGAGGTACCAGTCGTTTCCTAGCAAGTCGATCTGCTTCTGTAATGCTCGTAACGAGCGTGGTATGTCTTCGATTGCGATAGTCCGCACTCCTGCGAGGAGCTCACGGTTCAGGAGGGAGAGCGGATACGGGAACTGCGAGAAGTCTGAGGCCTCGCGAACGGTGCGCCAGTGCTTGCGCATGCGCGGTACTAGTCTCCATTCCGGCAGCGGAAGAGATGTGTCGCCTTCCAATTGAGGGTCTGCGAGGACTAGGAGCCTAAAGATGGCGGGCGGGTTGTCCGGCGCGAAGTTCGGGACTCCGAGGTGTTGGAGCACGGTACTGGCGAAGGCATTCTGTTGCAGTTTCCCTATAAGTGGTGAGCTGCTTTCCTGTGGAGACTGCCCATGAGCCAGCGGGAATGCGCAGCCCTTGAAGATCGGGTAGAGGTATAGGTAGACGAAGCTCGCGACACTGAGCGGGAAAAGCCACCTTGTGGGAGCGCAGTTGAGCAGCGAGCCGAGGGACTTGAGTCGCATGATAGGGATATTAGAAGAATTAGAGATGAGTAATATACAGCATGATGAATGTAAGATATGAAAATGAAGGGTTGGAGAGCGTAGGTCGAGGGCTCCAGGGGGAAATAAATAGCAGAATCGGAGCTGTCGCGATAACCTTTGAACCCACATGCGCGCAACACCCTATTCGTGCCTTCCAAATTGGGATCCATTCAAGGTTATAAGACAAAGCACGTATGGATCTTTGATCTGAATTGATTACGGTTCTTTTATTTTCAATTTCAATTTCATTTTTATTTCGTCGAGTCCACGGATACCTAGGTATTGTCGATGGATATTTTGCTCACTTCAACATATCCACATCAACATCGATGATATCTAACTATTTCATATACAACGACCTTGATCTTGCTCTAACTATTTCTTTCAATATAGCAAACATGGCAAACAATCAGCCAAACAGCCAAGACGCTCTGAGAGAGAACTGAAGACTAGGTGAGGTAACCTTGTCAAAGCAAAGTCAACCCGAGATTCTATAGTTAAATAAGAGAAGCCAGTCGATTAAGGTTCTCTACAAACAAATCACTCGTATGTAGAAAGTATCTGAATTAAAAGCTACGAACAACTTCCGCATCCTCATAAGCTAAGGGGTAAAAAAAGTCATCATACACACAGCCCACGTCAATTCTTCATTCTTCATATCCACGGAACTGAAAAACAAATCGGCCGAAGTCAGAAACGGATGGAACAGAATGGAGAGCGAGGGGTATATCACATTGAACGCCAAAGCAAGGGGTGTAAGGTAATAAATAGCTAGGAAAGTAGATCAAAGACGAAAGAAAGATGGCAAGCATTTGATCCAACGTTCTTCGGAAAAGAATTGCACCAAAATACCCGCAAAAATTGGAAAAGCGAAACTCGAATCATTGCGAATCAGTCTTAGCTAGAGGGGAGGGCATGAGAGAGATGTGTCCGGTGTCGATTTCACCAAGGGGGTTCGACATTGAAGGTTTCGACTGAGGTCGATCGGTGTGTTCACGTTCGGCGTCGAGATCGACCTTCGCATCAACGAATGAACTGCCTTCCTCGGAGGAAGGTGCCCTGTCCAGGTTCAAGCCATCGATCCGGAGCCCACTGTCTTCCTCTTCTTCTTCGATGACAGAATCCTGGTCACCACCAACGGCCATCAGAGCCGGCGGCCGCTGGTTCATCATCCGGGCCTGCTTCAGACTGATGGTCTTCTGTTTGTTGGAGCTCTCAACGGCCTTTGACAGGTCGCGTTCAATAGTCGCCTTCATCAGGGCGGCCATCCACAAGCGGCCCTCTTTGACATTGTCGACCTGGAAGTAATGAGTGGTGGGCTTGGTGAACTGAACTGTACGGGAGTTGCCCATCTTGGGAGGTACCAGCTTGAAGAAGAAAGGCCCGTCGCTGTCCCTGCTAGTAAGAGAGGCGATGACGGCCGGGGTGGTGAGCTTCATGCCGCTTCCGTTCTCAGTGGTGCTGGCATTGGCGGGCAACGCGGTGGCACCGGTGACAGTAGCATGTAGCGCGATGATGGGGTCATTGTCCGCACGCAGCACACGATGGGCGGTGATATCGATGAGACCGCGCTCTTCAGTATCGTCTTCGGAGTAGTAATAAGACAAGCGGCGGCCACGCAGGACAAACAGCCGGGGCTTCCATGTTGTCATCATGCTGGATGACCTCTTCTTCATCCAGCCACTGTAGTCACAGCCATCTACCTGTTCCTGGGGAGACTTCTTCTCGAGGCCTTGGGTATAGGCACTGGTATCTTTCTTAGACTTGACCGTTCGAGGACGGATCGTGAATCCGGCACTCTCGGCAGCCTTACCGGACCCATCAGTGCTGTGGCGCTCTGAGCTCTTCGATGTCGCGGATGGAGTCGTAGACCCGGTACGACCAGACCTAGGATCGTACTCGCGGGGCGAAACAGGAGCAGAGATATCGGTGCTCTTAGCTACACCATCAGAAGTATTGCGGAGGCCCACAGCGCGTCGGATCTTGCCAGCGCCAGGCAGCTGGAAACTCAAGGTCGAGCGTGTCGAGCCCTCGGAATCTCCCTTTCTCATCAGCGGTCCAAGGCTCGCAAAGAAACCAGGTTTGCCGTCCTTGCCATCAGCGTTGGATGACTGTGAATCATTGCCACTTCGCTGAGACACACGAGTACTCAGGCTCCTGAAACGGCTCTTCTGGGGCGTATCACCGTGATAAACTTGGGCGGCAGTAAGGACGCGTCTGCCATTAGCGGCATCGTGCATAGAGTCAAGACTGGCAATACGAGACTGACGCTTGCCAGCAGTTCTGACCCTGAATGGATCATCCGCATAGCTCGACTTTCGAGAATGGCTCATGCTGCCAGCTGCCGAAGCCCGTTTCTGTAGAACGCGGCGACTCCGGCGTGTATCCACCTCCGTGCCGGAGAAGTAGCCCCGATCTAGATCATCGAAATGATCAGGTGTGTTGGGCTCTGATTCGGCGGCCTGCGGAGCACGAAAAGCTGATGTGCCCGTCGAAGTTCCTGGACGAGTTGGCCATGTTTGAACGCCACCGTTGAGAGTCCAGCCCCGGTCAAATGAAGGCTTCTTTTGATGACCGCCATTCATAGACAGACTAGGCGGACCATGATGAGTAGCGTCGATGGAAGAATGCCGTCTCGTGTGATTGAAATCTCGAATGGAGGCAGCGGAGATTCGTCTTGGCGATTCCTGGCCAAATGATGGAGCTATGGGGGAGCTGTTGTTACTCGCGAGCCGAGGATGCTGTGTAGGCCCGGCGGATGTCCGATAGCCCGCCCCTGTCTTCTCCGACACCGTAGGAATACGAGGCAGGAAGGGCCCAGTGTGACCGGCGCGAGACAATGAACGTTCTTCGGGGCCGCCGGCAAAGCCCGAGAAGGAACTTCGTGCTGTCTGCGGCTGCTGCTTGACGCCTTTCACTTCCTCTTGGAAGGCCTTCACTATGTGCCAAGTCTTGAGGCGCTTGCCCATTACTCCAAAATCAAATTCCTTCATGAAAATGAAGTCCTGGCCCATATCAAGAAGAACATCACCGGTGATCTCCTGCTCTTCGAAAATCTCACAATGTTTTGAGTCAACGCCGAGGGCACGCATCTGCTTGGCGGTTTCAGCCTGATCCCACCGGCGTACTTGCGCTTCAGTCAGGTGTGTGCCATCCTCCTCATCGGTCTCATTCCCCGGGATGTAGGATATGCGGTGGCTCATGTGGCTGCTGTACTCGCTACCGGAGTCGTTGATTGTCTTTGCATCCTGGGTCGACACGCTGTGACGGGGAGTGTTCATATCGGTAATGTGCTCATCGATGACGCTCAAAGTCTCGTTCATCACCGGACTGTCCTCGCCATTCTCATGGTCATTAAAGGGTCTGCGGAAGGCTTGCTGGATATCGGCCGCCAGACTCGGGCGCGGCAGCGGAGATGAGGCAGATCGCTGCTGGGTTGGAGAAGTCATCTGTGCCTGCACGTCCGAGGTGCTAGCGTGGCGCGACGCTTGGGGTGTCGTTTGCCCACTTGTTCCCGTGGAGAAAGCTGAGTCGATCGGTGTCGTTGGTTCCATCTGCGTCGGCGACTCGGTCTTTTCGATTGTAATCGGTTCTTGGGACGAAGGGGCCATTTGACGGGCCTTCAAGCGTTCATGGGCATGCGCCTTCCTGGTAAAGCCTGTCGCAGAGATTAGAAATACCCCGAGATGATTTTCTTTCTTTTCTTTTTCCTGTTGGGAACGTACCTGCAGGGAAGAGACCCTTTTGGCCCGAAGCTGGATGCTGCCCAAGCCACCATCCGTCCTGAAATTCTTCGTCCATCTCTTCGACAAGAATAATGTCGCCGCGCTTCATCTTCAATTCCTCCTCTCCGCTCCCGTCATGGGGATCTATACTGCGTTAAGAGGCATTGTTCAATATGAGGGGACCGGACTGGCGCGCGATCGCGCGGGCGCACACGGCGTCAGCATCACTTACGGATAACGACGAGATAATCACCACGCTTAACATTTTGAGGTGGCGCAGGCGACACCTGCGAATGGTCTGCCATTTCGCAACGGATTGGGCCCAGATCCTCCGATCGTAGTTATCGCAGGTATGGGAACAGGTCGAGGCGAGGGAAAGTCAGTCGCAGGACATAGGGCCCGACAGCCCTTTTCGGGAAGAGAAAGGCAGGATATAAGACACCGTGAAGAATCTCGAAACAATGTGAGATTGCTCAAAGGGGAGGGAATGTAGAAGGCCGCGGGAAGGTCAAGGAATCCGGTGCGGCCAGGGCTCAAGGTCTCTGGACTCGCGGGGTTCGCGGTGCGCTAGCGCTAACCTGGAAGAGGGCCGAAGCTCCCAAAGGGGGAAAGGAGAAATGGAAAAGTTAAGATGACCACGCTCTCGACCTTCAAGACGTGGCCCGATCTATCCACTGGGATGGGGAAAATGAGGCACAAATTCCGTGGAATGGGCGAAAGATGAATTCCACCTCAAACGGAGTACGGTGTGTGTGTGCACGAAGATGAATAGTCGAAGGGCGCTAGTAGATAGTAGATAGGGATAGGGTGATGTAAGATATGACAGACCAAAAGACCCAAAAAAAGAAGTTGAAAAGTGGGAGTCGGGACAGCGAGGAAGTGACGTGTGCGGTCGTCAGGTCGTCAAGCTTCTCCCGGAGGGTTCTGGACACTGGTACATCGCGTACCCACGGTTGGGAAATTGCGTCGCGGCTGAAGGTTGCACCGTACGTAGTGTGAATTGGACACGACAAAAGGAAAGATTGTTGTAGTTGGTTACTTGGTTATTCTTGATCCATGGAATTTATGGATGCAAACACATTGTTACTGCACCCGTCGAATGATGAATGCAGTCATTTATGTGTTAGCACATCTGTCATGTCTATAGTACTTTGGTATTTTGTTTACTTCTGTAATCTAGTTGGTAATACTACCGCCTCGGAAAGTGATTAGTTCAGGAAAAAGGTCTGACTATGTATTTCCTAGTACCATAAAACATGAGCTATAACTAGACTATTGTTTGACTCTATAGGCGAACTCATAGAGCTTAAGCTAACTAGTTACTTAGTTACTGTGACTCGGTTGGGTGAAAAGACAGAACAGACACATGGCCCAATTATCACCTTGCCTCGCTGTTGGTAGAGTGACAAAGACTTTGAACTGTTGGTTGGGCAGATTTTATTCTGGTCTATTGCAAGGTCAAGTGAGTGTACGCTGATTTTATGCTACCACAAAAGGCGATGGGACGGCATTGCCAGTCCATTCACAGGTCCCGACGGTTCACCGTCAAACAGGAGGAATGGAGCAGCAATCTTAATTTAATAATGTCAAATCCTCGAATTTGTTATCACAATCGTTGAGAACCTAGGGTAAAATCCTGGTAGAGCAACCATCTGCAAAAACTGCCGTTACATTAGTCGCCATAATCCCATCGCTGATATTGTGGAGAGGTGATCTGGGGAGCAATTCCATCAGCTGGATTTGGCAGGTTATGGCTAAGATAGCATAAAATAGACATTGATGACTGTGACTCTTGTTAGGCGGGGCACCCCGGAAAAGATACCTAGGAATAAGTTTTGTTGGTAGGGGAATGGAAAGCTGAACTCCCAGTAGGGTTGAGAGCATGCGAATTGAACGGCTTCTGGCCTATTGCTGACTACTGAGGTGTATGCTGAGAGACCTGCGGCTGAGTCTGCCGGTAAGATTGCGAGACTGGATAAACTGGTTGAGCCCGTAAGGGTTGGCCTGCGAAGACTGAGGGATGGAGTAAATGCTATGGTTGGATTCGGTCGGAGTCAAATGACTCAGCTTCTGCTAACTAGTTAACTATGTGCTTGGTATTCTGAAGTAAGGGTGGCCCTACCCAATTTCTATGGAAGCTTGTTGTGTCGGGGGCCGACAGTTCATCGCTTGTTGCTTGAATAAGAATTCAACTGATCTAGCTTAAGTGCTCATCCTCGCCGCTTTTTGCTCGCCGATCCTTGTCTGAGCAGTCCGGATCGCTCTCAGAGAGAGGGGAAAGCCTGCCTTGATAATAATTTGGCGTCTGCGAGACACGTCTATCTACTAAGCCTGACAACACTTGACAGTAAGTGTTATAGAGCTCTGTTGACCCACTCGAGATATTTTCCTCACGATAACTATAGGTCACTGCTACTGCTTAGGTCCTCGATCAACTAGAAGTTTTGTTTCGCATTGTTCGAAATCTGCGCAAGGATTTGAGGGATGAAACAGATGAGTTCTTAGGATCCTCCCTAAAGAGTGCGGTTTCGCGAATAGAATAACACCTATTCATACTGCATAGCTCTGTCCCGGGGTACTAGCCAAATATCCGGATACATTATAGACTGCTAAGTATAATATGCCTCTAGGAACCGTTACAGGAATCTCTCAGATGCATGTATGGACGGAGCTGTGTCTCACCTTGGCTGTATTGTGTAGGCTGGTCCCCCTCAAGGCAAGCACTAATGTCGATTTTTGGTTCTTTCGATTGGGCCACGCATGAGACAGAAGCTATCGCCATACTGCAGTCCCACGTTGTACAGTTGAGCATAGAACTTTGACGGAGGCTGCAAGCGAGTGGTGAACGCTTGCGGGACGGCAAAACGAGTTCTGGACTCCCAGCCCTCGCTCTTTTCTGTCCTAACCAGAGCGGAGACCGGAATGGTTGCAGAAATGAGACCCGTGCAATGCTCCGCGGTCTTGCCGTCCCCGAAGGAGTAGACGGTTCCAGGGGAGGGTGGACTGGGATTCGTCACTCTAAATTGAGCACGACAAGGTCTAGCATCGTCTCTGTTCCAGAATCCGAGTCTGAAACTTGGAAGCACACGAAGCGGCCTTAGATTCTGTTTGGAATCACTTAACTAACACAGCTGGGGAGCGATAGGGTTCCGGCGAAGTTCTAGTGGGTCGATCTGAATAAATTCTTTCCACTTGTAAAAGATGAATATGCCCGGAATATATCTAATTATATTGAGGAATAGTGTATCCACACCTAGTGCTGGAGCTAAATAGAGGAGGTAAACGTAGTAGAAAGTTCAAAAAAAGTCATCAACTCGCATCACGTGCCCGATGCCCCCGCAGATCCGGCGCTGAGTCATTCACTGGCGCAACTGAACTTGGGAAGTTCTGCAAACTCAACGGCTTTCGGAGCACGAACGGATTGATTTGTCGAGGAAGAGAGCATATATTGCGCCCGGGTGTCGACGACTGTGCATCGTCTCAAGGAATCCTTGACACAGTCGAACTTTCCAGCCCGGAAACTCGGTTCCGCCCGCATCAACGTCATCAGCCTGGCGTCTCTCGGACGATCAAGCGGAAGCGGAGGGTCTCAGACTCCAGCTCTAGCCCCAAAGTTGAAGAATAATAATGATCCAGTCGCCATCGGTCCCCTAATGGCGGGGATCAATCATGCATCTGTCTCCATGTCCACTTCCGATGGCGTGCAGGGTCGCAAACGCAATGTGACCATTGCGGGCATAGACAGCTCTCCGGGGAGTATAGAGGACATGGACGATAATGATTCGCGCGATGATAAGAGAAGGCAGCCGGTGAAGCGCGCTTGCAATGAATGTCGGCAGCAGAAGGTAAGTGTAGCCTTGTCGTGTGGTATGCGACGCCCGCAAGTGGCGATACTAGCGGTGCCATGCTTCGACCCAACGCCCTTGCTAATTCGACCGGTTCGTTGCAGCTCCGGTGCGATGTTGTTCAAGACCCTTGGTCCGATTGCTCCAGGTGCCGACGACTCAAACTTGATTGCAAGATCGAGTCCAATTTCAAGCGAGTTGGAAAGCGGAGCCGCAATGCGGAGATGGAACGAGAGATTATTGAATTGAAGAAGAAGATTGCCATGGCTGGCCACGGCTCAGCAATACCGCAGCAATTGCAACATCTGCCGTCGAGGCAATTGACGCCCAATCAAGAATCGAACCAGGTTAGTCCGGCGGGCGCTTACCAGACGCAGACTCCATCCGCCATATCTACAGACCAATACATGGGCTCCCAGGAAGCAGTTGCATCCCTCCTCGACCTTCGTTCAGGATTTGACAGCTCCAACTACATGAGAAACGGAGGCCCCCAGATCAAGCGCATCGAAGATGTCATGATCGTGCCGGAGAAAGCCACAGAGTTGTTCAACCTGTGAGAACTCCAACTTTTACAACATTCTCTTCCTATTATAGATCTGACTGTTTCAAACAGGTTCTTTACATATTATCACCCATTCCTTCCATTTCTTGACCGGAAACAGTCCCTCGACGATTATTACAACACCTCGCCCTTGCTGTTCTGGACCATCATCAGTGTTGGTGCTAGACGCTACCAAAGTGACACCGGTCTACTAAACTCTCTCGCGGGCCCCGTCACTCGCCTCGTCTGGAGCACACTAGCTGACATTCCTCAAAGCTACCACGTCGTGAAAGCGCTCTGTCTATTGTGCTCTTGGCCATTCCCTACTAGCAGCACTTCAACTGACCCAACATTTATGCTTTGCGGAATGATGATGCAGGTCGCGATGCAGCTTGGCCTTCACCGACCCTCTCACAGTCAGGACTTTAGCAAATTCCGTGTCGAGCTTATTGAGGAGGAACTGAGGGACAAGGTGCGGACATGGGCCATTTGCAATATTGTTGCCCAACGGTACGTTTTCATTCTCAATGTGTGGAGAGCTTGTCTAACGATCTTTAGGGTTTCCACCGGTTATGGCCAGCCACCTTCTAGCCTCTACGACTGGACTCTGTCTGGTGATTCATTAGATGTGAACTTCAAGCTACCTGGGGACATTAAACCTCGGCTAGAGATTGAGAAATTTTGCGACAAGGTCACCAGGGCACTCTACACCAACCGGCGGGATCCTGTCGGGTTGACCAGTGACCAAGAAAGGTCGACAATGATTTCGTTCCTTTCACGAGACTTTGACGAGCTCGAAGAAGAGTTGAAATTACAAAATGATTGTATGATCTCACGTCTCGTCTTCATTCTTCCCAGTACTAACAAAAAGCCAGGCATCACCGATCTGTACCTCCGTGCTTCGAATCTACATTTGCATCTGTCGGCTTTCTTTGATGATCCTTCGGCCAAAGATTACCGGGGACGTCTTCTTTCCCTGTATGTGGCGACTACATCATTCCTAGAGGTCGCCATGAACCTCGAAACCGAAGTCGGTCCCGTTCTCTCGTACACGCCATACTATGTCTACCAGATGATGGTTGCAGCGGGCTGCACTCTTCTCAAATTGAGCAAAAGCTTCTTCAGCAACCACATTGACATGGAATATGCCAAGAGTTTGTTTAATCGGACCATCTGGGCTGTTCGTGGGGTATCTGTCTCGAGCAATGACCTACCTGCACGTCTGGCCGAGGTACTAGCTCAGATGTGGAAGCTGGGAGTTGCCTCACAGAGGTCAGCCACGAGCAATTCCGACGTGGATGACTCACTGAGACTGAAGGTTCGTTGTCGGATGAGCATGTCTCTTCTCTACGACTCCGTCTGGCGATGGCGAGAGGACGCAAGGACCAAGGGACGAAACATTGAAGGTCAGTCAATCATACCTATACGTACTCTTTCATCCATACTAACCCTGTGTAGCCTATCTCAAGAACCCGACCAATCCAGATTCAGCAGCCGACTCATCCGCTACCTCCTCTGTGGGCGCTCCATGCACATCTTCATCCACGCCCGGTATCGCCGGTGGTGATCCAAGTCTAGCACCGGCGCCGATGCTTCCACAAGCAAACCTTGGGGTCGGAGCACCGAGCAACGGAGCTGGCGGACTACCGAGTGGATTCATGGAGCCCAACTACGAGGTCTTTGATCCACTTAACTGGCTTCTCGACGGCCTGGTAGACTTGCCATATTCCTATTCGACCATGGGCGGCATGGAGACACCGATTGCATAGGTCACCTACCGTTCTTCGATTTTCCGGCGTTATTGTTTGTCCTCGGGCGTAATATACAGGACGTCTCTGTTTGTACGATTATACCACGCGGTTCTCAATCGCCGATACCTTTCTGGGGGTTTCTCTGTTCCATATGGTCTCGCTCTGCCTTTTTTCCTTTTTTCTTGACGAGTTCCCTTGTACGAAATTCACAGTTCTCGAAGTCGTGGTCTCAAATGGCCTTGTCTTTTCTTTTTCCATTATTGGACCGATCGACTATGTAGCCGCATGCACTACTAGGATTGGGCGCTCCGACCGCTGCACTCGATATCACACAATCGATTCACGAAGAGGGTCATAGAAGCCATTCCATTTCATTCGTCAGTCATAAGCACCCAGTGTACCTTGGGCCCTGTGGCTCAATACGGCCCCGCCTTATAATAGCTCTCAGTTTCCTCTAATCTGCCCCGTTAGGCGTCTTCTTCAACCTTGGAACGTGCAGATGCGGACATGACTTATTCTCGTGCTCTCAATCTCCTTGATTTCTTCTATGTCCACACATTGGGACCCGATTTTGACAGAATGCTCTCGACCAACTATCTATTGGGTAGGCGACTTTGACTTTCGGTAGGATCGGTTGCATTCTTTCCAGCTGTCTCTTTGACATCCGTCCTAGTGACTGCGTTAGCGTTAGTCATTACATCCAAGCACCTTGCCACTGTAGGTTCATCTACGATCGGATTCAAACAAGGGATGAATCCGAGACGGCCACCTTGCTAATACTTAAACTCATAGACCCGCGTTCCTTTCGCAACTGGGAAGGATTCGCTCGCTATCCTATATCAGCACTACCCATTCGTTGCTGATGGTCCTGGGCTGATCAAGAGAGGATGTGCCCGGTTCTCAGACAGCTTGTTCGAAATCCCACGCACGTTTCGCTTCGGACAGGTCATTCCCTGTAAGGCGGAGCTTATCGAGGAGCTAAAGAATACTAAGAGTGCGATTGCATCTCCCGAGCCGTGGATCGATCAGGTGGCCTTCCTCGACTCGACCTGTTAAGCACGAGTTGACCGGTCAATAGTTGCTACAGTTATCCCAGGTTATGCCGGGCTATTTTTCCAAGGGAGGCGGTTGGCCTGTCGTTGCTAAAACAACGCCGGGTGTCATTCGAGGGACCGTGTCTAAGCACTTGGATCAGTATGTACCTTCGATGAACGATGCTATTCTTTCTCAAATACGCACTCTTGAGTTTGAGGGCGGTGGTAAGTGTGATTTTGGCGCATATCAGTAAGATATTACGATATTCACCATTGAACAGAATGCACTGTCGGCTGCTTTGACTTTGCATACTCGGTTGTAGCACGCAGCGGCAGCTTCGCCATGGTTGGCTCACGGCTTTCACAAGATGAGGGATATCTCAAGGCCGTCAAGACCATATACTGGAATGATCGTGGCCACTCGAGTTCAATTTCTGGTCCCCGACTGTCTGAAAAGGTATATCAGACCACATTCTTCTATAGTACTGTCACTCATCGACACCCAACTTTTCCAGATATTCTAGTGGTTTCGTTAGTCGACTGGCTACGCTGGGGACTCGATGGAACATGTACGCTTCACGCAAAATTCTGCTCAAGCATTTTGACGCACGGGCAGCAGAATACCATGATGAAATGGCCGACAGTATGAACCAGTCGATCTGAGTCCCGACTATCTCGTCTTCGGGATGGGTATGCATGCCTGGTGAGTTGAGTGCGAGTCTGATTGGAAAGCCTATTTTGCCCTTTTAAAAATAATTCTTCCCGAGGATCAATAGCTGACTTGCTCAGTCCCGGTCGATGGATGGTAAGTGCGCTGATGAAGCTCGTTTCCGCTCATCTCTTGCTGAATTTTGATATTTTGCCTGGTTCATCGGGGCCTCTGACGGGATCGCTTTCATTTGAGGAATTTTATGTGCCTAATTTCGGCCTGAAGATTCGTTCGCGACGGAGATAGAGGTGAGAAAGACTTGGAATATGGAAGTAGTTTTGAAATCAGGTTAGATCAATACTATCAATATAGTTCGTGACGATGGCCTGATAAGCGATAAGACCAAGTTCCAACATCTCATTCTCTCTCCTTCCTACATCCATCCCAATGCCTTCTCGTCCCCTCCTCGTTCCACAAAGGCGTGCACTGCTGCCTCCGAGTACAGGGAACAACCCTAAGCCGGTGTACAAGGTACTCAACCCGAGCGCGACCCCGGCTGAGACATGCATGAGACAATCCGGTCAAGACGCCCAAGATGCCGCGAACGCCTCCGGGGGCGAGGAAGATGAACGCGAAATCAAGTACAGACGTACGGAGTTTGCCTTTGCCAGGCCTCCACAGCCCTTTCTCGATCCTCCCGCTTGGGAGGCGATATTGAAGCGAAAAGAACAGGTATCAAGGCCGGGGGAGGGTACCGATCAGGGAGGCGAACAGGGTGAAACACCCGACCAGCGGAGGCGGCGGCTTGAGCGGGAGGCCCAGTATGGGTCGATGGCTATCCGAGGCCGATCCAGTTTGCGTGGGAGAGCTCGAGGGATGGCACGGGACAGGACATATTGAACTTTTTTTTTCGCATACATGTTGCATATACGAGCTTACGAACATGCGGTTTGGCGTCTACTTGAAGCTATGGGGGATATCTAGTCTAGTCAGATCTGAAAGTATATTCGATTCGAGGTGGAAAGCAAATGTGTTTCCGACGCAGGGAAGCTCATGTTTATGGTACATCTCAAGGTCACCGGGAAAATAACGTAAGTCGTTGAATTGTCATTGGTTTCGTAGATATCGTTGATGTCGTATTAGGAGGGACAAACCCATGCACGCGTGAGATCATGATAAAATAAGCAAAAAAAGAACTCCCACATGTATCGTAAAAGGATCTGGTTATTTCAAATACGCCCAGTCAGGATATGAAAATATCATCACCGCACAACCCCATTTATGGCACTGGACACCACATTGATGGGGACGCTGATGCTCTGCTTGA
Organism: Penicillium decumbens; assembly: GCA_027569385.1. Taxonomy (NCBI): domain Eukaryota; kingdom Fungi; phylum Ascomycota; class Eurotiomycetes; order Eurotiales; family Aspergillaceae; genus Penicillium; species Penicillium decumbens. The sequence continues at coordinate 185,633 of JAPDEZ010000013.1, forward strand.
GAGTCTCACGGCGTGCGGCTCGCTTTCTCTCGTCGCGTCGTTCACGCATGTGTCGCAGACGGGCTCGCGTGTTGTGCAACGACATCGATCGAAGACGCCGTCCCCATCGGGAAAGGGAAAGCACTTGGTAGCGGGTATGGTACAATGGAGATCCGGCGCGGACCAGACTGGCGTGACTAGCATCAAATAGTCGTCTCATCTCTGGGCTACGTCGCGCGAGAGCAGGAGGTCCTTCGATGATGATCCGCTGCTGAGGCAGACCGAGGGAATTGTTGACCACCGTGGAATCGTCTTGTTTCTCAGGGGTCTGGTGACCTGAACCGGCTTTGGTTGGAGACCCTGGAATATCTTCCCAGAACCCGCGCGGGCGCCAGAAAGGATGAAGACGACTGTCCATCTCTACTCCAGCTGTCCTGTTTTTCGCTGATCGCATTGAAAGGGACCGCACAACGCTATTGAAGGAATCCGAGCGAGGCCGCGCAGCCCATGTTCGGCGAACGGGACCCCATCGACCGACCACAGGCCCATCGCCATCTTGGCGAGCGCCCAAATTTTCCTCCTGTGTAGGAAGGGGCGGAAGAGGTTTGGCGATGGGAGGCTTGGGAGGACGGGGATTCTTCAACGGGGAGTCCACTTGCAAAATGGCAGCTTCGGTGGGCGCGTCTGGTGTCCGCGGAACCTCTCCACAATATGTGACTCCGTTCCGATGTGCTCGAACGGGTTGCGATTCAACCGGGACTCGCTGATCAATCAAGAGGAGCGATCGATTGTTGTGTGGAAATAGGCTAACAGCTTTGGCCTCTCGAATCTCCACCGGCCCGGGAGAAGAGGACGGTACTGACCATTGGGTATAGGGTAGAGACGGAGGCCGCAGGGTTGCTATATTTTCTGATAAGCTAACCACCAGCCCCGGCAAGTTGGGAGGGTGCAAGAGTCCCGTGGCGTGGGATCCCAAAATATTATGGCGGGGAGGTGAGACAGGCTCTCGATCGCGACGCTTCTGCATCTCAAAGTCCATGGCCAGTGTGTGACTACGCAAACTTTCGGATGTGAGAGACGTGGTGCGAGAGTTAGTTCGGCTCGTCGGCGCAGAAAGCGACGAGCGACGAGGTGGAATGACGGGACGGCCAAAAGGACGACCCTGCCGGTCTGAGTCTCGGGAACATGCAGGCACCGAGTCAGACATGGTTCGCTTCTTTTGTCTTGGGGCATCTGCAGGGCTCGTTGAGATCAGCAGAGGACGCCGACTAGACCGCTGAGAGCCGTGTCTGGAGGGCACTTGACTGTTGGGTCCTGATCTCAAAGATGATCGTCTTTCCGGTACAACCACCACGGGAATCCTCTCAACGGACATTCGAGGCGCACTGTTGGCTGTTTTGACTGAAAAAGACACGTCTGACGAGATGCTGCGGCGATCGTATTCAGAGATGCGAGCCGCCTTGTGGATTAGACGATGCTGCGAATCGGCATTAGAGATGGTAGATGTGCGCTCAGACTTCGTAATGGGGGAGCTCGCTGAGCGCAGGGAGTTTCTCTTCTCCGTATGTCGCAGGAACCGCTGGGCTTGCTTTGGGGAGTCGATAATCATGGCTTCGACGGTGGATGTCGAAGAAATGCCTGACAACCGGCGAGAGTCCGGGTCTTCATCCTCTTTTGAGGGAGCTCCGTAGGATGAAGATGGCCAGCCAATGTCTTCACGAAACCGTTCCATTGATGGAGTGGCTGCCAGCTCCTGAGTATTTTGAACCCGGTCCCGTAGAGTCTTTTCACGCATCAACGAGGCGTCCAGATGTTGCATGTCCAGCGTGTCCTTATCCGCAGCCTGTTTCTGACCAGATCGACTACGCGTCTTTGAGCCTTTCCGCTTTCCAGCCAGTGGCGTTGGAGACCGGTCGGCTTGGGTGGATGCCCATTCTCCGTCGAACGATTCGAAGCCGGTTTCATAGTCCGTTTCGCTGTGGGGCTGGGAGGCAGAATTTGGCGATTCTTTGGCGTAGGTAAGTTTCGCACGAACCCCATTCAACACATTTCGCCCGGACGAAGGCACCCTCTGTCTGATCTTCTGCGACGCGATCGAGTACGAATGGCCCGGAGTCTCCATGTCGCCATCCGACGGGATACTCTCGCAGGCCGTCTGGAAGGACTCGGCGCGAGACGAAGAGGAAACGTGTACGAAATTGTTGAGGGTCGGTCGTTTGGCAGAGTTCAAGCGAGGTGGTGTGACATCGGGCGTTGGAGGTTTCGAGGGCTGCCGAGGCGTCAACATGCCCGCAGTATGGCTCTCGGATGTGGTCTTGCGCGATGTGCATTTGTCCTCCACGCCTTCTTCCTGGTTCGCACCGGGCGGAGTCAACGGAGGAGCCGGTGCGGCAGTGACAGTGCCATTCTGATCCGAGGAGGCCGGTTGGGCAAGGTCAAAGTTGGGGACAATGATACCCCTCCGGGGCAGCGCCTTGTGGGACCTCAAGGGCGGTCGCCCTGTTGAATCCACCGACGCGTCCATCACTTCCACTCCGGGTATAATGGCAGGTACAGCGCTCTTGATGGAGATAGTCCAGCGTGGTACTTGGAAGGATGCGCCTATACAATAGTGGATGGGTTCATGACAAGACTGGTTAAACGGGGACGGTCGAGGGTGGCATGGGTCGCATCGCGGAGAGATGTATTCTCAAATAGGGTCAATAAGGTTTCGAAGATCTCAGGACCTCCCGTGGGAATGGGATGCAAGGGGATCGGGTCGAAGCCGAGTCAATGATAGGGTACAGAGCAAAAGCACAGTGAGGCGGCCTGTCCGAGGCGTAAGGACGTGGCTGGAGACTCAACACTGGCTAACGTAGGCAAAGCAAAACACAGAATGTACACGTAGAACACGCAGAATGCAGATGCAAAATGCAGGGGAAGAAGAGAAAGTACAGATCCTATAGACAAAGAATCGAAAGAGAGGTGCAAGAGGTTTAAGTGCACAACGGCAGGAATAACAGCCCCATCTTGGCCCCTGCGTCTTGACCTGAACACTTCACTCGACTGAACTATCAATACTCAAGTACTCAACTACCACCATCTACCCTACCCATATACATACAGTCTTCAATCAACTTCAACCTGGGTATACAGACTACCCGAGTTGGAGATCTCCACATTTGCATCCCTGGATCCTCAAACTTCAGTGCTGACTCGCCTAAGCAGTGTTTCAGCTTTATTTCCCTCCTTACATCTCCACCCATGGCATGCTTCGCCCTTGATGCAGCTCACTTCACAATCAGCATATCCTGTTCAAATTGCAGTTGCACCAGTGCGTCTTAGATTGCCTACTGTACGTAGTCCAAGAGAGGATCTGGGGAGCTCACACATCTGGACGGGGAAGATGTGGCGAAGATGACGATATCCGAACCCACACATCCCAGATCAGGTCTTGATATCATATCACTCGAGTCACGGAAGCGGGTTATATGTGATTCCGAGCATACCCTGACAGAATGAGGCTGATGTTATCTTATGTACGTAACTGATGGGAGATAAAACTTAGTCAACTTAGATAAAGAGACCTCAGTAAGATGGGACATTGCCAGTAGTAGTAATGGTAGGAAGACATAATCTCTACAAAATACTGCGTCGTTTGAAGTATATCAAACAAATTAAAATAATATCAAATACTCTGTAGAAACAGGACTGGAAGCCCCTTTTATATGGTGGCGGTCCATGACGACAGGAGGCCATTGGCCATCCCGCAAGTAAAGCGATGACATCGACGGAGCCCACTTCGTCATAGTTGATTTTCTTTTCCCCTCCAAGTTTCTCATTTCTCATTTCTCGTTTCTCGGTTTCTGTTTCTCCAGACCACTGATCTGACCTCATCCTCTTACTTTACCTTATTTCCCCCTTTATGATTTTGCTCAACTTTCCCTCTTTACCCTAAATCATTCTCCTTAACTTATTCACGGGGCAGAAAAAAAAAAAAAAAAAATAACGGTCACCTACCGAAAATCACTTATCACCCCTCCACTGCCTCCACTGTCTTCCCCAGCTTTCTGTCAGCCCTTTCCTTTTCCTTTTGGCGGGACCACAGAGCTTCCCCCCGACTCTCACTCTCACCCTACCTTTACCCCCCACTCCCCCTATCCCCTCCCTCCTCTCAGACTTGCCCGTCATGAGCACGATACAGAATATCAAGAACTTCATCCGGCACGGCAAACAAGCACGTCTTGTCACCCCCCACGCCCAACCCACCACCGACGTCTCACCAATCCACGCCGAGCAGCAACCGCAACGCGCAGGTCAATTCTCTCCCGCTCTCGAATCCTTGGATACTGGTGATCGTGCAACCGAGAAGACGGAGCAAGTCCGACGCGATCGATCTGCCGAAATTGAACGCTTGGTGGCAGAAGAGAATGTGAATCGGTCCAAGATGCCCAAGTATCCCGGTTTGGATCGCTGGATCCTGATCGAGAAGATGGGCGATGGGGCCTTTAGCAATGTCTATCGCGCCAAGGATACCACAACGCAGTACGACGAGGTGGCCATCAAGGTGGTGCGAAAGTTCGAAATGAACAGCAATCAGGTAGGTGACCGGTTGATCTAACTTTCTTTTCTTATCTTCTGCTTTACCCTCGCATGCCTCGAGTCGATCATCTCCTTGTGGAAGGAAAAACAAAAGTAGAATCTCCGTCAATGTTCTGTTATATGCAGTCCGACCCTCTTCATCCTAGCGTCAAGAAGGTCCCGCTGGCTGCGGAGGTGCGCAACTGTTCCTAGTCTACGCTCCACCTCACATGGCAGTGGTGACTTGTGCTGCCTTTACGTTGCCTGTATTTATTGTGATATGTCGTGCTAACTTGTTTCCCTCCCAGCGAGCCAATATCCTCAAGGAAGTCCAGATTATGCGCAATTTAGATCATCCCAACATCACCAAATTGATCGACTTTTCCGAGTCACGACAATACTACTACATTGTTCTCGAGCTCTGCCCCGGAGGCGAACTCTTCCATCAGATCGTCCGGTTGACGTACTTCAGCGAGCCTCTGAGCCGACACGTGATTCGTCAGGTCGCAGACGCGATTGAATATCTTCATGAGACATCGGGCGTCGTTCACCGGTGCGTACCAAGTCCCAATCGCCCCGTCGACTTGAAGCTCACAGACAATTTAGTGATATCAAACCTGAAAATATCCTCTTTTACCCGACTCCATTCGTTCCAAGCAAAAACCCAAAACCCAAGCAGCCGGGCGATGAAGATAAGGAAGATGAAGGGGAGTTCATCCCGGGAGTGGGCTCAGGCGGTATTGGACAGATTAAGATCGCGGACTTTGGCCTTTCCAAGGTCATCTGGGACAGCCAGACCATGACGCCGTGCGGAACAGTCGGTTACACGGCACCTGAAATCGTCAAGGATGAGCGGTACTCGAAGAGTGTGGATATGTGGGCCATGGGCTGTGTTCTTTACACGCTGCTGTGTGGATTTCCCCCGTTCTATGACGAGAGCATCCAGGTCCTCACTGAGAAGGTCGCGCGCGGCCAGTACACTTTCCTATCTCCGTGGTGGGACGACATCTCCAAGTCCGCTCAGGACCTGATCTCACACCTTCTTACCGTCGACCCTGAGAAGCGATTCACCATCCAGGAGTTCCTCGCACATCCCTGGATCCGTGGAACTGATGAAGAGACCACTGCCGCCGCCGACGCACCCCCGCTGGCAACATCCTACAGCCAAGCTCGCCAGAAGAACCCGCTGGACGCTGAAGTGGGCGGTGCAGAGTCAGCCCCCTATCAGCCACCTAGCACCCGTGCCTCATTGGAAGTGCCATCTACAACATCCGAGGGCCGGGTGGACTTCCGCTCACCGGGCGCATTCAACCTACGCGAAGTCTTCGACGTCGGCTACGCAGTCCACCGACAAGAGGAGGAAGGCAAACGTCGACGAAACGTCGGCGCTCGCAGCAACAACCCTACTGCCGGCTTCCAGTCTGCACTGGGTGCTTTAAATGAGGACTACGACGATGAACCCGATTATCGTGCGCAGGCAGCTGGGCAACCACCCTCGAAGGTCGCCAAGTCCGCCACTCAGCAGTCTGGCGATATGGCTGGCATCGACGCCAAGCTTCGCTCGACCAACCTCGGACAGAGCAGCGCCGCGCAGGCCCGACAAGCAGGCCGCCAACCTCGCCAGCAGGGCTACGGACAACACGATGCAAAGGTCGCCGCAGCAGCTAAGAGCAGCATCGGTAAATCCCAACAACCGTTTGAGCTTACCTTGGACGGTGCGACCTTGCTGGAGAAGCGTGGGCGTCGCAACCATGGACAACCGGTGGTTTAAATAAGGAACTTACACACCTACACGAGCGAAAGTTCCAGTTTCCTCCAGTGTCCCGAACTCGACATTTTCCTGTTCGATGTGCTTTGACAAGCGATATGTTGCATGCTTTTTTTTCCCCTTCTATACATGGTTCTTCTATCATGTCCCTTTTTGTGCCTTTTCTTTTTTTCTTTCAGTGTATGTGCGTTTTATGGTATCGGCGAAGAAGATCACACCTCCCTGAGGGTTTTGACTGGGAAAGGGATGGGCTCGATCGGTCGTTTCTCTCTTCGGTTTCTACTGTGGAACTTCTTTGATCTGGCTGGAGTTTTCTTTTCGTGGTTTTAGGGTATAGGTACATGCTAGGAAATTCTTCTGTCTGTTTTCTGATTTTGATAAACACTCCCAATTGCATTTTTGCCTAATCCAGCTGTCCAATTGGTTGACTGGACTTGAACTTGCTCGCTGTCCACTTTCTTATTGTTTTTAGACATGGCCGGGCATTTGTATCAAAGCGTTGTGCCCAGGTGGAGATTGTATTGACCTATCTGCTTGCTGTCTGGAGACGAATCTGGCTTCCAAGGTTGTCACGACGTCGACCTTGAGGCATGTTTACTTCCAATGTTCACTATATAGGAATTATGTCGACCGTCTGGCAGCCTCGAGATGTTTTTCTTTTCCTTCAAATATTCCAGGTTGACAAGGAACACACACGTTCATGGGTATAGACATCAAGTCAAAAGTCACGATGGTATCTTGCACAGTATATCCGCAGAGGGCCCCGGGAGCAATCTAGCTCCGTATAACACAAAAATAATAGATAATATAATATACGGAAATATAAACAGTCTAGCCTCCATTCCATCGCCGGCGCCGGGCCGTGTCTGCTGATTCCTCTGCCCGGAGTCAACCGTGCCAGAGATATCAGGTGTGGCGCGGACAAAAAGACCCTGTATTTTATGTCCTCTCTTATAGCGTGCATCAATGTTTGTAGTCCTGTAGTCGACGCATGTCTTGATAAATGCAATGCAGAATTGAAAGGATATGAAAAGAAAAAAAATGCATCGCTATGTTGGGGGGAGTTGAAGTTTAGATCGCCTGCCTGCCGCGAGTCTCGATTGGCAGGAAGACCATTGCCACGAAAGCGGCAAGGATCAGACCACCAGAGGCGTAGATGGGTGCAGTGGGGTTGGCGGAGCCACCGTAGATGGCCACCAGCGGGGCGCAGAGACCAGCAATTCTATTTAAGCAGCTAGCGATACCAGTACCAGTTCCACGGTTGGGAGCAGGGAAGACTTCGGGGGTGTAGGCGTACAGGACGCCATACATGATGTTCTGGAAGAAGGCCTCGAGACAGGTGCAGGCGAGAACGACGTTGGAGTCGGTGGAGGCAGTGAAGCAGAATAGCAAAATGCCAGTGATCATGGTGGAGATGGCCATGGTACCCTTACGGCCGATGTACTTGATCTCCACGGTGTAGCAGGCCAAGATGGAACCGGGAACACCAATGACCGAGGTGATGGCGTAGTTGCGGTAGGTGATGTAGGTTGAGCTGCTGGTGTTGCCGAGGTACTGGGGCAGGAAAGCGTTGAAGAGAGGATATCCCATACCAATAGTAGCCCAGCAGAACCAGAGGATGACGGTGGTGAAGCCCAGACGCTTGTTGGCAAACAGAGGTCCTATGCGCTCCATCGAGAACTTGGACAGGAATCGCTTGATAATCTCGATGATGGAGAGCTTCTCCTCCTCCTTGGTCTCGGCGATACCGCCGATTTCGTTGAGGATCTCGGTGGTCAACCAGGTCTTGGCTTTGTTTCGATAGGCGACACCGTGGACCGAAGCAACAGCCTCATCCTGGCGGCCCCGAGCCAGTAGATACTTGGGCGACTCGTACAGGTGGAAAAAGAAGAAACGGGCACAGAACATGGCGAAGGTGAGGGCACCCAAAGTGAGGACCAGGTAGCGCCAGCCCATGTTGTTCTCCTTTGTGCAAGTTTCGACCTTGGGATCACAGCTGAAGAAAGGGATGTAGGCCCAGGCAAACAGACTGCCAATCAGTTGACCGACCGGCCAGAAGATACTCAGCATGGTCAAATAGTTGCCAGATTCACAGGGTAGAAATTCCAGGAAAGTGGCGCCATCGACGGGCAGGTTACCACCGACACCCAGACCCAGACAGGAGAACAGAGCACAAGTACCAATCCAGTTGGGGCCACCGCCTGAAGCTAGACCGAAGACACCAGCCAGGAACAGGGTGCAGTTGAAAGCCAGACGACGACCGACAATATCAGAAGCGATACCCCAGAAAGAGGCACCGATGCAAAGACCAAGGAACAGAGCACACGTGGTGAAACGGACATTTGATTCAGAAACACCAAACTCATACTGGATGGGAGTCAGGGTTAGAGCAACTCCCTGAAGCCAGAGGCTGAAGAGCAATGTTAGTTGGGGTTCTCTGTAACTTTGAGATGGGAAAGGTGGTCGACTCACTTGTCGGCAGTCCATCCAAAACCACAGAGAGCAAACAACTCCCACTGGTACCGGCCCATGCCGATATCCTGGATAGCCCTATTGATCACCTTTGCTTTGCCTGCAAACCCATTTGAGTCAGATCGTATACAAAAAGACACTAACACCGATACTCCATTTGGGGCAAGGGGACAGGCGCATCTGGGAGGAAAGTGAAAACTCGACTGGAGGGCACATACGGTCGTACATGGAGTTTTGGCCAGAGGCCGCTGCCTCGGCGTCGATCTCCGCACGGAGAGCCTCAATGGTCAAGTGGGTGGCCTCGGGAATAGAGCCAGCAGTGCCATTCTCCGAAGAGGGAGCACGATCTAGAGAGTTGGAAGCGTCAACTGAGCTATCGGCCTTCTTCTCCCTGTCGGAGTCAGACGTTGAGGGTGAGTGGATTGGGGCCTCGGATAGCGGAATCACAACGCCTGGAAAGTTCTGGCGCTCCTTCTTGAAGGGATTAAACGTGAGGAAACCCATAATGACAATGGGTCTCTAAGTAAAGGCGCTTTGGAAATGCAATTTCAATTCGTGGGTTTGCTGCAATGGAACTGTTGGATTGGACAGTCGAGTGGAATGTCGATGGGCCGTCAGTTAGGGCAAGACTACGAATTGGCGCAATGGAATCCTAGATCGTGATGCCGGGATAGATCGTGACAAAATCGTGGAGATCTCGCACAGGGAAGAAAATGTCGCAATGGTAGTTTGTACACGGGTCGAAACACTGGACGATCCAAGCCAAGAATTGCGTAGAGTCGTACTACTTGAGAGTAGGGTCGAATTCGCGCAGAATGACCTGATGTGCTTGGTCGATGAATAATTGCTTTTTTCTGTTTCTGACAGGGAACGGCTGAGAACAGGCTCAGTATGGCGTGCAGACAGGATGCAGAAGAGGTCCTGAAGGGAAAAGAATAGGCGATGGCTATCGATAGCTACACCTTGGGACCCGGATTGGGGAGGGGAATGTGGATAGGTGAAGATGGTGGTGGAAAGACGAAGGAATATTGGAGGGTGGGATCGTGAAGCACTATATAGACCAGGGTCCCAGTCACAACCTCATGACATTGCTTCGTGTTTTTTTTTTTTTTTTTTTTTTTCATTTTCCATCCTTTTTTTCCCTTTTTCCCTCTTTTTTTTAAAATTACGGCTTGGCGGTTCTATGGGAACAAGATGCGACTACTTTGTGGTCAGGGTGCAAAGCGGGCCTAGCAGGACACTAGGCCGCTCCAACCGAGAAATGTTGTGTCGTCTGTAGCGCGGTATTGGATGGAGATGTGGCACTGACACTCATCTAAGGTTCAGCTTTGAGGCAATGGCAAGGCGATCGTAACCCGAGGGAAAAGGAAAGAGATACAGTATCCTGCACTAAATTCCTTCCGTTCGTGGTATAGCGCGACCGCTTTTAGTCGCATTCAGTTGACTTTTCCAGTCCGTCTAGACTTAAGCCTGGGCTCATTATCCCTATCAGCTACCTATCTTCATACGGGGTACTCCGTAGATAGGAGAATACATCATGTGTAGATACATACATAGTTAGTTTGTACTCCGTACTGACATACGATGCCAGCGGTTACGAGTGTGTGGTCACGTGACTCCCAACAACCTATTATTGCCCTGGTCTCACGTGACCCTTCTGGAGCACCTCGAACTGCTCCTCGTCCCGAATCCAGTCATACATAGAGATGCAAAAAGACTTCTGACGGGCTTGGATCGCTTGTCAAAAGTCAAAAACCCGCGAAGTCCACGTGCCTGACGTCACTGTATCCTCTCTTCCATGTGGCTTCGCTTCTGCATGAGTAGCACATTTTGAGACCGCGTGATGGTCTTTCCCTCCACTATCCTTGAATCTCATTCAATGATAACCTTCGAACCAGTGCACCGCGATCAAAACGTCCATGTCACATGATTTTACCCGAGGCATATCCTTGCCGCATTCGGTGAATTGTACCGAGTCGAGGAAGGTAAATCGAATGCGGGTTTATAAATTACCGGTCGTTAGTCAGTTACGCCCTGACTGCGCCTCTGGCGTCGCTGCCACAAGCCACTTAGCAGTCCATCAGGAACTGCAGCCCCGCTGTGTTTTCTTGGCGTACCCCTAGGCCCGACCACCGAGAGCTAGTATCGTAGTAACGGAGGTACCGAGTACGGTACGCGCCGAGAAAGGGCATGCCGCAAAATTGAACCATGATAAGCTGCGGGCCAAAGTTTGTTGTATTCCATTTTGAGGGTTGTGCCCGCGTGCGCGAGGCACGACTCATTATGTTTGTTCGGAAAAGCTGTGTAATGGACTTGGCGTAATATAAATGGTGGTCTTGGCGGGGAGGCGGACGGCATTGTGGAAGGTAGGAAGTCGGAGGCTGTTGTGAACTGGCCGAAACTGATGATCCGACTGATCTTCTAAGCATTCTTAACCACGAGATGGAGGATGGAAGCGCAGGAAAGCCTGGACACCTGATTTAGAGGAGCGATGTTAGCTTGGAGACTTGGTCAGCCTTGTATACACTCAGCCTCTCACGGTTGTGAGGGATCCCGAAGCGAACCGCAGCAAAGATCAGAAGCAGTGGTTGGAGTTGAAGCAGTCCGTGGAGGCACAGTACACATGATTCTATTATGCTTCCTATCGGATGATCATGACCATTTAACTGACAGTTACCTAGTCCATTTGACGTTCATCGAGAGAGTAGAACGAACCACAACATTTGGGCTTTTTCTCCAAATAGGATTATAAGATAAAGTAACCGTAGATCTAGATTTTGCAAGAATATCTCGAAATACTCACCTTTCCCTCTTTTCCCGTGTGAAGTAAATAATGACATATCAAACCACATCCTCAAGAGACTGCTCTTCTCGATGCAGACGACGGCACCTTCTACGAGACCGATCATAGGTTGTGTCAATTAATTGATATCACATACGGCGACGTTCTAATACACAATATATGCTCCGTCCCTCTGACAACCCGTCAATTTTCTTCAGCATTGTGGCGTACCTAGTAGTACACTGTTATACTGATATCCAGCGTCCAACCTCACCCACCCTAAATCAAACAACCTGCATTGATCACTCTGGTCCAGAGCCATAGAGCCATGAGATACATATCAGTCCAAAATAAAGCACTCTATTCGGTTCGACGAGCTAGTAATCAACCATGCCAACATTGCGTATCCCTCTAAAGCCACATACCCCCAAGCAGAGCTAACCAGCCTTACCTGGCCAGCAAGGTCATCCACGGACCGACCCGGCATCTGTATACATTGGTATTTGCATCATTTATCACCCGGGCACGTACAACTTTCCCATTTTGACCAGATAAGCTGCCGACAAGCCTGTCCCTGGAAATGATACTCGAAAGGGTAAAGCTGTCCCGGTGGCATTGACATCATGACATCACACCGATTTAACCAGGAGATTGGTTTCCCGCGGTAAACATAAAGAGCGTATGTATGATAGGTAAACACCTGGGCAGTCATCAATGCGGGTATGCATGCACATGGGGATGCAAGGGCTGTCGACTTTTCCCTTTTTAAACCCTGGGGATAAGCTATGTTGGAAATTATATGTACTGCAGGGGAATGATCACTTGAATTGCGGTCAGACTTGACCATTTATACATCAGAGGATCGTTGAGTTCCAATGCGATTCAATACATATGGTTATATTTACCAAGGTAGATGCGATATATGCTAAACCGAACATCCTTCCAAACTGCAGTCTCGTCTAACGCACAATCTCAGATATGATCGGTACGGTTGAGCAGCCACTCCAGGTGGCGGTATGAAGCACGCGGCTGGTACTGCGGCTGCATGTGGCCAGACATGTACGTCTCAACCCACATGAGACCACGCTCGAAGTGCTGCACGCCCATGATACCCTGCGGACCATCGAGACTAGAGGCGCCGTTCTCTTCGAACACCCACTTGTACTGGAGATCGGGGATCTCGATGTTGATGGGGGTCTCGGGCTTTTTCTGGAATCCCAGCTGGCCGTTCCAGGTCATGTTTTGGATGGACATCAGGGTTCCATTGGTGATGATGACCATGTCGTAGCCGCCGTTGCCGATGAGGACGCGGTTGGTCGCTTCGATTACCTGTGGCAGGACGTGGTCGATCGGGTTGGCGGAGACGTCGCCCTCTTGCTCGGGGCCGGAGTTGCCGCCTACGAAGACGGGTTCGCTGGAGCATTCAGCCCAGGTCACGTTGGGTGCGTGCAGTGCCTTTTTGACGTCCTGGCGGTCAAAGTACACGGTTGACCCTGCGGCTTGGTAGTCCAGTGAGGTTGGGAAGGCCAGTACATCCCACAGCAGGGGGCACATCAGGTTCACTTCGTATAGATCCCAGCACGGGTTGATCTTGTAGACTTCGTTGTACACCAGGTCGAACAGGTCGCACTTGGCCATGGACGTGTAGTTGAAAAACATGGGCGGCTGCTCCTTCGGGGGTGGGAAGGTGAGGTACTTGTCGATGTAGTCGGCGTAGCCACACTGGTGGTGCAGCTGTTCGAGCTCGGCCATGAAAGTCTCGTTGAAGTTGAACAGGTTCGCGTTCTCCTGGACGAAAGGCACCACGGGGATCTCCTCCTGGACGTAGTCGAACTGGCCAATGCATGGGTCATAGGCCAAGGCACCTAATGGAGAGTTAGATATTGTCTTGTATACGATTCCACATTCACCTACCCTGCAAGTCGAAGTAATCCTTGTCCTTCTCGTCAAGCATAGCGGCGGAGATGTATGGGACGTAGCGGCCAGCATAGCTCTCACCCGTCACGTAGATCTTGAAGTTCTTAATCCCGAAGGTCTTTTGGAAGTTCTTGAAAAACTTGACGAAGTCCTGCGCTGTCTCCTCCTGACTGGTAGCAGTCGGCTTGCCGATGGAGTAACCGGTTCCAACGGGCTGGTCAACCCTACACAAAGTTAATATAGCCAATCTCACAAAGCAGTCTTAGCATAGCGTATACTTACCAAAGCACGTTGGTCAGGTTTACCCAGGTATAGGGGTTCTCTACGGGCGCAAATGTGCCGGGCTGCCAGAGGAAGCGGCCAGTCTCCTGCAGGAAGCTCTCCATGGAACTGCAACCAGGTCCACCATTCAACCATATGGTAACCTCATCAACTGGCTCACCAATGGTGGGCTGGAAGATGAAGAAGAGCTGCCGCGCTTTGTCGTCGTCGTCAATGGGCACCAGGCCCGAATACATCTCACCAATGTCAAAGGGGACGTCGGGCAGGTGGTTGACCAAGTACTCTGCAGATCCGGTTATTTTTCGTGTTCATGCCATCGATAGCCATGGATTCACCCACTCTTGGTCTTGTTGCTTAGAAAGCGAAAGTCCTTTGTAGAACGGATTGCCTTGGCGTGTGCTGCCTGGACAACCTTGTTGGCTCGTTCCAGGGGATCACGGACGAGCTGACCGAGGCGTCCAAACTTGGATGCCTCGACGGCCTCCGAACCCATAGAAAGAGCCAGGAGGCCCGAGGTTAGGACTGACTTTAACAACATCCTATAGAGGGGAATCAAGGAAACCCGAGACAAAGAAGAAGGAAAGGAGTGCACGGGGACACTTATTTTTCAAGAGATCCGAGTGGGGATGCATCTGTATTTAAATAGGACGCTATGGACTCAGGGAAGTTCATTCAATCCCATGTAGAATGAGCTAGGACCGGACATGCGGCCAACCAGCTTCGTAGCAGCCAGCTAAGCAATGCGCTTCCATTATGGCCCCGCTGTCGATAGCAAGAGCCACTGATATTAACCCGATGCTGTAAGTGGAGTGGAGCATCCCACCCCGGAAACGGAAAGTCGCCAGGGACCTGATTTTCGCCATTGCCGATCCGCCATCTTCTGTGATTTGTTGGGATTGAAAGTCCAGGGGTACTGTAATTGAGGTTCTGATATCTACCGGTGTTTCGACTGCCAACACTGACCTCGTTTGTTTCGGGGTTGCTCAGACGCAGATTGTTGCAAATTAGGGCTTCCGGAGCAGCGACGGATTCCGGGAACCAGACCTATGTCCTCACATCCGATGATGAAGCTCGTATACCTAGGCAGCAAGTGACGCTTTCCCCGATTAGACTAGGTTATCCTTTGCCCCTCATGCAGAGGTATCGGCTATGGCTCACCACAGCTTGATTTCCGCCTGGGTACATCTCGCTACAGTCCATGGGTGGCGTGAAGGATATATCTCAGCCCTTAAAGTTGCCGTGCACCTAGGGCGCAGCATCTGCCTATTCGCAGATGGCCTCTGGAGTCTATCGCCAATAAGAACTCTAGATTGAGGACTTGCAGATAGCCCCTGACAATCAACTCCACCGAGTGGATGCGGGGGAATGGTGGTAGAGTTCGGGCCACTAAGTCTGCACGAGGGCTATCGGCATTAAGGAACTGTGAACGCTAAGCTTTTATCGGACCGTTTAATCCGTTGATAGCCAGGGAGCTGCATATTGACTGAGATTGACCAGGCCGAGCGATCAGAAGGCAAATGCCCGGGTGGTAGATACCTCAATGCGTTATCGGGTGGATCGACCTGATGCATTTCCGGCGTGGGCCGATTCTCGATGTAACTTGATGATAAGAGTCAAACAAAACAGTGGAGCAATCGTATTTGGTCATAAAAATGATCCATCTAACTAAGAGCTAGTTAGTTAGTTATTTGATACTGAGCAGTCGGACTCGGAAGGGGGCAAGGAAAGGAAGAAAAAAATGGACTCGCGGGGAATCGAACCCCGGACCACCCCCATGCTAAGGGGGTATTATACCACTAAACCACAAGCCCAGTGAATATGTTGAGGTTGCCCAAAAGTCTTATAGAAACAAAGAGAACAAAGACTACTCTTTCCCCGCAGATGTAAGTTGCTAAATTCCCCGCGGAATTTGCACGAGACTCGACGCACATCTATTTTATGAGGTGTTACCTTCACTAGGGTATTTATTGACAAAATAAGTCTCGGCTCAGACTATCCGATATCAGTCGTTTGCATCAGGAAGACCGCTCGTGGGTGGCACTCCACATCGTCTGTAACCGCCAATCGCCATCCGCCTTGAATTTTCCTCTCATACTCAAAAGAGTCTAGAAAGACCCTCTAGAACCACCTCAAAGCCAATAGGGGTTATTCCGCGCTAACTATGCACACTTTCGAATACCCCGAGCCTGGGTGACTCCAACTTTTTGATTGCTAACGGATCCCCTCTTCACGTCTTTGTCTACGAAAACAGCCACCCCAGTTTCTCACCCCAGACTTACCGACACGGGAACACTGCTTTATCAGATAAGAGCGATTATCAACGCGGCCAAGGCATAATTAGGCATATATCGGCGGCTTATTCCGCATAGAATGTCCACCGAGGCCGGGCCTGCCAGCACATCCACGTCCACATCCATTGCCGCTGGTGACCATGAACATGGCTTCGTATCCAACTCTGAACAAGACGTCGTGTCAACTACGACAGAGACACATGCTGTCGACGATCATGAGAAACGTGCCATGCATGTAACCGATTATGAGAAGCAGACCCAGACAGACTCGACCGAGCAGACGCACGAGCAGGAACAGGCAGTAGCCACTGCAGATAGCGAATTTTATCGCACAGCGTCCACAGCGCCGTCGTCTCACCGGTCTGCTCTCAGAGATCCCGCCAGTCGAGTAACGACAGATGAAGAAGGCAATGTTTACCCAGAAGGCGGAACCGAGGCATGGCTGGTGGTATTCGGCAGCTTCCTGGGACTATTTGGATCTCTCGGGCTCGTCAACTCAATTGGTACATTTCAGGCTTATATCGAGAGCCACCAGCTGAAGGAGTACAGCTCTGGCAGCGTTGGATGGATCTTCGGAATGTATGCCTTCTTGACTTTCTTCTGCGGTGTACAAATTGGACCCATCTTCGATGCACGCGGTCCTCGTCTCCTCGTCCTCGCCGGTTCAATCTGCGAAATGGCCATGATCATTCTTATTGGCTTCTGCACCAAATACTGGCATTTTATGCTTGTAATTGGTGTTTTGGGCGGCATCGGTGCTTCACTGATCTTTACTCCCGCCATCTCGGCAATCGGCCATTTCTTCTACGAGAAGCGTGGAGTCGCAACTGGAATGGCTGTTAGCGGTGGCTCTATCGGGGGTATTGCATTCCCCCTCATTCTTCAGGCCCTCTTTCCTAAAATTGGATGGGCCTGGGCTACTCGAGTGGTGGCTCTAATCTGCCTAGTTGCTTTGGGATTCGCCAATCTTCTGATCAAATCGCGATTACCGCAGAAGCCCTTCTCTAGGGAGAACATCCTGCCGGATGTCCGCATCTTCCGCGATCCTCGATTTGCATTGACCACCGCTAGCGTCTTCTTCATTGAATGGGGTCTTTTCATTCCGATTAGTTACATTTCTTCCTATGCCCTTGATCACGGCATTTCCACCCAGTTATCCTACCAGATGCTCGCCATCCTGAACGTAGGCTCGTTCTTTGGGAGATGGCTTCCCGGATTCTTCGCAGATTTCCTAGGCCGGTTCAACACTCTCATCGTTACCGTGGCTCTGTGTCTGCTATGCAATGCATGCCTATGGCTTCCCGCTGGAAGTAGCATGGCTTTGCTGGTGATCTACGCCTTGTTCTTCGGATTCTCCAGCGGTAGCAACATTAGTCTGACGCCTGTCTGTGTCGGCCAACTTTGCAAGACCGAGAACTACGGCCGGTATTACGCAACCGCCTACACGATTGTGAGCTTTGGGTGAGTTTCTTCGGCGAATAATTGTGATGTCATGAGCGAACTGACATGTTTTCGCCACTAGTACCCTTACCGGAATACCGATCGCTGGTGAGATTCTGGCTCGCTGCAATGGCCAGTATTGGGGTGTCATTGCGTTCACAACGATCTGTTACGCCGCCGGCCTAGTCTGCTGCACAGCTGTCAAGGTCATTCAAGTTGGATGGCGTAGCCCTTTGTCTGTCTACTAGACCATTCAGCCAGGGACTTTGGGTTGGTTTCTGACTTCCAGATTCCCGACTTCCCAATCATCGACGATGTCGAGACGATTTAATGATTCGCACATAATTCGTTACAGCGAAAAAGTTCTAAATATACAGATTGCACGTCGCCCTTTTTTCTTGGATATTCTGTGAGCGCTTTGATGGGTTCAACGAGACGTGATCGCACCTGTGCACACATCTTCTCGGTTCATAGTCGCTAGTAATGCTGATACATAATATTTTTCGACATTGCTGTGCCCGACTCGCTTAGACCTAGGCTTTTCTCGGTCATCGATCCCGATGACCGCCAATTGAAGATCGGACCATGACTCCGAGCGGCCCGACTCACTGCCTTCAGGACAACTAATACTTGGAAATAAAGGTATCAAAGAGCATTACTACCTGCATTTGAAAGGATATGTTACAGATCTTCTGGCATTGATTAAGATCTAGTAAGTGGCATCCAAATCTCCTATGGAATTCAGATTGAAGTTGCATAAGATACGCATAAGATATCCGACAGGAACACGGCTCTATGTAACCAGGCAGTCACGATGATGCCTCCTCATCCACGGCGTCAAGGTTCCGGATCATTTCCAAGAGACTGGCCAAACCCTAAACAAGAAGATGCAATGTACACGATTTTCGAATCCTAAAAGAGCGCTTCAATGACATCGAGCACTCGTCACCTTGCGAAAATTCTTCTCTGTGCGCTACATATTACAGACTCTTTGCTCGATTCTTGGCTCTTTCATGTTCTGTGCTTCAGCTATTCGTTTTCTTTTGCTGAATTGCAGCTTCTCGATTCGCATTGGTCTCGTGGTCGGTTTGTTCATCGCAAGTCTCTTTTTTCTGCTCTCGACAACAACACCCTCTACTTCAAGCCATATCTGTCTACTCGCACCCATCAACAACGGTCTTATAACCTCGCACTGGACGGCAACCGCACTCCACGATTGAATTCCGGTCACTTCGCACTATACGACTTTCACGATGTATACGAAGAAAGGCTTCTTCTTGCTGGCTGCTTCCTCGCTGCTCTTTCAGAGCTTCCCAGTCAGCGCTGATAATATCATAGAGTTACAAGAACGTGATGAATTCGAAGTCCAAGCGCAAGAGGATGTTGCCTACTCCCAAAAGCGTGATAACGTTGTTCAAATCCAAGAGCGTGCTGACCTGGAAGAACGCCACAATGCTGCTCCTTTGCTAAGCTCCTTGCTTGCGGCTGCTACTTCGACGCCGCCTTGCCAAAGCGCTGGGTCTTCACCTGGCGGCGGTGCTCCAGGTCCAGGTGCTGAAGGAGCCCCTGGAGGCGGTGCTCCTAGCCCTGGAGGCGGTGCCGCTGGGACTGGACCTGGCGGTGCTCCTAGCCCTGGAGGCGGTGCTCCTAGCCCTGGAGGCGGTGCTGCTGGAACTGGACCTGGCGGTGCTCCTAGCCCTGGCGGTGCTCCTAGCCCCGGAGGCGGTGCTGCTGGAACAGGACCTGGCGGTGCTCCTAGCCCTGGGGGAGGTGCTGCTGGGACTGGACCTGGCGGTGCTCCTAGCCCCGGAGGCGGTGCTGCTGGAACAGGACCTGGCGGTGCTCCTAGCCCTGGGGGAGGTGCTGCTGGGACTGGACCTGGCGGTGCTCCTAGCCCTGGGGGAGGTGCTGCTGGGATTGGACCTGGCGGTGCTCCTAGCCCTGGCGGTGCTCCTAGCCCCGGAGGCGGTGCTGCTGGAGCTGGACCTGGCGGTGCTCCTAGCCCTGGAGGCGGTGCTCTTGGTACTGGCCCTAATGGTACTAGCCCTGGAGGTAGCGCCAGAGGTACCAGCCCTACACCTAGTGGTGCTAGTCCCGGCGGTGGTTCTCCTGGCACTAGCCCTGGTGGAACGAGCCCCGGCGGAACACCCGGCGGAGCAGCCCCTGGTGGAACGAGCCCTGGTGGCGCTGGCGGAACGAGCCCTGGTGGCGCTGGCGGAACGAGCCCTGGGGGAACGAGTCCGGGTGGAGGAATTCCTGGGGCACGCGGTAGTCCCATTGGTACTACTCCAGCATCCCCGTCAGTCTGTCCACTCGCAAGCGCTTTGTGTGCCGCTTGTCCTCAGACTACAGGGACCATGACTGTCACATCTACTGTGACATCTACTGTCACACCTACGGTCCCATCTACGGCCCCATCTACTATCACAACGACTGTTACCATAACCAGCGCCCCAAGCGCTGCTCCCCCCGCAGCAGGCGGTATAAGCCCATCCTCAGCTGAGCGTTCGCCATCGGTACCAGCCATCCCCTCGTCGGCCCCTGCCATCTCTCGCCCAGCAGCCAGCAGCGAATCCTTCAGCTCTCGCCCGGCAATTAGCAGTGAATCTCGCCCGGCAGTCAGCAGTGTACCCTTCACCTCCCGCCCGGCCATCAGCAGTGAAACGAGCCGAAGCTCGGTAGCGCCGGGCCGCACGACGGTGGGCAGCACTCTGCGGACATCTCCAATCTCGACCACGCCTCCAAGACCAGGATCCAGTACTGAGATATCCGGTACCGCAAGCGTGAGAGCATCAATCACCGCCGGAATCGTCCGACGCGCTATAGTGGACCCCCCGTTCGGGAACACGACTGCGGTTTTCACCAACACGACTAGAATTACGAACTCGACCTTGACCTCGACTTCGACCTCGACTGCTACTGCTTTGAACATGACGCGTGTCTTGGAGGAGTCGACGACGACTGGTGTTCGATCTTTCCCTCGCTTCAAGAATCGGCCTCGGGTTCAGTAGATGTCGTTAATTGCTGATGGTTTAGGGTTTTTGTGACTGGGACGGGAGGGTAATGACTGAATATTCTTGTAATCTTGCTGTTGGGTTAAGGGCTTAGATAGAAAAGAAATTGCTAGTGTTTTCGTGTTGTATCCTAAGATGCTTTTGTTTTCTGCGCTGTATAGCAGCCTATAAAGCACAGGACATGACCGGTTCCAATATCCCTCCACCTGCGAGAAAAGAAGATTTATTGTAGGTATTGTATTCCTTTTGCACGGTAGAAGACCTCCAGTTTGACTTGCTCGAGGTATCACCCACTAGGGGACTAGATGACGAGGAGATGGTATACGACGGGAACGAGTATGCACGGATTGGGCTTCGAGGACCATGTAAGCCACATATAATGCTCGGTAAGGATCCGATACTTCGGCAATGGAGGGAATTTGAGATTCATTCTAGCATGGTGAAAACTATGACAGCACCTGCACATTAAGCGGCTGAAGATTGAGGAAGTTCGATAGTCGCACTGGATTATGCTGCTGGCTTGTTTGCGGCAACAGGGCTATTAGCGGGTAAATATTATAAGCTTCCAAATATCAGAGAGCAGAGAGCCCTAGAGAACGAGATAATTACCTAGGTGGCTTTCTAATTATCACCACGCTACTGTAAATACCAATATTGGAACCACAAAGGTCTTGCATTGGGTCGTAAGAACGAGAGCTAATCGAACCGGCCGGTGAGAAACTGAAAAGAAAAAGACCTCCGGCCATCACAAATATGGCAGAATAGAAAGGGAAACCTCGGAACCATGGCGCTCTCTTGACTCGCACCGCAGACGGCTGAAGCAGAAAGCAAGAAGCAAGTAAATACAATACAAAGATAGAGATGAGAAAGAGAAGAGGCTCCGAGGTTGGGGTCGTAAGCGAGAGAATGGATGGCAAACGTGACGGAATCCCCACCGAAATGACCCTCTGAATTGTAAACTCCCCCGTCAGTAGTCTCTTACTCGACTGCCGAACAGAACCCAAGCCCTGTTAATCAAACAACAGATGCGCCAAAAACACCTTGTAAAGCGATAAACGAATGCAGAAAATGGAATGTAGTATGATAAGGGGTTCAACAATGGGGACAATGAAGATAGGTGGGTATGAGGATGTAGAATGTAAAAAAAATCAGCAAACGGCTGAGGTTCTCGACCTCCAGCCTCATATAAACAGGGTATCAGTGGCCACATTGAAACCATTTGACAAATTTGCATGGCGGGAAAATAAACCTTCATCTGGTGTAAATGGAACTCAAGTACTGTTGGATCGCAGCAATGACTGTTTCGGAGAAGGAGCAGTTAGCCGGGCTGATCTGACAAGTAATCCTTTACTACATACATCGTTAACGTACCCGATCATCGATCATCTCTTCGTCTTTGTCCTCGGCGGGCTTGGGACTGACAACACTTCCGCGTGCGATGGGGCCAGAAGTTGTGATTGCCCGGGTGTCCACACCAGGTCGCGGCGGCGTCGGTAACGGTTGCATTTTCTGCGAGCGTTGTTGTTGTTGCTGCTGCTGCTGGTTCTGGTTGTCAGAAGAGACCGAGGAATGGATCGGATGCATTTCTCCACTGCTGGAGATCCGAGACTCCTTGCTCTTCTCCAGTAGCGAGCCACCAAGCGTAGCGCACTTGAGGATGGTCTGCATCATCTGGTTTTGCTTGAGCGGTTTGGAAAGGTATTCATCCATCTGGGCCTGAATACACTTCTCACGGTCTCCCAACATGGCGTGAGCCGTGAGTGCAATGATCGGAGTTCGCTGAAGTCCACTCTCCCTTTCGTACTCGCGAATCTTTCCGGTGGCTTCAAATCCGCCCATCACCGGCATTTGCACGTCCATGAGAATGACATCGTAGCGACGCGACTTCACAGCCTCCACGGCTTCCAAGCCATTGCCAACAACGAAGACGTTGTGATTGTGCTTTTGAAGAATCTTCATCGCAAGTTGTTGGTTCACGTCGTTGTCCTCAGCAAGAAGAATGTCGAAGGAACGAGAATTGTCGGTAGTGATCGGGGTTGAACGGCCTTCCAACGCTGGGAGCATCCCATTGCCTAGGTCGATGGGCTGGCATGGTGTGGTCATGTAAGAGCTTATGCCAAGATCCAAGGCAGACTTCAAGCTGACACAGACTAGAGGACAGACCAAGACGATCGGAATGTACTTGAATTCGTCGAAAGTACGCAGGATGCGAGCCGTATCGACCGAGTCAACAATGATGACATCGTACGCATGGCCGGATTCCTTTCCAGAAGGATCCTGGATCTCAGGCGGCGGGACATGCTCTTCGTTCCTGACAACCAACGGCTCCAAAGCGATCTGCTTAAGCATTTTCATGACATTAGCAGCCTGGGCTCCGTTCTTACCCTTGTCGATGAACAGAACCCGGTGGTCTCGATATGGCATGAGCTGAGAGGAGATGACGGTCAGGGACTGGTCTGCAAGTTTGACTACGCAGGTGAAGTGGAAGGTACTGCCATGGCCGTACTCGGAGGTGACCCAAACATCACCACCCATCAAGTTGACCAGGCGCTTGGAGATGGAAAGACCGAGACCGGTACCACCGAACCTCCGGGTGGTAGAGCCATCGGCCTGCTGGAAAGTGTCGAAGATCAAATCCAACTTGTCTTCTTCGATACCAATACCGGTATCAGAGACAGAGAATTCGAAAGCATACTCGTTGGTGGTGCATTGCTCCCGGTCGGATTTGCGAATCGTGAGTTTCACTTCTCCATGTTCGGTAAACTTGATGGCGTTACCGACCAAGTTGAGGATGATCTGGCGTAGACGGAATGGATCACCGATGACATAGTCCGGCACAGTGTTATCCACCTGGTATGTCAGACTCAAGAACTTCTCATTCGCCTTGACGGCCAAAGTCTTGAGCGCGTTGAAGACGGTGCCTCGCACGGTGAATGGAATGCTTTCAATCACCATCCGGTTTGCTTCGATCTTCGAGATATCAAGGATATCATCAATGATCGTGAGCAAACTATTGGCCAAGTTGTGCACGACGTTCAACATCTCACGTGTATACGGCTTCAAGTCATCCGTATCCAACGTCAGCTGCGTCATACCAATGATACCGTTCATGGGTGTTCGGATCTCGTGCGACATGTTGGCCAAGAACTCGGATTTGGTGCGGTTAGCAAGTTCGGCAGCCTCCCTGGCGGCAGTGTTTCGCTGAATACTGTCCCTCAAGTTGGAAACCATCTTGTTGATCTTGCGCTTCAACTCGTCCATTTCTCCCGAGGCATTGACGGTAATGAGCTTGGTGAAATCACCGTCGGTAGCTGCATCGGTAATTTCACCGAATGCTCGCACCTGAGATGTAAGATTCTCGGCCATCGTATTTACGTCCTCGGTGATTTCTTTCCACGTTCCTGCAATGCCTTCGACGTTGGCTTGCCCACCCATCTTGCCATCGACACCGACATCGCGAGCGACTTTCTTCAGTTCAGTGGCAAACTTGGCAAGTCGACCCACCATGTGGTTTATGGTGACCTTTAGTGTGAGAATTTCTCCCTGGGCGTGCACTTCGATCTTCTTGCTCAGATCACCCTTGGCAATAGCCTGCGTGACATCGGAAATACTTCGCACCTGAGACGTCAAATTTTGGGCCATGGTGTTGACGTTGTCGGTGAGATCTTTCCATTTTCCTTCCACATTGTCCACCTTGGCTTGACCACCAAGGGTACCATCTGTACCGACCTCTCGAGCGACCTTGCTGACTTCAAAGGCAAAGGTATTCAACCGGTCCACCATGCCGTTGATAGTGCTTTTAAGGTCTAGTATTTCACCTTGGACGTTGGCGGTCACCTTCTTCGTCAAGTCACCCTTGGCGACAGCGGTGGTGACATCGGCAATCTCTCGCACCTGAGTGGTCAGGTTGTTGGCCATTCGGTTGACATTTTCAGTCAAATCCTTCCAGGTGCCTTCAACGTCGTTCACCGTGGCTTGCCCTCCGAGTACACCGTCGGTACCGACCTCCTTGGCGATCTTGGTAACTTCCTGCGCGAATTGTCGTAGTTGGTCCACCATGGAATTGATAATGTTTTTGAGCTCCGCAATTTCTCCTCTACAGTTGGCTTGCACCTTCTGTGTGAGGTCACCTTTCGCGACGGCCTTGGTGACCGTGGCGATATCACGCACTTGCGTGGTGAGATTGTTGGCCATGGCGTTGACATTAACCGTGAGCTCGTTCCACATGCCCTGCACACCCTCGATCTGAGCTTGTCCACCTAGTACGCCTTCTGTACCGACGTCGCGCGCGACTCGCGTCACCTCCGTTGCAAATGTTCGAAGTTGGTCCACCATGGTGTTGATCGTCTGTTGCAGTTCCAAGATTTCACCCTGAGCACGGCTCTCAATCTTCTGACTGAGATCTCCATGGGCGACAGCAGTAGTCACAGCCGCGATTTCTCGCACCTGATCCGTCAAGTTCTTGGCCATAATGTTCACGTTTTCGGTAAGTTCCTTCCAAATACCATGGACGCCGGTAATCTGAGCTTGTCCTCCCAGGATGCCCTCCGTTCCGACCTCACGGGCGACTCGAGACACTTCGCTACCGAAAACTTGCAGTTGGTCCATCATAGTGTTGATCGTTCGTTTGAAAGTGGCGATTTCAGGGTCCATCTCTAGGGGGTGAATCTGTACCTTCATAGACAGATCACCGTTGGCGACCTGGGTGATGATACCACCGATTTCTCGTAAGGCTTTCTGGAAGGCCTCGTTGGCCTGTTGATGCTTGCGTAGTTCACGTTCCAAAAGAACGACGTCTTCGTTTTCGACCTTAGTCAAAGCACGGCGGGTGTGCTCTTCCTGCTTCTGCAACTCATCGCGAACCTGCGCAATAATGTCCTTCTGGAAGCTTATCTCCTCGGCCTGCTTCTGGACATGATTGCGGAGGAAGCTGATATCCTCCTCGCGGACGACGCGGGTGCGAGGCGCGCTCTCATCCTCCTCATCGGTTTCGTCTTCGTCAAGGTCTCCAGCCGGGGGCTCTTCGGGACCGGAGGGGCTCCGCTGCCGCCGATCTGGTTGATTCAAGTTTTGCTGCTGTGAAAGGCAATAAGAGTCAGAACCTTCACCGGACGACAAGCGATCCAGCCCAAAGGTCCACAAGAAATCAGGGTCCTTCTCGTTGGATCCGAAAGCAGACGGGATGGCCCGCTGGGGATTGTCGGGGAATTTGTGATGACTGACAGCTTGAAATTCCAGATGATGCACGCGCCGCATCAACGCCTCCAACTCGGCTTCGAAGGAAGCCTTTGCAGAGGTGGCTTCTCCAGGAAGATGAGAAAATTTCGTGCCGTTACTCGAAGGGAATTGAAAATCAAAAGGAGGTGATGAGGAGCCGGCGGCGGGCTCGTTTCTGGCTAGAGACTGCAGCACGGCCGTTGCGGCCACGAGAGTCTCGTCAGCCATCGTGCCCTAGGGCCGTTAGCGGATGAACATATAGGACTAAGCAGCGGCAATGTAAAAGAGTAGAGATGCCCGAAAGCCTAACGGGTTCTTGTGTCGGACCGAGGAATCCCAAGTGGAGGACGGACAAAAAGGGAGTCGGGAATGAAGGACCACGTACCAGGTTCCTGTCAAATGAGCGGCTTTGGGGTTTCTAGGGCGACATGGATAGCAGACAAGAAACGAGACGAGATGGAAAATCGACCCGACTCGGATGTTGACAGAGAAGCTTTAAGAGGAACGGGGACAGAAGGGAGAAGGGTGAAGCGCCCGGCAAGTGGTTATGTAAGCCTCGTCTTGTCTTTTGCGGGGGAATCCCGAAAGAACAGTGAAATGCCCAGAGAGTAGGAGTAGGAGAGTGTGAATTAGGGGGGTTGAAGATCGAGGCTATAGGATTGGAGTTAAAAGAGGTGGGTGGAGGGGGGCAAAGTTGGAAGAATTTTGAAAGGGGCGATGCGGAATTACTTTTTTATTTTCTGTTTTCTGTTTCCTGGTTTCTGAGTTGGAGGTGTTCGACTCGATGGGAATTGGTCACCCACTTACTTAGCCTTCCCCTACACCGAAGATTTCAACGTCTTCATCTTCTGCACTACGCCACCCGTTACTGTCCTTCTCGTTCGCTATTCGACTCTTAGCCCGATTACTCCGTACTCCGGAGCACGGACTGACCGAGATAGAGTTCGAAGAGGACCAAGGATCTACTCAGTAGGCTTCCTCTCCACACTCGTTTCATCTCTCGTGATTTTAACGTGGAAGTCCCTGGAGTTCTTTCCATTGTCCATAGTTCATGAACTCGATTGAAATGCTCCTATTATACATATCATGTCAATCCCGGCATGGTACAGTATGTATACTGGGTACTGTACATACTGGATGTTAGTGGATTAACCGGGTCCAAAGTGGGATCCAGTTGAACCTTAGTATCATCCACTCATATCGCACTCAGGAGGTTCGTTGTCTCGGGAGGATTTCGTGCCACAGACCCACCCTTTTTTGATTCCATTCGCTAAAGATTTTTTATGTGGCTGAGGTCCGGCGTCGTCCTAGCGCCTGTGGTACTCGTGCTATGTATTGTGTTCAAGTGGTCAAGCGGGTTTGGGTACAAGTCAACGGTGCCTGAGACTGTGTGCTATGTACGACTGAAGATCATAGTTCATTCAGGTTCGCCTTACTAACTACTCTCTCCGGTTGTAGACTTGTCCCATGGTGTAAACGGTTGAGCTTCATGGTCAAGGCGAGACAGCGCAGCGCTAGCAAAGCCCTAGCGCACCGCAAGTCACAGTAGCACGACGAGATGCAGGTTCATAGATAGTCATCACAATATCTAAAGAGAATTGGCCACCATCCGATCCGCTCGATAACTAAAATGAAGACATGACTATTAGGGCCGCACCTAATTGGCGGTAATTATAGAGTTGAACCATTTTCATAGATTGCTGGTTTATAGGCTTGAAGCAGGCGTTATGAGGCTTAAACCACCAGTGGAATTGGTGAAGATTCTGACCTCTGACTACGAACATAGCACGCCTGAGCGCCTGAGGCAGGCAACGGCGGGGAGAAACGGCGCAGATGGTCTCTGCGACCCGCCCTAAAGATATTTGGAAAGAGTCATTCGTAATTTTGGCGGCACCCGCAAGACCGATAACTCGCCCCCACGTACTGCTCAGCAAGTCGCCGAATCCCCAGGAAACGGCTGCAGCCATGGCGTCCGATTTGACAACTCCGATCCTGGACGCCCTGTCCGCGTCCGATGTGCCCATCCTCTCCAACGAAGCCTTCCCCTCCCACCCCTCATTGAATATCAAAAGTGCGCTGGACCGCTTGAGCTCGCGGCTGATGGTCGAGTATGAGACCAAAGAGAAGGATGTTATTGTTCTCACTCCCGAGGGTGAGACGATTGCGGCCAATGGCTCTCATGAGGCCAGGGTCTTTGACGCCGTTGTCAAGGCCATGGACGGACTGAAGATCACCGACTTGCCCGGAATCGTGGGCAAGGACAACGCCAAGGTTGGCCAGGGCAATGCGTTCAAGCGCGGATGGATCAAGAAGGACAATGACTTGCTGCGGGCCACCAGGGAGTCGATTGTGGACGAGACCCGCGAGCAGCTGCTCGCCGTTCAGAAGACCAAGTCTCTCGACGACTCGAAGGTACTTGCCGATCTCAAGCGGAGGAAGCTGATCTCTCTGTCCAAGGAATTTGCCTTTGTGATCTCCAAGGGCCCCAAGTATGCTCGGCAGCTCCAAAAGGAGGAGACCGATCTCACGGCCGAGATGATCGCCAACGGCTCCTGGAAGACCACCCACTTCAAGCCCTACAACTTCAACGCCAAGGGTGCTCCCACACCCGCCGGTGCTCTGCACCCACTCAACAAAGTGCGGCAGGAGTTCCGGAACATTTTCTTCGAGATGGGCTTCGAGGAGATGCCGACCAACCGCTTCGTGGAGACAGGTTTCTGGAACTTCGACGCTCTATTCGTTCCCCAGCAACACCCTGCCCGTGACCTCCAAGATACGTTCTACATCGCCGACCCTCTCACGGCTGACCCTCCGCGCGAGGATCCCCCCAACGATCCGCACCTATCCAAAGCCGTACAGCCCGCCGCCTCGGGGGCCACCACAGACAAGCCTCTCGACTACCAGCAATACTGGGACAATGTGCACGAGGTCCACGAGAAGGGCAAGTTTGGCTCCATCGGATACCGCTACCCCTGGAACCCGGACGAGTCACTGCGTCTAGTCCTCCGCACGCACACCACCTCCATCTCGGCGTACATGCTGCACAAGCTCGCCGCCAACCCGCGGCCAGCCCGCTTCTTCAGTATCGACCGTGTC
Organism: Penicillium decumbens; assembly: GCA_027569385.1. Taxonomy (NCBI): domain Eukaryota; kingdom Fungi; phylum Ascomycota; class Eurotiomycetes; order Eurotiales; family Aspergillaceae; genus Penicillium; species Penicillium decumbens. The sequence goes on from JAPDEZ010000013.1 coordinate 214,451, forward strand.
TTCCGTAACGAGGCTGTCGACGCCACTCACTTGGCCGAGTTCCACCAGATCGAGGGTGTCATTGCCGACTTTGGCCTGACCCTCGGTGGTCTGATTGGCTTCATGGAAGTCTTCTTCGCCAAGATGGGCATTCACAAGCTCCGCTTCAAGCCTGCTTACAACCCCTACACGGAACCCAGTATGGAGATTTTCGGCTACCATGAGGGTCTGGGCAAGTGGGTGGAAATCGGTAACAGTGGTATGTTCCGGCCTGAGATGCTCGAGTCGATGGGTATTCCCAAGGACATGAGAGTCTACGGCTGGGGGTTGAGTCTGGAGAGACCTACTATGATTAAGTGAGTACTACGGTTTTTCCTTGGAATATTCGTTCGGTCTACTAACGGGACTTCCCTTAGATACGGCGTCAGCAACATCCGTGAGCTTCTCGGCCACAAGGTCGACCTGAACTTCATTGAGAGCAACCCGGCCGTGCGCCTGGAGAAGGAGTAAGAAAATCGGTATCCTGATCTGGTCAGGTATGGATTGCATGAATTGTCAATAGAGCCAAAACTGTTTTTATCTGTGTCTTGCTTTGTGGAGGCTTCACTCAAATCACGAGTCCATGTGGAGACAACGTACAGCATATGATGGATGAGGAGAAATGAATCAAAAATTTCAATTAGATTTAACAACTACATCGAATCAGCGTAGTATGTAAATGATGGCAGTTAAGGACACGAGGCAGTTAAATAAACTATCATATAGCAACCGTATGGTAAATAGGAAGTCTACGTGAAGTCTACAGAAGCGATGTCCCACCCGTATCTGTGCCCCAGTGCATGGATCTCTGCAACAGTGGCTCTTCAGAAGGCGGGTTTTGGAAAATTAATTTTCGGCTGGATGTGCTTTGTCTACCTCCTCGCTCATGAAACGCAGACAGCGAAAACACAGACCGTGTAAACGATCCGGTTTTCGAGTCCGCTAGTGCGAGGAAGCCTTGATGTGCCGATTGATGCAAAGCAGAACGGGCAAAGACATGAAACGGAAAGAAAATTATTCTTTTTTTTTATTTTTGGGCATTCCATTTTTTGGCTTTTTGTTTTCATGGCCGCTGGGAGGGTTGCGAGAAGGGAAAACCCCCACTAGAAGAATCTATCGCAAAGGCGCGGAGGATTTGAAATAGGCGGTAATTGGAGAAAACCGGACCTATTAAGTCGTCGATTCCATTGCATTCCGATAGATAGGACAGTAGGAAAATCGGGCTTCTCCGAAGGTAAAAAAAAGTCTTTTAGGCCGAAGGAGACTATGTTAGTACACCTCCTCCCATTTTAAAATTCTTCGTAAACCAATTCCCGGACCTGAACCATCGAGCCCTATTTCATCTATCGCAGTATTAGTTAGTATCATTGTGCAGGATAGGAGAAAAGAGTTGGCTCACCATCATGACAACCCGTCAACACCCCAGTGTAAACCACATCCCAGTCAGGTAATTTACCGCTGGCTGGAAGCGGACCACACGTTCTTGAGGTAACCGTCACGCTGGGCGAGGCGGTTGAAGGAGTCGTCGCTCTCACCGCGGGCACGGATGAAACCGCAAAGGGCGTAGGTGTTGTTCTCGCCGGTGTAACGGCCGTTCTCGTCAACCTTGCCGACGGAGATCTGGACAGAGGCGTGGTCGTTGGCCTTGATGATGCGGTTGGTGGCGCTGCACTTGCGGGGCACGTAGCTGTCGAGGAGGGGACATGTTAGTTTTTTCATGTCCATTATTCCACATTGAAATGTTCCCTTCCAATCAAGGTAGTGTCGAGAACCCGGCTGCTTGAAACCAAATCGCACAAGTTTCATGAGTTCGTCGCTTTCTCATCCATTGTGACCGGCATTGGTCCTTCCATCTCTAGGTGCTTAGACAAAATCGTGGATTTGCGGATTGCGATCGTGGACAGCCAGGCTCAGGACACCGGATTGAATTGTTGCAGGGCGGAGGGGCTCAAGAACATACAGATCGACGATCTCTCCCTTCTCGTTCTCCATTTTGGCGGATTGGGTGTAAGAGGTTTTGACGGGCGACGGTGAGGTTGGAGGTGGAGGGTTTTTTGGTGGCCCGTGAAATCAAAGACCCAAATGATTTGTGTGGGTCATGTGATCTTTTGTCGAGGGCTCGCGTGGTTGGAAGGCGGTCAGCGTGGCTTTATCGCTTCTCGCATTGCGGGCCGTGGCAATAACGGTACTTCGGAGAATTTCCCATCTATGTACGTGAGGCTGGTGTAGATTGATCATGGAAAAGATTCTCTGTACAATTTAAAGATTACTGCGGCCTTCCTTTCCTTCCTGTAGGGCATCCCTTTTCCATGCCACGTTCACCTCTCTCACACTGCCCTTCTTAAACCGCACAAGGACGACCCGATCCGACTCGCCTCGTCTCCCAGATCCCTTCAACTCGAGTCCAGCGTCGTCCAGTGCTAGGACTGTCCGACCATCTTCGGTCATCTTGAGCATCTTGGGCGAAATACACTTATCCGTCCAAGCAGGCGACCCGGAGTGCACAAACTTGACCAGTGCTGCTCGGCGTTTCTCCATCTCTTCCATGGACGCGCCCGGTCGAGGTTCCTGGTCGAGGAAGTCCGATATCAGGTGTAGAAGCAGGAATTGAGGCGGAAAGAGAATGATCTCCCCACTCTGTGAGCGGCGAAGCCACTCTGAAGCCGGGAGGAACTGCGCCTCCGTAATCTCGATGCCACCATCGCTACTCGGGACTTGAATTTCTTCACGCTCGCCTTCAGCAGGGAGCTCCTCGAGCAGTTTCTTATCCACGTTGACTGGCAATGGCATGAAGTAGAGATACATTTGTGTTGTATACCTCTTTGGAACATTGGTCGGGGTAATCCAATGGGTAAAGGGAATCAGTTGGTCTTTTCAGAATTAGCCCGGAATCGATCCTTCAAGGAAGAGTGTGCCAACCAATATCTGGCTCCGCATTTGCATGCTGCTGTTTCAACCAGTCTGGGAATGAAACTTTGTTCTGGTGAATAAGTCGTCTGCCCTGTTCTCGGGTCTCCTCGTTGACGACCAGCATCTTTCCTGAATCCCGATCTTTCGCGAGCAATATGCCACTCTCCTCGAAAAGCTCCCGAATAGCTGCGCGCCGGTAGGCGGGAGCATCATCATGTACGGCATGGTCTTCGGGTGGTGGTATCGGCCCATCCTGGCTCGAAATATTTCCGCCCGGGAACACATGAGCTGAGGCGAAGGAGCTAGATGTCCCGACGCGGTGAAGAAGAAGGATTTCATTCTTTGGAGAGATCAGAATCACACTAAGCCTTTCGTTAGCGAGACTTTTCTTGAGGTGTAAGGTTGTGGCTGTCAATATCCCGAGGAAAACCACGGCTATAAGCGGCCAGGGGTGTAAATCAACTCATGCAACAACCAACCTTGAACTGGGCCGAGGAACAGCCGGTGCCTTCTGCTTGTCACCATATCCATTTCCACGGGGCATGTTGGCAAACTGGGCTGTCGATCCTGGGTTTGAATGGGCTGAATAGGTCCTGACAGAGGCCAGGTAACTACCCGACGGCAAAGGCCGAAAGCGTGCAATGCGAAGTGATGACCGATATTCTGGAATCCACGGGTTTAGAGAGTATCGTTGGGCCAATCTAGGTGCTAACGAATGACAGATGTATTCAGAGAGAATGGCAGACATTTCCCGAAGCTGTTTTATCTTTGGCCCGTGGTTATAGTCAAGGACAAGACCCGAGAGCCTAGGCTTATCCTTGTACCCCGCGTCCGCCTTGGCCCCATTCGCGCCGATAGCCGCAACCATGTGCTTCTACTTGTCTGCTTAATTTCTACAGATGCACAAATAGTGGAACAGTAGTATGCTCATTAATTGAAAAGCGTAACTCCTCAAATCGTAACTCCTACCCATATCGTACCCCATTTTTTATTTTCACCATATCATCGTGGAGAGAATCCCAAATCATATTCACAGTGGGAACGTTCATAGTTCAAAGAAGCCTGGATCTTACGAGTAAAGCTTCTTGTCGTAGCTGTGCAGACCGTGGACGTTGCCCTCGGTCTGAGCACTGGCGCTTCGCATCTCAAAGCGCACAGTGCCATTGTTGACACCGTCGTGCAGAGCGTCGAGGCTCTTAACACCCATGTCTTGCAGAGAGTGCTGGACACCGGCCACGAGGTAGGGGATGAATTTGGTGACGGACCCACGGTCGAGCACAGAGCCAGCGACACCCTGGGCGACCAGAACATTAGACTTCTCGGAGAAGTAGCGGGCAGTACCAGCATTGCTAGCCTTGCTGTCCTTGCCGCCACCGCCGGCCTTCCTGTCCTCCATGGCGGCGATACTGCCCATACCACGGTAGGCCTTGACGAGCTGACCCTCGTTGGAAACGAAGTACTCGCCGGGGGACTCGGTAGTACCGGCAAGGAGACCACCCATCATAACAGTGCTGGCACCCAGGGCCAGACCCTTGACGATGTGGCCAATGTTCTGGACACCACCGTCGGCGATACAGGGAACACCGAAGCGAGCGGCGAAAGAGGAGACGCTGCGAACGGCGGCGGCCTGGGGACGACCGACAGCCATGACCTCCTGGGTGATACAAGCGCTACCGCTGCCCATGCCAATTCTCAGGCCATCGGCACCGGCGGCAATCAAAGAAGCAGCCTGCTCGCGAGTGACAACGTTACCGGCGATAACGTCGATATCAGGGTGAGTCTTCTTGATATACTTGATCATCTCAATCTGGTACATGGAGTTACCCTGGCTGGAATCCAGGATGACGATGTCAAGACCAGCCTCAACAAGCAGCTTGAGGCGGTACTTGTCCTCCTCACGGGTGCCAACGGCAGCAGCACAGATCAGCTGCTTGGAGTCGGGGAGCTTGGAAGCCAGGGGGTAGTGGAGGTTCTTCATCAAGTCCGAGCGAGAAAGCAAGGAGACAATGTTGCCAGCCTCATCGACAATGGGGAGCTTGCCCTTCTTGGACCGGCGGAGGACCTCGTTGGCCTCGGCCAGAGTGGTGCCAGCGGGAGCAGTGACGAGATCAGTGGCCATGATGGCAGTGACGGGCTCGTCAAGATTGTGGTGGAACTGGATGTCACGAGAGGTGACCATACCAACCAGCTTGGACTTGAGGGTTCCGTTCTCTGTCGTAACGCAGTTGAGTTAGCATTCATGTCAAACAGCCATTGTGTGGGCATGGTATGTGATGAAGTAAGCGATCAGTTGAGAATCGTTTCTCTACAGCGCAACTCTCGTTGCTCCAGTGGAACGAAAGTTATATAGAAAAGATGGAAAATCATCATGCAAAGGTGAAGATGGGATTGAAATAAGGGAAAACGCAATCGGCTTACCAGTGACAGGGAAGCCACCGAAACCCCACTTGGCCTTCAGCTCCTTGGCCTCACCAACGGTGGCCTTGGGGGAGATAACAACAGGGTCCAGGATGAAGCCGTTCTCGTATCTCTTGACCTTGCGGACCATCTCCGCCTGGTCCTCGGGGGCACAGTTGTGGTGGATAACACCCAGACCACCAAGCAGAGCCATGTGGATGGCCATGTTGTGCTCGGTGACAGTGTCCATGGGAGACGAGAGCAGGGGAGCCTTCAGCGAAATACGCTTGGTCACAGGGGTATCAAGGGTAACATCAGAGGCAGGAAAGCCTAGGTTTTGGATGTTATTAAGATGGCCACAGATTTATCCCCGAAGCGTGATCGGCTTACCGATGTAACCGGGCAGAACCAAGAAGTCGTTGTAGGTCAGGGCACCGTGCTTGTCGGAGTCAAGAAGAGTGTCCACATCCAAGCCATCCGGGGTGGTGTAGGTCTTCGCGACCTCGAGGGCCTTGGTATAGTCCTCGATCTCAGCCTTCATGGCGGCACCGGGCGCGGCCTCCTTGCGGGTGATAGGCATAATTATTAGAAAGAAGGGATCAGAGATCCCAGAAAGTGATAGGGTATAGAAGGCAGAAGAGGATCAATCAACAGAAAGGAAACAATCTGTTGATGGAGAGAGACCAGCTTTCCCAAAGAAAAGAAAAGAAAAGAAAAAGTTCGACGAAGAGTTCCAGCTTTTTTTTTTTCCCGGCACGAAGGGGGCCTTACCGCATTGGGGGTAGCGTACTTTTTTCGCATTTATGCGCCCTGATTGGCCTGATAAACGAGATTTTCGGGCGGTGAGAATGTGCTGCTTAGCAATCATGACTTGAAGTCCGAGTTTAACTATCTTACGTGCCTAAGATATATCCGAGAAGCGGCCGATGTGATAGTCTTTGTTACGGAGTATATATACCTCGATTCTTCGTTCTTATAATGCCCTTGCCCTTTATTTCGTGTTATCGTAACGATGAAAAGAACCTAAGACCTATATTCCGCCCACCTGTAACTACATCTCCATAATCAGACCAAAGAGACCTTGAATTTCATTTTGAATCACCTACTTTGAAGCGTAGCAAAACAAGTCATTCAGGTCTTCTATGGGGACTTATCCTTATACCTAGATTACCTCGGGATGCTTCGTAGGTTTCTGGGTATTGACAGCTCTCAGCTTATTGGTTGTTAAAGTCTCTGTCCACAGCATCACTGGTACATCTTCCGTGGCGCCTTTCGAGATTCATTCATGATGATCGATTAGGGTGCAACTAAAAGTACTATCATCGGCTTCACCAAATGCCCGGCAACACGCTTAATCCCTAAGGGCATTCGAGTCAATCGCATGGCGTAAGCCATTTCCTGACTCATCCACCGGCACAATCACCAAGTGGCTGACCTATACGATGCGTGGAGTTCTGGAGCTATTTATGCGAAGCAGATAAAGAAATGGGTGGGAAGGCACCCCTGGGTCGACCAGGTGAGCCCAGCGAAGTTATGACCACTTTTGCGTTTCTAGTTAGCGTAGATGCTACCGCTTCATTTAAGTCGTCGAAGCATAGCATAGCGTGACCTTCGAAAGCTTAATGAACAAGGAGATAGACAGGTCATGCATCGTTATGCACCAGGTGGTTGAAGGACAACATTCTTGCATTCCAGTCTCTGGTTTGAGGCTCAACTTTCCAGGCTTTAGCGACTGTAGTGTCTGCATGTCACTCGTAGTAGACCTCAATGCAACTAAACATGTCTTATGATTAGTACAATAGCCATGGTTCCGCCCCATTTAAAGCCTTATCCCATCCGTTCTCATTCTGCCATATGGCAATGCTCTCCACCTCTTCCTTGCCCAGCTTGAGTCCATTATACAAATGCTTTGAGTTGTTCAGCGAAATGCTACTGTTTTCTAAGGTCGGGGTAGCCGTATAACTCACTGGGAACAAACCCTCTCCCGGCCGGGGCCCGCACACTTTACCGTCTGGTGACTCCCAGCGAATATCTTGGACCACTCGCTCGTACTCGATGCGCAAAACGTACACGACCGGCTCGTCTTTGAAGAAGTGCTTCAACGTATTCTCCACCTGGTGTGCCGTGGAGAGGTGGATGAATCCCGAGGTTTTGTCGAGCTCGCTGACCGGCAGGCGCTCGGGGATCGGCTCACGGATGGGCGCGTTGGAGGCAACGATTTTGTAGACATAACGAGGTTGGGTATCAAGAGCTATCATTATGGCGATGCAGGGAAGTTGTAGCTGGTAGGGAGTGCGAGGTAGAAAGAGTCCTGGCGGGTTCGCGATTAGCATGTCATTATTCTCGGTTGGCGGGGTCGACGGTTTGACCGGCAATATTAGAAATCACGCACTACGGGATATTGAAACTTCTGGTGGGCTCTTAGTGCTGTGATATGGATTGTAGAGACTTTCTTCTTAGTTTCGAAGATAAAACTGATGGTACTCACACCTAGGCATCAATATCGTTTCTATGCTCTGGTGGGGGACATTAGGTGATAAGCTTTCTACAAGGTTGAAATGATGTCAAACGACATGTTAGGCACGGGGTGAATCCATGCTATGACCCAGTAAGAGGCTATCTGTTGTTTGTATCCCAGGTAGAGCTTGCATTGCAGCGCACTAGGGCTGCAGCAGCTTCTTGTAGGCCAGGTCCGTTTGAGAAGATCTTCGAGATCGTCTGAGAGGTCGCCAAGTGACAGTTGCGAAAAATTGTCTTAATCATTGTCTACAGTGTCATTCTGAAATATTCCGAGGATAGCAATGCTCTTATAGCAGAAGTATAACACCCAACATGAACAGTAGGAATGGGGTATTCATGTGATGGTCGCACAAAACTACGGAACCCTTAAAGAGGTTCAATGTCTCGGGTTACTTGTTCGAAGGGCGGTTACAACTTCCTAAGTTGAGTCTCGAGGAAATATTTCTACGCCTTTCATCGGTACAAGCGAGCCACTGCGGGGGTCCTTCTGGGTCGCCTTCCACAAGTCCTGCATGGAGACCTCATCGGCGTGCCAAAGTCGGGAGTAATAAAATTGTGGATAAGCTGCTGGAGGCGAACATCGGCCAATATATCCAGAGTATCCTCGAAGGCCCCTTTTCGTCGAAGGTAAGTTTTCCACAATAGCAGCTCTATAACAAGTCAATCCCACAGAAAGTTAACATCCTAGGTAATTGAGCGGCCTTCTTTGAGAGATCTTGCTTATTCGAGCTCGTTGGAGCTATAGCAGTAATGATTGCGACTTGAATTGCAATTTCAAGAAAGCCCAGAAGCCGAATGCGATCCTCTGCACTGAGAGTCGAGGGGTTGTTTTTCAATTCTTGAAAGGTCGCGAGCAGGGAGTAGCATCATCCAAATTCCGCAGAACGTGGACAAAAGCAGAGAATAGGCGTTCCATAATCCGCTTAGAGATCGGATAACCCTGATATATGTCTTGGAGGCTCCTGGGCGGATATAAATCAGGATTTAACTATTCACCAGGTAGGGCGGGTTCTGTCCGCCGCTGAATCGATCTCAGCCACACCTACCAGGACTGCCGCTATCCTCCCTGTTTGACAGACCAAATGCACTCTTCAGCAAGATAATGATGAGGGCCCGGGCGAGAAATAAAAGAACGAAGTGATAGTAGCCGAGCAAGTTCTAAAAACCTCGTGTTACCATGGGCAAGCGACACGTGACCCACGGCAACTGATCGACGATCACACCAATCCGGATCGGGAGGTTTGTTTACAGGGTGCGAAGATCCCTGTTCGCTCCTGCCTTCTCCCCCACCGTCAACAAGAATTCAATCATCGGAGGATCCTGCTGGATCCGCACACTCTACACCTTTTCGCCTTCCGCTACACACTTCACCTGACCTGGCGACTGCCCTCCCCCGAAACTACACGTTCACCGACTTCGTCGCTCCTGTGCGCGCTCCTCGGGTCTCACATTCCAAGTAGCATTGATCCGAAACACAGTCAATAATCTTTCGAAGCCCGGACCAACATAACATCCTGCTTCTGCTTGCGAAGCAGGCATGCGGTCAATCGAGAACGGGACTCTCTCTCCGGTTTTCGCATTCCCCTCGCGACGGTAATGGTAATGTCGACTCAATTTCCATCATTTAAGCGGGCCCATACGGATCTCCCGGCGCAGTCATCCAGTCCGCTACGAAACGGGTCAACCGCGTCCACAAACTCTTCAGCATACTCCATTGCGTCAAGCTCCTTTGCTCCGAGTCGAACAAGCACAGTCTCATCCAATGCGTCGGTCCAGAGCCACCTAGGACATCGCCGAGGGAAGAGTGAAGCCAGCTCCGGCAACATGAACGCGACTGGCCAGGGAAACTGGGTGAATGCTGGATCGGCATACGAGAACATTCGCCGGTCCCTACGGCCTTTGCAACAGGCACCGAACATTACCCCGTCTGCTCCGACCGGCGCGTATCGACACTCGCGTAGCAACACCATTGATGAACACCAGTTCAGCAAGGCACATCGGTCCAGTACTCCCGAATCGCATCGTGTTCACTTCAAGGAAAATGAATCGCCTCGTTATAAATCACCCGTGCTCGAACCTCAAACACCTCCCCATGGCGCTTCACCTCATCACTGGTCTCCCACTCCAGCTCCAGGATCGTCACGCCCCTCCTCACCCCAAAAGCCGCTCTCCAACAGTCCTCGCCCTCCACCGCTGACCGCTGCTCTATCTGTACCTGAGCTCGAAACGTTCCAAAAATCAGCGACAGGCCACCTCAGAACGCTCTCAAAGATTGCCCAGTCCGGTGAGACAGAGGAATTTCAATTCAACAAAGCGACACCTTCTGTTGTTGGCTTACAAGGACGGCGGCGGTTGAAGCGTGCGGACTCGGTTGCTGGGAGAAATGGCGCGAGATCACCAGAAAAGCCTAAGGTGTCCTCATGGGCTGCAGGCAATTGGATGGATCAGCAACGGCAATTCCTGCAAGCCTACGAATACTTGTGTCACATTGGAGAGGCCAAAGAGTGGATCGAACAGGTCATCGAAAAGCAGATTCCTCCAATTGTTCAGCTGGAGGAAGCTTTGCGAGATGGCGTTACGCTCGCGGAGGTAGTGCAGGCAATGTACCCGAACCGACCTCTGCGCATCTTTCGGAACGCAAAGTTGCAGTACCGCCATTCAGACAACATCGCCCTCTTCTTCCGCTTCCTAGACGAAATCGACTTGCCTGAACTGTTCCGATTCGAGCTTATTGACCTCTACGAGAAGAAGAATATCCCCAAAGTCATCCATTGCATTCACGCCCTGTCTTGGTTGCTTTTCAAGAATGGAATGCTCAACTTCCGCATGGGCAACCTGGTTGGTCAACTCGAGTTCGAGCACCACGAGCTCGAGAAAACCCAGAAGGGTCTTGACAAAGCAGGCGTTAGCATGCCGAGCTTTGCGGGCATGGCTGCGAATTTCGGCGCCGAGCCTGAACCCGAACCGGAACCCGTCGAATCGGAAGAGGAACGCATCGAGCGTGAGCTGCATGAGAATGAGTCCTCAATTCAGGATTTCCAGGCTCAAATCATGGGCGCAATGCTGCGCTTGAAACTTGGGAACACGATGAATGACCTCTGGGACTTTGAGCCTCTGCTGATCGAGCTACAGTCGCGCTTGCGTGGAGACTGGGCACGACAAATCAGCTCGTATCGACTCAGCATGCGCCAGTTTGCCATCCAGCTTCAGGCAGTTAGCCGTGGCTTTATTGTGCGCCATCGTCAGCAAGGAGAAATGCAATGGCGAAAGGCCCAAGAATGCGATATTCTGGAACTGCAAAGCCTCATCCGTGCTTCGAAGGTGCGATCTCAAACAAGCAACCTGCAATTGTGCTTCCGAAAAGAAGAGCATGGAATCAAGCAGTTCCAGGCTGCCCTCCGGGGTGCATTACTGCGCAAGGATGTTACCGATCAATACGAACAAACTAGATACACCGAAAACGATGTTACAACTCTCCAGGCTGCCATTCGGGGTGCATTACTGCGCAAGGACGTTGCCGACCAATACGAAGAAACTCGATATGCTGAACACGATGTTACAACCCTCCAGGCAGTGATCAGAGGTTCTTTGCAACGAAAGCAAATGAGTATACAATCGCAAGCCGTTGATGAAGCCAGTAACTCTGTCGGGTCGCTGCAGGCAGCGATTAGAGGAACCGTTGCTCGCCAACGCATTTCCCAAATCAAGGCATCCCTCCACAATGAAGCACCTGCCATCATATCACTCCAGTCCTTCGCTAGGGCTATAACGACCAGGAAACAGCAATCACAGCTTGTGAATGCTCTCAAACTTACGGAGAACGGATGCAGTCAGTTGCAAGCACTCGTGCGAGGTGCTGTTTTGAGAAAGGACAACTCAGCTCTTCGTGCTGAGCTGGCCCAGCATACCTCAACCGTGACCAGCCTACAGGGCATGCTCAGGGGCAGCGCCATGAGGCGATTCTTGGAGTCGCAGCGAGCTGCGCTCATGAGCCAAGAGCGTACCATCTTGGACTTGCAGTCAAGGGCCCGTGCTATTATTCTGCGCAAGCATTTGGACGCCGACCAACAAGCTCTCCAAGAAGAAGAACACTCCATTGTGGACCTCCAAGCTCTTGCGCGCGCAGCCATTTCCCGAATCGAAGTTGGCAGCGTCCTTGCCCGTCTCGAAGAACATGAAGAGGAAGCTGTGCAACTCCAAGCACTGGCTCGCGCAATGATTGTTCGGGTCGAAGTTAGCCACATGCTGGCTGATCTTGAAGATGATGAGGATATCATCACCGATTTCCAATCAAGGATCAGAGGAAATATCATTCGGAACCGCTTTGAGGAGAGGCGTCGCCACTACAACGAGAACATGGAGAAAGTCATCAAGGCTCAGAGTGTCATCAGGGGCCGGATTCAGGGTCAGGCTTACAAGAGTTTGACAAGCGGCAAGAATCCACCTGTTGGAACGGTCAAAGGCTTTGTGCATCTTCTCAACGACAGTGACTTTGACTTTGATGAAGAGATTGAGTTTGAGCGTCTGCGAAAGCTCGTGGTTCAGCAAGTTCGGCAAAATGAAGAGGCGGAGCAGTATATCAGCCAGCTGGATATCAAGATTGCCCTTCTCGTGAAGAACAAAATCACGCTCGATGAAGTTGTCAAGCATCAGAAGCATTTTGGAGGACACATTGGCAACCTGTTGTCTAACACCGAGATTTCCTCTAAAGACCCATATGATCTCAAGGCTTTAAACAAGACGTCGAGGAGGAAGTTGGACCAGTACCAGGTCTTTTTCTTCCTCCTTCAAACTCAATCCCAGTACCTTGCCCGTCTGTTCCGTCGACTCCGTGAGATCAATACTTCGGACAAGGAATATGAGAGGATCAGGCTCCTGATGATGGGTCTATTCGGATACTCGCAGAAACGACGTGAAGAGTACTACCTCGTCAAGCTTATCGCTCGCTCTGCCAAGGAGGATATCGAGCACTTTGCCTCCCTTCCCGAGTACCTGCGCTCCACTTCCTTCTGGAACAAACTCTTCAGCTCATATGCCAAGTCACCCCGAGACCGAAAGTTCATGCGGGATGTTATGGGTACCATGATAAAGGAGTCTATCATCGGGAACCCGGAGCTTGACCTTGAGAGCGACCCGATCCAGATCTACCGCTCTTCCATCAACAATGAAGAGCTCCGCACAGGTCAACGTAGCCGTCGCCCGGCAGATCTTCCCCGGGAAGAAGCGATCAGGGATCCTGAAACTCGCGAGACCTTTATTCAGCATTTGCAAGATCTGCGCGATCTCGCAGATCAGTTTTTCGCCGCCTTTGAGGACTTCCTGTATAGGATGCCTTTCGGTACCAGATATCTTGCCCAGCAAATGTACGAGAATCTCCTCGCGCGGTTCTCGAACGAGGACCCTGGGTTTATCCTCCAGACGGTCGGCCATTGGGTCTGGAAAAATTATTTCCAACCTGCTATGCTCGAGCCAGAGAAATACGGCGTTACGGACCGGGGCTTGACCCAAGAGCAAAAGAGAAACCTCAGTGAGATCGCCAAGGTGGTTGCGCAGGTCGCCTCCGGAAGACTCTTTGGAGCAGAGAATGTCTATCTCCAACCTCTCAACTCCTACATCGGCGAGTCAATACAACGCTTAGGCCGCATCTGGGGCCAAGGTAAGTTTCTCTCTGTTCCTTTTCCTACCCCCCTCTTTTCTGGTGCTAACTTGAAGTAGTCGTCTCGGTTCAAGATGCGGAGTCCTACTTTGACATTGATGAGTTCAACGATCTCTACGCCAAGGCCAAACCGACTTTGTATATCAAAATGTCCGATATCTTCTCCATTCACCAACTTGTGGCCTCGGAGATCGACTTCATATGCCAGAACCCCGATGACATCCTCAAACAGTTTGTGCGAGAGCTTGGCAATGTGAAGCGCAACGAGAGCGAGTTGATGAGCGTCAGCACTACTGAGATCAATCTCACGCTAAACCCGAAACTGGCTCAGATGGAGGGTAGGAGACTCCGTAGAATTCCGTCATTCATCAACATCCGCTAATTCATAGCACAGATCCAGAGGCAGAGGTCAAGGCACTCTTCATGGAGACCAAGCGATGCATCCTCTACATCATCCGAGTTCAAACTGGCGCCAACCTGATGGACATAATGGTGAAACTACCAAGTGACGAAGATGAAGAGAGGTGGCAGACATTGGTGCGAGAGGAACTGCATACAAACAATCCTCGACGTGGTGCCTACGGCGAGGCCAGTACTCTGATTGACATCGGCTCAATGACCTATTCGGAGCTCAAAGGCACCGCTCTGGAAAACATCCTTCGCCTTGAGCAGGCCGGCAAAATCTCTCGGCACAACCACTACCAGGATCTCCTGAATGCCATTGCCATTGACATCCGCACAAAACACCGTCGGCGAGTCCAACGAGAGCGTGAGTTGGAGGGTGCACGGCTGACATCCATTCGCCTCAACGACCAAGCCCTCTACCTGGATCAGCAGCTCAAAACCTACAACGACTACATTGAGCAGGCCATGATTACGCTCCAGAACAAGAAGGGAAAGAAGCGGTTCCTGATGCCTTTTACCAAGCAATGGGACCACCAACGAGAACTTCAGAAATCGGGCAAGGTGTTCAAGTTTGGGTCCTACAAGTACTCTGCTCGCACTCTGGCCGACCGAGGTGTCTTGGTTTCTTGGAAGGGCTACACTGAGCGGCAATGGGACCGCGTCGACTTGACCATCTCCAGTAATGAAGTTGGAGTATTCACCATTGATGGCAGCAGTGGCAACATGATGGTCCCCGGTGCCAATGCGCAGATTCCTTTGGATGACTTGCTGCAGGCCCAGTTCAACAACACACAATTCATGGACTTCTTTGAGGGCCAGATGCGTGTCAACGTTAACCTATTTTTGCATTTGATTATGAAGAAGTTTTACAACGAATGAGCTTTATGTTGATGGACATGACGAAGAATGATTCGGATGGGCATTCCTAGTATTATTCTTTACTGTTTACCTGTTTTCCTCTTTTCCTCTCTTCCTCTTTTCCTCTTTTCCTCTTTTCCTGTTTCACTTTTTTCCTTTTTGTTTAGATACCTAGGGTATTGTTTTCTTTTTTTTTTTTTTTTTTTCCTGCGATTTTGATAGCGATAGCGCCTCGGTTTATACGGGCACCTGAATGATATGTACACATGTGATAATATCAATCCGTTCCATAACTGAAACTTGTAGGCGTTGGTGGCGAAGAAATGAAGTTATACAACTTGTTGCCGGGGTCAGGGGCTGCCACGTGACCGCGTGGCGCCTGGAAATCCGGCAGCTGGAAACCGGCCAACTTTCCCCCCAAGGACAACTTTCCTCTTGCTCCGCAACCCCGGCGGGCTTCGATTCAGTGTCTTTGACTTCCAGTCGTTCGAAGTATCTGATATTGCTCAGCACTCCTCCCGTTCCCCGTTGTTTCCCATTCCGCCAGACCGCAGTCCACCCCTCGCCATGGACTTCTCCAAGATCCAAGAGCAGGTCAGCAACTTGACCTTGTATGACATCAAGGCCGGAGTTCGCAAGGTGCAAAATGGTATGTTATGATCCCTCATGCCTATTCATGTTGCGGTTCCAAGCGACTTGCGTTTGTCTCGCAATCCCCGAAACCGGGCTGACCGCTCCGTCATAGCCGTCATGAACTATACCGAGATGGAGGCCAAGGTTTGTACCCAACCACGAACCCTCTGCGCGCAACCATCCTGCAACCACGAATACGATCCCACAATACGAAAACTTCTAGAAACATGACTCAAAAGCTTACTATTGCGGGCTAGGTCCGAGAAGCTACAAACAATGAACCCTGGGGTGCCTCAACCACGTTGATGCAAGAGATCGCCAATGGCACACACAGCTAGTCAGTGACGCTTTCGTCCCAAGTCCAATTGCACTGCGCGCATACTTATACTATTTACTGCAGCCAATTGCTCAATGAGATCATGCCTATTCTCTACAAGCGGTTCACCGACAAGGCTGCAGAAGAATGGCGACAGATTTACAAGGTATGGGAGGGTTGCGCTTCATTTACAACATTTCATTGTTCTAATATAGGTCTCTTTGCGAATCATAGAGTCTGCAGCTTCTCGAATTCCTCGTCAAGAATGGATCGGAGCGGGTGGTCGACGACGCAAGGTCTCACATGTCACTGTTGCGGATGCTGCGGCAATTTCACTTCATTGATCAGAACGGCAAGGATCAGGGTATCAACGTCCGTAACCGGTCTTCGGAGTTGGTGAAGTTGTTGGGTGATGTGGACCAGATTCGCACAGAACGCAAAAAGGCCAGGGCGAATCGGAACAAGTTCGGGGGATTCGAGGGTGGCATAGGTGTTGGAGGAAGATCTTCTAGCTCCGGCCGCTACGGTGGCTTCGGAAGCGACAGCATGGGATATGGTGGATACAGTGGAGGCGTGTATGGCGATGGCGGAGGGTTTGGTGGCGCTACCAATGATGGTGACTTCCAGGACAGCAGCAGTCGCCGGGGCAACCGCTTTGAGGAATACGACGAGTACGACGAGGGAGAAGTCAGTGTACCACGGCGTGAGCCTGCGTCTAGCGCGAAGAGGGAACCCAAGAAGCCGGAGCCGGCACCTGTGGTGGACCTCTTTGATTTCGGTGACGATGAGCCTACAACTACCACCACTTCCACCGCTGCCGGTAAGCAACCCGCTGGCAGCGCACTGAACATGCCGGACTCGACCCCCGACGATGACGAGTTCGACGACTTCCAATCCGCCACACCGGCGCCCTCTGCGCCAGCCTCGAACCAATTCGGCATTGCGCCTCCCGCCTCCACCGCCAGCACAACCTCTAGCACCCAGTTCGTGGCACCCGTACCCGTCTCGGCCTCGCAGGGCAACAACATCAATGGCATTGTCGGCTTCACATCGGCGACTCCCACCCCGTCCTTCAGCTCAATGACCTCGCCCGTGTCGCAGACCGCCTCTTTCCAGCAGCCTATGGCCCCGAAGCCCTCAGGCTACCAAGGCGTAACACCAAACTACTTCACTTCTGTGAACACCAACACCCAGTCCTTCTCCTCGCACGCCGCCACGTCTTCCGTCTCCTCCACGGCCTCTCCCATCGCCAATAGCAAGCCTACCAGCACAGCAGCCAAGAAGCCCTCCGGCGACGCCTTCGGCTCCCTCTGGTCTTCTGCGAGCGCCAGTGCCGGCATCCAAAAGTCCAACAGCAACGCAAACAAGGGCCCCAACCTCGCCAGCATGGCCAAAGAGAAGGCTAGCGCCGGTATCTGGGGTGCACCTGCTTCGTCTGGCAGTGCCTCACCCGCCCAGTCTCAGCAGAAGCAGGGCAGCTCCGCATTCGACTTGCTCGGTTGAACTTGGTACCATTCCTCTACCCCATTCGCTTGTTACTGAGTATATTCCAATGGATTCGGCATATACTGTGTGGTCTATGGAAACTTCATTTTAGCAGAGCTGTTTCTGAAAATTTCCTTTTCTCTTTCTCATTGGCAATATCTCATCTCTCGCGCCATCTCCTAGTAAAATGCCCGATGTTTGTTACTCCTATTATCCTTGTCATGTCTTGAAACCTCTATTCTTCGAACCCATTTCAACGAGTTATACGAGGTACAGTTAATAAAGCATTCAATTCACTCTTGCGAGCATAGACTAGAACACGTGTGGGCCCAGGACCAATAGAATTGAGCTTGGTGGGGACTGTATCAGCAGATAAGTTGGGGAAGTGGGGCTCTCTCACTTCTCCCTTATATCTTAGTAAATTGTCATCTTTAGCACCGCTCCTCCACTGTGGCCTAGTGGGAATTAGCCTGGCACCCCGATCCAAGGAATTCCCACTGTCGCGGGTTCGAATCCTGATGGGAGCTCTATTAATGGCTGGAAAGCGGATAATAGAGTCAGGAACCATCACTGAGATTGGACTCCGACGGTCCTCTTCTTCTTTTTTGCTTTTTCCCTTTTTTGACCCTCTCTGATACTTGAATTATCCAAACAGTCTTGACAGGACCCAAGGACATGCAAGTATTTAAAATCATATCCTGGTCCTCGCAGTAGGGACATGGTCTCTAGGCCGGGTGAAGCAGGTAGAGCGAATGGTGGAAGTGGATCGAGGATTCTGAGACTAATTTACGGTCTAAAATATTGAAACCAAGCTGTAGTGTTAATGGGCATTACGCTGATGCTAATTGGTGCTAGGACAACGCCTGCGCTGAAGGAAGCTAAATACATGTGCAAGAAGCAGAGAAGAGGCCGGAGATGAACAATTGTATGACAGAACACAGAACATGAATTTGTGAAGGGTGGAAGTGCGCCCGTCTAGGAGACAACCAAGCAATCTCTAGCGCACGGTTTTCCCTCAGATAGAATGTAAGAGTCGGGATATCAAAAGTGAAAGTGTAGTAGGATTCATCAGTCGGGTATGGGGCGGAGCGTTTTTGGGTTAGGAGTAGTCGGTTTTGACCATGTGAAGCGATTGTAGGTGATCCTGAGAACGATGGGTTGGTTTGGCCGGTGATTTGTGGGCCAGTATCCTCTGGGTCTTCTCGTTTTCTTTCCTTGAATGATGCAGTTATCGACCAGATGGCAGTGGATGCCCATCGATGGAAGGCAAGGCAGAGTGACTATGCGCTTCTTTGAAAGTCCCTATCCTGCGGATGAAGGGAAGACAAAGACCATCGCCAGCCGACTTCAGCGACATCAGATGTCTCGAGAAGCCGAGTCATGCTGGTGCTGCCAACGTGTGCTCTTGATCGAGTGAAGCCGCTTCATGGACGTTGAAAAGGGGGTTCAGGTCTTGGTCAACATGCTAGAGCGTTTGCCAGCATCACCAGCCGTTTTCCCGGTCTCTGATGTGGCGTTGGACTCATGGGTGCCACCAACACCATTGATGTCCTGGTGGTCCTCCTGAGCGGGCGTCGAAGTATGGCTGTCTTCAGTGGCATCCAGGCTGATGGATCCGCTGCTATCTGTGATATCTGGGCCGGGCTCCCCGTTCAACGAGGTCAGTCCTCCTTCAATGTCCCGCAGAAGCCGCACGAATTCCTCTGGCACGAGACCGTTCTCCCCGGTCTTTGGGTCTTCTGCAACCAGCCAGCCTTGGCCGTGCCGGTAAGAGACGTAGATCACCTGGCCCTCTGTAAGGGGGAGCTCGTTCTCGTGTTCGCGGGTAAAGTCAAAGAGTGCCACGGCCTTGCCATGCATCTCTTCGTCAGGGCAGCCGACGGCAAATTGGTAGTCATTTGAATATCGGTTCCCGTTCTCTGACTCGAAACCTGCATCTGGTGCATAGGATTGCTGACCGCCATACATGTACGAGTATCGCCCTTCGTTTGCGGGGATTGTGACGTACTCGCCGCCGGGTCCATCCCCCACCGCATCATCACCGTTGACATAGTATGTCTCACTGCCGTCAGGGTTTAATCCCACAAATGTGCCGCGTTCCACTTGCCCGGTACCCAACATGCCATTCTCGTCTACCATGCTGTTCAAGCCCGCATTCGACTTCTGGCGCTGGCGCGACGTAGTCACCACGGGACTGTGCAAATCCTCATCTTCACTGTATGGAGGGCCATCTCCAAAGGACATGGCAGGAAGTTGCTGATGACCATGGCCCTGGCCACTCTCTGTACTCCACGGGCCTGTGGCCCACGGTCCCTTCGAAGTGTCCCACGAGGGTGGTGGATCGGACAATCGGCGGTATTCACTCGCTGGCGTGGACACTTCCGAGGCACGTGGAGGCGGTGGTCCATAATGCAGAGGATGGATCGGGGGGTAGGCAAAGTCTCGCACCAGAGCGTAGGGAAGACTAGAATGGAATATGGGGAACACGTGGGAGCCCGGGCGCGAGCGATTCTGGGAGAAGGAGGAGACGTTGGAGTACATGGACAGCCGGTCCTTCGCACTTGGTGACTGCTTCATTGTGCCATCCGTGCGGATGGGCGGCAGCACCGTCAGGTTGTTCGGCGAAACCGGTTCGGACATCTTGGACAACAAGGTATTGATCCCAAGTGGGCGAGATTGAGAATGGAAAGTGTCGATTTGAGTCTTCGCGTCGCCGTGACTATTTTTGCATTGCGATTGGTGGCGCGCCAACGGTATCCCACTTGCGACTGAAGCTAGCCGTGGAGAGGTCAAGGGGGCCACAGTGCAGCAACCACCGAGAAGACAGTGACCGAACACGCTGTACACAACCTTCCGTAGTCCAACAAGAGTAGAGGTGTGTATATGACCCAGATCCAATGGGGCGTGGAGGATTCCCGACGGTGGAGGGCTCGGGGATTGGCAAAACTGGAGGAGGGGAAGAGGGTTCAAGGGCGCCGGACGGGGCCACCGAATGACGGGACCGGAAGGTAAGAGCGGACCCCTGGTGAATGAGGTCAAGACAGTTCTTCAGGTGCGAGGTGCCAAGGGTACCCTGATCGGAACGTTGTTGTTCCAGACGTTGTCCCGCAGTTGAAAGCGTCTATAATTAGATTCTGTGATTGCAGACTGTCAGATATAAATGCACCGCAGGCACAGCGCTTAGAAAAATGAGATAGGCAATAGAAAACGGTAGACTGGTGTTTAAGATCAAAACAAGATTAGGGGCTTAGGATATTCTCGTGATCTTCACCAGACATGAGGGAGTGAGTGGCTCGGAGATGGGGGCATACCTCTAGATCTCGCCTCTCTCTCTCTCTTCCTCTCTTCCCTCGGTTATTAAATCAGCAGTGGAAGTCCCTTGGAGTTAGCAGTGTAAGTTGCCGGGACCGCAAGGTAGGGGCCAAGGTTCTCAGTCAGAGACGAAAGCAGAATGAGCGGCTCTTCTCACCTTCACCAAGTCCACTCCTGTGTGAATTGAAGCCGGGTCACATGACTATAGTGCTAGCGTGTTTCAGATCTAGCGCCATTCCGTTTCAGGACTGGGATCTATCATCTTACTACAGAGTATACTGGAATCCTTCCTTCTGTCTGTTTACTTTGTGTTCTGTTGGCTAAAAGACATGTTTCATTTCCTATCTCTATGATTAAGTACTCTCCACTAACCAAAGCATATTCCCTCTTCTATTGCTCCCCGTTGGCACTCTCCGTTGGCTGACGAGTCTCTAGCAGTTATGGACCTCCATAGTTCGCCAGGCAGTCTCAGTGACCGTGAGAATTGTCGAAGTGAATGTCTGCCACACGGTTGTAGCAGTTGCAGATGACTCTGATTGCAGCGATGACTCGGTCGGCTTGGCAAACCCTACATCATCCAGATCGGCAAACTCCGACGGAATGGCAGCATTGTCGAGATCCTGGCCACTGACATAGTCGTCCTGCTTCTGCGCATGACTCGTAGAGATATCCGTAACATCGATGTCCATGCAGGTGGTGTAGATCTCTGTCTTGCCATGTGGGTATGTTGGATCGACACCTGGGGCGGTGGGCCAGTCCCACACCCAGTAGAGCGTGTATGGCTTTCCCGATGGGGCAGTGGACGGCAGTTGAACATCCTGTTGACACCAGAGGTCTGCTCCCATCAGCTGGTTGGCCTGGTGTGGGTATATCTCCTGGCGAGACTGGGATATGTTTCCGGTATTGATCTGGTAGCAGCGACCGTCATCAAAGTTCTGCTTGGACAAGAGCACGCCCCGTTTGTCGCCTCCGGTGCCATCCGAATTCCAAGCACCGTGGACGTCGAGGAATTTCTCTCCAACCTTGGGCTCTGTCGTTCCGTAGACATATACGGTACCCCGGTTTGGGGGCTTTCCGGGCTGGTTCCAGGGAAGAGTGACATGACCGTTCTCTTGGTAGCGGAGTGCAATCGCCGCGCCAGCGCTGGCTTGCAGTCGAGGGCTACCGTTGGTTTGAGTTTGCGTCTGCTGGGTGCTCTTGCACATCTCGTCGGTGGGGAGGACCAGCGTCACGTTCGCCCGAGTATTCGGTGGGATCAAGTAGGTCATGGTCTTATCATTGAATCCCGCTGCCGTGCGAAGATAATTCCCCCGAGCATACCCTGGGGTGCCAGTAAATGTTCCGTTTGCCGCGATCACCGTGAGCTGTTCCACCCATGAATGAGCGTTGGTAAATGCAAGGAAGATGGGAAGGACCCAGAACGTTTGGACGATGCTGTCAAGCTTCATGGTATTTTCCGATGGCGATGAGAGAAAGTTGAAAGCCAGAGTCTTATGGATTCTGTAGGACGCCGACCAGCGGGGTATTTAAGGATGCGACTGCGTTGTGGAAGACTATCAAAGATATCTTCAACTGTCACAGGGGGTTAGGCTGGTGTCAGTGTTGCCTTGAGTCGAAGGGCAGGCAGCTGGCTTTTATTCCGGATGAGAACAATGAAAGGAATTCCCCGCGCATCCACACAAGCCCATTCTGATACTTGGGCCACAAGACAAAGGTCAAAGAGGCTGTTTCAGGATCTTTCCTCTCAAGACATCAGACCACTGACAGACTCGGCAAAGACAAAGAGAACCAGGCAGGTTGTCCTTGAGGGGCATCTGATGTAAATATATGAGCAAACCGTCATTGTCAGGCCATTAGAGCGCGTAATCAGGTTAAGAAACAAACTAAGGTCCCAAAGGAGAGTCGATGTTAAAGCGTGAAACGATCTATACCCGCCAACAGACTGTCATTTTTAAGCCTAGTGTCACCGAGTGCCGAAGGATGGGAGGCTAAAAATAAATAATTGGCCGAGGCAGTCGAGGAATTGACGAGGATCTGCTTCAGATCGTGGAGATACTCCTGGCGCTTACAGAAGGTCTTCATCTGCAAGTGTTGCAAGTTTGCAGACGTCGAGGCTCTTCGAGCTCTGCGATTGGCCGAGTAAGCAGCTCCCTTGGCGCTTGGCTCTCTCAGTTTAATCTTCTGCATTTACCAAGTTAGTGCTTGGATCGCTATTTTTAATCTCAAAGCTTGTCACGCTCTTGAGTCTCGGGTGCTATGCGATATAAACGTCTCGAGCATCTAGGGCATTCCCCACCATGAGCCTCCATTATCCCATGCTTCCTTGGTCATAGCTCGGTCTAAGCTTCAGCGGATCTGCCGGTGGTGTTTGGCCTTTGAATTGGGCTGACACCGTGATACGAGGGTCACATCAAGTGGTGAGCTTGTCAAAGCTTACCGCCACACTTTGTTCGGCTCGCTTCCTTGTATAGTGGGCATGGGCACGTTCGGAAGAAAGCGCAGAAAACTGAAAGCCTGAAAACCGCCACGGTCATCTCCGTCATCGGACTTGCATCTTATCTTGGAATTCTTCTCCTGGCGGAGCTCGGTTACGTCCCTCCTATTGTGGATAGAAGCCGCGGGGCTGCCGGAGAAGATAAGGATGGTGATTTTGACTGGAGTTATCTGACTTTATGATCTCCTGTCAGCTCCACCCGGTGGATTCCATCTGGCCTTGTCCAGGAGTGTTACGGCGTCACCATAAAAGCGAACTATTACGGGATGACGGGAAAACCCTGGGAGAGCCAGCGCGGAGTGGATCCTGGATCGACTCACCCCGCGAGATTTCTGCGTCGGGGCAGTACAGAGGTATAAACCTACCTAGGGATGTACCTTGGTATTATGTGAGTATACTATCATACACTGAGAATCAACATGATCGGAAATGCCAGACTGATCGAGCAATGGTCGGGAGCTGCAACTTTTACGGGTGGAAATAGCGGCCAGCGCGGCCAAAACTGATAAAGAGTTCAACTGAGTTGCTACCTCGAACAAAATTGCATAGATTTCGAGGGCAAAATTGACACCTGTACAGTACCTAGGTACTTCCAATGTTCCAAAAAGAACAACTCTTGCATGTAATGTCCAATATACGTACTCCCGTCTATCTAGCTAGGTAAGGCTGAAAAAAGAACTTTTGACCGTGGGAACAGATTCCCCTCCGGTTTGTGTTGGATTGACTCGATCGGGAAACGGTATTGTTCTACGTATTGTTCGGATTCCTTTGGTGCCAACCTTGGAACTCTAGTTAAATAAAGACGACTTTCTGTTCGTAGTCTTTTCGTCGAACTAAACAACCCCTAATACATACCAGAAAAGCCTGGTTTTCTCCCCACTGAAGCGTGGCTTGGCGAGCCCCCGTCGTCGGCGATACTTAATTCCATCAGCGCGGGCGATTATTTTGCAGCCTTCAGGGGGTTCCCCGTACTTTTCCTCGACTATACCGCGTCCAATTGCCCCGGGCGGCCTCTCCTGTTCCGTTTTCCTATTTTCTATTTCTGGTATGGACGTCGCATTATCTTAGCCTTGTGTGTGGCTCGCTAACCTTTGCGAAAAAAGTCCCAGCGGAGACATTTCTGAAACACCGCCTCGTGAGCCCCCATGCGGCCCTCGAACTAGGCCCTCCTCACTTCAACTTCCCTCTTGCTTCGAGGTCGCCTCGAAAGCAGAGCATCAAGACGATTCTCGCAGGCCTTGGTCCCTGCGGACCGTCTTATTTCCTCTCAACGCCTTCAACAGACGTCTACACCGCTTCCTCTGCGACTCAACACGATGGCCACTTCACTTATCTCCAAGAGACTGCGCACCTCGGAGGCTGCACCGGAATCTGAACCCAGCTGGATTCGGCGTCAGGTCACCTCTGGGCTGCAATGCATCTCTCGCCGGGCCTGTATCCACCCCATTCACACCATTGTGGTGATTGCCCTCCTTGCCAGCACGACCTACGTGGGTCTGCTGGAGGGTAGCCTTCTGGACACCGCTCGGAACCCTCGCAACGTTGCTGGTCAAGTAGACACCGAGACCCTTCTCCAGGGCAGCCGGAGTTTGCGCCTGGGAGAGTCGACTTCGTGGAAGTGGCAGGCCGAAGAGTCCTGGATTGATTCGACGGTGAGCATTTCTCCGCAGCGGGGAAATAGAGTCGAAACGCATCTAACGCAATAACTTAGCAAACTGAGGATCCCGCTGTCCGTCACTTGGCTTTGGCCACCTTCATCTTCCCGGATTCCACCTCCAAGTCCGCATCGACCGCCCCGTCAGCCGACGATGTCCCGGTTCCTGCCAACGTCTCCGCCCACCCCGTTCCCCACACCCCCAATCTGTTCTCGCCATTCTCCCACGATTCATCCTTGGCATACACCGTGCCTTTCGACCAGGTCGCTGACCTATTGAGGGCTGCGCAAGAGATCCCTGATCCGTCTGCTGATGAGGAAGAAAAGGAGTCGAAGAAATGGATCATGAGAGCTGCCCGTGGCGCGGCGAGCTCCCATACGGCTCTCAAGCTGTGGTTGACGGACGCATGGAGCTCCTTTGTGGACCTCATCAAGCACGCCGAGACCATCGACATTGTTATCATGGCTCTCGGCTATACCTCGATGCACCTGAGCTTTGTGTCGCTCTTCTTCTCCATGCGCCGTCTCGGCTCCAACTTCTGGCTTGCCGCAACCGTGCTCTTCTCTGGCTCCTTTGCTTTCCTGTTTGGTCTTTTGGTGACCACCAAGCTTGGTGTGCCGATCAACCTGCTTCTGCTCTCCGAGGGTCTTCCATTCTTGGTTGTGACCATTGGCTTTGAGAAGCCGATTATGTTCACTCGCGCCGTTTTGAGGGCCTCGGTGGATAACCGTCGGCCTCGTCCTGGTGCCGCTCCTCGGCCGCTGACTTCCTCTGGCTCTATTCAAGAGTCCATTTCAACTGCAATCAAGAAGCAAGGTTTCGAGATTGTCCAGCACTACTGCATTGAGATCGGCTTGCTTGCGATGGGTGCTGCCTCTGGAGTGCAGGGTGGTCTTCAGCAGTTCTGCTTCCTCGCGGCCTGGATCCTGTTCTTCGACTGCGTGCTGCTCTTCACTTTCTACACCACCATTCTCTGCATCAAGCTTGAGATTACTCGCATCCGGCGCCACGTTGCTCTGCGCAAGGCTTTGGAGGAAGACGGCATCACCCACAGCGTGGCCGAGAACGTTGCTTCCAGCAACGATTGGCCAAATGTGGGCTCCGGTAGTAGTGAGGATGATACCAGCATCTTCGGACGCAAGGTAAAGTCGAGCAATGTGCGCCGATTCAAGATCCTCATGGTCGGTGGTCTGGTCCTTGTCAACGTCGTGAACCTCTCGGCCATTCCCTTCCGGAACACTGGCAACGGTGCCCTGATCTCGCGCGTGTCCAGCGTGATGGCTCCTACCCCTATTGACCCCTTCAAGGTTGCCGAAAATGGCTTGGATACGGTTTATGTGGCTGCCAAAAGCCAGAAGCAGGAGACTCTGGTAACCATTATCCCGCCGATAAAGTACAAGCTGGAGTACCCCTCCATCCATTACGCTGCTGGTGAGCCTTCTAGCTCGATTGACATCGAATACACCGACCAGATCCTTGATGCTGTCGGTGGCAAGGTCCTTGAGAGTCTGCTCAAGAGCGTGGAGGATCCCTTCATCAGCAAGTGGATCATTGCCGCTCTGACACTCAGTATCATTCTCAACGGCTACCTTTTCAACGCTGCTCGCTGGAGTATCAAGGAACCCGAAACTGCCCCCAAGGAGCCAGTGGCGCCGAAGGTGTACCCTAAGTTCGAGCCCAATGAGCAGGAGTCGAATCGTTCGTTGGAGGAGTGCGAGCGGATGCTCAAGGAGAAGCGTGCTCCTCATATGACCGATGAGGAGCTGATCGCCTTGTCACTCAAAGGAAAACTCCCCGGATACGCTCTTGAGAAGACCATGGAGGATGAGAACTTGATGAGTCGGGTGGATGCGTTCACTCGGGCTGTCAAGATCCGCCGCGCTGTGATCGCTCGTACCCCTGCCACTTCTGCTATCACCAGTTCTCTAGAAGCATCCAAGCTTCCTTACAAGGACTACAACTATGGCTTGGTTCACGGTGCCTGCTGTGAGAACGTGATTGGTTATCTTCCCCTCCCTCTTGGTGTTGCCGGTCCGATCAAGATTGACGGCCAGGACTACTTCATCCCCATGGCCACTACCGAAGGTGTGCTAGTGGCCAGTACCAGTCGTGGTTCCAAGGCTATCAATGCTGGTGGCGGCGCTGTGACTGTTTTGACCGGCGACGGTATGACTCGTGGACCTTGCGTGACTTTCCCGACCCTGGCTCGGGCTGCCGCTGCGAAGGTGTGGATTGACTCCGAGGAAGGGCGCAGCATTATCACCGCCGCTTTCAACTCGACTAGTCGCTTCGCTCGTCTGCAAAGTCTGAAGACCGCGCTCGCCGGCACTTACCTTTACATTCGCTTCAAGACTACCACCGGTGACGCTATGGGTATGAACATGATTTCCAAGGGTTGCGAGAAAGCCCTGGACGTCATGTCAAAAGAGTGTGGCTTTGATGACATGGCCATCATCTCGCTTTCTGGTAACTTCTGTACCGATAAGAAGTCTGCTGCCATCAACTGGACCGATGGTCGTGGCAAGTCTGTCGTGGCCGAGGCCATCATCCCTGGTGACGTCGTCAAGAGTGTTCTCAAGAGCGATGTCAACGCCCTGGTGGAGCTGAACATCAGCAAGAACTTGATTGGAAGTGCTATGGCTGGTAGCTTGGGTGGTTTCAACGCCCACGCCTCCAACATCGTGTCTGCCATCTTCTTGGCTACTGGTCAGGATCCCGCTCAGAACGTTGAGAGCAGCAGCTGTATTACGACCATGAAAAAGTAAGTACTTTTCAACCATCAATTTCGTTCTCGTGATCAATCTAACTAACGATACTACCGCAGCAACAATGGTAACCTCCAAATCGCCGTGTCGATGCCTTCTATTGAGGTCGGCACCATAGGCGGTGGCACTATTCTTGAGGCGCAAGGCGCGATGCTGGATATGCTCGGTGTTCGGGGCTCTCATCCGACCACCCCTGGTGAGAACGCCCGCCAGCTGTCCCGTATTATCGCGGCTTCAGTCCTCGCTGGTGAACTCAGTTTGTGCGCTGCTCTCGCCGCTGGCCACCTCGTCCAAGCCCACATGGCCCACAACCGCAGCGCGGCCCCTACGCGGTCCACGACGCCTGTGTCGGCTGCTGTCGGTGCTGCCCGTGGTCTTTCTATGACCTCGAGATAAATTGGTGCTATCCCTCTTGGTTTGTGGCAAAAAATGAATATTGTATATCTCCTCGTGAGCCATAGAAAACTCTCTTCGATACCATCTGGGAGGCCTTCTTTTCTCTGGCAAGTTTGATCACTTGCCTCCCTATTCGACTTGTCCGTGACGAGAATTGGGACGGCACCAGTAATGGTACTCTTAAGGGATATAATTCCTCCGGGAAACCATTAGGGCACAGTCCCTTCCCAAAGCCGCTGCGAGCGGATACGAGCTACGGTTCTGTTCTACATTGTGTGCTTAGTTTTGTTTACCTGGATAGATATGTCTGCCGATCAACGGCCTATGAAACTTGTATTTTTCGGTTCTAAGGTTGTCATTATCAAGCCCCTTTTCTAATTTCACAAGACTTTACGGAGTAGTTTAACTGCCAGTTTCCAAGTCCGTACTGATTAATGGGTGTAAATACAAGTTTATTACGGTCAGCACAGCCATGGAAGGTCCACAGAGGTCTAGAATGTCGACTCCTAAAGCAGTACAGTCAACTCTTCCCCCTTTAACCCTTGAGACTCGAGAATTACAGATTTGGTTATCCATAGGATGATCGATGAGTTTAATGAAATTAAGACCCGGTGACCCTGTT
Organism: Penicillium decumbens; assembly: GCA_027569385.1. NCBI lineage: Eukaryota > Fungi > Ascomycota > Eurotiomycetes > Eurotiales > Aspergillaceae > Penicillium > Penicillium decumbens. The sequence goes on from JAPDEZ010000013.1 coordinate 242,893, forward strand.
CGGCAGGGATATCTGCATGCTGGGGATGCATATCTGCCGGGGATGAGTTCAGCCCCTGTGGCTTGTGGCCTCAAGAGTTCCTTACTAGCAGTATTGTAAGGACTATAACCACTCAGGGACCTTACAGTAACACAGCGTAGGTTGATTTGACAGGTCAATAAGAATGAATGCCACGAGCTGAATACGGCATTAAAGTGAACACAGAGTATCATCTATCTAGGGGTTTAAATAAATAGTAGTCCATGCAACATAGCCAGAGTGTACCTGTGCCTGTACCTGCGTAAACAAAAAGTCAGCGGGTCCAGCCGTAAGGGAAGCCCGGAGTCACGACCAAGAACTTAGCACACTCACCTTTCTCCCTTTATTTTTTTTCCTTTCCCTCGGTGTCTTGCGTCCTTCACTCTTTCGGACCAGGACCTTCTGGCTGGATCTCCAGGACCTAGTATTCCACCTTCTTTGAATCACACTTGGTAACCCACTTCGCTTCCCCCGGTTCCATTGTCTCCGATCGTTCGGTGAATCTGTGTGGTGACGAGTAACGAGCCGTGAATGCGACGGCCTTGGCCAAACCCTCTTCGAACGACCAGATCAGCGAGGATACGAAAGGATATCGAGGACACACCCACCTGCGCACGAAGGAGTCGAAGTTCCCCTGCGGCCCTGGTATGAATGGCCATTCCGGAGCCATGTCGCCTGTCTCCGTTGATGGCAGCGACTGGTCTGGCCTCAATCAGTATCAAAAGTCGGACCCGCCTTTTTCCCCGACATTCACCTCGAGAGGCAACCTGGCTACTCCTCCTACCTCCGGCATCCCCAGCGCGCCGTTGAGCCCGACGGTGCCACCACCCACCGGCAGTGGAAACCCTTCTCCGCCCAGCTCAGTCGCTGCGAGATCTAGCGTCGGCACCCTGGGCGAGGGCCAACGCGATGGTGGCAGACGGCATCGCCAAATGGAGGAGATCCTCTCGCAACACTACAGCTCCCTAAAGAGATTCCTCAACGCCTCGTACCGTGACGACGATCGACTAAACGCCCGATCGAACAAAGCTCGCGATAAGCTCCTTCGCCTTTCACCCACACAGTTTCACGAACTCAGTACCGATGTGTACGACGAACTCATTCGGCGCCAGCAGGCCCAGCCGCCGCCGGGCCGGCCTCCTCGTCCCGATGTGCCTACCTTCCTCCCTCCCCGTGCGGATTTCCACGAGAAACGCAACCATGCCCGCTCCAAATTGGCTTCCCTTGCGCACCAGCGCTTCCGAGACTTGGCGACCGATGTATACTGCGAGTTGGAGCGTCGCTTCCCGCATTTCACCGGCCGAGGGCGGCCGCCTCCTGGTGGTATGCCTGCACCCGGTATGCCTCCGGGTGCCCGGCGCTCACAGTCTCGCGGCCCCCCTAGTCGGATGGGTGGTCGGGGCTACCCATCGGGTGGGCCTCCTGGCAGCCCGTTCCCTCCTCGACAAGGTTCACTTGGTGGCCCGCCTTCAATGAATGGAGACGGTCCGTTTCCCCGGTCTTTCCAAAGCAACACTATGGTTCCGAACAAAAGTACCATGGTTGAGGATAGCGATGACATGGGACCGGAAGATGACGATGATGCTCGGAGCGATGCATTTGCATTGGATGCAGTGCTAAGCAGACGAGGAACCACGACAACACTCGGTGATAACGAGAGGAAGTTGCTGATGGACAGCCAAACTCAAATATCGGCTTTGCAAGAAAAAGTCGAAAAACTGGAGGAACAGGTTCGCGCTAAGGATGAGGAGCTGGCCCGATCATCCGACGCAGACCAATCGGGAGTCAGTTCCAACGAACGTCAGGAGTGGGATGATCTCAAGCAGGATCTTGAGAGTAAGATCTCCAAAACCGAGGATCTGAATAGCTCACTCCAGAACGAACTCGACAGAGTCCGGGCTGAGCATGAGAGCATGGAGCGCGACCTTCGCGGGCGGCTTGACGAGATCGTTGGTGGCTCCTCAGATGCGGACTTGATTGCTCGGTATGCCGACTTGGAGAGCAAGCACCAAAAGCTGCAGGCGGAGCTGCAAAGACAGGAGCAGCTTACACAAGAGGTCCGGCGCGAGGCGTCTAAATTCCTGATGGAGATGAAAACCCTCACTGCCCAGAGTCATTCCAACTGGGAACGCGAAGAACAGCTGTCCAATGATGTCCACCGTTTGGAGAACGAGGTCAACGACTGGAAGCACCGTTATGCGAAGGCGAAGTCACAGTTGCGGCACCTTCGCACTTCATCTGGTGGTATTTCTGACCACCGGCCTGACGCCAGCGTTGTTGCCAAGGAGCATGAGCTAGTGCAGATCGACGGTGTGGTCAAGGATATCCATGTCACCAAGTTCCAGATAGCCATTGACGAACTCCTCCGCGTTGCCCGCTTCGAAGACTCCCAGGACGTGCTTGTCCAGACCAAATTCGTCATTGTGGCTGTCCGATATATGATTCAAGATGTGGACCAGGCACCGCCTCCAGTGGATGGCTCGGCAACGCTGCGTGTTAAGGCCAAGGGCCGGGTGTCTGCAACTGCCAACAATATGATCACCGCCGCTCGCAACTTTGCCAGCTCCGCTGGTCTTTCGCCGGTCTCTCTGCTTGATGCTGCAGCATCACATCTCTGCACTGCTGTCGTGGAGCTGGTGCGTGTGGTTAAGATCCAGGCGTCCCCGGTTGATGATTTGGATGAGTTTGATGTGGATGTCTCCCAGGAGAAGTTTCCAGACTACCTTAGTACATCCGCTAGCCAAAGACGTTACAGCAATCACTCTGAATATAGTGCCATGAGTCATCCCGGCGAAGAACATCCCGTGATGCAGAATGGTCTGTCGAATGGATTTAACTACGGAACCCCACAGGAGGACCACGAGCTTCAGGAATTGGAGGTAAGCTGGTTTTGCACAATTCCTTGATTGAGCTATAATTAACGTTCCTCTGTATAGTACTATATCGAAGATCAGACCGATGGCATGGTCCAATCCATCCAGTCCTTGGTGGCGAGTATCCGATCTGAGCAGGGAATGGACAATGTCCAGACTCACGTCTCTACTATCTCGGGTGTTGTCGCCAACGTGATTTCCTCCACAGAAAACCTCATTCACGAACGCAGTGGTAATGTCGCGCTACGTGAGCGGTCTGAGCCAATTATCCACTCGTTGGGTGAATGCCGTGACCGGCTGATGGGCACTGCTGCCGAGGGCCACAATACTATCAGCTCCGAGCAGCTGCGCGAGGTCACGAATCAGCTCCCTCCGATTGCATTTGAAATTGCTCGACAGACCAAGGAGCTTGTACAGCGCCTTGAGACATTGGCCCAAGGCGACGACGAGGATGACTTTCGGTGATGATTTCACATCTCTGTACTAAAATTTGGCATATACACGAGGCTCGGGTCCTCAGCACTGCCCATGCATGTTTTCTCTTCTCTTGACCACCTTTTCCTTATTTTACCATTTTTTGAACCTCCCTCTATCCCGTTTCTCTGGCTTTTGAGCGACTACCATCTGTGGCAACGAGCCGACAATGTCGAAATGATGTCCTGATACGCGTCTTCCTTTCCCTCGATTTCAGCTCCTTCCTCCCAGCACTACACTATTGATATTATTCGTTGTATTTCTATTCTGGTCTCTGACGATTTACTCTATTATTCACTTCCTGCTGTTCTCTCGGCCCTGCATCTAGGCGCGGTCTTTGCATTTCGTGCACATGAATTAGAAGCACCTTATTTTCTCTTCCTCAAAATGCTTAGTAGATTCCTTTACATTGAAGTAGCGAAGGCACATATACAGTGAGCAGACGACTAGGTACAAACGAGGCATCAGTCCTTACCCCGGGCTTGCCGGGTTTAGTCACGTGCAGCATGGAGCTCCAGGAGCTTTTCGGCTTCGAGCTTTGGTTTTTTTCCCCTATAGTTTCTGTTAACCAAACTACACATCATCTCTTCTTAGAATTTGTGAGTATCCCTGTGCTCAATGGAAGCTGCAGTGCATTTGGGCCCTATTTACGAGCCCAGAGTATCTTCGCCGGGGTCTGACAAGGCCATGTTGCCATCTGTCCATCTCCATCGAAGTGATGGCCTCAGGCATGAACAACAGCAACAGCACAACTGGTCTCTACGCATCACCGAACGAGCTAACCCTCCATCCAGCCCGGCTTCCGAGTTGTCCCGTTCCGCCTGCCCCTCACCATGTTCTGCCGCCTCAAGTCAACCCCACCCTCCCTCTTTTCTTCTCTCAATTGTTCCTTCCACCCTTCTACTCGTTCATTCTCATCAACCTCCTCCATAATGTCCAACACCAAGGCCTACTTCGACGTCCAGTACGCCCCTGCGGGCTCCAGCGCCGGTAAGTGATTCCCTTTTTGAGCTTTGTTTGGCTTTCTGTAGATGGAGGGGTAAAAAAGCCCGTGGACCTCTTTCCAACTCTCTTCCCAAAGTCCCCCCTGCCCTGAATTGCTTCCATTTTCTTTCCATCCTGAATCAATTGACACTGTCCCTACTGTTCATCTTCATCGGAATTGATGGCTAACTCCCTCTCCAGCCAAGGTTGGCCGTATCAACTTCAACCTGTACGAGAAGGATGTCCCCAAGACCGCTGCCAACTTCCGCGAGCTCTGCAAGAAGCCCGCCGGTGAGGGTTACGTTGGCTCCGGCTTCCACCGCATCATCCCCCAGTTCATGCTCCAGGGTGGTGACTTCACCCGTCACAACGTGAGTCTTCCTGCCCCGACCTTTTGTCCCAGGGTGTCGTTTCTAACCTTCCTATCCGGAACAGGGTACCGGTGGTCGCTCCATCTACGGCGAGAAGTTCCCCGATGAGAACTTCATCTACAAGCACACCCGCCCCGGTCTGCTCTCCATGGCCAACGCTGGTCCCAACACGTAAGTCCCTTAGCTCTGTTAATTGTATCGCCGATACACCGCTGTTCCCCTTACTGACCTGAATTCCCTCTCTAGCAACGGCTCCCAGTTCTTCATCACCACCGTTGTCACCTCGTGGCTCGATGGCAAGCACGTCGTCTTCGGCGAGGTTGCTGACGAGGACTCCATGAAGGTCGTGAAGGAGATTGAGGCCCTCGGCTCCTCCTCCGGTGCCATCCGCTCTAACGTCAAGCCCACCATCGTTGCTGCTGGCGAGCTCTAGACGACTAGATCTCTGATCTAGTTGGATTTGGCGGAACAATCTCTCTTTAAAGCGTGATTTTCCTGTCATTCGGGGGCAGTGGACTGGCTGTACTTTTTTGGTGGCCTTTGCTTTTTGCATGATGTAATCTAGATAGTCTACCAAGCTAGTCATGCATGCCCTCTTGAGGCAGGGAACGAAAAGCATTCTACTGTAGGGTAAGAGAACGGAGCATAGTTGTAATCCTATAATTCTGAAAGAGAAAAGTGGGGTAGTTTGAACCACATTCTAGTGGATGACCTCACATTCACTGGCAGCAACATAGAGAGCCTCAAAATAACACTTTGGTCGATTTAGCGGTTCTCGAAACAGCGGCCAGCAAAGCACCTTAGGGTGGTTAAATAAGGAAAAAGTCAAAAGGATCAACAGCTGCAGGATTCGACTGCGTCTCCGAAGAGAACCGATTTCTGTTTTTGACTGTTAGCATGTTATGCAAATTCGAAACCGAGAATGACGTACCGAGTTAAAGAATGCTGCTTATAGAGGATAATATGGATATCATTTGAAATGCTAAAGGGGGTGTGGGTGTTTCTTATGATAGCTAGTCACTTGGTTCCCTACGCAAAACTACATCTCGCTCTCCCAGCGAGACTTAGAGCTCGAATTCCAGTTTTGTGTGACGAACCAAGTAACTAGCCATCACAAGAAACAGCGACACCCCCTTGAGCATTTCAAAGGAAATTCTGTGACTGCATCACAGATGAATTCACCTAGATAGTTGTAGTGATAATTAGCAGAGTCGTAATAACCAGTAGTCAGTCCTACCATAAGTCAAGTGCTGTTGACCGTGATTAGCTCACAAAGGCTCACAATTTGGCGAGGTGTCTTGGTTCTCGGCGCATATGTTCATAGGTGCCCCAGGAAGCATAGATAATGATAAACATGAAATGTTCTTCCTCTAGTTGCAATAAACCCCTCTTCCTGCTCGTATTCGACCATAACGGTACCATGTTGAGTCATTCTCAATGACATTCAAAGGCTCAACCTATCCCTAGATTTGTTTGTTGATGGAGCTTAGCGTAGCTGCTAAGATGCTGGCGCTAGCTCGTAACTATCTGCCGGTGCTACTATCATGAGGGAGCTCACGTTTCAGAATAACCTACTCAGATTAACAAATACGAGGGTCTCTTAGGTAGCTTCCTCATCATAGGTTGGAGCTTGATAGGGTGGAAGCTGCAGCCGGTCCCCTAGCTACCCTAGTGGCAGGCAGCAGTAAAGTAAAGGTAAAGTTAGGGCAAAGTAAAGATAAAGTAAAGATAAAGTAAAGGCAAAGTAAGAGATAGGATAGTTTAGCGGGTACATACTATAAGAATTCATAAAGACGATAATGATACGGATGTCACAGACCTCCCAAGCAACTAGGCTATGCACGACCGATTTTACACACGCTTGGAAGAACCGACTAACATTCCTCCGCATAGGCCACACACAGTTCTCAGCGCTATGCGCATGGCACGCAACAAGGAGGATGATGACCCTACTCTCCTTCCAAGCATGGAGAATGATTAAGGATACTTACGGAACCTTTACCAGTTATTTCGAATTTCATTTCCAAATTGCCTATGATTTCATGCGCAGCCAGGAGGCCGCGTTTTTTGTTCGATGGCGGCAATTGTTACCAAGTTAATGACTTATTACGTTTAGTCAGCACCTAGCTTTAGTTCATAGTTTGAATGCATCATCTTTCATCATCCCATCAGATTCCAACAAGGAACAATAGACATCCCTATATGTTATGGCTCGCTTAATGCTCTCGTTCGACGAAAGCAAAACTCTGATAGAGTCTAGTTAGTTTATTAACTGCTAGCGCGGCCGAGAAATCACTAACCCAAACAAAGACAAGCCAAGAAGAAGTGCTTTTAGCCACTGTAGGGTTAGGGACATTCTCATAGAATGTGTTGAATCGTCTTACCTACTGCCCATTGGTATCACATGTGCTTGGGGCAACAGCGTTGTACCCTAGCTGCTTCACAGTTTTCTTGGTTGATAAGCTGTTATGCTGTGAAAACAAGAGCAAGCCTAAGGCCTAAGAATCATGGGACTCTTACCATTGGCAGGGTTGAGGCCATTGACTTGCCCATTGGGCTCCGGGATATAGATATCCTCCTCTCCGAAAGTAAGAATGTCCGCGCCGTAACATAAGCGGAGCTCATCAGCTCGCGCAATGATTGTGTCAATAGACGCTTGCCTCGTTGTGTGCTGACGTGCATTGCGATGATGTGGTTCGAACTCAATATCAGATGAGTGAGAATCTTGACTCGGATCATCCATGGTTGTGGGGCTACGAATGTTTGAAGACGGAGATATGTTAGAGGGAGAGCTAGAATCCTATAAAGTGTGTTCCTTCCCTATCGGTAAGCAATTTCTATAGTGACGACATTTCGAACCACCAAGAGTCTAGGTGATGCGTAACTAAATAAGTGATTGATGTTAACTAAGTGATTGCCCTCGGTTTACTAAAGCAACAATAGGTTGAGTGCCATCACTTCATAGGCGTAACTAATTTACTTTCAAAGAGTTAGTTGAAAACAAAGTAACAGATAATAGATAGTAAATAGTAGGCGTTGTAGACAGCTGATGTTGGGTGGATCTGTCCTAATTTGACACTAGCTAAGCTGTATTATAAACCTGTAGCAACCCTTATGAACAAGAGCACCTCAGATATATTTGATCTAATAACGCCTTAAAATCACCAACTCAATGAAACTACAAGCACCATGGCTTTGAGGAATTCGGTCATCGGAAAGATTCATTTTGGCCGTGATTTCGGTCGCAATGCTCACTGTAAGTCTTCCGGATGGTGATAAAGCTTGGAACTCAGCGAAAAGCGAAAACTTGTTGCGCTAGTTACTGCACCGGCAACTGCCACGAATAGAGTTAATACCGAAGGAGCTCCAAGTGGCAATGGGACTGTGAGCATTTCAATCGACGTCTTGGACGACAGCCCTATATTTATGAAGAAGACAGCTGAGATGCGATCCCAGCTGGAGACAGCCTTGCCGAGGCATATGATTCCCTCGATCTGGATCCCTGTGTACCAAATCCCTCTCCTTCCATCTGGGAATATGAACCGTCGCCTGGTTCTGCAATGGCTCAATACCATCGAGGAATCAACATACACGAAACTTATGGAGTCACTCTTAGGCCAAGGCAATGCAGACTCCGAGGAAGAGAATGCATCGGGGATGGAGCTTTGCTTGAGACATATTTAAGGCGAAGTCCTCACCATTAACCCGAATCTCATTAGTCTCAACCAGTCCCTCTTCACGCTGGTGGTGATTCCATAGCTGTCATGAAAATTATCACTCTATGCCGACGAAATGGCATCCTGACCACACTTACGGATTTGTTTACGTTGAGAACGACTGCAAAGCTCGCTCCGAGCTGTGTGCTTAAGTAGCATGGAGCGAGACTCCGAAGTGCTGAAAGAAAATACTATCCCTTGTTGCTGCCGGAAGTGTTAAGAGCGAAGATTAAGATTGGTGTGGACGTATACGTAGCCTATGAAATACATAGATAACAGATACCTTTTTCGACCTTGATGATTTCATTCCCATTTCCACCTTCCCGACTCTGTTTCCTTCACTGCGTTCCTGCATGTTCGTTACGCCCGGCGAGCAACTTGCGCCTCAGCCACAACACTTGGTGACTTGACAAGCATCGTTCCTAGTTTGATTGAGAATGATATTAGCACCCTGCTCCGTTCGATGCAAGACGGTAGCTGCCCCGGAGTACTTACTCCTTGTTCAGAGACACGGGCTCCCACGAAAAAACTAGCGAGCCCAGGAACGCGCCTATAAAAATGCAGATAATAATGTACCCGTTGAAGTACATAGCAAGCAGCATGATGAAGTACGCTACGGCGAACTGGAACATGTGCATAAGAGCGCGAACGATCTGCTCCACGAGCGAGGGTCGATAGGGTTCCAGTACACCGGGACGCTGAGGGAGATGCCTGGCGATGATAGGAGCATCCGTAACAGTTGCATTCTGCTTTGGCGGACTCGCATTTGAGGAATGGTCAGGGACAGCCGTGATGCCATCGTCTTGGGTGGAGGCATATGAAGAAGCTTTGCGGCAGCGGTCACAGTCGGTAGCCTTGGAAGCACTGTCCTCGGTATTGATGGTCTGATAGTTTCTGTCATTTACCTTGGGCTGGTCAGAGGCATTCGAGGAGCCGGGCATGTACATTCTGGTCAGACGAGCCCGACGGAGGATGAAGGCATCGTACTCCCTTCCCACACGGCGCAGCAGCTCCAGGACCAGAACTAGGCAGATAACACCGATGCATGAACCGGCAAACATGCCGTGAGATCTGATGTGCCATGATTTGGCGAGGAAACCTGGTTATTGTTCTCTGATCAGCGGAGTTTCAAGATCTATAAAGGACTGCACTGCGTACAGGCGTCGATAGTATCCCAGTTCCACAGCATCTAGCGTCCCAAGTTAGTTCATATTCAGTATTCCGAAGACTTTAGAAGTTGACTGACGGAAATCTTGCAGTTTGTGTCCATGCCCCCCATTCCGGGCATCGAGGGCATCCCAGTCATGCCAGGCATACTGGCCGTCCTGTTCCCGGCAGCCGTGACGGTCGACGCAACTGAGGCAGTAGGCATTGCCATGGTCATTGTACCCATGGATTCCATGATGAGCTCTTGAGTCTGCACAGGTGTTGAAGCGTGCAATCGCACTTGAATATCAAGCTTAACGAGCTCGTACTGCACCAACCCACTTTTATCGGAGAGGGGCGTACAGACGGGTGGAGTGCAACGTGCAATGAGCAATGAGTAACGAAGGAGAAGGTAGAGAAGGAGACACGAATTACGGGAAGTTTAACATCAAATGATGAGCACATTTCCATGGTCGAGCGTATTTGAGCAGATTTCATCGAATTGTATGAAAATAGTTACGGTAAAAAACTCACAGTACACAAACTATCTGGTTAAAACACCAAAACTCCACTGATGCTAAGACAATGCATGGGTATCGTTGACTTTATGCTCGGTTGGATTCCTTGATGACTCCTTCCAGCAGCTCGCGGATCTGGTTACATCCATCCATCCCAACAGCCAGCATCGTCTCAATGTACGTACAGTGCAGCTTCGAGTCCATGTTTAGCACGGCTACCTTGGTCTCCTCTTCGTCGTCTTCCATGTTATTTTCTCCCACGGGCACTGAGGTAGTGGTACCAACGGTCAGCTGCGGGAGCTCCTGTTCCTCGGGAAGAGAGAGATCAAGCAGCGGATCCAGTTCGTCACTGCGAGGGTCCCGTGGTGTAGATGCGCTACCGCTCATGCCTGCGGTGCAGCCGCAGAGAAGCCCGGGCATGGGAATGCCTGCGTCCACTAGAGCCAGTGTGCAGGCATTGATCGCTGCCGCGAGGAGAGAGCCATCGGCGGAGAGTACTGAGACGTGAATGCTGATTGTGCTGTGCGGGTAGAGATAGGTGTGTAGATGCGACTGGAAGGCAGAGCGAAGGATGGTTGCGATGCGCGACGATTGTCTGTAAACAAGGAGACGGGCGTTAGTTGTCACTGCCGTTCAGTTGCCGAGAGATTACCGCGCAGAGCTTATATCCCTGTTCCTCTGCATGTATGAAGAAATCAACTTACTTGTCACTGCCTCCGGCTCTTCTCCTTCGGTCCACACCGGCGAATCCTGCAATGTTCATGTCCACCTCTACAACGGCACCTGAACTGCCTGCTGCACCACTGGCCTCGCCCCTGCGACCCTCAGCGGGACCGTGAACAGAGCACATAATCGCAGTATTACCCATGGAAAGGTAGGAGGATCCTGAACTGGCGGGGTTCGTGGAGATCTGGGCTTGGAGCAGTCGCAGCTCGTTCCACCGACGGCCATCCAAGCGTAGCCGGGTAAGAGGATATGTGGTTGAGGTATCGAGAGGCATTTTCGTGTATAAACCTCCTGATGGAGTAGAATTCTTTCACGGCTGCGAAAAGGGTAGAAGCTATGCTGCGTCTGGTGGGATGAAAGTTAGCCCACTCCCCGTCGGTTGTGTGAAGAACACGATCGCGAAAGACTCACATCGATCGGGTCGCGTATTTAAATCAACGTGAGCTTCAAAATCGATTGAAAACAGCGGCGACGTAGACCGCGGTCTGGGGGAGAGAAAGTGATCGGAGCAGCTTTTTTTCTCGCCAATCGGAAATGACATCGCCAACTTCTCCGCCTTCGCAGCCTGACGCGCCTTCAACGCTTCTTCACCCACTCAAGCTCCCATACCGGCCATGCAGGCTGTACAGAGGAGATGGGAAGTCACAGCACCGATGCCGAGGTCATTACCATTGACTCGGACGATGATGACCTCGAAGCGGTGCCTTATCTGAACCACGCCGTTAACCCTACTAGTAATCACCTACTTACTATATGCACGTGGAATGCAGCTCACATTTTACAAGACAGGAATCCCGCTCAGGTCAAAACTGAGCGTTATACGCCTCCCAAGCGAGTAACCTCCAGCATCTCCTCACACACCATTACGAGTACACCAGTCAAAGTGCAGCCCATAGACAGCGAAGATGACTTCAACGATGGCGAAGCAGCCTACAAGAAGTTCAAGGATCGCAAATCCGTTAAGCGCAGACAGAGCGCAGCCGCAACTCGCAAGGCAAAACTGCCCAAGAAAGAACCGCGCAACAGCGACGCGATTGTTGGCCGGGTCAAACAAGAACGCTCGACATCCAGACCCAAGCGGCCTTTGCAATATGGCGATGTATCTTCCGAGGATGAATTGATGGAGCATACACTTCCGGGATATTTGAAGCAGCGCCGACTCCAGTTCGACCGCAAGAAGGAACATCTCCAGGACTCGGGATTGAAATTGCCGCCTTCCTACGACGACGTGGTGTTCTCCGATGACGAGCGCCTCGAGCACTTACAAGAGAAACCTTCATTTCCGGGTAAGCCACCGGTCCGTGAGTACAAAGATGTCGTTTTACCCTACTCTCTGGGGCTGATCCCTGCACCGATCGCGCAATGGCTGCGCCAATACCAAGTGGAGGGAGTCGCATTTTTGCATGAAATGTTTGTCTACCAGAAAGGTGGTGTTCTTGGAGACGACATGGGCCTTGGCAAGACAATCCAAGTCATTGCATTTCTGACAGCAGCCTACGGCAAGACAGCCGACGAAAGAGACGCCAAACGAATGCGCAAGATGCGCAGATCCCGGGGCAATGCGTGGTACCCGCGTACCCTGATCGTGTGTCCTGGGACGTTAATTTCTAACTGGATGGCCGAGCTTCGACGATGGGGATGGTGGCATGTTGACATGTACCACGGCGCCAACAAGGACTTGGCCCTCCATGCTGCACGCTCTGGTAGAGTGGAGATCCTCATCACGACGTACACTACGTACGTGAATAACAAAGACTCTGTTAACATGGTCGAGTGGGACTGCGTAATCGCCGATGAATGTCACAAGATCAAAGAACGAAAATCCGAAACGACCCAGGCCATGAACGAAATCAACGCTCTCTGTCGCATTGGGCTGACTGGCACGGCCATTCAGAACCGGTACGAAGAGCTGTGGACGCTTCTTAACTGGACAAACCCTGGCGTGCTTGGCCCAGTGACTACGTGGAAAGCGCAGATTTCGGAGCCTTTGAAAATCGGCCAGTCTCATGATGCAACCATAAACGAGCTCAGCAGGGCTCGAAAAACGGCTAAGAAACTAGTCGAGAACTTGCTCCCGCAGTTCTTCCTGCGACGCATGAAAAGTCTAATTGCAGATCAGTTGCCAAAGAAAAGTGACCGTGTGGTCTTCTGTCCGTTGACCTGGACACAGGCCGAAGCATATGAGAACTTTCTGGACAGTGATATTGTCGACTACATCAGACACTCCACGGAGAGGTGTACCTGTGGATCAGGGAAAAAGCAAGGCTGGTGTTGCAAAACTATCATCCCTGGGACCGACCAACCCTGGCAGGCCTTTGTATTCCCTGCTATCGCCGTTCTACAGAAGCTCAGCAACCACCTTGCGATTCTCATTCCACAAGGGAACGATTCGCGGGAGAGGCAGGAGAAGGATAGGGATATGTTGGAAGTTGCCCTGCCAGATCAGTGGGAAGACCTATATCGCTCTCGAGACTCCATCGTGAACTACGCAAACCCTGAGTTCTGCGGCAAGTGGAAGGTCCTTCGCAAGCTCCTCAGGTGGTGGCATTCGAATGGCGACAAAGTCCTTGTCTTCTCGCACAGCGTCCGACTGTTGCGGATGCTGCAAACGCTATTCAACCACACCAGCTATAATGTGAGCTACCTGGATGGCTCGATGAGTTACGAAGACCGCGCAAAAGCCGTGGACGATTTCAACTCTGACCCCAACCAGTTTGTCTTCTTGATCTCGACAAAAGCTGGCGGTGTCGGACTGAATATTACGTCCGCGAACAAGGTCGTGGTGGTCGACCCGAACTGGAACCCATCGTACGATTTGCAAGCGCAGGACCGAGCCTATCGTATCGGGCAAACTCGCGACGTCGAGGTTTTCCGACTCGTCTCTGCTGGCACCATCGAAGAGATTGTGTATGCCCGACAGATCTACAAGCAGCAACAAGCCGAAATCGGATACAATGCCAGTTCTGAACGTCGGTACTTCAAGGGTGTCCAAGAGAAGAAAGATCAAAAGGGCGAGATCTTCGGATTGAAAAACCTCTTTTCGTACCAGTACGACAACGTCGTTCTTCGCGACATCGTCAACAAAACCAACGTCGCTGAGAGCCGAGCCGGTGTGCAAGTGGTGGACTTTGAGTTTGAAGAAGAAGACGATCCCACCGGTGAAAGATTCGTCAAATCCGAAGACGAGGCAATGAGCCAACTGGCTGCAAGTATCCGTGGCGAAGGTGTAGACGGGCCCAAGCCTGAACCTGCCCCACGCAAACATGATCCAGTGCAAGCAATCCTTGCCGGCGCAGGAGTGGAATACACCCATTTAAATAACGAAGTAATCGGGTCCTCCCGCGTCGAGGAAAAACTCAGTCGACGCGCCGCCCAGACAACCAACGAGCCCGGAGCCAATTACCAAGTCTTCAACCCCTTTGAAGATGCCACAATCGAGGATCCATTCGCAGAGCCTCGGGCCCCGGTTAATCCCGCAGTGCAGGCTCCCGTCCGAAGTGCAGAAGGGAAATTATTTAACTTCAAATACAATCCACCGACAGACGTGCGGCGGCGCCAGTTCTGCAGCATGGCGCGACGCTTTGGCTATGCGAATGCGACGGAGTTTGCCCTCGTCGTGGAGAATATGACTCAAGCTGAGCGGAGAGCGGCTTTGGATCGTTGGTATCAGGAAAGGCGCGACTTGTTGGTCAAGGGCGAGGTGAAGAGTGAGGTTAAACCCGAGGTCAAGTCTGAAGACTGATTCTGAGATGAAGACGGGTATGAAGCGCGAGAAGTGATTCCTTTCTCTCTCTACTTTGGATGAGGATCATTGGCTGAGAGGGGATTCTTATACATTGCCGCATTTGGCCTCCGGTTCTGCTTTCTATTTCTATTTCTGCTGGCGTTCATAGTGAAGGCGACGATACCCTTTGCTCAATTGAGTTCGAATGAATAAATGGTTTCTTACAACTCTTAGGTTGACACTCACGTAAGCCATATGATATAAGACTTGGGATTTGTCTCGGATATTATTATGACTCCATAAAAAAGCTCATCCATTATCTTATCATTCGGACACGATCATAAATCCACGGTTCAAACAAGACTGGCCATTAATCGGGGGTATCGAGCACAAAGAAACAAAGCTACAACCAAGCAAGCGTCCACAAAGCCGGCAGATTAGGATTCTTCTCCTGCCAATCCGCCAGAATCTCAGGAACACGCTCATCGAAGCTCTGGCGCGCGGCACCAGTGCCATTCTCCCAGCCACCAGGACCATGCAGCTTACGCTGCTCAATAGCAGCCTCGTTGAGACTATTAGCCAGGTCGAGAATAGCCTTGCCACCCAGTAGGGCCTCTTCGTGGTTATCCTTGATATCGACATTGAAGACATGGACTGGCCGGTTGAGGGTATTACCCTTGTTCATGAGGTCGTCGACGACGGCGTCCCAGCAGCGTTCTTCACAGGTGATGATCACGTCGACGACGCCGGCTTCCGTGCCCAGCGCGCCCTTGTCGCCCTTGGAGACGTGATCCAGGCGCGGCATGCCGGGAACCCAGTCCTGGAAGCGCTCGGGGCCCCATTTCAGGTTGCGATTGCGGTCGAGCATGTTCAGAATGCCGTTGCTGCGGTACAGCCGCTCGTCTTTGTCGTGCAGCTCTTCCCACATCTGGTTGTAGGAGGTCGTGTTGAAGCTGTACACATTGGGTTGGGTGATTGTGGGACCTGGCAGGCGCACCAGGGAGCCGGTTCCGAAGGAGATGACGGGGAAGGCGGTTGTGGCTGTCGATAGACGGAGATGGGCTTCCATGGAGCGGTTGTTGTTGGATGCGCACACGGTGCAGAACTTTAGCTTCCATGAGTCGAGGGGGTCTTTGGCGCCCGTGTCCGTTGCTTCGGCCATGTTGGGTGCAGACTCTGGAGGTGGAGGAGGGGGAGGGGGAGGAGTTTGGGGAGTAGTGCTCCCCGTGTTTACTCGACGAGGATCATATGCCATGGTTGTGGGAGAAGACTATGGAATGAGACTAAGTGGGCACACAATGAGGCCGTCGATCAGGGTGGTTTCAATATGATTTTACAATGACCTATTGACTTGAAGGGCATTAGCCAATTTTCTAGAAGTGGGTTTTCAAGTTGATGAAGAGAAGGGGTGATTCAGAATGAAAAGCGTATAATTGAGTTTGTCCGCATAGCGAAAGCTCAGACAGCTCCAATAAATAAAGATCATCATGTAAGGTGATGGAAACTAAGAGTGACATTCACATACCTTGCAATTATTTCGCATTATCCGGAGGCTCAATTAGTTGGTCAATTCATATGGGGCCGTAGCCCTTGGAGAAAGAGAGAAGGAGAGAAGGAAAGAAGTTTTGTGCCGCTGCTTCTCTTTTTAGCGCTGCGGCTGACTCATCCCCGCAGGTTGATGTTCAAGCTACAAGCTACAAGCTTCAAGTTACTCAGTCTCTATTTCAGAACTTACTTTACAATGGCATCTTCAGATGGGGCAGATGGCCCCTTTGTTCCCGCCTTGATCGTGGTTGACATGCAGGAGGATTTCTGTCCACCCGTGAGTTTGAGGAATAGCTGACTGCGGTTTCAAGCTCGGCCGTGCTGATGCTACAATGCTCGCTGGGAGGATAGACAGGCTCACTTGCAGTACAAGGCGGCCGAGATATTGCACCACTGGTCAACCACCTCCTGTCTCAGCCAGGGTTCGTGACGCGTATCGCAACTCAAGACTACCACCCGCCAGACCACATCTCTTTCGCCAGCAACCATCCTTCGCCGAACAATCGACCCTTCGAGTCGTTCATTGAGATGAGGAACCCAGCACCAGGGAAGGAAACGGAGACAAAGCCACAGCAACTTTGGCCTGTCCACTGCGTGGCCGACAGCCGCGGCGCAGCGCTCATTCCCGAGATCCACACCGATCTCATTGATACGCTCGTTCATAAAGGCAAGCACTCGCGGGTCGAGATGTACTCTGCCTTTGCAGACGCTTTTGGGAACAGGGATCCTGCCGTGGTGGCGCAGTCGGTCAATTTGAATATCGCTGAGCTGCTTCGGGCGCGAAAGGTTACAGATGTCTTCGTCGTAGGACTCGCGGGAGACTACTGTGTAAAATACACAGCCGTTGATGCCGTCAAGGCCGGATTCCGGAGTTGGCTCGTCGAGGAGGGAACCAAGTGCGTCACGCCTGCTGGTTGGGACCAGGTGAAGGCGGAGCTACAGACTGCGGGGGTCTCGGTCATTCATGCAGATGATCCGGTAATCAAGAAGTTGCTTTTGAGGTCTCTATAATTAACTACCTAAGTACCTAGGTAGTCATTGACGTGGAAGCTCCTTCTATAATTAACTAGTCATTGACATAGAAGCTGGTCGATTCAAATCAGATTGCCACCGGGTGGATCTTTAGGGGCAATGAGTGGCCCAAGTGTGATCGACAGAGCAACGGCCTTAAATTGAGGAATCTGATCTCCTTTGTTGGATTCTCATTCATTTTACTTCAAGCTGACGTCGCGATGGAAGCGACATCCGTTATATATTCCTACATATCTGTCTCTACTGATTTATGAAACCGTCGAGTTCAGCACCACGTGATGCCTCATTCTACACCGTCAACCCCGGCCGCGACGATCACTTCGCTGGATGAGAAATTGACCGACGCCGACGCGACCGGCCCGGCTTCTTTTCTTCAGGAGCATGATCTCACGGCCGATAATCTGCCCTACTGGCTGGTGAATGTACCTCGGTCGCAATGGACTACCGAATGCCCCAGCTTTCTACGTGATCAACCGCCAAAGAACATCCGATGCCTGTCGACACCGGACGAAAATTACAAACGGCAGGACTGGGAATTGGTGCAGGAAATCGTTAGTGAGTGGAGCTTGTCCCCTGCATGCGTAGCGCGAGGCCTTGGCTAACGTTGTTTTTGCGACAGGGACGAACCGAATTGATCGCTTCCAACGCGTCCCGAGCGACTTACGAAAATACTTGGGATACACGGCCAAATTAAAAGCGCAATATGGATCGGTGATGCGATTTGTCGTCAAGGAGAGACTGCGCTGGGGTGACGGAGACACAACTGATCTGAAGCCACGGGGAGGCTTGTTTGAGTCGGATGGTAGGCGGCATTTACTTCCTGGATACGGACAGCTGGCTGACAGGGGACAGACGATATTTGCATCCTGTACAATGACTGGCCCTATGGCATCGACACCGACATCATCCACCTGGTGGTATGGACCAAGTTCGAGCTCCCGGATGACCCGGTCACGGGCGAGCTGACCGCCGAGGCGAGAGATGCGATCGAGCAGTACGTGCAGAGAACTTTTTGTTCGCGGGTGGCCTCGGATTCAGTCGTGTGGTTCAAGAATTGGAAGTCACTGAAATCGGTGCACGCGGTTGAACATTTCCACGTCATGCTCCATCAGCCAGATATGGCATTCGTAGCGGAGATCACCCGAGGAGATGCACCACTCATCGATCAGGTATAAGAGGAAGACCCGGAGGACGTGGGACGATCTGGAGGACCCCGCCACTTGCGATCGGACGAGACCAGGCACATAGTTGACCAGCTTTTAGTGAGGGAACCTGCAGCTTCAGCAAATTAAACCTGCGTATACATCAAAATCCCCGGGCCCACTGTGCCAAGTCGTACCCCTCATCAAATCGAGGGGCTAATGGACTGAAGAGTAGGAAGTGATGAGTAGTTAGGTAGATGCAATCAGAGTCGGAGTACTTGATTCACATGGATTCATATTGGTTGAGTAAACAGTCACGATTCGGAGCAAGTAAAAGCGTAGCCCAAAGTGGAGGCGTGAGACGTCACAGCCTCCGGTCTCTGCCCGCCGCCCCTCCAAGGCTAAGCCTTTCTTCGACTTTTGCCCCAAAAAAGTCTTTTCCTTAAATCTCCCAGATCGTGATCCAGCCTTTTTAGACCCTCCGCAAATTCTGGCACTGTAGGTGCCGTGCTGCTCATAAACTTGCTTTCTCCATCAACTTCCGAACGCAGCCATGCCGGTCCCAGGTCTCCGCCGTGCTTCCTTAGCCAGTATGTGTTTTCTCTTCGCACCACTTCTCATCCGATCCAAGCATCATGTCCGAGTCTGACACCCTTGCCCATTTAGGTAGATCGTCCGTGGACGAATCTGCACAAAGCGGAGAAGACGAGGTCGTTGAGCCCGACCAGGGAAATGGTAAGTGGACCTGTCCTCGGAATGCTGCGCTGGTGTTGACCGAGGCCAGTCCTCTCGCACATCATCTCGCAGTTGCGCCCCGGCGCCGACCTGAGTCGGGTCGTGCTACCTACTTTTATTCTCGAGCCGAGGTCCATGCTGGAACGCATCACCAAGTACGTGATCTTTGCTGCCTGCGGTCGTGCGACGAACTGACGGCATCTTCTCTAGCTTCATGGCGCACCCCGATACCCTCCTCCCCATGCCCACAATCGATGATCCGGTCGAGCGGTTTATTTCGGTGGTCAAGTTCTATTTGAGTGGATGGCATCTCAAGCCTCCGTAGGTCGCTCCATCTTTGCACTATGACCGGTTTCTGACACCCTGCAGTGGAGTGAAGAAGCCGTTGAATCCTATTCTCGGAGAGACTTTTACCTGCTACTGGGACTATCCCGATGGCACGCGCGGATACTATATTTCGGAACAGACCTCCCATCATCCGCCCAAGTCGAGCTATTTCTTTATGGCCCCCGAGCACCACATCCGGATTGACGGCACTCTCAAGCCCCGCAGTAAGTTCCTTGGAAACTCGGCCGCCAGTCTCATGGAGGGAATTGCAATCTTGCGGCTCTTGAATCGCGGCCAGGACAAGGACAAGGGCGAAAGATAGTACGTCCAAGGACATGGATCTTACTGTGGGGTTATTAACGAATGGCAGCATTTTAACCCAACCGAACATGTATGCGCGCGGCATCCTTTTCGGCAAAATGAAGTATGAGCTCGGCGATCACAGCTACGTCCGATGTCCGGAGAACAACCTCGTGGCCGATATCGAATTCAAGACCAAGGGCTATTTCTCTGGTACTTATAATGCCATCGGAGGGACCATCAAGAACGAGAAGACTGGCGAGGTGCTCTATGAATTGTCCGGCCTCTGGAATGGCGAGATGCACATCAAGGATGCCCACGTAAGTTTTCTCCCATCTTTTAATTTTCTGCTTTTCAGGCGCTGATGAAAGCGCAGACGCACCGAAAAGAGGTTCTGTTCGATGCCGCCCATGCGAAGCACTCGAAGCCGCTATCGCGCCCAATTGAAGAGCAAGGAGAGCGTGAGTCGCAACGGTTATGGGAGAAAACGGTCAATGCCATCGTAACCTCGAACCATGCCGCTGCTACGGACGAAAAGACTAAAATCGAGGACCGTCAACGAGAGGAGGCCGCCAAGCGTGCTGATGACGGTGTTGAATGGAAACCTCGGCTTTTCCGCCCCGTTCAAGGTGGACCCGATGGCCCAGATGAAGGCGAGGAGGATCTTGATTGGATTATCAACGCTCATATGTATGTTTCACTGAGTCGATCAGGTTACCAACCTTGCCAGCTGATCTTGAAAAAAAAACCAGCGACCCGCATGATCCCCAGGTTGCCGCAAAGCAGATTATGGCCATCGCACCAATAGTCCCAGGTCAGAGAGAATCCACCCATTTCCAGATCCCACCACACAGGTGTCCCAGCCTTGCAAACCAGGAGCACTCCCAGGATACAGGGCCCGCGGCTAATACCCAGGCGTAGGCCAAGAAGCAGGAACCAATTCCGACGAACAAAACATCGTGGAGCGACAGGACACAGAAACTGCAAGCACGGAGCAATTCGTGGATGCAAAGGAGACTAATTAAACACCCAAAAGGCCCGCATCCACCCGCTCACCATCCTGTACAGGTCGCCCTTTCTTAATCTAAGACCGAATCAGTACCACTCATCTGGCAGTCGGACGACGTAGTCAACCTGCGACTACCCAGCGTGCTCACGGCCCATCCTCTCAGTCCTTCACATGATGTTCAACATGAGCGTTCTCGGTCACAGCCGCGCCCCATTGCCGGATACCCGATTGGATATTAGATCTAATAACCAAAGACATACTCAACACGTCTTAAAATAAAACAATATCATTTTATCCGTTGCCTCCAATGGTCTGGCCGAGAAGTGGCAATGAATGGGGTATGTCTAGTATCCAGCATGGGGAATTGCTGCATGTAACAAATTCCATGAAATTAAGAAAACAAAGGAAAAAGAAAGATAAAGAAAGAAAGGAAACGGCATGTACCTCGGAAGCCTTGGAGATCCATCTCTAGGACGAATATAACAACCCATACGAAAGCCCTATACACAGGGACCAGGAGGGATTTCTTCCATATAGTCAATCCAAATGAATATGAATTATTTTTTTAGTCTCTACTATACAAAGGTCCTTGGAAGGGGGATATCACAATAATGCACAAGACACCACTAAACTCGCCCAGAAATCGTAAATGCTAAAACCTTCCCAAACGCCAGCAATCACCCAGATCCAGAACACCGAGTACTATGGAACAACTCAATCAAAACCCAAGTTCATCATGAGTATAATTCTCCCTTATTTCCCGCCCCCCGTTCAAGTTCGCGTCGCCGATTCGTCCGCGGGATACCCCCGGCCGAGCCGGCGATGCTGGTAGCGCGGCTCACAGCAGCCAAGCCACCACCCTCGCGTTCTTCACGCTCTTCCTCCATCATGGCAGTCTCCTCCTCGATTTCTTTCTCGGTGTCCTCGCGCAGACCTAAAATATCCGGTGGGATGAAGCTCATTTGCACGCTAGGGGCGCCCTTGATATAGCGAAGTTGCTCGTGGACGCCCTGGACAAGACGCTCGAGGTACTGGCGGGAGTTTTTATTCTCGAGCTGACGGATCACTGACAAGGGTGGGAAGAGCGAGTAGTCGGGACCGAAGTGGTTACGAAAGGTGACGGATTGCGGGATCTTAGGGTCGATGACATTTTCTGCCTCGAGGAGAATGGAGGTTTCGTGCGCCCAGGCGCGGGATACGTTGCGTGGGGTGTAGCCACCGCCACCAACAACGAGTAAGGGGAGCTTGAATTTCTTGACGAAGGCGACGCAGGCGCCGTGAGCGCTGACGTTGAGATTGAAGCAGCCGAGTCGATCGCAGCCTAGACTGTCTGCGCCGCACTGGAGGACGATCGCGCCGGGTCGGTAGGTGTTGACGCAGGCACCGACGACTTCCTCGAATAGGCTGATGTAGGAGGTATCGTCGATGCCGTCGTTGAGCGGGATGTTGATGGCGTGGTGGGCGCCTGGATTGAGTGGATGCGTGGGGCCGGTGTCGTTGGCGGAGCCGGTGCCAGGGAAGAAGTTGTCTTTGTCGTATTTGTGGAAGGAGACAGTCAGCACACGGTCGGTGGACCAGAATGCCTGTTCGACGCCGTCGCCGTGATGCACATCGATATCAATGTACATTACGCGCGGATGGTGCCGCAGCAGCTGCAAAACGCCCAGGACGATATCGTTGACATAGCAGAACCCGCTAGCCTCGGACTTTTTTGCGTGATGTAGGCCACCGGACCAGTTAATTGCGATATCGGATTGATTGTTGCAGAGCTTGCGCGCAGCGTCGACCGTGCCACCTGCATATAGCGAGCAGTAGTTGTACAGCCCGTCGAAGATGGGGCAGTCGTCACCGAAATTGAACCGCACCACGTTGTCACTCTGTTCCGCGCGATCAATGTCATCGGGTACCACCTGCTGTAGGAAGTCGAGGTAGTCGGTTTCATGGAACTCGGCCATTTCTTCGTATGTAGCCGCGCGCGCCAAGTACAGGTCCATGGCGTGGTGCATGCCGTAGGCCATGACCAGCTGCTTGGTCAGAGTGAGGCGCCACGGCTTCATCGGGTGCGACTGGCCGAAATGGTGGCCCTCGACGGCGGGGTTGGCGTGCCATGATACGCGATAACCTTGAGGGCGAGGGATTCGGTAGAGTTGGCGCTCGCGGGTAACTTTCTGGTCGGTACTTAGGGTTGGCGGGGGTGCATATTCTTGGACGACGGGAGTGCCGGTCCTGAGGACCATGGCGAAAGAAGGATGAGAGGAGGCTGCGCTCTAGGCGAAATTCGAGGACATTCCAAGAGGAAAGGCGAGTTCGCGACAGAAATGTCGAGCTGCGAGTTCCACGGTTCTGGAAGTGCTGACTAAGACGATCTTCACGCTCTGAGTTGACCCGCTTTGCCTTTTTGGGATCTTGTATAGATTTGCCACTGTCTTCTTCGTATATGCTTTGCATGCCACTTAATGCAATTGAATGGCTTTATTAATAGGTTAAGGAAGGCCAAATAGTTGAGCGGAATAATTTTGATATAATTCCCGGTTCTGGGGTTTACAGTTTTCGGTCTCAAGGAAGCAATGATAGTTCTACAACTTCAGCTACCGAGCTACCGAGGGCTGCTTTTACAAACTACCCTGATTCTGGCTAAGTTAGAATAACTAGTTATCTACCTCTGATTTATAATCCAGCCGACGGCGAAGACTTCCTATATCGTAGCAAGTCATGTACCTGTAACTACGCATTAGCGCTCGCCGAACGATTGCGGGACATCGGTCAATCAGCGACCGTGCTGCATGATCGTGACGTGAAATCATATTGATCTGAGGTGGTGTGGCCAGTACCAACAGTTATCAAATGAAGATGTATCTGATACATCTTCTACTACGGTACGGGCAATGGTTCCATTTCGGGATGAACAGGTTTGTGGAAGCTGCCTCAAGGTGCTTGCAACCCCGCGGTTTATATATTCGAACCGCCTAAGCTCGGCATATGGACTCAACGCCCAAAAAACCCTCAACTATGATTGCACAATAACTTATCTTCCAGCTTATAAATGCATGACTACGATCTAGCGGAACTCCGGCGAGAAAAGACCGAGTGAAGAGCGGTGACATAAGCAAGCCCCGGTATCGGCGGGTGGAGAGTGCGCATCATGGCCGACGACAAGGGCTCATTGGTGGGAATGTGAAGAAGGAAAAAAGCTTGGGTGTGACACACATGGAAAGCAGAAGATATAAAACGCAAAGTCCCAAGCCGTTCTAGCTGGCATACTTCACTTCGTCTTCCCGAGGTTGTCGATACTGCTCCTCGGCAATTTTAAACTTTGACCTAACTTAGCATCCGTTATCGGTATCGATAAAATGCCTCTCGCCTCGGCTGCAACCAGTTTGCGCCAGATCCTCAAGGATCCCAATGGCTTTGTTATCGCCCCCGGTGTGTATGATGGCCTCTCGGCCCGCCTGGCAATCGCGGC
The DNA here is from genome assembly GCA_027569385.1 of Penicillium decumbens. Classification (NCBI taxonomy): domain Eukaryota; kingdom Fungi; phylum Ascomycota; class Eurotiomycetes; order Eurotiales; family Aspergillaceae; genus Penicillium; species Penicillium decumbens. The sequence continues at coordinate 266,996 of JAPDEZ010000013.1, forward strand.
AGGATTTGATGCCCTGTACATGGTAAGTATTTCTTCTGTGCAACGGTAACCATAGACTAATAATCCGAAAGACCGGCGCTGGCACCGCAGCCTCCGTCCACGGTCAGGCAGACCTGGGCATCTGCACTTTGAACGACATGCGCGCCAACGCAGAGATGCTAGCGAACCTGTCCCCATCCACACCGCTAATCTGCGATGCAGACACGGGCTACGGCGGCCCGATCATGGTCGCCCGCACAACTGAACAATACGCCCGATCCGGCGTAGCCGGCTTCCACATCGAGGACCAAGTGCAAACGAAGCGGTGTGGACACCTAGCGGGCAAATTGCTGGTGGACACAGAGACGTACACGTCCCGAATTCGGGCCGCCGTGCAAGCGCGTCAGCGAATTGGTAGTGACATCGTGGTGATTGCACGCACGGATTCCCTGCAAGGCCACGGGTACGAGGAGGCGCTGGCACGACTGCGGGCAGCGCGCGATGCTGGCGCGGACGTGGGATTCCTGGAGGGGGTCTCGTCGCGCGAGATGGCCAAGCAGGTGGTGCAGGACCTTGCACCGTGGCCGTTGCTGCTGAATATGGTTGAGCACGGGGCTACGCCGTCCATCTCGGCAGCGGAAGCTCGGGAGATGGGATTCCGGATTATCATCTTCCCATTTGCCACGATTGGACCTGCTCTCACTGCGATGCGGGAGGGACTGGAGAGACTGAAACAGCTTGGCTTGCCGGGTCTGGATAAGGAGTTGACGCCGCAGGCACTATTCCGGGCTTGTGGGCTGGATGAGAGCGTGAAGCTGGATGCGGAGGCTGGTGGCGTCACGTTCGAGGGCGGCGTGGACCTGCGGAAGCCCTGATCCGGTATTCACTGTCGTGTCTATGGAGTACATAGGTTGATCCGATCGTATGTTTATTTCCGAGCTTGGACGGGGGGCAGTGAAGAGTCATCCGTGTCCGCAAATAGTAACGTCTCCACTGATTATTGTCGCGGCGCTCGGCTGTCTCGAGCATAATCAATAAGCAGAACAGACCAAAAAGGAACTACGTAGAATGATTCCCCGCAATGTCCAGTCGATGTTGAGATAATTATAACTAGATATCGTGGTTTCAGAATGGTGCGTGGAGCCGTGTAGATCGTAGGTTGAACCAAGGAACGACTCTGCGCAGAGGCCCCTTACGCTGCGTTACGCGGTAAGTCAAGGTTTCCAAGTGCATTGAAGTCGACTGCCCTACGCAGTATGTATGTAGTGAATCCTGAACAAGAGTGGAGTAGGTATATCGCAGCTAAAATATTATATTAAGCGACATAAGTACCGAGGTACCCATGCCTGGAATATTCGATAACACAGATCCTTGCTAGTTCATTATAGGAGAAGCGGGCCAAGCACTGTTAAAGTTCTCGGATTTTCGGCGTTTCGAAAGGGATCCAGGCAACGCCCTTAATGACAGTGTATGTACAACGCCACTGCTACGATGGAGTACAGACTGTATGTACGAAATAATCCGTTGGCCCTATCTGCATTGTCTGCAAGAGTCCAGTCCCAAGTGGAGGAGAGGCATCAGACGCGGTGGAGTCGGAAATTCTGAAGCGGCCGAACCTGGTACCTTACGGCGGCCCTAGCACTCTAGGGGCTCCATCTGCCGGTCAGGGATGGAGCATCGACGCAAATCGTTGCCGTTGGGTGGCGATCGTCTGCGGCCCAGACTATCGGTTGAAATTGTTGTCAATGAGTTGTTGGCATTGAGGAGTCGAAGAAGTCGGAAGGAAGTTTGGTTGGGCGCCTAACTGACAATGTGTTGTTAGGGTACACATCGAGTGATGACGCGAGATCTCGAGTCTGGCAGTGAGACCTTCTCAAAAGGGATATGCTCAAGACACGTAAGACAGGGCTCAGCGATGGATATAGATGGTCCGATTGGTCTGTGTGGGGAAAGGGCGAGATTGTCGTGGCTTGTAAGTTGTTCTGTGTGTATTGAGGGTATCAAGTGCGTCCCGTATAGAACCTAGGAATGTGCCAGGCAAACATTCTCCAGACACATTCCGATGAACACGTGTTTGGCAGTGAATCCATATAGTACAGGGATATCTACTCTAGTCAAGTGCCTAAATCACTCAAAGATGCTAAGTGCCTGGCTATGAACAGGGGACAAGGTGTATATGCAGGTACAGGGCCGGGGTACCTGATCTAGCCTACATTTTAGCAGGGTCAACTAAGTACCTTAGTACCTTAATTATGTGTCCCGGTCAAACTAGATAAATTACCAACGGAGTAAACAAGCAGAAAATGGTCTCGGCCCAAGGGTCAGAATCGATAGATTCACCAATAGAATCAACAGTGGGATCAGGAACCACTTGGTAAAAGCCAATGAGGACGTGGTAGCCCCTGACCCAGGTTTCCTATTGTATCCACACTGATGCCTTGCTCCCACCTCCCATTTTCGTTTTCATATTAAGGGATTCCACTCTCCTTCTTCGTCCTTCAATCCACACACACTCTTTTGTGAATTCTGCATCGAGCGTTTTATCCGCTCTGTCACTCTTTCAAAGTCTTTCCTTTTAGAAAAAATGCACTTCAAGAACTCCTTCCTTTTGGCTTCGGCCTTGACCGCAAGCAACGCCGTCGCCCGTCTTCACGGCCACGAGCGCCGTCACGCCCACCCCAAGGTCGCAATTGACGTTGATGCTCCCGCCAAGGTTGCAGTTGATGTCGAGGCTCCCGCTATCACCGATGCTCCTAAGATCGAGGATCGTGGCGTCGGCGATATGGTCTACGCCACTATCAACGGTGTTCTCGAGAGCTGGATCAACGACTGGTCTGGTGAGGTCGCCTCTGAGTCTTCTTCCTCGTCCACCACCTCCATTGTCATCCCTTCAACCACCACCGCCGCTCCCGAATTCACTGCCACTCCAAGCCAAGTCGAGTCCACCGTCACTCCCGTTCCTACCTCGTCCCCCGCCGGCGGTGACTGGTTCGAGACCCCTTCTAGTGGCTCATTCTCCCGCGATGGATTCGGTGGTCAGACCAAGGGCAAAAAGACCGGTTTCCTAGACTGGGACTATGTCGGCAATGTCGGCATTCCCTGGGGCAGCAACATCATCGAGGTCGACGAGGCCAACGCCAACCAGTACAAGCACGTCATGCGTTTCGAGGGCAGCGACACTGAGCCCTGGACCGTTCTCTTCTGGAACACCTATGGCCCCAACGGCAAGATGGACGGCTTCTGGAAGCCCAACGCTGCTCTTCGGTTCACTCTGGAGAAGGGCGAAGTGAAGTATGTCGCTGTCGACGACAACTCCCAGGGTGGCTGGGCTGCTGCTCCTGGTGAAGACATTCCCACCACCAACTTCGGACAGTATGCCGCTACCTGGGGTGAATTCGATATGAGCAGCGAGAAGAACGGTGGTTCCTCCGGCTGGGATGTTTCCTGCATCATCGCTGAGCTCAACGGCCTGGACATTCAGGGCATGAAGATCTGCAACCACCTGGGTGAGAGCTGCTCCTACATCGGCAAGGGTCTTGTTGGCCTGCTCCAGGCCTACACCTCCGCCGACCAGGGCAACCCCTCCCTCGCCGTGTCCCAGCCTGAGGGCCCGGTCCGTCTGGTCGTTACCCTCGACTATGCCGAGTAAATCTTCGACGCTGCTCGGACGTCAGCGTGGTCACTTCTGTCCTTTTTTTTGCGCCAACGATTTCAACCTCAAGATGGCTTGGTCATATCATATCCTGGCCATCGTCATCCCATCTTCAGCCGCGCTTTCATGGATCTGTTTCCATGTTTGTTCCCAGGGAGCGCGTACATACCTTCGTGATCATGAGTTGTGTTCCTCTTTACGATTCTGTGTATATATACCACTTGATTTTGTCTGTTAATATCAATTTTTTTTCTCTTGCAATATGCCTCTCGTACCTAGGTATTCCAAAAATGGTCAGTCGGCCTTGTTAGCAATCGATGATTATCTCGAAGCACATCCTCATTGGATGTAGAACCCTGCAGGGTATGGTAAGACCTTCAGGATCTGGGGTAGCCCTGGAGGTAAGCATGGCATGTTATACTCAAGTGAATGGGTGCATCACCTTGGGTGTTGCTCGGAGATGACAGTCTTGAAAGCCGGAGGAGGTTCAGACATCCAATACCACTGGAATGCAGGTCTGAACATTATTAACTCTAATTGGCATTCGAGGTCCTCTTCACAATATTCAGTCAATATTTCATCATTCTGCGATCGCAAGCTGACCTGGGTATTTGATCAGGCCCATCGGCTTACCCCTGTCGTTCAAGGAAAAGCAAACCAATGGAACTAAATGAGACTGGGATTGCTGTACCGAGAGCAGCCTGTGGACCGACATCAATCCAGCTGAGCTTCTCCTTAGACGAAGCACCTAGTTTGCAGTCGTGTGGAAAGTTGATTGCAGGAGGAGAGAGAAACCAAGAGACTTGGAAAGCTAAGAAATACAAAATTCTCCAACAAAGGCGTTGGGGCCTTTTTTATGAAATTGGCGGCTTTCATGGACTTACTTAGTCGTGTGAATTACCTGCAGGGCCAAGGCTGCGGCCCGTATCACGCCGTTGGAACAGCCTCGCCAGCGCTATCTTTCCTCATTCGACAGCGTCTGGTGGACGCGCCCGCTGTTTGGCCAGCTGCACGAGTGGGAACGCCGATTTTGGCGCTACGCCATATCACAATATGCTCAACTGCCGGATCTTCACCCGGGCGCTAACTGCCCGTTTGTGAGAGGCCGAACCACCGCTATACATCACTCGTCGTTGCGCTTGTTTGGCTCAGCATGGACGGGGAAGAATTGCCTATCTTATTCCAGTCCACAACTACTTTTCCCTAGGGAGAATTAAAAGGGGCTGTGTGTGTTACTACTGCACATGGGCCCTACTGGAGACCGTCGCAGCTGTTGGGGAATGAATAGCAAACCAATTGATCCCTTAAAAATGGGACCGGACACACCAAAGGCAGGCTAGGCCCTCCATTGCATCTTAACCGCTGTTGATCGAGTGTTTGAATTGACTAAAATTCGCCTGCGTCTAAAGGATGTCCCTCATTGGGCATCGACCGTGACTCCTCCCAACTAGGAACGACGGTGGTGTCATGACCGGCCGCCCTGCATCTGATCCCTGGACCCTGGAGGCGCTAAAGCGAGATACCGCTATACCACGGAGTATTATAAACATAACGGGTGTTGCGCTTACCCTGTTTCCTATTATCATTCCTCGCTCTATATCATATTACAGCGAGCTATACCGTCCACCAGTGTCTGTTACTGGTTACCATGTCATTGAGACAATATAGTTCAGACGAAGCTCGTACTGTCCTCGGAAACAAGCCTTATTTTCAAAAGTTTATTAGACCCAGTCGCTCACTTTCACGATCTGGAAGCAGCGCATCCAATACTTCCAGCCCCGACAGCATCACTCGATATGCCCAGCGCCCGAATGGTGTAGAAAATCATGGGAATTCAGCGGCTGCTTGGGCAGCCAGCTGGATACCTTATACATTTAAACATGTCTATTTGGCTGTGCTGAGTGCGATCAGCCTTATACTCTGTTTGGTCACATTCTTACTGTGGTGGAAATCTTCAACAAACTATGGACTTGGCCCAGATGATGGCTCCTCCGCCCTTCTATTTGGCTGGCGCTATACCCCAACCATGATTGCCGTTATATACGTTCAGATGACAGCCGTGCTGTTCGAAGACATCAAACGCACTGAGCCTTTTGCTCTACTGGCACGACCAGGTGGAGCAGAGGCATCGACCAGTATCCTCAAGGCGCCGGGAGCCTGGTGGAATGCTTTATACGATGGCTTTGCCAAGAAGAAGAATGGTTCGCGGAGCTGGGCTTTAATCTGCGCATCAATACTCAACATTATTGGCTTCTTGGCCATTTCGCCATTGTCCTCTGCTTATCTGTTCTCCGACGAAGTGGTTGTACCCAAGTCGACGAGCTTTCTTCGACTTGCACCCGTCACCCAGTCATCTCTACCTATTGGTGCAGATCGCACGACAAATTTCCGCGCGCTCGCCAACTTGCTGCAAAATGTATCGACTTCGCCATGGATTACAGATCAATATACCATCCTCCCAATTTGGCCTTCCGACATGCAAAGCACCGTCATTAGCTCGTTGCCATCGTCCTCTTCTCAGACATGGGAAGCAGAGACCACAATGTTCAAAACTGAACTGGACTGTACCCAAATGTCGGTAGATCGTGAGGTCACGGGAAAGGACCAATATTGGAATGATGGGCTCAAATATGCACCGGTCGATGCTGTTTCCATAACTTGGACGGCTCCCAATGGTTGCAAGTACGGCATGTCATCCGACAAGACCCTTTTCGACATGGGAGGCGGAAGCTGGTCTGATGCTTCGACTTTCTACTACGCAGACAGCTCACTTCTTACTGGTGGTACTGCACAGTCCAGCTCCAACCATACGGCTGAATGTGATGGCAAAGAGATCTTGTTCGTGACCGAAGCGTGGAAGGCAGAAGGAGCTAGTTACACAGCTCAGATGTGTGATACGCAGTATTACATGGCAAATGTCACAATGTCCATTTCGCTCACGGGTGCTGAGCCGGACATCTCGTTCAACGAAACAGAATTCGAACAAAGCAAAGTCTCGATCCCCGACACGCTCTTAAATACGACTGTGTTTCGCGACCTGACACTCGATTCAAACTGGCCGACTTACATGATATCGATCCTATGGTCGGGCACCGCCATGTTAGGCGGGCCATCAGTTCTTCTTGGTGCTCTTTACGATTACAATATGACTGAATTGCTCAGGGATCCCAATTGGGTCACTTCTGCCGCTAAAGCAAAGCAAAGATACTTCGGTGAGGTGGTCCAGGCAGCTTTGACCCATCAAGGTGCTTCACAGCAGACCAAAATACAAGGCAAAGTACGCGACATTGAGACCAGAGTAATAGTGCAAGCTGGCGCTGCAATTGCCCTAGGAATCCTGTTTGCGCTGTCTCTTTTCCTTGTGCTCGGCGTCTGGTGGTTCTCTCGATTATCACGCAGGCCATTGAACCTGAAAGAAGATCCGGCCTCCACTCTGGGAGTATCCTGCCTGATGACACATAATTCTCGAACGCAATATAATTTCCAGGCCTTCAGACAACCATCGAAGAAGGAGTTACACGAAAGCTTGGATGGAGTTCAATTCTATACAGACTCTCAAGGGTTAACACGAGTCAACCCCGACGGTCCAATGAGCCACAGCTCAGCTCAGTCAGAGAATGGGACACCAAAGTCACTCCGCTTGCCGGCTCTTTCTGCCCTGGTTGGAGTTCTGGCGGCAGTGGTTGCTGGTATTTCTGTGCTTTATCATTTCGCCGAGACCTCCGGTCTGTATCAGAAGGCATTCGTCTATGAAGTTAAGCTCTCCTTTCTCAGCAATGGCGTGTCATCAGTGGCACCGTTCTCTATGATTCCAACTATTGTTGCAACGGGGATTGGCCTGTGGTGGAGTGCTCTTGACGACGACTTTCGCCGCCTACAGCCGTTTGTCGCCATGTCGAGGGGCCATCCACCAATCACTCGGGGTGTTGGTTTATCGTACCGATCCTCGTTTTGGATATGGGCTTGTATCAAAGCTGCATTCAATAAACACTGGCTTCTTTCGCTCCTCACACTGGGCAGTTCGCTTTCTCCCGTTTGTAAGTTATGGCTGTCTACTATCATTACGACCTCGAAGCTCACGCCTTCTCGCTAGTCACCACCTCCATGTCGGCTCTTTTTGACCGAGGGCCAGGAGTCATCTCCCGACCCGTCACGTTCAACCGCTCAATCGAGATCCGTGACATTCCATTTGTTTTCCCTACACAACAAGCGCTCTATCCCGACACTTCAAATGACTACACAGCAGTAGTACTCCAGGGTCTTTTCTCCAACATGTCCACTCATTGGATGTACACTGCTACAATTCAGCTGGCATTGAACGGGTCACAGCCTGCGTGGAGCCAAGATGGATGGAGCTTTGTGCCAGTTGGGATGGACAATCTCAACTCTCTTGATATGCCCCATGATCTTGATGATTCCGATCTCAGCGTCGGTGGAGCTCCATCCAACGTCTCATTCACCACGCCTGCTATTCGAGGCCGCATCGAATGCAGCGAGTACCCTCTCCATGCCTTGACCAACATCTCGAACTGGTTGACGCCACAAGATCTGAGCAACCACACCACGTGGAACACAAGTACTATCCCTCGAGACGATCAAGGAAGTTACCTTCAGAGTGGTTATCGGTTGGGTACAACTGGGGTATACGCTAACCAACCCAGCGTGATAACTCCATTCGACCAATATGACTACACCGTCGAGGCGTCTTGCCCTGGTTGTACGACCGTATTTGTCAATCCCTCTAGTATTGTTTGCTGTGCAAATGGAACTAGCAGCGACTTCGACGGAAGCGTTGCCGTTGGATATTGGTCCCCTCAGACCAACCCGGCAACATGGACAACTCGTAATTGGGGGCAAAATTTCACTGCTAAGTGGGTATACGGAAATGCTGTGACTGGAATCAAGAACAACATTTACCGCGCCACCCAGAACGAACTTGATATCAATATGCTGTTTCCCACTCCACCATCGCTGTCGATGCTGAACTGTAAGCCGGTGGTGGAATCGGCAGATGCGGACATCACTGTCAATCCTGCAAATGGTAAAATCCAGAGCTTCAACATCACCAGCAAACCAAAGGTGCTCACTGATGCCTTTTCGGATAACTTTCTGCCTCACAACAAGACCCAATTCAGTCGGGAAACCTACATGGTCAACTACAATGTCACTGTCAGGTAAGTGTTCAATAGTCTGTCCGACTACCAAGAAGTCAAAGCCCTTGCTAACGATCTTTTCCTTCAAAATCAGCCTCGGTCGACTCTTCATGGCAGCAATGTTGACCGCGGCAGACACACTGAACCTTGGAGGGGCGTCGCATGTCGGGGGGTATGTCAATGAAGACCTAAACGACAACACCTACAATATCCGCGACGAGATCAACGGCCTGAACATGGACTTCATGACCTACGCCATGTACTCCATGGCCGGCAAAGATCCAAAAGCGCTTCTCAACATGACTACCTACCAGCGTCTGGCGGAAAAAGCATTCACAACATTCTTCCAGCACTACGTCAGCAACAACATCTCTTTGGAAACCGGCGGCTGGGGCTACCAAGTAATCAATGCAAGTCTACCGGACTCCTTGGGTCCTGTTCTCGAACGCGAGAATGGTTACCTCCCGGGCACCAAAGCATCAGCCTACCAGGACATCAAGCATCCAATCTCCCACACAAACCGCACAGTCCTCGCGCACGTCACCCAACGCGTGGAACTCCTCCAAATGAACGCCGTCGCCGTGTATCTCAGCATCGGAATAATGGGCTGGCTAATAATCACAACCGGCGTAGTAGCAGTGCTACAAAAGCGATACTTCGGAAGCCTAGTACGGGACGTGGAATCTCTAGGCGACGTTCTCGTCCTAATAGCCGGAAGTGCCAACCTACTTCAAGTCGTGCGGGAGATCCAAGCCGGACGGCTAAGACCAGATGACTACAAGCATCTACGAACACGACTGGGCTGGTTCGTGGACGAGGATGGAGGGTTACGATGGGGCATTGAAATGGAGGAGAGTTTTGCAGAGGGATCAGGCGTGAAGTGGGTTTCGGCGCAGTTTTCTAAAGAAGGGACGAAGACGTGGACATTTAATGATGAGGAACGGTCGATGTGATGTCAGGTTTGTTCGAACAGACATTGTAGAAGTACTCAGTATATATTGATTGATATTGAAAAAGAAAAAAAAATTGCCCCCGATTTGCCCCAAGTGCACAGCATGCATTCGTCCACTACCGGAGCCACGGCCTCGCCGTAGTCAGAGGCCGAAGCCCTGGTACGGTTGTGGTATGCGGTAGATCGTGATGCACCGAAACACTCTGATCAAAGTCGTAGCCATGACGGTCGTTACCACTTGACCACAAGGAGGCGCCCACGCAAGGTGTCTCCCATAAGTAACGTATAAACGAGAAAGCTTTACTTGGTTCGGCTACTACCCCCTTCCCACACTACCTTCCACTTATCGTGGGAACTTGTAATTTTGGATACTACTGTAGGAGGTGCAATTTATAAGGGTATTATTTTTCCTAGAGAATATAGAAGAGAAATAAAGGCGTGGGAGTAGTGAAACGGCAGGGCAGATTGGAATGTAGTGAAGCTATTCAGAAACTGATATTGACGGCTTTTGACACACCCCGATTTTGGGTACTTTCTACGAAACTGCAAGATCGATGGTTCGAATCTCTTTAGCGTCAATTTACGAATTAGCCTCTTTTCATGTGTTGTTTTTCGCCTTGCATATAGGAGTTGTTCAGAGTAGGAAATGGATTGATCTATCGTACAGTTTTTGGCTCGCTTCGAAATAGTAAATGCATCGCCCAGATATAGCTACGGTGCCACTAGCAGTTACTTCATGATGTGTCTGTTATAACCCGAGGAAATTGCTTGCTGAAATAGCTTCGAAATCCGGGATTTCCTCCACTTCTTCCTCAACTTCCTGCTCCTGATTTCCAATCAAACCTACATGCAACATGTAGCCTACCAGGGCGGCGACACCACCCACCGCCGCCGCGATGGATACATACATATCCTTCTTGCTGGAATCGACATGCATCGAGACAGCTCTCTTTTCAACGGACGATAAGTCTGAGTCTTCTGCCGCTTGCTTCAGGCGGTTATTCCTGCGGATCTCACTCAGAAACGGGGTAGAGTCCGCCAATGTAGCGAGGAGGGTGCTGCCGACAGTGACGACGGAGATGCGCTCGGGTGCGCGCCAGGGCAGCGGAGATGGCGGAGCGGACTGCGGCGAAAATGCATGCGCGACTTCCACCGGTACATCGCCGAAACAGCGCCGTCGCAGGCGCTCTGTGTACGCCGAGAGAAGCGGGGCTTTGGCGCGCATGGCGTCCCGCAGCCAAGGGAAGGAGAGCTCGGGCACCAACGCTAGAGAAAGGTAACCGAGCGCAATGCAGTCCAGACTGGACGGTAGATCTTCTTCCTTCGAGGAAAGCAGGTAGGTCTTTTGGCCCAGCATGGCCTCCAGCGGCTCGAAGAAATCAGCCGTCAAGGCCTCCAGCCGGAAGTGGTTCTGCGAGGAGCTACGGCCGAGCAGATTCGACACGGTATCACGCGGCCGCTGGATGAGATTCTTTGGGATCTTCCCGGCGGCCACGGCGGCAGAGTGCTCGCGTTGCCGGTGTTCTTCCATTGCCTGCAAGTCCAGCGACGACAGACCCAGATGTTCGGTACGGGCTTTGGCGGCGCCATGTAGCTTCGGCGGGAGAATCCATTGGTTCGGCCATTGGAGGAGGCTACCGTAGGCGGGCGAAGTGTTGTTGTAATAGTTCTGGCTGCTGACATACAGAGAAAGGTCGACGAGGGACTGGCCACGAGATTCAACGAAGGAGGCGAACCTAGAAACGCGGGCGCAAAGGTTAGCTTACATCTATGTTGACGCTGAAGCCGGTGGCTTGCACTTACGCGGTATTATCAGCCCGATTTGACCCATCGAGCTGCCAATCGAGATCCCACGCGCCGTCCGAGTACTGGCGGAGATAATCCACGATATTGCGGAAGCGGCTCACCCAGGCCGAACCGTTCTGAAGAGCGGGCAGCTCACCTGATCCGCGATGAATAACCGAATTAGCCATGTCGTTCTTTTTTGAGGTAATATTTTCCTAGCTTCGGCCGGCTGGATGCTGAGCATCACGTCACTCACCGGCAGGGGAGACGGAGGGATCGCTGCTGGCGACCAACTCCCAAGAGTCCTTGGGAAGGACCAGAGAGCAATATGCGATAGCGGCGAGACATTGCGCATCGATTGAGGGTAGGGTAAAGGCCGGCCCCCACACATGTAGTTGTAGGACCATTGTGGTTTGCGCGTAGAGAAAGAAGGATAGCCGCGGGCGAGTTGGGCGGACGAATCACGTGTGTTTACACAATCTATACGAGATCTGCAACGCCCATGTTCCTTGTACTCACGGATTTACTCCGAGTAAGTTCACTAGGGGCTTTTTTGGCAGGGCTATCTGGGAAATGTATATTTGGAGAAAGTATATTTGACATTCTGTGGAGGCTCGTTGGTGGATGGAACAAATTTCCGTGACTGGCGTAGTAGCTCTATTCTCGTTGACTCGGGAGTTAAGAAGCTGGCTCTTCAGGGCTACCTTTGAGATTGATGGTTCCAAGACAACTACTAGGGTAGGTGAGGTACCTATAGGGTAGGCAATATAGTATTCCAACATAGAATTGAAAGAGAACTTCAACCTTATATCTCAATATCGACCTGCCCAGGTACCCGTGCATGTCGAGAGTTTGACGAACTCCTCTTTCCTCGTATTCTATCCGAGACACCCAATTTTTGATTCATAACTTCCCTTGTACCCATGACTCACATGCCAGAAGTCTCTAAGACTCACATGCAGACATCTCAAAGTGCACCGTGCACGTCCCCTGCAGACTCGAGCCGCGATAGGGGCAATGACTTCACCAGCATTGCTCCAAAGCTACGCAAGAGCCCCTTCAGCTGAGTACCTGAAAACTGTACTACAACTTACTAGTAAACCACGTCAAAGCACCGACCCCGCCGACCCAGTTTTGCCCGAGAAAACCAGTCAGCATCCCAGAGCTAATAGTCCGGCCAATTCTATTCTGATCTGATCTGACCGTTAGCAAGGATGGTGACGCCCAGAAGTGGATCAACGGCCAGCTCGGATACAGATTCACTGCCCTAGGCGACCAGTCCACTCCAGTTCCCAGCTCACGCTCGGACAACGCCGTATCTTGTCCTTGTCAGTGGGGCTATGTTTCCGATATTATCGCGTGATTTCGTCATGCAGGCGGATGGAACGGGCAGGGAAATGCGTCATATCTAGTCCTGGACTTGGCACAATAGCACCAGCTCCTTGTTGCTGATTGAGGGGCATTTCGATAGGAGTCGCATCTAAGATCCACAACCAGGGTGCCGTCGACCTTTCTACGGCCCGTGCGGTCCCGGCTCGCCGTTTGACGTCTTTGTCAACCGGTTATTTCCTTGTATCCCTACGACGTTGGCATAGATGTACGGTGACGGGTGCTGGTGAAACGAGCGGGCGGGTGATGTTTCATCTTTGTACGAAGGTAGCCCAGTTTTAAAAATGTCTGGGTGGGTTTAGAGATTATGCACGACATTGAATAAGTGGATAAGTCAGATTGCTTCTTGCTGGGGTATATTAAGTCTATTGTACAGGCCGTTAATTCGGATTGGGCCGAAATGCATGCTGAAAACAACAGAAAGAGAGAAAATAAACGGAAAAAAGAAGAAAAGCCCCTCGACCGGGATGATTAGAAGAGATTGGAAGTCGAGGTAACCAGCCACAACGACATGCAAGGTCAAAGTAGAAAAAGAGGTGCGGGAGGTGGATTCGAGTGTAAACCGGATCTGAATATGACCCACCAATCTGAGCGCAGCTAGGGTGGCCGGGCCTGCAGCTGCAGGAAGCCGCGGACGGCGGATGCGATTGGTGTAAATGGGTATTTCTCCGCACGTGGATACCACCGATGGTGAGATCACATAGATTGGGACCCCGCACAAGAAAGAACGGTCGAAAGGTGAAACGCGGAATCCGCGAAAAGCAAAACGTTGAGAATGATGAAGTGGCTAGTAACGCAAATGGTAGGGGAGCCTTGTAGTGCCGGCAGGGGCCCCCAGAAGAATGATGCAAATTATTCCCTGTCTTCAAAACGAGCTTGCTTCGTGTCGCGCACCGCACTGCACTTTGAAGGTGCGGGATGCAGGCGGTGGGAAGCTAGCAGGTTTTGTTCCTTATTGTAGGACTCGAGGTATGGAGTGTCCAGTAAGGTCGAAAAAGGGTGCGCAGAAGGTGTGTATTAGAATGGCAGTGTAGGCGGAGTCGAGGAGCATCGTCAAGAGTCGAACGCAGGTCGAAGTCGAGATCATTTCATATCCATGCCGAGGAAAAGCCTCCCAGGTCGTGAGCGCAGTCGAGGGACTGCGCCAGAGTCATCACGGTCATTTTGGAGAGGCCGGTTTATTTCGGCAGAGGAGGGAGAGGGCCCTTGGGCGGAGGCCCAGGGCAGGGAGGGAATTGCGAGGAGCCGACAGAAGGCATCTTGTGATGGGTGTAGTGTAGTGGTAGTGTGGTTGGGTTGTTGGGTCGTTGAAGGTGGAAGGCGTGGATGCTCGAAGCTTGATAGTAGAGTCAAGTAGACTTGGAGTTGAGTTGAGTAGAGTTTGCAGAGCAGAAACAAGACGGATGGGGAAAGAGCACGTTCTTATAGCAGAAATGGATTTCCCCCAACAACCGTCACAGTAGGACTAATTTACTTTAGTGCAGTGCTAACAGCCCCATCGAGCATCCCTGCCATGAACAGGAGGCTGAGTATCCACATGATCTGACGTAGGAATAATTGCGATGGACTTAGTGCGGATGAATAATAGCCCCAACCGGAAATCCAATGGAAAAACTAGGATTTTTTCTAGAAGCTCTCCACTTCAATTCCCGTGTGGCGTTGTCTGTTTCTGGTGAACCACTTAGTGGGTAGTTAGGGCCAGGGGGTTCTACTGTACTTGCAAGGTTGTGAAACCGTGATATGTGAGACACCATCTCACTCGGTCCTAGAATATGGTTTTGCCGTTTGAAGGTGTTACAACAGTATTCGCTTAATATGTAGTCATGAAACCACGAGGTGACAACTGGGAATGGGCAATCTCCCGTGGGCCCACTCATGGGCTCCAGCGGCACGGTTCCTTGATACGGTGAACGGAGAAACGGGGGCTGACCTTTTGTGCAACCGCATGTACTTTTTGAATAGGCAATAGACTCAAACAGAAAGGGCCTAAGCACATAATCCCGATAGTTAGTGACTTGGTAGGAAAGGGGGCCAAAACTAGGGTCCGATCCACAAGTGCTGCTTCGTCGATCGGTTGACAGTGGAAAACGAAAGAAAAAGAAAAGAAAGAAAAGAGGAAAAACATTAGACTATGCTTAGGATCTTGACTGATGCGTATTACCTACAGGTGTCGACAGGCAGATCTGGATTGGCTCCAGGCGGACAGGATAAGGAATAAGCTATTCGTGGCGCAGGGGCTCGTCCAACCACCCTAGTTCGTAGAAACTTATCTCTCTCTAGCCGGGTCAAGGTTGATGGCATGCCACGTCAACAACCCGGGTTCGATGATTTAATACTCCGTAATTTGACTCTGATAACGGTCTGGGGTGGCACTCAGGGGTTTACCGGGAAAAACAGTCTCTCCTGAATAACCGGGACCCACCAGATACCGTGGTTCGCACCCGCGGTTTTGGTCCAGCAAATCATTTTGCGAGTGTTTATTATACAGCACTATACTATTCTTGTCTGTAGAGTACACAAAGGACCTTCCCTGCGAGTCATTCCGGGATGTCCGTTTTCCCTTTATGCTTACCACTGGGCAAGGGCCACTCTGAATGGCAAGCCGAACTGTCCCTACATATTGGAATATGAAGGACAGAGGAACGGAGGACAGAGAACGGAGAACGGAAATCATTGTCGAGTGAACTCCGTAAGGTCATTACATTCCTACAGGCCCTGTCCTGCAGACAGAAGGCTATGCATTGCACATCCTCATTTGACGCATGTATGACAGCGGTCCACCTAGGGCAAGTCGTGCAGGATGTGAAAAGGTCCATCGCCTGTTCTCTCCCCAGTGTTGATCACGTACATCACTGGGGTCGGTGTTTCATGTTGGCAGATCTACTGGACTGTGTGGCGTCAAATTGTCAATTGCGTGCTCAACGTGAGCTCCCATGATCTATACTACACATGCATAGCAGCATGTAACAACGGGACTCCAGAAGAACCGGGTTTACTGGCATCCTTGTAAAAAGGTAAGGGGCGTATGACCACAGCCCTATGCGGTAACATCGTGGCGTAGGATTACTGAGAATTGAGATGGACTTCGTAATTCCTAGTCTCGTGGCTCAAGCGGTATTTCCCGCAGACCTCAACAATTTCCTTAATCAATTTGTGTGGAAACAAAACGCTGTGGCAAACTTGAAAGGAGGAAGTAAAAACTTGGACAGCGCTAAGGGGTCACAAACTTCAATAAAGGAGACGAAAGGGGACTAGCCAGGGACAAGCGCCCTTCACGGTGGGGTTGACTGTTCTGCCGTTCCGCACTGTTGGAACCCGGTGTGGAGGTCGGGAGAAAGGAGGGTGATTGGCCAAGTCGGAGGTTTTCACGACATTCCTAGAAAGGATTTTCATTCCTCGTTCCCTAGTGACTTTTTTTCGTTTGGTTCGGTATCTGTCCGCACGTGGCGAGCATTCTTTGTGTCAATCAATTCCTCTTTTGCCCTAAGAGGTGCTCGCTATGATCGCGATCCACCTCCAGGAGATAGTGACTACACTATGGTATAGGCATTTATCAGCTTGTGATGCAATTTCATCTCTTTCCGACTGGCTGGCATTCTCCCCGATATCCAGTAGCTTGGTCTCGGAATTATCTCGAAGGAAAGTGTCCTCCTGCCCAGTGGAGGAAGCGGACTGTTTCAAGTCTCTGCTCCACTTTAGAAATCTATGTTTGCCTTCTACGCAGTGTTCTGGAAACCTCTACAGATGTGCTGAGGTCTCTCTGGTATGTGGATCCAAGCCGTGGAAGTACTATCTTTCTTTCGGCCATCCCGGGATGGCAGTAGTGATTCTCCACTTTGCTTGATTTGTAAATCTACCGTCGTGAATTCGACTGAGACATTGCAAAACTGTGTCTCATGGTGACGTGCATGCGGCATGTGTATCATTCTGGTTCAATCATGGTGCACCGCAACCCAGTGTTTTCATGCCTGGCAATTCTAATCCTGACGATTCTGGAAGCCGGCGGAAGCTAGCGGTGTACTTGGCCGGGTCCGGGAAAATCAGTGGCCACCACCTGCGTAACAAGTCTAGGCATCAAGCACTGACAGGCATGTCATTGCCCCAATAAGCTGACTGCATCCCCAGGCACGCTGCAGCGGCCCGTTCGTGGATGACCAAGGATGACCAGGGATGGATGGGGATGACCGGGGCTGGCATGATGAGGGGCTTTGGCCCTGTCACGCGAGACCCGCGTGACATGGAGACACTACCGTATGGCAGACCCTCCCGTGCCGCTGCAGAAGATCCACGGCATTTGTCATTCAACCGGGGGCAGAGGCCGGAGGATGCAACTCTGCAATTTTGGCCAATGCCAGGGAGCCGATCAGACCACCGCGGATGCCTACAGTGTAGATGCGGAAAATGCTTGGCTGAACCCATCACCCATTGCTTGTAGGAGTCATTGTTGTGACTGCTCAATCCTCATCAACAGCGGTCTGAGCCTGGGTTGAGATCCATTCCTCCATGAGAGGTTGTCTGGGCTCTCCCGCAGCACTTGGCCGGGTTCGGTCACCTTTACGGGTGATGAGCAAACACAGCACCCAACCACAGATATTGAAGCCTTCATAATGAGTGCTGAATCCGAGCTTTTTCTCATCGCCGTCTTCAGCTTCTGGCGAGTCCGCCTGTATTCCCTTTCTCCTGTGTGATGATGGGTTGATTTCCACTGGATCGTCATCGGCTGCCATGGGAATATCGTGCAGGTCGAAATCGGGCTCATCGTCACTATCGGGGATGACCTCTACATCTATAGGCTTGGATGAGTCGGTTGCAGACTCTGACAATCCCTTTCCAGGCTTGGTTCCAGTTGCTGTGTTTCCTTTCTTTCCCGGCTGTTGGAATACCTTCTGTCGCGTTAAGAGCGAATGGCGGGTACGGGACTCGCGCAGGAAGATGGCCACCTCGAATTCATCTGCGGGGCAATTATAGATTAGCGATGTCCTTCCACTTTGTTGACATAGAAGAAGAGGCTGTACCCTCAGTGATGACATCCTTGACGGGTTTGCCTTTCTTGCGCGCCCATAGTCGCTCATTTTCCTCGCGCAGTTTGGGTAGGACCAGCGGGCGGATTGCCTCGAAGACGCGCGGGAGGACGGGATCGCGGGGGTTGAGGAGCCATCGGTTATCGGAAGGGCTGTCCAGGTAGATGCGACACTCGAGAACGGAATATTTGCTGATGCGCAGATAGCGGCGAATGGGAGCCATGATAATTGTAAAGGGATGAAGTTGAGTGCATGTGAGCTCGAGCTGCCAAGCTCCGACCGTAAATCCTCTGATTGGTGAAAGCCAACGCCATCAACCTCCCTGCTTTCGGGGATGAATTCTTCGACTTACATCCTCCTCCTTTTCAAACTACGCTGATATTATGCTCTACACACTTTGACATGCTCAAGATTACCATTATATGTCCGATCAAACCCGTGGCCCAACCGTACTATGGCCCACGTGACTGCAGATAACCGCTGCAGCCGGAAAAAGAGTGACCGTCCCCAAGGTACTCACCGGTGTTCGAGTACCGGGTACTCAGGCGCACACTATGAAACCCGCGCAAAATGAAGTACCAGGTACTTCATGCTTGACGTATTCGAGACCAACAAGGTCCCCATGGATCCCACCCCCCGCTGGCCGATGGCGGGTGTAATTCCCGCAGATTTTGTTTTCTGATCAGATCTGGAATCTGTCGCTCAACTTGTGCGCTGTGGTCGACTGTGTCTCTCTCTGTTGTCGACGAACGATTCTTACGCCGGGCTTGCAAATTCCTCACGCTGATGCTTTAAACGAGACCTGCAATCGGAACAGCGCAATTCAGTCTCCCAAAGTCCCCCACCCTCAGCTTTCAACAGTCCTTTTTACCGAATGCTAGACGTGCATCGCCCAATAGAGTTTGAATCGACAGTCTGTTCGTGGTGGTAGTGCTTTAGTCGTCTGCACTTGCCTGCGTTAGGGCTAGTTGCTCGACAGGATAACCCGAGTCTTGTCCCAGTAATTGGACCGTGCCTCATATCGAGGACCTTGGGGGTTAAGACGCAGCAAAGCATCTCCACACAAGATCGGGTTTCGCTTGAGAACCCCTCCAAGTCAATCGATCTGCTAAACCCACTCTCTGTGCAACGTTATCTTCGCCTTCTTTTCTCCCGGCTCTTTCCTTTTGGTTTGGGCGTTCACGATCTGGATCTATCAGATCGCATTGATTGTATTGATCCTGATTCGATCCCCGTATCTGACCGTCATTCTACGCCTTTTGGTCCATTAACGTCTCTGAAGACGTGCAATGGAAATGGATCCTTTGAACACGCTCGTCAAGCGTGCAGCCGATGCCTGTGAAACCGGCAATGAATTCGATGGCCGCATGGGCTTGCGCATCTCTTCAATCTTTGTCATCCTAGTCGGCTCAACTTTCGGTGCACTTTTCCCTATCGTTGCACGACGCTTCGGTGGCCGCGGAGGAGTCCCCGGGTGGTCCTTTTTCATCGCAAAGTACTTTGGCTCTGGTGTCATCATCGCAACTTCTTTTATTCACCTTCTCGCTCCGGCCGAGGAAGCTTTGACCAACCCGTGTCTGACTGGTCCCATCACCGAATACAGCTGGGTTGAGGGTATCATCCTTATGACGATCATCGTCCTCTTTTTCGTCGAGCTGATGGTCATGCGATACTCACGTTTTGGGGCCGGGCATGTGCATGACGAAGAGGGTCATTCCCACACACAACTTGAAGACACCGAGCCCGTGGTGGCCGAGATCACCGAAAGCAAAAACTACATCCCCGGCGAAGACCACCTGGGCCACTCGCGGCAGCACCACGACGCCGACGACTCGGAGAATGACAATGCAGCCATTGAAGATTATGCGGCACAATTAACATCGATCTTCATTCTCGAGTTTGGTATCATCTTCCACTCGGTCTTCATCGGCCTCACGCTCGCTGTCTCCGGCTCCGAATTCACCACTTTGTACATTGTTCTCGTCTTCCACCAAACCTTCGAGGGTCTTGGTCTGGGCTCGCGTCTCGCTCTTATCCCTTGGCCCCGATCTAAACGCAACACGCCATACTTTCTGGGACTAGGCTTTGGCATCTCCACCCCCATTGCCATCGCCATCGGCCTGGGTGTCCGCCAGAGCTACCCACCCGGGGGACGAACTACACTGATTGTCAACGGCGTGTTCGACTCCATCTCCGCCGGAATCCTGATCTACACCGCCCTGGTGGAGCTGATGGCGCACGAGTTCATGTTTAGCAACTCGATGCGCAAGGCACCCATCCGCGAGGTGTTGAGCGCCTTCATCCTTCTCTGCCTCGGAGCTGCCCTCATGGCTCTGCTGGGTAAATGGGCATAGATTTACTATTTTTCTTCTTCTTTCATCTTATTCCATTTTCAGGCGTCAAAAAGTTTGGGAGGATATTCATTATGATGTATCCTGGATCATGTGATACCCGCAGGGCAAACCTGGCTGCCGTCGACCGGCACACATATTCGGCGTTGAGGCTCTTTTACTCCATCATGGCGCAAGCCTCTTTCAATGTATTTAGTTCAATGAGGTCGAATCTGCGTCTACCTAGGTGCCGTCTTATCTACGTAGAGAACTGTGCAAAGAGTAAAGACAGATATTCACATGTACCGGAAGATGTCTGTACCCATATCCGAGATCAAGCTATGTAAATTAGAGATTACTACTCGTTTCAACCCTCCTTATACCTATCAGCAGCCAACGATAAGACAATCCCGTCATCGGCATCAGCACGCAGATCATCTTCACCCATCGCCCCATCCCATCCATTAGCAACCAGATAAGCCCGGAACCGCTCATCACGCACTCGCAGATCATCACCCGACAGATTCGGCACAAAGAACCACGTAACCAAGATGCCCACAACACCACAAATGGCAGCAATGATAAAAGTCCACTGATTACCCAGGTTCTGTTTAATAGGCGTGAAAGCCTGCGTACCGATCGCCGCACCAGCCTTGCCAACCGCCGCTGACAGCCCATAACAGGTTCCTCTCACGCCGGTGGCGTATGATTCAGACGATATCAGACCGAGCATATTGCCGGGGCCGAAGTTACCAGAGCTCTGCATGAGACCATAGAAGACAACGAAGAGGGGGACGATCTTGGTTATGTGGCTATAAGCACTGCCGATGATCAATCCGAAGACGAGGTATCCGCTAAAGCCGATCATCATTACGTTCTTACGGCCGATTCGGTCGCAGAGTATTGCGCCTAGGAACACGCCTGGAAGGGCGATTGCGCCCAGCAGAAGCTGCCATTCGGCGGTTTGGCGGATTGTTCCGTTATGGACGACGGATGAGATGATTGTGCCGGAGAAGACGCCGTTTGGGAAGGTAACGAAGTCTGTAAACGGGGTGAGTGTCAAGACGGCGTATAGTTTGTGCAGAGCTTACCGTAGAGGAACCAGGCGCCGCAGGTCCCAAACAATGGCTTGCAGTAGTACATGAGAATCAGCTTGTAAGGGACATGTTTCTTGATTGCTCCTCGACGGTAAAGCACAGAGTTGAGCATGCGAATCCGGAAATAGAATACTGATAGTGGCCAGATGCACCCGATGCCAAAGCAGACGCGCCACACGGTACTGTAGTGCGATTGATGACAGGCCATGAGCACAACCAGGAAGATTGACACTGCGAATGGGCCCCCGAATGATAGTGGGAAATTGGTCACCATGATGAAGGCCGGACCACGATGCTTTGGAGTCAAGTCGTTGGCAGCTTCTGAAGCAGATGTCGAGGATGCGGGATACTCTCCACCCGCGCCTGTGAATACAATTATAAGTATTCATTAGGTAGTTACCGAATGCTTGCAAGCGCTTACCAAATCCCACAATACCTCGGGCCACCGTCATCATCCAGAACATGCCATTGATAGTTACCCCATGCGATGCGGTTGCGAGTATACCGCCGACGACAATCATGACAGTCGTGGAGATAATGGCAGTCTTTCGGCCCAGATAGTCACAGGTCAATCTACTTTCAAATTAGACACATCACAGTGGAGATCAGAGTCTCCTCATTACCCGACGACAACCTGGCCGATAATCTCGCCAATCAGCAGGGCATTCGACACGCGCGTGCTGACAGCCGAAGTGTACTGCTTGGGGTACTCGACCTTGAGAAGGACGTTGACCATCGTCATCAGGTTGTTCTGGTATCCATCGCTGATCAGGGCAAAGCCACTGGCAAACTGGATAGAGTGGTCCGTTAGCGAACGCTTCAGCGTTCACGAGCTATATAGAAGCTGGCGCCGGCAGACTCACAATGGTGAACAGATCCGACAAGCTCTGTCGCTTTTTCGAGACTTCGCGCAAGGCATTGCCCACTACGTCCTTGCGGTGGATCTCGGTGGAAGTATCAGTATCAGCCTTGCGGACCATAGTCAAAGAGTCCTCTGTCACCATGGCGTCTTCCATGGTTGGCGGATAATAAGGAAAGTGGCAAATGTAGGAAAGATATATACAGGCCCCTCTCCAATGTCAAGTGATGGCTTCTGCGGGGTTAAACGGTAGCCCTGTAAGCCCTGTTGCTCGTTCCATCCCTGCACAAGAACGATTATAACAAAAATCTTCCTAAACATTAATATCTGTAGCCGTCAACTCTCGTCTCGACATGGAAAAGCTCACTCTGACATTCCAAGTATCATAAGCTCATTGCAACAGTAGAAACCCTGTACCACCCCAAGTCTATACAGAACTGAGTACGTTGAGTACATTCACATTTTAAAAGCATGAAAAGTGGGTCTCAGTCAAGTTCACTCCGCACTTCAATTCCACGCTCTTTCTCCCTTCACCCCTTTATCAATTCACTTCACTTCACACAATGCGTCTCACCACCATCTTCCTTTCGCTCGCCTCCCTCGCCTGCGCCGCTGAGCTGGGCATCGAAGTCACCCACAAAGTCGAGTGCACCCGCAAGACACAAAATGGTGATGGTGTGGAGATGCACTACCGCGGTACTCTGCAAGACGGCAAGGAGTTTGACTCGAGCTACAAGCGCCATGTTCCCCTGAGCTTCAAGCTCGGAACCGGCCGGGTTATCAAGGGGTGAGTTCAGACATTGGGTTGTCTTTCGAGTTTTCATTTTGCTAATGGATCTTTGAACAGCTGGGACCAGGGTCTTTTGGACATGTGCATTGGTGAGAAGCGCACGCTCACTATTCCGCCCGAGTATGGCTATGGCGATCGCGGTGTCGGCCCCATCCCTGGCGGTGCCACTCTGATCTTTGAGACTGAGCTGGTTGGCATTGAAGGCGTTGACAAGGATGAGCTGTAGAGCAGCTCAAGGAGATGAATGATATGGCATGATCAAGCTATGACAGTGGGCTTTGGTATCTAGTTTATGAATTCTTATATACCCGGAGATGAGGAGTCCTCGATCGTGACACATGCAATGTCTCTATTATATGTAATAGGGTATCTCTTCTAGTATCAGTAAGATGTACAAGGCCTGCGGCCACAACATATACAGGGAAGTCGGAAAAGAACCGTGTCGCGGCCCTTTTAATCCATCGCATCCAAAACGTCCTCGGTCTGGATGTCATTTTCAGAAACCAGGATCCCAACGAGACACTCGCTGAGAATACCGTCCCAATTCACCCACGGGTGGACCTCCTGGAACAGCTGCGCCGAGTCCTTGCCGGCGCCGCGCAACAATTCTCCTTTTCCACCTGGGTGGTAGGGGACGTAGGGCTGGATATTATATACTCTGCCCTGGTAGGAAGTCCACGCATCACGGCCCTTGCGCCCGTTCTGTGTCTTCAGCATGGACGGCGTGACGCGCACTAGGCCTGGTGGTAGACCTGTGCCTCGAAGTTGGTTTTTCGGGTTCGCGGCCAGAGCGGCCCAGTCGAGGGGCGAGTATCCCGGGGCTAGGACAACTTTGCGGGACGATGGTTTCTTGAGACTGGGTGCTAGCGTGCTGCTGCTAAGGCCTCCGCTCGATGGCACGCGAAGCCCGGCTGCGGCGGAGGGAGGAGGCATGAGCGAGCTCGAATTTAAGCGCGGTGGCTGGAGTGAGCCTGGTGGACCTCTATTCGGCTGTGGTGTTGGTCGGAGGCGAGGGACTGAGGGTGGTGGCATCAGGGAGGAGGTATTTGCGCTGGGTGCGGACAGCAGGGGTGGTTTTTGCGCCAGTGGGAGCGAAGAGTGTGTGAGGGACGGTGATAATTCGGTCTTCGAGGTTTGACCATTGCGATCTGCCGGTTGCTGCTTTGTTGATCCATTCATATTCAGCTGAGCAGGTGGCTGTATTGCGGCGCTGCGAGTGTCGTTGGTATCGGGCTCTCCCTCCAGATTCAGTACAGGAACCGCAAGGACCGGGGGAGGTGCGCTCGATGCTGAAGCCTTTGGCGTGGTCGGGGAATCTTCTTCTTCGATTCCTATCAGTGGAGGGGTTGAGGGAGCGTCATGTCTCGCTGGCTCAGGCTTGGAGGTAGAAGCAGGCCGCGCTTCGGCTCGGACATCCGGTGGGGGAGAGGGATGATCGGGTATCCAGCTGCGTGGAGGACAGCGATAGAGAAAATAAGCCGCGGTTGCAACGAGGATCCCCACGCCTATCCATCCCATGTCGGAATGATAGATGTAGAGAAATCTCCGGAGGAACAGGGATGTTGTTCCTGAATGACTATTAATAATTGCTGCAGAACGGCTTGGCGAGATCCTTGGTCCGTGCATCGAGAGATCTATACAACGTTTAAGTTCAAGTTCAACCTTAAATATGCTTCTGTTCGAGTTGAGTGTATGAGACCGCAACATGATTGTGATCCTCTGGGTTTCTCTGTAGGTACTCGTCTCATTTTCATCTTCTGCTCTTCTCTATCGGCACCTGGTGTGACACCGACCCCCGCCTTTTTCAAGGGAGGGAGAGGTGCAGCGACTTACCATCTGGCCAAGCGAAGTTACTGCTTACCATATGGCTTTACGAGGTTAACTAGTTATCATGCCACAACCTTGTACCAAGGAACGGATCAGACTTGGAGCGAGCGCTGAAACGGATCGAGATCTATAGACAGTTTAAGATGCGTCTGTTTGAGTCGAATATACTTTTGGATTCAAGATCAAGGAAAAGCTATTTTGAGGGGCGCCCTATTTGCGGGCTTCGTTTGCGGGCCTGGTTTGTAGTCTTCATTTGTGGAATTCCCTTTACGCAGGCGTGAATTACAGATACAGATCATGATCAAATCTGCGCGTACCTAGGAAGTTGTTTTATTGGATACTACCTAGGTATCTGGTCAAACTTCTTTTGCCATGGAGAGAATACTCCTACATGATGTCAGGACGCCATCACCGTCGGATGGCGACGGAACTCGAGCATTTTTGCCATCACACTGTAGGAACCATCTCTCGTGGAAATGGTTCAAAAATGGTGGTCGTTCATCGATCTCGGGAGCTGCGAAGGGTCAGTTACATCGAGACACACTTATGTCTGCATCAGACGCTATCTTGATCTTTGATGCTGGAGCAGGCGAAGTTAGATCTCCAGGTGCCCGTCAAGAATTCCCATACTGATTGTCGTCACCGGTAGGCCCAAGGGAGTAGAGATTCCCAGTTGGACCGCCATGTATTGATTCAACCGGGTCAGTTCCATACAAAAACAGAGGATACGCTTGCATATTTTGCGATATACGATGGACAGTATGTCGTGAAGACCACGGACTTGGGACCATCTGACTCGCACTGCATAGTGGCTCTAGTCTGGTCGCGGACCACGCGAAAGAGAACCTGCATCGCCTGCTGGCCCAACGACCCGAGCTCAAAGAGGGTGAATACGTTGCCGCCATCAAGGGCGCTCTGATGGACGAGGATGCCCTCCTGTTGGAAAGCTTCAAGTATGAATCTGCAGAACCGGCCATTTCAGGGTCGACCGTGGCCATGTGCTTGATTAACGTCAGCCGGGGAGAGCTGGTTGTCTCCAATCTGGGAGACTCGCATGTCATCCTAGCCGAGCGGGATCCTAATACGGAAACTTCTTATCACGTTGTGCGCAATGGCTTTCCGACCAGGTTAACTCCAGCAGTAAGCTGACAAAAGTAACAGCGACGACTCACTGAGGCGCATAAGCCCGGCAAACCCGAGGAACAGGTACGCATCAATGAGGCCGGGGGAACGGTCAATATGCGGAGCGGGGTACCTCGGATAGGTGAGTCCGGATAGTGAGTCCCGTCCCGTTGGGGAGAAATTAATCGAAAGTAGGATCCCTGAACATGTCCCGCGCGCTGGGCGATTTGCAGTACAAACGGCCGGTAAGCGGCATCCAGGAAGGCGGAGGCTCGTCATCA
The DNA here is from genome assembly GCA_027569385.1 of Penicillium decumbens. Taxonomy (NCBI): domain Eukaryota; kingdom Fungi; phylum Ascomycota; class Eurotiomycetes; order Eurotiales; family Aspergillaceae; genus Penicillium; species Penicillium decumbens. The sequence goes on from JAPDEZ010000013.1 coordinate 293,233, forward strand.
TCATCCAGGCCTATCCGTGGTGACTTCCTGTCCAATGACCCGTATACTTCACGACGCACGTTGGGGACAGACCGCCGCTACCTACTCGTGATTGCATCGGATGGAGTCACCGATCGCACCGACGACGCGACTCTGATTCAGCACGTGATGAAATTGACGATGCGAGGGATGCGAGCTCGTGATATCGCGCAGGACGTTGTCACCAAAGCCACCAGTCGTCAGAAAAGCGACAATGCGTCATGTATCGTAGTCATGATAGACGGACAGCGATCGTAGAGAGAGAGAGAGAGGAGAAGATCTCAAATTGTTCATACTCCCGAAATAGATAAGACTCCGAGACCCAAGATTGTGTTCTGCATTATGCATGTCGGATTGTGGCCACGGTCCACGGTCGCTGAGCGGTTCCCTTACCCAAACTGGAAGGTGATTGAGCCGTTTAGGCTCCATAATTCGGTAGTTCGGTGCAGGAATTTTCTATTTTTTGAGATCCGATCTCGCCACTGAATATTTACCTGCTTTTTGCGGTGTCTACGGCATTGAATTGTAACTTAGTAGTACTTATGTATTGTACTTTGTACTTGGTACTCTATACTTTATACTTTTTACCGTTATCGTTATCTACACGGAGTACCTAATGTAGATATTCAAATGGAAAATCTTTCTCCCTTGTTATAATCGGCTTTTCTATCGTTCTAAGGCCCCCGCCCAACAAGGTTATCTCCACGGCGCTCAATACGAATTTAGCAGGCGGATAAGAAGTCGCTTAACTGCGTCGGCTTGAACCGCCTCGACTCCACCAATCTGCAGGTCTGCACCCATGTGCTACTTAACACCCCAGAGGCTCAGTCTCAGTTAACAGTTCTATCCCCTGACACTCCCGATTAGGAAGGCGATATGAGATCGGTTCGCCAAGTGGAGATTCCATAGAGAACAAGCAATTCGTAAGATCCGAAACTATCCCACCTTCCAGAACGGTCAACCCTGAAGAGGATCTCGGTTTTTCTGGACCGAGATGCTAGAATTCCAATTCCCCTTTTAAGCCGTGGCTTTTCATTCTTCTTCGATACTCCCATACTCCCGTACTCTTCCAACCCTTGCCGTAAAGCTTTCTCTCATGATTTCAACGGAAACCCGCACCAAGTCTACGTCTCGCAGCATGGCTCCGGCCTGGAACAACTTTCACGTTGGAAGGGATTGCGGTCATTGCAAGTGGTCCCGGAAAGTCACGCCTAAATTGACCGTCTCATCCGGTCAGACCGTCACATTTGATGCCGTCGATAGCAGCAACGGCCAGTTGAACCCGGGTTCCGATGCCTCCGCCATTAAGTCGCTCGATCTCAGTATTGCCAACCCGGTCTTCGGTCCAATCTTTGTCGAAAATGCCCAGCCCGGTGATGTCCTCAAGGTCGAGGTCCTGAGCCTCCAAGTTGCCGACTGGGGTTGGTCCGCCATCATCCCGGGCTTTGGTCTTCTGGCCGAGGACTTCCCGGAGCCTCAGATCAACATCTGGTCTCTCGACCGTGAGAAGGGCTACGCTCAGTTCAAGGACATGCGGATTCCTCTCCGGCCCTTTCTAGGATGCATGGGGCTGGCCCCCGGCAACGACGACGAGCTGTCGACCGTCCCGCCCACTCACCACGGTGGCAACATGGACTGCCGCGAATTGGGTGTTGGCTCCACCGTCTATCTCCCCGTTCAGACCGTTGGAGCATTCTTCAGCTGCGGTGATGGACACGCCGCCCAGGGCCACGGCGAAGTCTGCGGCACCGCCATCGAAACCCCCATCCGAGCAACGCTCCGCTTCGAACTCTGCAAGAACCAACCCTGGGTGACGGCCCCTCAATACCAGACTCCCCCGCTGGCCCAAATAGCCAACCCTCTCCCAGACCTTGGAACATACGGCGTGCTCGGCGTCTCGCCCGATCTCTTCCAAGCTGCCAAGCTGGCAACCCGCAACCTCATTCAATGGCTCGTTTCGACCAAGGGACTCACTCACAGCGAGGCCTACATCGTAGCCAGTGTGGCTGCGGATCTCAAGATTGCTGAAATTGTCAATGTTCCCAACTACGAAGTGGCCATGACCCTTCCTTTGGGCATTTTCAGCAAATAGAATGTCTCGAGTGTTTGAAGGACGGGACATTGGTATGTGGTGTTGATACCCAGAGGCACTGGATTTCCTTTTTCTCTTTTCATATTGTACATATTGTGATGTGACTTCAGCGCTGTTCTGCATTCCCTGCATGGAGGCCATATACTCTGGAGTATTGGCTCGGTGATGATTGCTTATAGGTTATATGACCTTGAAAGAACATACTATTGAGAATTAATACCCAACATTTACTTTCATTTTCATTGCATCTGGGCAATCGTCATGATTAGCCCTAATCAGAATTTAATCGGGGACCTCGGGAAGTAGTGGAGTTCCCACCCTTGGAAGTTGTATATCCGTTAAGGGACTGCGACGGTGGCCGCTGCCGGACAAATCTCCCGATTACACTATTCTTCCACATATATCTACACGCAAATTACAACACTGGGTTTCCATCTCCAGATCACACAAAATGATTACAGTCTCGCTCAACGGCCAGAACGCGTACGGAGTCTTCGTCTCGCCTGGCACAGGTTACCGTATTGATGTTGCTAAGGGCATCGCTACGGGCGACGAGCCTGAAGGCATGTATGCAGTCCTCGATCGGAAGTACAACGATTCTGCCTGTTGCTTCTTGACATAAGCATCAACGGTGTCTCTCTGGTTGATCTGGTTTAGTCTTACACTGACTGATTTTTCGGAGGCATATTGTCCATCAAGCTTATCACTAAAAAGACCTGAGCTGCTCAACAGCCCCCTCCCCACCCCCCAAAGTCGATTGCAATATGATCGATGATGCTCTTATAAAATTAGCATTTTTCAGGGGTTCTGAGGTGTAGGTGGGCACGAGAGCACGACCTGGCCCCCGCGTATCCATTGTACCCGAAAGTATTTCTAAATCAAGAGTAGCGCAATACTGGAAAATGAAACATAAAAGAATTGCATGATGTAACTAGCGGGATGCGGATTAGTTAAGTGGATGAAAGGACACCACTAGCGGGCAATGTAGCCACCAGTAATCCTGCCTCGAACCCCTGTTCAACCCCTGGGACCATAGTTCCCAGGACGTGCACTTCTGTGTCTGCCATGATTTTAGGTAATAAAATCCTGCTTTAACTTCAAGGACAGCATAAACAGGGCAACGGAATGAATCACTACCATTACAAAATTGTCTACTTTAGCAGGGTGACTCGGGCAAGCTACTTGAGACATTTCTACATGCAAATGCTAGAAATATCATGGTCTGTTCCACCTTGATTTGACTTTAGCCCACGATGTCTATCCTAGTCCTAAATCGACAATGATACTAGACCTATTTACCTTCAACAATATTTTTCAGATAGTGGACGGCTAGATATTGCGATCCGTGATCTGCAACAATATAGACCTTGACTGTTCGGCCAATTGTTAGTATTGATATTGCGGGTAAGTCGACCTATTTCATTAGGTAGGGTCTTCACGAGGCGATAGAGGTCATGAAAAAGCCTAAAGTGACTACGGTAATGCTCGTGTAGCGCAAATTAACCTGGTTGTGCCATTTCGATAATACGCAAGGGCGACTTATGCGTGTGCATACGTTGCCTTTATTGAGATGATTGCGCAATGTCAGAGTGGCTGAACGTTTATATACAGTAGGCCAATCCATGGATTGACTGCGGTCGTGCATACTTCGATCATGTCACATGACACCGCGTATTGGCGCGTCTCACTCTTGGCGAACCCTCCAATCCCCATTGGGACAATTAGGTCCTCGAGATGACATGGATCCCATTCTCGATGGCCTCAATCCTGCCCAGCGGGAAGCGGTCACCTCGTCCGCGCCCATCTTGCAAGTCCTCGCTCCTCCGGGCTCCGGCAAGACCAAGACGCTGACGGCGCGCGTCGCGTATCTGCTTTCCCACCATGGATATCTGCCACAAGATGTTATCTGTTGCACTTTCACCATCAAGGCAAGCCGTGAGATGCGCGAGCGTCTAGCCAAGCTTATCGGTGAGCGCCTGGAAAGCCGGCTTATCCTAGGTACTTTCCATTCTATTTGTCGGAGGTATCTGGTCAAGTATGGCTACTTGATCGGTCTGAGGAAGGGATTTGGTATTGCGGATTCCGATGATAGTCGCGCTATCTTACGGGTGAGTTATTTAACCGGGTTCCTTTTATGTTATGTTGTTAATGGCACTGGCAGAGAATTATCAAACGCTTGAATGCCACTATTGAAATAAAAACTGCCCAAGGGAAAATCTCCCGCCACAAGGCCCATGGACTCTCTCCGGATGCTTTGGCAGAACGTGTGAAAGCAGAGGAGATGGAGCTGGTTGATATCTACCGTGCTTACCAGTCAGCGCTGGCGGATTCAAATCTTCTGGACTATGATGACCTACTAGTGCGCTGTGGAGATCTTCTCAGAGAGCATCCAGAATGCGTATCCAACGTGCAGACTGTCTTGGTCGATGAGTTTCAAGACACCAACATCATCCAGTATGACCTGATGAACCTTTTTGCGGCCCAAAATCGACGTATCACGATCGTCGGTGACCCCGACCAAAGCATCTACGGCTTTCGGTCAGCGGAGATTCAAAACCTCAGACGTATGCAGCGGCGATACTCCAATACATCGATCGTCTTGCTTGAATCCAATTATCGTTCGTCGGCGTCCATCCTGAAGTCTGCCCAGGATGTGATCGAGCAGGATACGACGCGGCCGTCGAAGACACTGCAGGCGACTCACTCCTTTGGAACCTTGCCTGTCCTCAGAAAACTTCCGACGCCCAGTGCAGAGGCCCTGTGGATGGTTCTTGAGATCAAAAGGACCATTGCGATGACAGGCAATCTTGTACGAATGTCTGATATCGCGGTCTTGCTCAGATCAGCCTCGTTATCAAGACAGATTGAGACGGCGTTTGGGCGAGCCGGTATCCCGTATAAGATGGTCGGGGGCCGAAAATTCTTTGACCGCACAGAGGTCAAGACTTTAGTCAATTATCTTAGAGTCGTGAGTCATACAGGACATGCAGATGCACTGCTGGGCATACTCAACGTTCCACCTCGTCGAATCGGTGACGAGACTATAAAGCAGTTGACCGGCGGTGCAGACAAGGCTCAAGTTCCACTCTGGACTTTTATAAAGGACGTGATTCAAGGTCGCCGGTCGACGGAGAAGAAGTTGCAAAAAGCAGCAGAGCAAGGTCTTTGTTCCCTAGTGAAGCTGATTGAAGCCGCGAAACAGAAATTGCAGGACTGTCTAGACGCATCTGCACCATGCGTGCTCCTGGAGCACATCACAGAAAGTCTGTCTTTCCAAGAATACCTCATCAGAACCTACCCGTTAGATGAAGACAGTCGCTGGGCGAACGTTAAGGAATTGATGGGCCAAGCCAATGATGCCGCCGCCTCCGCTGGGGACGTGGGCCAGGAAGACGACCTTCCCAAAATAGAGGGTGTTGAACAACATCAATCACACCCCGGAGAAGAGGCTCTCTCCAAATTCCTGGCCAACATTGCTCTAGCCACCGAGGCCAAAGAAGGCGAGACGGAGACGGAAAAGGTCACAATCTCCACGATTCACGCAGCCAAGGGCCTCGAGTGGCCCGTTGTCTTCATCCCAGCCGTATACAATGGGAGTATCCCACACTCGCGGGCCGAGGAAATCGACGAAGAGAGACGGCTACTGTATGTCGCCATGACCCGAGCGCAAGCTCTGCTATACCTAAGCCTCCCTCTGCGACAACCCCGACTTGGCGAGGGAGAAGACGGATCGACTAGTTTGACGCCCTTTCTGACACCAAAATTGGTCAAAGAGCGCTTTCGTCCCAAGGGGCCCCAATTGCATGAAAAAGTTGTATATGCGATTGCTGATATTCTACGACGGCCACGTCCCACTCCTGATGATATGTACAAGGTACTCCATTCACTCCCATCCACTTTGGACGATCGATGGACTTCCGAAGGTGAGGAGAGAAAGGACGTGGATGGACAATGGAAGGACGCCATGGACCCCAACGACCCGGTCGAATCAAATCCTAAAAGACGACGGCTTGATTCCAACCAGCCGACATCTACGACCTACTTGTCAGCGAGCAGTCTGATGAACAGCTCGACCAACTACCAAGTCCCTACAACACTCTCAACGGGCTTTCTTTCCGCTCGAGACTACGCGGCCAGCTCAGCAAGCCAAGAGCCAGCCACTGATAGTACATCCAGTGCTGCCCCGGAACCGCCCACGACCAAGAAGGCATCCAGCATCTCTAGCCGCAAAGACGGGCTGACCCAGGCCAGTATCTCGAACTTCTTTGGCGGACCGGGGTCCTCCCAAAAGAGAGGCCCCATTCTAGCCAGTCGACCCTCTATTCAGCCACCTCAAAGAAGTCATCAGACAGTCCCAATGTCACGTTCGGGACCAGGATTCGTTCCGCCGGCGCTTACATCGCACCGTCTTCAGCCACGACCCCTTCAGCCAAGTCGGCCGGCCCTAGAACCAACACAACCCAGTAACTATACGTGGATGGCGGCTCCGTCCGGACCAGCGGTCAAACCCGCGAGGATTCTGACGCAGCCCCAACATGGAAACAGCACGGAAGCAGGGACCAGGTCGGAAGAGGTGAAACAGGAGAGCAGCTCCACCGGCATCCAGTCCGTCACGTTTCACACGACGACGATGGCGAGTGTTCGACAGCAGGGTGCGCCAGGGCGAAGGACACTGGGGATTCGACGGAGCATGAATGGATGGGAAGAGCGGATGAAGCGGGAGGGCGGCCAAATGCAATAGACGGGGTTTCTACGGAGTAGAATTGGTAGCAAGGGATCCGGTGATCTACGTCTCGCAGCCTCATTATTCCGCGGACATATCATGTTTCTTTCATATTTTTTAGTTATTTTTGGTTATGTCTTGCCCAAATATACAGTGACTACCTAGGAAGGGATCTCGGGGGAGAGCAGTGACGCAGCGGGACGCGAATTGCATGTTTTATACCAGATAGGGACAGAAAGGGTACCCTAGGTAACTAACTAACTTATCGCAGGGCAGCTGACTACGTAGAGGAACGCGAGGTCAGGTCGAAAGGAAGATCGGGATCCATCTGCGATTGGTGAGAACACGCATTAACCGCAATGATCATCCGCCAGATCCAATAAATAGCAGACACTGGTCATGATTCGGTATAGACGAGAATCTGGACCAAAGTGGAGTCGTGAGTCGGTGAAGCTCTACCCCTGGATCATTGACATCACATAGCTATCCTAGGTACCTAACTCTTGGTGTCGTCGATGCAGGAGGGCATCCCTAGTCACTATGATTGGTGAGTAGTCCAGGGCAGCGGTGAGGCTGAGGAATCTTGAATTGAGCTCATTGCTATTTCTGGACAAGTCAAAGAATGGCTGACTCAGCCAGTACGGTCTGTACCATCGATACCATCGATACGGGATTGATACGGTCACAACTTCTATGACTGGCTGCCCTGCCATCAATCTTGGCTTCATCACCAATCGAGTAACTGGATCTATGTAATACCAGGCAACCGATACAAGGCCGATCCATTCCCGGTCTGGCCCTTGTCCTATTCGTTCACTCGTTCGTTCCCCAGAGTCGATCAGATGTACGCGAATGGCCTGGGGTATACAAAAAGGTCCCTGATTCCTATTTTTGCTCTATACTCTGTACATTTTATCTTGACTTCACTTCATTGACATATAATATTCCCCACCCTATCTCTATTCTTTTATAAATCTCGCACACAGTTCAACACTGTCAAGCCATTCGAGACTACATACTACATCCGTTATTTTCAGCCTCAACTACTTTACGCTTCCTATCTAATACCGCCATTCCACCATGCCACACAAAGTCAACAACGACTCCAATTCTACTCTCGCAAGCAGAGGCAGCACCGGTGATTCAGTCGCCTCCGAAGTCCGAAGTGAGTCCCTCAATCCAATCCAATCCCCAGATTCAAGCTAATACGCGCTCACCAGCCGCCAATCCCGTTCGGAAACCACCCGTCATCATCCACAATAAAGGCGGCCAGATCTACGACGAGACCAGGCCATCCGACTGGGACAAACAACGCTGGAAATAGTTCTAGCAAACAAGTCTCCCCGAGGCAGCTGCAGCAGGCGCAGGCGCAGTCCAGTCCAGCCCAGTTCGGTTAAGACGTCCCGTTTATCCGCGCGCGTCTCCGGATCCTTGTAAACCAACAAAACGGGCCAGTCGAACGAAAAAGTGAGGCGGCGATCGACAAGAATACCAAGTTGTCATTTCCATATCGACGGGAACCCGCGCACCTCCGAGCTTCAATGGTTTCCCCTTTTTTTTTTGAAGTCTCGATTGAAGGGATGCGCTTCCGCCGACACCGATCACCACCCCTAACCCATGAGCCTGGACCCTCTATGGCTTGATCCTTGCCGACCAGGCCGACTGCTGCTGCATCCTGCATCCTGCTCGCTTTTGCTTTTTACGGAGTTATCCTGCCCCGGATTTCTCGTCGGGGAAGAGTGGATCCTCCCCATTCTTGCGAGACTTTTCTTCCCCCTTCCAGCCCTTGTACCAATATTCTCTCTCATTCTCTGGTGTTATTTTTGGCGGCGTTTCTGTTTCTGGGTATTTCTTTACTTGTCACCCTGGCTTATCGAAGCTATTGGGTACATTCGGTCTATACGTCTCTCCTCTCTTTACCGCCTGACGGTAACACGTGTCATATTATTTACGCACCTGGCATTGGCTGGGTGATACGGCGGTTTCGGGCCTTGGAATTCTTTGTTCCGGGGATATGCATAGCGATTGGGAATTGGGCTTTGATTCAGCGATTTGTATCCAATGTGTGCTACTGCTCCACACTTAATATCAACTAGGGCATACCTAATTTTGGTGCTTGAAACGTTTCGGGAGTAAATTCATTCAAGCGCTATTTACTTTCTACTCTTTTAGGCTGCTCCATGTCTCCAGTCGTGTTCTTGGTTACGGGTGGTGATTGGTGGGTGTATGGGCGATCCGTGGTTGATTCTGTGGGTCTGTATGGAGCTTGAGTCCGGTGCTGGGAATAGAGAGATAGGTACAAGACTTGGGGAAATAGAGGTCTGAATTAAGTGTGATTGTTGTTTTCTCGGAAGTGGTCGCTTGTCTCGATGCTGGGGGTTTTTTATGTAGGTTCCGGAGCAGACCGCTTGGTGGGTCGAGCTTGTGAAGTCCAATTTGGTGTAGAGCCGAGCTGTCTTTGGTCTAGAGCGTTCCGGGATATGTGCTGGAAGGACATTGGGGATATTATTGGAAGAGAGTTGCTATGTACCTAGGTATGTATGAGGGCCGGTGTTTCAGATTGGATGTGGCGACTAGGTAGGGATTTCATATATATATATGGTGTGAGATCGCTTGACCATTTGAGATATACATCAACCATCTTACCCAGGGATCTTCTAATTAGTTCAACACGTCTACAAATACATTCAGAATCCAGTGCTAGGGACCCTGGAACCTTGCGACTTGCCCTGATGGTTTAAACTTGGGTACAGCATTTCATATTCCATGATCAATAGGCCAGTTACAATTGGAAATTTCCACAGAATTGGATATCATTTGTGGGTCATGTGGCAGTCTCGAATCCACACAGAAATCAAAAAGCACCTTACACCGCACTCATGCCAAAGCAGAGTGGACAGCAAAGGGCCATGTTCGGGCTAGGTACACAAAGAGGGGGTGGGGTGCAAAAGGGGGAAGGTTTCAATCTCAGGTCTCAGCCTTCAGGTCCCCAGGAGACCGCAGTTCTTTTTTGCAGGTTTTCGCTCTTTTTTTGCTTTTTTTGTGGCCTGTGACCTATCTGCCGCCCTCCCGGACAGGGAGAGTCGAAGGAGGATGACTAGATAGTACACTCCAATTCCATATATGGACGGGATGTAAGGCTAGACACATTAAAGGCTTTTTCTTTCTTCGGGGGTAGGGATGTGGTGTGACAGGGGTCGAGGCAGCAGTGCTGCTAAGGATCGTAATGAGTGGGTTGGATGATGCAAAGGCGCAGCGCCAGCGGGCGCGCAGCAAGACAAGAAGTTGTCGGAGGAAGTGTGTATGTTTCTCCTCGACAGATGCGAAGTGAAAAAGGTGTGTAGGGGTTAACAACACGATGCAATCAGGATGGCAAAAATCAGAATGGCTCGCTCTTGCAATGCTATGTGGAAAATGAGAAGAGAATGCAAATGATGACCCAAAAGACATAGGGGCACAAATGAGAAGGGTATGCAATTTTTGGAACAAGAAGGGAAAAATGGACAGTGTCGACTCCGGTTCTAAAGACAGGAGCCGACATGCAAAGCTTTCAAAGATGAGTCAAGATGGTCAAGTCGAGGAAGGGATGGCACGAGGTCGACAAGGCGAAGAAGCATGGCGGATTAGAGTTGTATTAGGAAGAGTGCCGAACCAACGCAGAAGCAGACGCTCCTTCTATGCGGCCGAGAAGAAAATAAAAGGCGCACGGAGAATATGTGCAAGACGCCGAAACACTTTTGGGCTTATGCTGCTTCTTCTGTTGACCTTTTTCTTTACATCCCACCCGCATAAGTCGGGTCCAGTGCCATCTGGGACTGCCGCGGGAACTGCTGTAATTGCTGCTGCTGCGACATGTACATGGCCTCTTGCTGGTAGCCATCGGCGGCCATGTAATGCATCTCAGCCTCGGGGATCGGTGAAGGAGAGCAGCCGGGCACAGTGGGGACACCCCGACCCAGGTCATGGTTACCCATTTGTGCCTGTGCAAACCCCACGGTCTCTGGTGTGATAGGCGGGGTGAGGTATCCATGTGGGACGGCAGTCAACTGTGAAGACTTCTGAGGGGTGGCAAGACCCATCTCCCCATTGTACGGCTTGGACTCCACAGGAGTCTCGACCGGAGGGGTGCAACGGGCATAGCTGGCCAACGAAGCCTGGCGGGTGAGGAAGTGCTCTAGCACCTTGGAGACCCGCGAGTAATGAGCCGAGGCGTACTTTCGAGCAACCACAGTAGAGGGCTGGTGAAGCTGTTGGGAAAGGCCAACGAGAGTCATCGAGTCATACTGGGCAGCCCAATCGGTGTGACGAGGCTGGGGTCGGTTGAGGATGCAGCGCGACAGAGCCAATGCAGCCCGAGCGAGCTCAGATGAAGGCTTGGAGACAAAGTCACGGTGGAACAGAGCGATCTCCAGGATGTAGAGAGTCATGTGCTCCACCTCCGGGTCGTAGACCTCGTCGAGAACGGCCATTTGCAGGAAACCATCCACAGTCGGGTGGCCAATGGTCCAGCCAAGAGTCTGAAGAACATGCCACTCCATTTGGATAAACATGTCGTCATCGTACAGAGAGCAGCACATTGACTTCAGTTCCTTGACAGTGGGAACACGATCCTTCTTGTCATTGTACTTCGCGGCGATGAGGAGAGCTGCACAGCCAACCAACTGGTAGTGACGCTTGTAGACCACCCGCTTGGAGCAGTAACGGTCCAAGAGGTTGATGGCCAGGAACAATGTCGACGGCAGAAGTTGGAATGCAGTGTGAGCCTCGATCAGGAAGTCAAGGAGGTACGGGCGCATAAACCACTGGATCTCGGTTTGGATGTCAATCGATTCAACGTCCGGAAGCGTTTGGCCCTGATGATAGCAATGATTAGCATCATGTGTATACATCCAGCCGAGCGAAGCAGTAACTTACATCCATCTCCAGCATGTGGCTCAGGACATCGTCCCGGAGCTCCCCGCTGGCGAGTCTAGACAGCTGATCCGCGATAGCATATTGCCGCTCACGAGCAACGAGTTTCTCATGCTCTTGTTTGGCTTGCTTTTCGGCACGCACACGATAGTCATCCTCCACGAAGAAGGTTTCACAAGGCTGGAAGCCAGATCGAGGGTGAAGGTAATCCATGATTGTCGAGGGTACTCGAAGGTTGACCGTGAAAGAGGGGGTGAAAGTTGATTAGCTTTGCTGAATACCGAATGAAGGGACCTGAAGAGCGAGGGCTGCTGATCAGGGAACGACGGAGTTAAGAGAATGACAGTCGTCGAGAATTAGACGGTGAAATGAATGACTGGAGTTTGTAGTTGGTAACAATTAAGGAGTGGACACCCGCGTCGAGACAATAGTCTTGCTGGGAGAAAGCCGGTATGCTGGGAGGAAGTCTTCAACAGTGAAAGCTGTAGGAAGAAATTGGAATATTAGCGGGCCGGTACCGAGATTAGGAATTAGGATTAAGGCAAAAGTAACAGATACAACAAGTGAGTGAGGTGAAAGAAGAACAGATGAGACGGAAAGGCATTTGATATCAAGTGCCAGCGGAAAAGGGTAGTCGACTCCTTCGGAGAATACTAACCCAATAGAGAGAGCCTTCGGGCAGAGGGCACAATGCAACCCTTACCGTAATGGCGATGGCATCTAGGCTAGGCAAGAACGTAGGAATGGATCCGATGAATTAAAATTCTGGTGGATGCCAGTCCTAGAGATGAAGCACGAGTGAACGTCTCCACCCCTAAGGCCGGGTGTACTTGTGGAATGTGGAGAACACAGGACGACCCTATGTAGGGGTGACGGATCGTCAGGGGAGGGAACGTGTAATAGGAATGATCACGTACACTTCACGAGTTAACGTGTTCTGAATGAACCTCCGGGCGGATTGAAAGGGAGACTGTGAGATGGGTCGTTCAACGACTCTCAGATGTCATCCAGATGGAACGGGATGAACGTCAAAAAGTCTTGAAAGGAATAAAGAAGACCTGAATTGAGATGAGAAGAGTCAGTCAATCATTTTCCCAACAACTTAAGAGATAACAGAGTGATAGTCAACGGCATGTGTTGCCCTGGCGTTGATCATTGAATCCCTCGGCATGTGTCCAATCCCAGTATAGGATTTTCGTGACCCCTTAATTCAATCCCAGGCTTCAAGAGGGGACAAGTTCAGACTGGTTTAAACAAGTCAGGTCCTAGGAGAACATGACATTGGGACCCTGAGAAACTGCATTCCGCTTTTTTCCAACTCGAATATCATTTTCCCTTGGCCCCTGCCACCGTCCACCTAGGACCTTCAACTTTCGGCATAAACTCCGCATTTACCCCAGCTCACTTTGCATTTTCAGCATTGACAAGATAGGACGAAGAGAACCTCAGCGTCCTGGGGCTAGAGTGTTTGGATATTGGGCATACCGAGGCCACCTTGAATTGGTGCTCTCGGTAATTGACCCCTTTCCCTTCTCCTCTCGAACCTCAAAACTGCCTACGGCAATATCGACCATCTCCAATCCATCCTCCCGCCTCCCGTTCAGGGTATACTGGTATCAATGACTGCCGAGGGACTTCGAGATTTCCGACCTGGACAACCCAACCACACTGCATGTATCAGAAATTTTCACCACTCACCCAAACGATCAAGCTCGAAATCAATCAGAAGACGGAAACGGAGAGAGTTTTCGTAGCATCCGAAGAGAATCCGATATGATGTCCTCACACTGTCGCTCGTCTAGCCGGCAGGAGCTGGGTCAGGGTGGGATTCGTCGAGGGGTCCGGGGATCAGGCAGGCACCGGCGGACAGGGGACGAAGGATTCGCCGTTTGAGCTAACAAACGTCGAATTGAGGGAGGATCGTCAAGTTCGAGGAGGGGATTCGACTCGACCGGAGGGAGGGCTGAAGGAAGTGATTCTTTCAGCCAGACTCTCCGTGCTCTCCACTAATTGGCAAGGGGAGGAGAAGAGGGAAGAAGAAAAGAGTATGGAAGAAGAGAAGGGGGGAGGGAGGAGTACAAGGAGGAGGAATTTAGATTTCTCTCTCCAGGCGGATGTGGGAAAGAAAAGAAGAAGAGAGCTGAGACAAAGACACCGGAGATACCAGCAGCTTTAGCTGTGCGGTACTGTCATGACGAGGTTTCCGAGTGGAGGCTGAAGGTATCGAAGTATATTACCGACGTATTGATCGTAAGGGAGGCGGGGGTCTTAATTTTGACCTGTCCCTAGCCCTGCAAGGACTACCTGGACCACTGGGTGATTTGAAACCGTCATCTATCAGTTATGTACGTGGTTTTGCATGCGTATTTCCACTGGAAGGGGCTACAGGTGGTGAAGCTGTAGACTTGCCCAGGTGTGCCCTCAGGGCTAAACATCCGTATTGAAGTACGGTTTACGGCCTCCACCCCCAACCTCACCTATGGCTGAGCAAAGCCGGGATTAGTATAGTTAGTATTGTTAGTACCTTGAGTAAGATCGGAAATAAGAAAATAGACTGAAATAGCATATACACAATTCAAGCTCATTGCAGGTAGTTTTTGCCTTTCTACTCTTCATCGCTGGGACGATTCAGGAGTGACGGCCTGTGCCCAGAGTGGCCCTTGCTCGCGTGGGAAACAGACATATTACACTCCCCTTTATGTACACTTCCTAAGGTTGTCGATGTATCTATCAACCGCGAGAGTCAAAGAGTGGTTCAATAACCGGTCATTATCACTTGTAATGCCACTATGTATAACAATTAGAGTTGCCAATGTCGCGTTCTCAACCATACTTAGGTTTGCGTATCTGCACCTGTTCTAGTATCTGGGTCTGCCGCGACCCAGTCATTTTGCTCCGCATCCTCCGTACTTCATACACTTAGTGCCGGAGTACAGTATTTCGACTCATGATTCTCGAAAATCACCCTATTTAGTATTTGCTCCTTTCTTAGTGGGGAGATCTCCGTCTCTATTCGCCATCTCCTTGTTTTCGACTTGGATCTACCTATCTACCGTAACCCAGCACGACATTTCACTTTTGCATTTCTCTATTCATAGCATATACTTTATTACTTTCGAGAGTAGCGTATCTAAGATATCCGCCTGCTTGAAATGGAACAGGGAGACTCCAGATTGACTCGTACCGCTTATGCAAATCGTCTCCTGTCGGTTCCTCATAGAAGGCCCCCCTAGGCTGCTAGCGCTGCATTGGGCTTGAATGGTTCACCCGTCCAGCCCTCTTGGCTCTTTCGACGCGTTCCAAGGCCTCCTGCCGCCTATGTTCCCTGACTGGCCAGGATGTCCCTTGACTTTCTTCCCCTTTTCCCCAGCCATTGGTGTCCTTTACTTGGTGGATACTCTGTGGCTTCCCTGAACCCGAGCCTCCTCGGTCTTTCAGGGCTCTCATCTCGCCTTTCCATGTGGGGGACCCATTCGGTCGCAAAAGCAGGTTGTCTTTTGGCTCCCAGTGGTTCCACGTTCCCCGATTCTTTTCCATGGTACGGAGTACTTGATGCAATTGGAATTTCTCTGTTCGCGTCCTTTTCGCGTCTCTGGTCTGTTTATCCGGACTTAGCCCATCCTGTTCTCTCGTCTACTTGCGCGTCATTCTAGGTTTGGTCGCACACTCGACGATTGCTACGTGGGACTATTGCCCATTGCGCCCGTCTTGGCCGCCCGTGAGACCCGACGGATGCACTTCATTTGTCCCCGGTCTCGCATCCCCAGATAAGGTTTACAATAAATAGATGCCTGGGTCGCTTTCACGTTTCCAGAAGGTCATCAAATCTACCGATGCACTCCACAGGCACACAGGTACAGTACACAAGGGGACATACGACGTCTTACTCACCTCAGTCAAACCGCAGCCAATAGATTCATAATCGAAATGGCTAATGGTGCGACTCGGAGCTTGCGTGGGGTCCCCTTGCTTGGTCCCTTACCAGGTAAGCAGTCGCTCTGTAAGGTCAAAGGGTGTTAGACGTTAGCCACTCGTCAATCAATCGGGACTTCACACCCTCCACCTTTATGCGACTCGGCCGTTTTTGCAATAAGACGTGAGGTCACTCCAACCGGCACGATTCATCAACCGTGGACTGGATCGACGGTGCAATATGCTCCGCTCCGTACTGCAATGGACCATGCAGCTCGCTTCCTAAACTCGCCCGGGTATGCCGATCAGGTATTTGCACAGAATGGAGGCCTTTCATTTCCCTTGGCTAGAACATTGCAGGCCTCGAATTGTCTCCACTAGTTTAGAGCCTCGTGGGTGACTGGAAAAGGAAAAAAGAGAGTCGCCCATTCTAGTGGCCTCGGGCTGTACAACCTGGCCACGTAAGGGACATTCAGGTGGTGATAGCGATGGACACGGTTAGAATGCAGAGGTAGATCACAAACATAGCCCTCGGTCCATTGCAGGAGCCGGTGACTCTCACAGTGTTTAATGGTCGGCTCCCAGGTATGCCAGGGACTTTTGTAGCGATGTCCGTACCCCATGGGCAACCTGGCTACTTACTTCTTGTCTTCCCACTGTCAGAATACCTCCGGAATACCTCAAGTATTGGAATGCCTCATTTCGCAAAATTCGTCCTACGTACTCCCGTTGAAACGCGGATTCACATAGCCTTCCCTCCAGGAGTCTGACATCGCCGATCAAGTTCCAATAATCCAGCGAACGGGCTCGGAGCAACAAGGGGCTATGTGTTTCGGCTGGAAAGCATAGAGCGTTTCTGATTCCACCTCGGACGAGAACCACATACCGAGTGCATTCGTGCTTTTGGCAAACGGGCGTCATGCTCGGGAGAACAGGAGATTCAATCCGCTTATCATACTCTAAATCAAGATGCATAGCGCGACACTTCTCGCTAGACTACTAAGGACTGTCGTCAGGATGCCGTTCCAGACCCAGCCAGAACACAAATCCAGTTCCCAAAGCAAGTCAAACCAATCTAACACCTTCCGAACTGTCGATCCCCGTGAACATTGGAAGGGCGGCATTATTGCAAAGCGGCCCAAGTTCAACCCAAAAAAAGGGGGTAAATTGGGGGCCGAGAAAGGCACCAAAACACGAAGTACGGAGTAGTTAGTGTGCATTGTCCCTATGAACTTCCGCGATAGCACCCGGCTCTACCCATGGCGACCTCGATGGCTTGGAAATAGGCTGACACATCTTAGCTCGGTCGCGTTCACTCTGCCAGGTGTAATCTCTGTCGATCCTCGCGTAACTCAGGTTTCAACGACCGTATCACGCCAAGAGGTCTGCTCAAGCCGCGCGCATGCGCTGCCAGGGCAGTTCCCAACCTCTGGTCTGGAACCTACTTTAGCCCCGGGTTATCCTCCCCGGCGCCTTGTCATGCCGAATTATGCAAGTCACCTCATTCGATGAAACACTTTTGTTTCTCCGGTTTCTGCAAGATCCTAACCTCAGGGCAGAGACATGCTATAGATCTGTCCGTCCTCGCGTACTTGTGGGTCGGAAACACCAGATGTGGTCATTGCACTCGTTTCTCTCATATTGCTTGTTTGCTCTGTGGTGCGTTCTTGTAGATCATGTTATTCCTCCGCAAGGGAGACAGTCTACCGTAGCTTATTACCTGAGTGCGCCTGCCCTCGAATGCTTGCATCGATCCGATGATCTACAGTGCCTGAGTACTGTTTGCTATGCAGCTCAATCTCCGCCTTGAATGAGTCTCATCTCACATTTTGATTTGCTTTCGTTGCAAAAGGCGTGGCCTTGATTGGTTGTTATCCAGTGACACCGTGATAGACCCTCACCTTGGTAATTTTTTATTGAATCTTATCACCGTTTTGAGTTATTTCTATACACAGCACGGTATATGTGCCAATTCATTCCGCTACATTGTAATGGAGCAGAGATCCGTTTGGCCTCGAGAAAACGAATACGTCCCACTGCCGACGTCGTTTCTGTCTCTAACAAGTTGGGCGACTCAACCATGGAAAGCCTCTGCAAAACTCAACAATGGTTGTTCAGCAGGGCCGGACCGGCGTTAAAACCACGGTAGAGTGCGGCAGTATGTTTTTAATCTGGACAGTACGGGCAAGGCAATATGTATCCAGAAAAGATCTTTCATGGTCGCCCCACCCTATTGACAGGTTTCCGATCCACTGCGGTTTTGACGTAACAGAGCGAGTAGCGATGGTCGGATGCGGCGGATACCGTACGCACAAACGCCGAGTACTGGAAATGGAAACTTTGAGGCTTTCCAGAGCCTTTGATAGTAACCAGCAGAGTATCAAGCTCCGTTTGAAGATCTTGATCTATGCTTTTGAACTAGTCTGTAGATTTGTATACAGATTCTGGACAGCATATTGTCCAAGTTGGAACATCACTAAAATGATTTACCTTCATATATGTCATGATTTTATCATCTGAGCTATCTAGTTCATCGTCTTCTTGACTCGTACGTATCAATGAAAAACGAATGCTGCACACCGATGAAATTTTTCTGTTTCATGCCCCTCTGCGGAGAGGTGTACTGCGTATATTGCCGCGAAGATTTTTCTACAGTAGTGGAACAACTCCACAATATCAGACGCTTCCTTCGTGCTGGTTCCTTAAGTTCGTTGAGGGTCCTGGGTCGTGGACAAGTTGCGTCAAGCTTGCATCACGCGTTATCTCGGTAAAGTCCCGAATTGTCTCCGAGACACTGTAGATCCTATGTTCACGTCCGACTCATCGTCATTCGAGTGCCGACCGCTTAAACTAAATTATCTTAGGTTTGACGTGAAAGAGTAGTTCAATGACAACAATAGAGGCAAAAATCTTCGCGTGGGCCCCACACCGAATAAGAGTGTGCTAATTAGCAACGCGAATCCAGTGGTCAAGACAATATGACCATTTGGGGTATAGCGATGCCCCTCAGGCAAAGCCTGCGGAGGTTCAACCATGGTTTTGGAGTGTAAAATGAGGATCTGTAAATTCCCTGTTATGGTTAGTTTTACCGCTTCCAGTTTGGCGCCGCACTAAGTACGTCTCGTAACCTCTGACTTGGTCGCCCCACAGATGCTGGTCGAAGTTTGGTGGTCCATTTGATTATGTTCTCCCGGTGCTACATAAAGCTATGTCTAAAGTTTCCTAAGATATGTCAGTGGCCATTGCGAATCAGGGAGATCGTCACAGTCAGCAGGCACTCTCCATGAAGCGTCACCAGCCATGCCTTATATACTGCCACATTTAGTCGCAATTTCTTAGACCTGATCTTGTACGGCTTGCTCACACCACCAAAGATCAAAGCATTAACCTCTCAGATATCTATTAAATTGAAGACCTTCCTATTCCCAAATCCGAGGTAAAATCCCCTTTGCATACTCGAGTGACACGCGATGGACTCTCTTCGACAGGTCTATCTCGTCCACCATACCTTGAATGAAATACCGGTTGAGGACCCCAATACTCAAAGAGACTTTGACCGCCTTCTCGGCTTCTTCTCGTTTTAGGCTTGGGGGAATGTTGGCCCAGAGGGATTCCCAAAAGGCATTTGCAAGCACTGGCATTTCGTGATAGAATGACCACTTGCCAGCCTCCATGCTCCCAAAGAAACATTCATATAATCCCCAAACACACATTCCAAATGCCTCAACCCCTGGCTCGTCGAAGTCTATCACACCAGTAATATTACCAGCATCGCTCACAAGTATATTCACTTGCGAAAGGTCATGGTGTGTCAGAACTCTAGGCAGGCTCTCTAGCCAGATGGACCTGATGTTGCAGGCGGCAAATAACCTCAAAGAGTTCCGGAGCACGGACACTTAGTGTATTGTTTTGAACCAGACGGTGTAGCATCTCTGGAGCGGTATTTGTCCAACTGTCATTTCTCGCGTTGGCTTTAGGCTGTTCGAAAAAGGCTGCTCTTGCAATGAACAGACTGAGCTCAGTGACGGTCGTTTTCTCTCGTTCCAAGGGAAATACCTTCGGAAATGGCTGAAACATGTGCACCTGTCCAGGTATCACCTTGGAACTGTAGACTGGCAATGGAAACCCGTCGTGGAAGTTGACTTTAGGCACTAGGTCGCTGTATATCTCGTGGCCAATGCAAGAATGTCGGTTTTCAGTGGCTTAAGGCGAAATTGAATTATCATACTTGGGGTTTGAAAGGTGAAGCTGTTGGAACCCTGGTTGTTGACAGCGGTGACATTGCCGGTTTCCAAAATGGCTTTTGCATATTGGATACAAGTATCTTCCGTGCAGAGAGAAGCAAGCTCATTTCCCAGAGCCTTAGGTACCTTCTCCTGAAAGAAACGGTCAATGAATTGTCTTTGTTGCCGCTTCCATTCTTCGTGATCGTCCATGATGGTATTCGATAAGCACACAAAGGGAAATAGGGGGAAAGGCGCTATTTTCTATATGTGCGATTAGGCGGGGAAAAAGGGAGAGGTGCTGAATTTAGCTATAGAGAGGAGCTATTTCTGGCGTAAGTCTTTCTTATGTGAGTCGAAACACAGAGAAACACTCGCTGAAGTTGAGCGTTACCATCAGGCCAGGAGGGACTGAAAGTGCTTAGCGGGTGCAGAATAGTGGTGAGTACACAAATGGAGGGCGGTCAAGCGACGAGTCACTGTGGGTGTTAAAGACGGGCGTTTCTGGCCTCAGAAGCGGCCATTTTCGGCGTCAATTTCAGACTTCTCATACTCTAGCTGTAATTCGTCCCTTTTCCCCCGCCCCTTTTCTTTACTGCGTTCTGCTTGCTTGAGAGTAATTCCGGCATATTTCTTGATTGCACTTGCGTTGATCTATCAGGGATGAATATAGAAATCGGACTTTACCAGGATTGATCCATTTCCTCCCTGCTTCCTGGCAAGACCTGTCCAATTGCGAGCGAAAGGTAATCGGAGCAGTAAGGCTATTCAGTACGGCACTAACTAAACAGAGTTTAGAGCGCAAAACAAGAGTGGGGAATACCCGCCGTGTAAAGAACAGCGGATCCACTTCGGAGCTTTCTGTATAGATACAGATTACCTTACTCTACGATGCTCGGCTCAGGGATGAATTGCTATGCGGTCAGAAATGGGTATAGAGGGGACTTAAGGAGACTTCGAACCCATGCAAACCTTGGACCTCTCACGGACTCACACTCACGACAGCCTCCCTGCAGGTGCAAGGATGCAACCTGAATTTCGAGGTGCCCCATACTTCTACGTATGGTTTAGTCGGCCTCGGCATGAGAGCTATGCCGTCATCGTCGGTTCGCGTCCCACTCTTCAGGTTAGTCTTGCGCGTTCGCTTGTCTGACTGTGGCTGACCTGGGAATGATTCAATGGAATGAATGTTTACTGCAATACGGAGCATAGAACATCAATGGTCGTAGACTTCCCAAAGGCTCAAACTGAGACGTGAAACCACATTCTCGTGCGACATACACATGCATCAGCGGCTCGGCCACTGTCCGTATACGGTCTGGGACAAGGATTTGGTTTTTAGCTTGGCGCGAATCCCAGTCGACGCTCCTACGCGTGCTGATTCGGCCATTGCTTGAGATTGACAATGCATTTATGTTGCCGATCCGGATACTCGTTTCCCTTCTTCGACGCCGATGAACTCAACCAAAGCCCTGGGTCTGGACGGGGATGTCCTAGTCTCTCAGGCCCAATTTCTGTTTCCCACTAGCGGACCATCACGACGAGACAGCAGGCTTTAGCTAGTCGGGTTACCTCGATCGGAGTAAGTTTAATGGTGCAATCGATATGCCGTGGAGAGAGCTCAGGTTCTCGTCTTGACCAGAGCTGATTGGTCTCAGGACGGAATCCAGATGCTTGAAGCGTGGGTCTCGGGGGCCAGATCTCTAGCAAGATCCTGCCATTAGCACAGCCACCAGTGGGTTGAGCCATTTAATCCAGATCAATGTAGTCCGCGAGGAGAGACTTCGAATCCTGGAATTGAGTTCCACCCGGAGTCCTCTCTCGGATTGGGGTAGACCTGGGGAACTCTATGATCGCCAATTGACGAGGTGCTAGTGCTTATCTCGCTCGACTGTCTGTCGGTGCGCCCGCGTCATCCACGTCAGCTTGAACCTACCGGTCACCAAATCACGTCCTAGCAATCCTTTATCCGGGCCACCGCGTCAATATGCCTGGAAATTACACCACGGAATGCTTCCATGGATCATGATGGCAGTAATGACAATGAGTGGACAAGAGCATCCGAACTCATTTCTCCCCTCCCGCACTATGTACTGTGACACCGTCCAATCAAACCGGGACAGAAAAAATCCCCCGGTCAGCCACTACCTGTTCTCATTCTACCCTTTGGCCGATCGGATGCAGGCTACACCAGCAAGCACGACGTGCCCTATCAGAGTGCCAGGAAGCGACAAAACTCTGGACTCCGATACATAAGAGATGCATGACACACCATGTCAAAGTCGAATGGGGCTGCTTCTGACGTGGCACGCCTGATAATGGAATTTGCAGCAACATTAATATGGAATCTTCAAGCCGGTCCTCTTTATTGGCCGAGCGCCACGCACTTGTCGGCTACCAGCGACTCTTTCAGCTGAGGTCAGTCCCAGATGTCTGTCGCTAGCAGATTCCTTGCTACTGGCATATATGGTCTATCCACACTTACAGTACATGGTTGGGGTAGCTGCCCCCGTACTCCGTACTCATACCCGAATGGGCATTGTGACCCAACCGGTTGAGAGGCCCAGATGCACCTCCATGTAGCCAATGGTGCCGCCCCATTCCCTAATCGCAATTCAAGTATGGCCGGCCTAGCACTTTTGATCAGCGATCGCTGACTGGTTCATATATGGAATGCCTGATAAGGAAACAGACTCGCTCCTTGCCGATGGATTGATCTGAAATTCTGCTCTGGTAACTCCGGGCTAGAAAACGAAGATATACTGCACCGTCATCGCGCACGCTGTGTGTTTGAAGATGTTCACCTCGAAACCTTACTCATACAGTGTGACAATCTCTGTTTTAAAACTGGGGTCGTAACTTATTTGCTTGGTTAGTTATAGTTCAGAATAATTCTACTACTGTTCGGCGGTTCATTCAACCCGGCGGCACTGCTTTGGGACATAGACTGCAATACCATGGAATAAATTCATCATCATCTATGCATTCCAGATTTTTGTCCTATAAGCCCTGCTAACTTCCGCGCAACAATGGCATTGTCAACGGAGGCTTCAATATTGACACCTGATATACACGGCATAAGATCACGTGACCAACACCTTCCGCCAAGATATTCCGGCCCGCTAAAATTTATCTAAAGAAAAAAAAGTGATCGCGCAGCAGACGGACAGCTTCGACACCCACGACAATACCATTCCGAATCTACGAGATGAGAATCTAAGGGCTGGTATCGCAGCCCGAGTTAGAATTGATCTGGATTGATAATCTAGCGCCACGATTCTTGTTCTTTCGCACCGATACATTATATTCGATCTGCAAGAGCGCTTCGGCTTCAACAGAAGCCCGTCACATTAGCCATGGATATCCACCGCTGTCGATTCGTTTCCTATAACCCCCAGGCGATCAACTCGCTCGCCTTTTCACACCCGCCATCAGCTGATCTTGCTGGACGAGGCGTGCCTACCCTCCGACTTGCGATCGGTCGTGCGAACGGCGATATCGAAATATGGAACCCTCTGCGTGGGGCTTGGTTCCAGGAGACGGTGCTGCGCGGAGGAAGGGATCGCAGTATTGAAGGCCTCACCTGGACCCTCGACCCCTCCGACGAGGCACCTGACGGTTCCAAGCTGCCGGGCAAGCTGCGTCTGTTCAGCATTGGTTACTCGACGGCCGTCACTGAGTGGGATATCGAGCAGGGTCGCCCTCTGCGTCACTCCAGCGGAAACTACGGGGAAATCTGGTGTCTCGCGGCGCAGCCGCGCTGGCAGCCAACGAAGAGGGGCAAGGATGGAAAATTCCTTCCCCCCGCCGAGGGCGAGTTCACCGGACAGCACCTCGTCGCTGGATGTGCGGATGGATCCATCGTGGTTTTGTCCACTGCGGACGACGACGTCAAGTTCCTCCGACTGATGCGCCCCTCCACCAAGAGAGCCCGTGTGCTTAGCGTTACCTTCCAGAACCGCCACACCATCGTTGCGGGCTATGCCGATAGCTCCATCCGTCTATTTGATATTCGTAATGGCCAGCAACTGCGTACAATCTCGCTTGGAAAGGGCCCTTCGGGCGGCCCGAAGGAATTGCTGGTCTGGTCAGTCAAGTGTCTGCCGGATGGCACAATTGTCTCTGGAGACTCTGCTGGTGAAATCCGCTTCTGGGATGCCAAGAACTTCTCTCTCACCCAGCGGATACAGAGTCATCTGGCAGATGTTCTCGACGTAGCCGTGAGCGCGAACGGAGATACTGTGATCAGCGGAGGTGCAGACCAGAGGACAGTCGTCTACCGCAAGAAGGAGGGTGAGAAGGGAGATAAGAAGTCTCGGTGGGCAGAAGTTATGCATCGCCGATACCATTCTCACGATGTTAAGACATTCGCTGTCTACGAGACAAAGGACATCAGCATTGCTGTTTCTGGAGGTATGTCTCTTTCTTTGTCGGATCCCAGTCTGTGGCTGCTAATTTATTCGTGATAGGTCCTGATGCCACTCCCGTTGTCTTGCCGCTGCGCGAGTTCGGAAAAGAACACCACCGAAAATTGTCCAGCCTGCCCCAGATCCCTCAATTGACGTCTGCGCCCTCTTCGCGTCTGGTCATGAGTTTCTGGGATAGAGAGGTCAGCCTATGGCGTGTATCTCGAGGCCCTGTTTCTCTGCATGAGACCATTGATGGCCAGAGACACAGGCTCGTTGCAAAGGTCATGATCCAGGTAAGGACAAGGTACCCCATTCGGCAGGTTGGGAACACTTTACTGACATTTTGTTTCTACTCAGGGCGAAGAGAATATCACCTCAGCCATGCTGTCCTCGGACGGAAAGATTCTTGCTGTTGCAACCATTTCTGACGTTAAAATGTTTACTGTGCGTCGCCGCAAGGGTGACGAGAAGGGCACTCTGCGGATCCAAAAGATCGATGTTCCCAAGGCTCTTTCCGACGGAGGTGCTCGTCTCGTGACCATTTCCCCCGACACCCGATGGCTCTGTATTGTCCGACCCAACAGCGATCTCTACGTGGCTAGAATTCAGCCGGCTTCCACGACTACCGAAAAGCCTCAGATTTTGCCACAGCTTGCCAACATTAAGCGTGCCTTGCGGCATGTACGACATGAGAAGGCTTCGCATGGTACTCTGGGTGACTACGAGAGGACGGTGCGCTCCGTTGTCTTTTCTGACGATAGCAGGATTCTGGCTGCCGGTGATCTCTCTGGCTGCGTGGATACCTGGGTGCTCAGTGCTGTGACCGGCCCTGCCACAAATGGCCATTCCAAAAGCCACGATGCCGTTGATTCAGATGCCGAATCATCCGATGACGAGGACGAGGATGTTGCGATCGAGGGCGAACGCTGGCATCTCGGTGCTAATGAATCACCTATTCCTCGCATGAAGTCTGGAATCACCTTGTTGTCCTTCCGCCCTCAAAAGTCCTCTTTGAAAGCACTGCCCGACGGCACCAACCACACAGAATCCACCGAGGACCGGTTGATGGTCCTCACGAGCGAGCACCAGCTCATCGAGTTCGAAGCCCGTAGCGGCAAACTCTCTGACTGGTCAAGACGCAACCCCAAGGCATACCTCCCTGCGGAGTTCCGGGGTGTGAAGGACCGCGCCATGGGCTGCATATGGGATCTTGTCGACGGCCGTGAGCGTCTCTGGCTGTATGGAGCTTCTTGGTTGTGGATGTTTGATCTCTTGCAAGACTTCCCACCCCCCGAGGAAGTAGAAGCCGAGGATAGCAAGTCCGGTCAACTCGTCAAGGCATCCAAGCGCAAGCGCGACCCATTCGAGGATGGCGAGAACGACCGCAAGAAGGCCAATAGCGGTGCCGGTGACCGGATCCCTCGCTCTCAGATGGACATTCATCTTGGTACAAAGGTCCGCAAGATTGTCGGAAGCGACGAGTCCCAGGGCGAGTGGATTTCTCTCGACCAAGAGCGTCCCCGTGTGCCTGGTGAGGACGATGAGGCTTACGAGTATGACGAGGCCTTCGCAGCCACCAACGAGACCAACCTGGCCCGTCTCCGACGTGGAGATGGAGCCGCAGTCGAGAATGGAACGCCGCAGAAAGAGTCGAAGGGCAAGCCGGTCAATGGAGATACCCCGAAGAAGCAGCTGGCCAACGGCACTTCAGCTCAGCCTGCACGCCGCTGGTGGCACACATACAAGTACCGTGACATCCTCGGCATAGTCCCTCTTGCCCCGGGTGATGATTCCGAGGAACAAAGCCCGAGCGGCAGCCTGGAGGTGGCGGTGGTGGAACGGCCGATGTGGGATGTCGAACTCCCTGGTCGATATGTGAGAGATTACGAGTGAATCACTGGTTTAGGCGACCATGTTGTATAGGAAAGTCGAGGCAGTGCCACGTCTAGACCGTGTAATATGGTCATCATGCAGGAGGGCATTTTACTGGCGCATTATACAGGATCCTTTTGAATTCCATCAAGATAAGATATTGTACGCAACACCCCGGTATATTCTTTGTTTCACTGGTCATGCCATAGTAGTATAGTTACTTGGTAGAGTTGAGCCTCATTGTGTAAGCATAACAGCTGATCGCGCCTAGTGCGGGGCTGCGCCTGACGCCTTTATCCAGGAGTCTTGACTTCTTTTTGATTTAAGCCTCCCCAACTACTCAAACTTCGAACTATTTTGCTGATCTTTCCTTCGATCCTGCTATTCACCCTTCTGATCTTACCAAGGAAGGAAGGAGTCTCCTCAGTGCGTTCCGCGAATCCCGGCTGCCATCTTATCGTGCGGAGAGACCTTATCGTCAGCGATCCGTCAGTTCCCCGTACTTGACGACGTACCTGCTCTCCTCAGGCTTCACCGACGCCTCAAATAATATTGTCGGAGCTGGCTCGACAAGACGTCACTATCACAAACGAACAGAAGCGAGGTAAAAAGAAAGACCGGGCCGATCTCTTTGAGCTGCCCAGGGCGGGGCACTCCTGATTGAAGACCGCAGGCCGGGCACTTCCCTGAATCACGCTCGAGCGTCATCCCCTGCCAGAGCTCTTCAAAAGCCGGATCTGCCATTTCCGCTTCTCTCCTCTGCAACCATTTATTTGTATCACACACTTCTAAGGCATAGCTTGCCTGTCCTCTCCGACAGCAACACTAACCAGCCACCATGGGCCTCTCGTACAACGTCTACCTGACTTCCAACAAGATCTTCGGCTGCAAGACATGCAAGACCCATCTTGCAGATTACAATGATATTATCAGTCGGGTGAGTTTCCCATGCCTCTCCTTCGGAGATGACTTGCCTCTCAACCCAACACTCGCTGACTTCGACATTTCAACTCCAGAATTTCCGCGGCCAGCACGGCAAAGCCTACCTCTTCAATACTGTTGTGAACATTACCCATTCCGATCCCGTCGAGCGTAACATGACAACCGGAAAACACATCGTGTGCGACATCGCCTGCCGGCAGTGCAAGGAAACAGTAGGGTGGAAGTACGACAAGGCATACGAGAGCAGCGAGAAATACAAGGAGGGCAAGTTCATTCTGGAGGAGGAATTGCTGTGTATCGTGTGTTGAAAGCCATGGCCTTGACCCACGAGACCTTGGGCATAGTCTCGAGCGATGAGCTTTGATAACTCGATATCACACCTGTCTTTCCCCTTCATCTTTTCAGCTCCGGTGTTTTTGATGGGCGTTGCGCAGTGCGCATGGGATTTATTTTCTGTTTCTTTTTGCAATAAGCCTTGTTATTGAAGCCGACAGACCCAGCCATTTGCAGGACGGGACTGGGCGCAATGGGAGGTTCTAGGCAATGCATCCTTGGCATCACGGTGTGGCCACCGTCTTGATTTGGAAGTTATCTCATGCATCTTGGCAATTCTGTTTTCCTTTTTTGTCAGTTTCATTCCAACGTAGGCTAAA
Organism: Penicillium decumbens; assembly: GCA_027569385.1. Classification (NCBI taxonomy): domain Eukaryota; kingdom Fungi; phylum Ascomycota; class Eurotiomycetes; order Eurotiales; family Aspergillaceae; genus Penicillium; species Penicillium decumbens. The sequence goes on from JAPDEZ010000013.1 coordinate 320,988, forward strand.
TACAATATGACTGGGTCATTATCAATTCTTCTATATGCACTTCGGAGAGACAGAAATCTAACCGGAAATCTTGGGGGAACCACGCAAGGTGACGGGTCCATATTTAACTCTTAAGCATAACTAAATCAAGATATGCCCATAAATATCTACATCACCATTTTCACCCACCCCGCTCTGTTAAATGTTCATACTGTGCCTATAACTAAATCGATCCAGTCGACCCTTCGGCTCTGTCCCATCTCACCACAGCCGTAGATAACAATCAGACCCACCCACTCACCCACACAGGAAGACGATGGGACCCGCCAATCGCTCGATTAATTCCTTTCAAGGCCACTCACAGCCGACCGGGCCGGTAGTTCTGTCAGAATCATCCGCAATTTGGCTTCCTCGCTCAGCCCCGCCTTTTCAATCTGCAAGTAGCCTTCATTGAAACATACAGAAGTAGCAAATATGTCGACTCCGGGAATGATGCAGGCAGTTGTTTTCAAGGAGCCATTTAAGGTTGCCGTTGAACAGAGACCTATTCCTTCTGTGCAGGATCCAGAGGATGTTGTTGTGAAGGTGGGATATACGGCGCTCTGTGGGAGGTGAGCTGTAATGGATTGTATAGATTTTTCGGATGAATCAAGGCTGATGGGCTGTTTTAGTGATCTCCATACATACCGTGGCATTGAACCTAGTCCTCCGGGTCCTATTATGGGCCACGAGTTCATGGGTGAAATTGTTGAGATTGGTAGTGCTGTACAGACGCTGCAGAAAGGTGACCGTGTAGTCAGTTCCTTTACGACTTCTTGGTATGTCATGTCCTCAGTCAATAGCATCCTGCCTTGTCTGTGTTTCTAATACCTTGATAGCGGCAAGTGCTTCTACTGCAAGCAGGGATTCTCTTCGCGATGCGAGAAGAACACCCTCTTCGGATGTGAGCGCCTGGATGGTGGCCAAGCCCAATATGTGCGCCAATTCCAATACCATTGATCTTAGATAACCACCCATACTAATGCTAAGTCTAGGTCCGCGTCCCGAATGCTGAGGGTACTGTCATGAAGGCCCCGGAGGGTGTCGATGACAAATATCTTGTCCTGATGGGTGATATCTTCCCCACGGGCTACTTCGCCGCCAACAATGCATTCAAGAACTCCACCCCGGAGCAGATCGCTGAGCAGACAGTGGTTGTGATCGGCTGTGGCCCTGTCGGTCTTTGCGCACTTATCAATGCTCTCGAGTTCAAACCTAAGCATCTGTTGGCTGTTGATTCTGTCCCATCCAGACTGGAGCTTGCCAAGTCGCTTGGTGCTGAGCCATGGAACTTTATGACAGATCGCGAGGGTTTGGATAAGCGTGTACTCGAGTTGACTGAGGGCCGGGGTGCCGATGCCGTTATTGAGGTCGTTGGCCTGAGCCCTGCTCTGCGCACTGCGTATGACTTGCTGCGACCCTGGGGAGCTATCAGTAGTGTGGGAGTGCACAATGCTGAGGTAAATGCTCTATAACCTAAGATGATGGCTTATACTGACGGGGTTCTCGTTAGATTCCTTGGAATGGCAACGACGCTTATAACAAGAACCTGACCGTCCAGATGGGCCGCTGTCCAGTGCGCTCAGTCTCTGACAAGGCGCTGGCTGTTCTGAAGAAGAATCAACATAAGCTTGAGTGAGTCTTTTCCTAGGAAAACCCCCTGTTCAAACGATCAATACGGTGGCTCGAAAAGACGTCTCGAGACGTGTAGAAACCAGCAAACAGAGCGCTAACATCATTTCAACTAGGTTCATGACTGAGAATATCATGCCCCTGTCACAGGCAGTGGAAGCGTACGAATTGTTTAATGCACATAAGGTACAAAAGGTGGTGTTTGTGGCGGACAAATAAAGAGTTCAGAAAGTAGATAGATTTTAAAGTGTGGTGTGTACATAGAGGTACATAGCAGTAAAAGTGGTCAACTGGCGTCTCCGCTTAACTCAAAACAATTCCATCAACTCATTCATCTCTTTCACTTCTTATCCACCCCTCGTCCTTTCCTCTGCCTCGTCTCCTCCTCGTCTCCTCTTCCTCACCTTTCCCCTCCCTCCTCTCCCCATTCTCTCCCTCCTATCACCCTCTTCCGATCCTCTGCATCTCCTGTCACTTTCCCCTCTTTCCCACTTTCTCCACCTTCCATCTCGGTCCCTCATCGGTACGTCGCCCACCATTCAAGCCAGGTCAACCACGTCGCTCTTGAGCTTCCAACGTATTGGCTGGTCGCGCAAAGCTATCATCGATGTGCGCTGCGTTATTTTTATTGCAAAATCTGACCTTGCCCGCGCAGTGATTTCCCCTCCATTCCCGCCGCTGCGACCGTGTGACCTCCGCCAGCTACCTCCACCTTCGCCTTGATTGCCAACTTACCTCTCCAAACCCTTCCTTCTTCGATCAAATCGCCGACAAAAATGGAGGCTACCGAAGTTCACCAAACCGCTATCGCAGTGCCCGAAGAGACCATGCCTGACGCTGCCTTCAACGACGCCGTCGACCAGGACGCCATGGACATCGTCCCCAAGACTGAAGAAGAGTACGCTCAGTCGATGCTGACTCTGCGTGCGATTGTCTCCTCCAAGGAGGCTGGTGTCATCATCGGGAAGGCCGGCAAGAACGTCGCCGATCTTCGCGATGAGACTGGGGTCAAGGCCGGTGTGAGCAAGGTCGTTCCGGGTGTCCATGACCGGGTATTGACCGTCACCGGTCCTCTGGAGGGCACCGCGCAGGCCTATGCTATCGTTGCCAAGGGACTGCTGGAGGGCGCCCCGCAGATGGGCATGGGTGGCGTTGTCTCCAACAATGGAACCCACCGTTAGTTACCCTCATTTCTTTTCTCTCCCTTCACTCCTTGATGGAACTGAGGCATTTCGTATTTCATGGCTTGACCGGAACGATGAATGCCGGCGTGGTCATCTGCTTGATTTTGAACTGGGACCGTATGCTAACTTGTTTTCAGCCGTTCGCCTTTTGATCTCTCACAACCAGATGGGCACTATCATCGGCCGCCAGGGTCTGAAGATCAAGCACATCCAGGACGCATCTGGTGTGCGAATGGTCGCTCAGAAGGAGATGCTGCCTCAGTCTACGGAGCGCATCGTGGAGGTGCAGGGCACCCCCGAGGGCATCGAGAAGGCGGTCTGGGAGATTGGCAAGTGCCTGATTGATGACTGGCAGCGCGGTACCGGTACAGTCCTCTATAACCCTGCTGTTCGTGCATCTCTCGGCGGCTCGCAGCCCATGCAGAGCAACCCGGTGAGCGGCAATGGGTACAACAGCCGTCAGTACAATCGTACCGGTAACGGTGCCGATTTCAGTGACAACGGTGGCTACAACCGACGGTCCTCGGATGCCGGCGCTCGCGGATACCCCATGGTCACCGACGATGGCGAGGAGATCCAGACTCAGAACATCAGCATCCCCGCTGACATGGTCGGATGCATCATCGGGCGCGCTGGCAGCAAGATCACCGAGATCCGCAGGAGCTCCGGAGCCCGCATCTCAATTGCCAAGTCTCCCCATGACGACACTGGCGAGCGCATGTTCACCATTATGGGATCTGCGGGGGCCAATGAGAAGGCCTTGTACCTTCTTTACGAGAACCTCGAAGCCGAGAAGACTCGCCGCAGTCAGCTTCCCCAGGAGTAAAAGCCTCGGAGGCTTCTGGGGAGCCCGACATGGCCTTTCTTGCGTTTCTTTAAATCTTAACGACCCAAAGACTGTCGGTCATGATCAGCGGCGGTCATGTGCAAGCGCGTTTCTTTGCTTTTTAGTTTTCTTCTTTCGACTTTTGATATGTATTCCCTCAACTCATGCGTCGCTTCTATGATCAAGAGGCAAAAGTTCTGCTGCGATGGACGAGGCCATGTGTGTTTGATACCAAGTCTTTATGGAAAGTCGACTTGCGATTTGCACGAGCATCCCCCGATTTGACTTCTACTCGTCCTGGGACTGTGTTTCATAACGCTCCTGCGTCTCGGAAGTCTGGCTTGCGTTTCAACCACCAAATCTTACTCCGCCTTCACCCACGATTCTTCGGCCACTACACCAAACCTCCCGAGCATCATCTCCTTCTGTCTCTACCTCCTTGCGCACCTCGTTCCCATGAAACCTTTCGCCTTCCTCTCACTGGACCTCAATCCTCGACAAGGGTGATGAACCTCGCCTCCATTCCCTTCGTCCTTGCTTGACAGCTTCCCTTTTCTCTGCTCTAATTGCGCGATGCCCTTCCCCATTACTTTACATCCGGATTTTCCTTTGACCGTGTCTCCTCCCTGATCTTACCACAAAACACCCGAAACTCAAAAAAAGCATGTTTCCTTCACTGCTCTCCTAATCGTCGCCTTCAACCCGCCCCTTATCTTCGCGTGCACCTCTTGTTTCCTCTTCTCTCTTCTCTATCTTACTGCTCTGAATGTCACCGGGACACGTGACATATTCTGAGTTTATTCTAAATACCAAAAAGACGATTCCTATCTGCCGCGGATAGGCTATTTGACGTTGTCAATGTTGATTCTTACGTTTCCACCGTAGTGCTATGTAGTCCAGGAAGGCATGCAAAGCTAAACACCTTTATGCCATTGGGAAATGTATGTTAATCGCTCAAGTGATAACAGTGGTATCTATGGATAACAAACAAAACCAGGACTACACAAATAGCCAAGCACTAAACAGAAGAGTCCTTTCCACCAACCCCAGTCGAAGCCTCCTCACTCCACTCTTTATCATGCCCAGGCTTAGCAAGGACGGCTCCCAACAACGACAAAGGACTATTAACCCGCGTAATCATACAATACATCAGCGTCAAACCCGTCACCATAATCTCCTCCTGAAAAGCCCTATCATGCGCCTTGGGGCCCATAAACTCGATCTTCCCGAACGTCTTCAGTGCCCAAAGATTAGTTGTGCACTTGGCCACGGGCAGCTGGTTCTCATCCACGCAGATAAAGTCCCATGTTTTGAAATTGCTATCACTCAGCCAGCGCATTGTGACGAGTTTGCCATCGTCTGACATGGCCTTGGAGCGGTGCGTGTACTCGGTAGACCAGCGTTTCTGTGCAACTAGTTTGTCGCTTCGGCCGTGGACTTCGTAGTCGGCGTCGATGTGGACGACGTGAACCGTGCCCTTGCCGATGGTGTCTGTGTTTGGCGAGTCGTGTGAGGCATCATCTGTTATATCGGAGGGTTCTGAGGCGATTTCGCCGAATGCGGCTGGGTTTGAAATACGTTTGAAGACGAGCTTTAGCCGTCCGAGAATTTTGTAGTTGAGGGTATAGAGTGGAGTCCCGCTGACTGTGTCGCCCTCGTAGATGAGGGTTTTGAATTTGCGCCATGAGAAGTCGACGGTGAGTGCGGGTGTCTTGGTGTCGGACAGTTTGGTTGGCGTTTGGGAGATTTCTTGAGATGGTGCCATGTTGGATATTGGATATTGGATGTTTGATGTGTGAGTACGGTTATAAAGTAGCATCGACCTCGCTGATATACATTTTCGATCTTGTGTACTTGTGGGGCGCAGTAGTTCTTGGCATTTAGTCATCTTCCCCTTTGGGAGTCATGTAGCGCTGTAGCCAATCAGTGATCACCACAGATACGAGGGATCACCTGGATTCTGATGTCATGTCCTGATCCTCTAATGGCCCCCAATCTGTCTATGGCTTGTACTTATCGACTCTGGAAACTCATGTTCTGACTCAAATCAGCCTTGCGACAAAGTGCGGATAGTCGGGGCATGTGGACATTGGTATTGAACTTGTCAAAGCCTTTTGTTGAAAGTTAATCAGCCGCCTTGGTCATGATGGGACACCGACGTCAATGGCTCTAACTTGCACTGAATCAAGCTTCTTCAAACATTTTCTTCCATTCTTTTCATTTTTGGAGCAACAGAATTAGACACTTCTCGGCAATAGCGAGTAGCAACATTCGCAACTGCAGCTGAAACTGTGCATATTCTCGTCTTATCAGCTATTCGCCGGACCTAACATTGCTGTTCATCATCCACATATAAGGCAAAACCATCGAGATGACTGAAGCAGCAAAAGAACAAAAGTACCGCCTCAAGGTAACCGCAGGGGGCGACTACGACCCCAGCACGCACCAAACAGTCTCAGTCAACAGCGACACCCTACGAATCGAGAACGAACGCATAACCCTCGACCTCGCCGTCCGCATCCAAGACTACAAGGGTACTTCTTTATCCCTCGACTCAAACCAACGAAACTAACGATACCCCCAGGCTACCCAGAGAACTCTCCCACATCAAGCGCCTACTTCAAAGACTCCGTCCATTCAAACGACCAATACTCCATCTCCGTCTCCTTCATCTCCAAAGAAGACATCAATGGCAACGACCTCATCTTCGGCAATGACTTCGACCGGCCCATCCGCGACCGTCTACCCATGGGCTTCAACGCAGCCCTGCGTCTCGTGAAATGGACCCTCGACCCCTCTCTCGACGGCGATGCCTATGCCGATAAACCCCATCTGTACAGTCCTGCCTTGTCTTGCTGGAACCAGCTTCGCATTGGGGAAAGGGAATCTCAGCTTCAGAAGATGAACGGGGATTATATCGTTCGGGAAGGTGCTGATGGTGAGGGCGTGGCGATTCGCAATCAGCTTCAGATTCCTGATACGTCGGATGCGCGCCGCAAGCATTTTCAAACAGAGGCTAATCGCCAGGCGTTCGTTTTTGAGTCTGGGAGGTCTTATATGGCGGATTTTGGGAACGGTTATTTGTCTTTTAGCGGTAAGTGGATTTGCTGAATGGTTTGATGTTTGTGTCATGACATGCTTATGGTTAGACTCAGAAATTGCGGTCCGGTTGCCTGGATTTCATATTCCCGTGGAAGGTATGGTGGATGATGAGCATAATGCGCTACGATATGTTTTGAAGAACTCGAAGACGGGGGAGGTTTACCTGGTGGTTGTGTTTACTCTCCTTCGGAACCCAGAGGCCTCGTCCTAGGAAAATGTCGATTAAAAGGTGACTTGGCCGACTGGGAGGGAACGGCTGTTGGGTACCTACAAGCTTCATAATAACAGTGCATATATCTCTGATATTCAAACAAGAACAGGTTTTATTTTCCTCGCCTGAAATATTCACTCACACCGGGTCTATGTACAGTCAAATTCTTACAGTCTCTTCAGCACGTCGTCAAGGACTTGCTGGGTAGTAGCCTTGCCGCCCATGTCAGGCGACAGGAACTTAGCCTCGTCCAGGTTGGCATCGACGGCAGTGTAGATCTTAGCAGCAGCCTTCTCCTCGCCCAGGAACTCGAGCATCAGAGCAACACTGCGCAGAGTGGCAATGGGGTTGGCAATGCCCTTACCCTCGATATCGGGAGCGGAACCGTGGCAAGGCTCACCGATAGCAAAGCCATCACCGACGTTGGCACTGGGAACCAGACCCAGACTGCCGACCAGAGCAGCCGCACCGTCGGACAGAATGTCACCGTAGAGGTTGGGGGCGACAATAACGTCGTAGTACTCGGGCTGGCGGAAGAGCTTATAAACCATGGAGTCAACAATCTGCTCCTCAACGGCAACGGACGAGAACTTCTCAGCGGCGAGCGCGCGGCGCGCGGTCTCGCGGAACAAGCCGTCGGTCTGAGACAGCACGTTTGACTTGTGCGTGATAGTCACCATGGGCTCGGTGCGGGTAGAGGTACCCGGGGCGGCGGCACGAATCTTCTGGCGACGCAGGGCGATCTCACCGGCGATGGTGGAAATGCGCGACGAGGCCCGCTCGGAGATGCGCTTGATGGCCTCGGCGACCTTGCCCTCGGGGGTTTCCCGGGTCGTCTCTTCCTTCACGTACAGATCCTCGGTGTTCTCACGCACGATCACCAGGTCGATCGGGTTACCGTTGCTGCTGCCGACGGTGGTCTTGACGGGACGCACGTTGGCGTACAAGTCAAGCTTCTTGCGCAGAGCGACAATGGGCGACGAGTAGCCGGCAACCTTGGTGCTGGGGGAGCTGGAGATTGACTCGAGTTAGTCCGTTGAGGCCCTGGTACTGGGATGCGGTCATGCACTCACCTGACAGCACCGAACAGAGCACCATCACACTCCTTCTTCAGGGTCTCGACGGTCTTGTCAGGCAGGGCGGTACCGGTGCGCTGGAAGGTGTCGTAACCGGCGTCGAGGTCGACGAAGCTGAACTTGAGGTTCAGGGACGAAGGGAGGGACTCCAGGACACGGCGGCCAGCCTAGATTGCATTAGTCCATTTCTCGTCCTCGAATTGGTGCTTCGGGCTGCTTGTGCAGAGCTACGTACCGGGATGACCTCCCGTCCGATACCGTCTCCGGGGATGAGACCTATACAGCTCCAATTAGACTCAATTCACTCCAACAGCCACCAAATATATCCTGGGTCATACCAATGCGAAGAGTCCGAGCAGCAGCAGCCATTGTGATTTCTGTTCGAGGGATGCTTCCTGGCTTCGGGATTCGCCGTCATCGGAGCTTTTATTTTTTGTATACGGTGGGGGATTATCATTGATCCGGGTACACTCCGGGGTCCGGAGTAAAGCACACGATTGGGACTCGCTGGTTATATCGCGCATGTATTTTGTCTTGTATGTTCGAGGACTTAATGAGTTAGTTAACCGTCATAATGTGATATGATCCCAAGTTGGTCACAAGCACCGAGGAATAAGCTTCAGCCGCATAGAAGGCTCTAGGCGCATTACCGTTAACTCGAAATGGACAGATACATATCGCGAGCACAGCTTCTGTGGTGGATCCACATGCTTTTCTCGTAATTCGCCTATTTGCCTCTTGACAGAGCCTTGGTCCTTTTCTATCCTTCCTATCAGCTGGTCCGAACGGTTGGATATGATGTAGTTTTGGCATGTGTAAATGTTCTGCGCCAGGTCAGTATCCACGCTAAACCAGAAGTGGTCAGTAACCGCGATGTGTATCCACCCGATCTATACCTTGCCAACGCAATTCAAATTTGAAAAAAAGGCCCGGTGGGATACTTAAGCAATGAAATACTATTCAATCAAATACTGTTCTTTTCATCTTTAAATCTGTTACCCACAAGCAATATGACAACAATCGTCTCGCGTAGCGCAGATGCTTTGATCTCCCCCGGGAGGAGAAACATCGCCATCGCGGAGATTGTCCTCTTTTCCATCATCCATCTGATTCAATTGCCTCTGAGATACCTGCAAGAATGGCGCTACTGGCATCATAGCAAGAGGCAGAGCCCTGGGCGCTGCTTCTTCTATTCATGGTGGAGCATGGTTGGCCTACTGGCACAACGTAAGTAGAGGATGCCACTGAACATCAATGGAGGGCAATATCCAAATAGCTATAATGACAGTCCGCATAATGAGCTCTGCTATAATTCTCTCAAATTCCCACCCTAACAAATCTGCGCTGGTTGCCGAGTCTGCCATGCGAAGCGTTGGCCTTTCACCTCTTCTATTCGAAGTCAGCCTTGCTCTTTTGGAATGGTATGCACTATCTCTTAAGATTCCTATTACCACTTTACAAGTCTGACAGTCTAGTTCGAGACAGCGGGCAATCATGCGACTTCGGACCCGGGAAATCGAAGTACCCAAAGCCATTGAGGTTCGCACTGCATGGCTTTCGCTTCCCCATCGCCATAGCCATCGTTCTCGCGGTCGTGGGTGGGATCATCGAAATCCCCGCTCTAGGAGAAGCGGGTTCCGTCCTCCTTATCGTCACATTTGTCTTCGTTTGTGGTTTGGTTGCCTGGCTGGCGGTAATATCTCGCTCGACTCTCCCAGTTGAGGGCCATCGCGGGGTTCTGCTGGTCCTCCTCGCGCTCCCACTCCTGTTGGTTAAGATTATTGTTCTTGTCTTGCTATTGGAATATGGACCTTTGAAAGTCCGCCCTTCCTCCGGTGAGGGTACTCTGGCCCGCATAGGCTTTGTGATGGAGATCTTCGTTGTCGTGCTGCTCCTAGCGGTTCGTGCTGTAGCGATGCCAATTTTGTCGGTTGACGTGAAGCCACATATCCAGTCTGATGACGCTGAAGGGCTCAGAAATTGATATGGAGACCCATGGGAGCAAACTTGGACCTGATGACCGGGTTCGCTGATTCAAGGAGTTTGGGATGCTTGAATTGCTTGCCAGAATCTAATCTCAATATATATGGATCACGCAATGGCCTCAAAATTCTTTGGCTGAGCGGCAGCATAAATCTTTGAAGATCTCTCCAGTCGTGTCACGATCCATGATCTTGTCAGAGGATCGCTGACTTCGTATGCCACCAGCAAGGGGAAGCCCAATCGGAACGGGCCGAGAACGCCAACGCCGCTATACTCGACTGACTTGCAGATTTGATCACAAAAGTAACCCATCATGGACGCATGCGTACCGGGGCAGCCAAAGGTTCTAAGAACCTCATGTATGATCGCTATGTATGCGTAATAACCGCAATATATCGTTGCATGGATCATCTCCTCGTACACCAGGATGACAGGATACATGTCATCGTCTGTTGAGGAGGGAACTTCAACTGGAGGGGAGGCAATTCGGGAGAACTGGTCATACCAGACCGCGAACTTGCTCTGCATATCGAGAGCCTGTGTGAGAGTGGCTGATATAGTTTGTTGTGCTTCTGTGGTTGCCAAGTCTGCCTCTTTCAAGCTGTAGAATTTGTGCACGAGGCTGGGTGCATAGGTGAAAAAGGCGAAGAATTGCTCGATGCAGTTATGGAGATCGGCGGGCATGTCTGTTGTGCATTGTTGATGCAGCATGTGATGCCATTCTTCGGAAGCCAAGAAGCATTGCTCGCCCGAGAACATTGAATGCATGACCTACTGTCTTGTTAGGTAAAGAACTCAAAAAAGGGGAGGCGTTGACTGATCTTATACGTACTACCAATCCACGAGAGGCCTTGAGTAATGTAATGTCGATCTGGTTGCGATATCTGTCGGGGCCCCTGATTTTGATCAATTGGCCGAGTCCTTTGCATGTTTCATCCAAGACTCAGGGTTCTCCTTGTCTGTAAACAGCTGCGGTACATTTAGAATCTCGCATATCACCCCTTGGAAAGGGAACTCCATCCCGTAAAGGTACTTACCTCATATATACACAATAACACAACCGCACAGAAGACGTACGTAGAAAAGCATTCCGAGGGACTTGTCAGAGCCTTGCGAAGCCGGTGCAGGGCTTCTCCATAGGCAGATCTGGCATAGCCAACCATCTGCTTATCTTGAAGGGTTTTGCCAAAATGATGTGCCACAAAAGCCTTGATGGTAGCATCCAATGTCTGGTTCTGTCCAGAAATAGATGGAAGGAAGCCAAACCAGTGATGGACAAAATGTTTCCGGTTGGTTGATACTGGCTCAGAAAACTCCACAATGAGAGAGTCCAAACTCTGCAAGACATTCAGATCTGAAGATCCAAGCACGGGTGGCATCCCTGTCTGAATGGCTACCTGACATGAGAATTGGCCGTCACTTCTTGCACTTGAGCTGGTAGACTGCGAGCTTTTTCCATCTATGGTTTCACTACCACAGCCATCAGGACGGACACGCCGACTACGGTATGGTTTGCCGGCAATGAACTTGAAGCCTCTCTTGTATCCCGGGCATGGCTTTCCATACTTTTCGCACTTGGCACAGCCAGGGACTCTTTCATCACACTGTGGTGCATTAGGATCACACTCATTCATTGGATTGCAACCCACCCACCTTGACCCGGCGTTTCACGCATGTAGAGCAGCCACTGCTGCGAGGCACACCGACCATCTTCAACCATCTACCACAGTGTTTTAGATAAGTGCAGACCTCGTATAAAGGCTGAAACCCCTCCAACTCATGCCCGCTGACATAATGTCGGCAATTAGTTATGCCGCTCCGTATCTAATGATAGAATGAAGACATGTATGTACGTCTTCTTTAATGTATCTAGTATGTGCGATCAATTTGCGCGGTACCTTTGAGACAATCTGCATGGCCACGTGTTAGACAGTCTACAATGACAACCATTATACGGTTAGGGCAAGCAGTGATCCTATGCCGGAACCCATACCGTGACGGTATTACGGAGTAAACGAAGCCGAGTGGGGGTCATGGATTGACCCCTTTCTGATAATTAGGCACTAAGCACTAGCTCGGCTTCTAGAATATGGTGCTCGGTATAGTACATATCTACGGACATGTTGACGAAGATTAGTCGAGTGTCTTGATGCTACTACATAATACTAAAAGCATACGAGATAGATACCTAACGCGATCGGTTCCCCGGACCATGGAATTGAACCGATCGAAGTTCGGATCCCCGATCTGCGTGTTTACATGCAGCCTTAGTCTTCTGCAAGGAGGTCAATATACAAACAGGTTCCCTGCAGCTCTGTACAATGCCAGTATCTACAGTCACACAGAGAACGGTGAAAGACAGAGATGAACAGGAGGTCAGGATTAAGTCAAGGTATTACGCCATCCCTGTTACAGACAGATGAGTCTGAACCCCGTCTTTTGCCCCTGAATTACAGGTGGAACCTGGTGTAAACATTACAATTATTGTAAGGTGCAGCTTACTCCGTTGTAGGCGCTAATGCATTTACTAGCGTCCGAGTTTCCTGATCGACCCTTCTTAATGCTTCTCTCCCTTCTTGCTCCGCTGCTCGTTTCAAAACACCGTGTTCATTTGTTTCTTCAAGGTAGGGGTCCAGTGGAATTCTATATTCTCCGTCTGCCCCCCCTCAACCGCACCCTCGCGCCCCTGTGCGCTCGACGCGTCCCGATCATCCTACTACGCCGCCCCTGACCGCTTAAACCTTGCCCTGTGATCGTCCTCAAACCATGTCGGACAACAACGCCCACCCTGGAGTCCGGAGCCTGCTGGCCAAGTTCGAGAATGGCGAGAGCCCCATCACTTCCCCGCCCTCGCGTGGAAGGTCTCCTGTCGGCTCCGCTACCTCAGGATCGACCAGGCAGCTTTCCAGGGTCCGTGCTAGCTTCGTCACTGTCGATGGAGTGATGCAATCGAACCCAAGTTCGCCATTGAGGAAGACAAGTGGGCGCAGTGACAGTCCTGGCATTTTCGGCCCGCAGATCAACGCAGACGAGGTTGAGGCACGTCGGCAGAATGTGATCTCTCCAACTCCGGCCGGGAGTCTCGGCAATTCCCAGACCAGCGTTCTCGCTGCCATTGAACCCCGCTCAGAGAAAGCTCCAGCTGCAACAACCGAATCCAAGGAGGATAGCAAGGCAGGTCGCGCCGACACTGCCGCCCCGCCAAAGGAGTCAACACGTAGGAGGGAGAGTACTCCAAGCGCACCTAAGCCAAGTGGCTCTGGGGTTCCCGCGGGGAACCCAGTTCGAAAGACGGTCACCAAGCGGCCCTCTAACATTCACGTTGCAAAGACCAATGCGGCGAGCAAGCCATCGATTACGTCAAAATCGCCTACCGACAACGCAACTGCTAAGCCATCAGCCCGCGAGGTGGCTAAGGAACGATCCGATGCTCTCACTCGCAAGTCGAGTCGCGCTTCTTTGAACCCCGCAGCGAAGACCGCAACTCGGACGAATCGTGGCGCAACCCCCGCTCAAGATACCCAGAAGACATCTCCTACGAGCTCTCAAGGAGGCAAGCCTCAAGTGAAATCCCCCACGAGGCCTGTTCGACTACCTGCCTCGGCAACAGCGCCGACTCAAGCGTCTTCGGCCAGATTAGGGCCTCAGGGCTCTTCGGCCTCGGCTGGGCGGACCAGCACCACTACCTCGACCTTGACAAGGAAGCCTTCCACTCTCAAGAACGCCACTGGCGCAGGTCAGACACGGACTGCCAATGGCAGTACAGCAAGCGTGCGCCGGCAGTCTTCTCGTCCCTCTCTTCCCGCACAGCCATCCCAAGAACGCCCTAGCTCTCGCACCAGTAACGCCGGCTCCAAGCCAGCTGATGGATTCCTGGCTCGAATGATGCGACCTACTGAGAGCTCGAGGAGCAAGACAAACGAGACCAAAGCTCCTCCAAAGGGTAGCACCGTAACTGCCAAGGCACCCAGACCGTCAATGGGAAGAGCTCCGGAGCGCAGCACAACCCAGGCTAAGACCAAGGCTGCTCCTTTGCAGCCTCAAAAGGGAAAGTCTCAGGCTTCCAAGGAGGCCAAGCCTCAAAATGAAGAAGCGAAGCCTACTAAACCGGAGCAGGAGAGCGAAAATGAGAACATCGAGGAACCCACTCCAACAATTCCTGAAGAGCCAACTACCGAGGAGCCCAAGGCCACTATTGTTGAGCAACCAAAGCCCGAGGTCTCTTCTGCACCAGTCAAGGAAGAGATGACCGAAAATCTGGTCGAGACTGCGGAGCCTGGCGTTGCCGTCGACCCTTCTCCGGAGTCGGGGGCCAAGTTGGATGAGCCGGTTACTGAGGTGACTGCCACTGAGGCTCCCGCCGAGAATACCACTGAGACTGCTTCCAAGGATGTCTCCCAGGCGCCATCCCAGTCTGCCGTCGAAGGTGACACAGTCGAAGCCTCTGCCGAAGGCAAGGATGAAGCCGCTAAGGAGACACCTACCGTGCCTGATGTGAAGAAGGTCGAAGATGCCCCCACTGAGGATGCCCCGCAAGTCAATGGCGTAAAGCTCTCTGAGGTCCCGGTTGAGGAGCCTAAGGAAGAGGTCAAGGAAGCCGCCGTCGATACCGTCGAGAAGACCCCTGCTGTTGAGCAGGAGATGCGCAAGCCCGAGCAGGCAGTTCCAGAGGCCTCCCAATCATCCAAGACCCTGGAAAACGAGTCTGATGAAGCTGCTCCCCAAGTTGCGGAAGAGACCGCCGTCCCTGAACCGTCTGCTGAGTCCGACGGAGATGCTTCCAACATTGTCAAGGATGTCACTACCCCCGATCCCTCGGTCGAGTCCAAAGAGGAGCCAGCTACCAACGACACCGTCCCAGCTGCCCAGACCGCGACGGAGACGAAGTCAGATACCGTTGACATCGACTTTGCCAACCTAAACCTGAGCTAAAACAGCCAGCCTCTTGCATGATTAAATTCTTATCCACCCCTTTAATCTTCTCATGCTTATCCCCTTGGCCATTTCACTTCACGGGGCTCCGCTCCGCTCTATCTTGGCAAATCCTTTCAAGGTGTCTTTCCAGCATCTTTTACATTCTTATAAGGGGACTGCCTATTTTCAAACTTTCCAAGCTGGCATTTTATGTCTGTTGGTTGCATCTTTTCACTTGATTTCATGTGCATGGTATTATTGAGCGAGTATCTGCATTCTTCGGGTTGAGCATATTACATCTTTTTGTCATTTACTTCGAAGAGAACTTAGGTTGGGAGAGAATGCTAGTTTCTCAGATTTGTGCTTCTTTTTGGTAGACTTGATGTTTGGCGTAGAGACACAATGCATGTGTCATGAAGAATGGTCTTATTCACGGTTGAAGCTGTCCAGCAGCTGAACCCGCTAAAAGAAAAATCGCGCAGTGCAATAACAACCTAAGTAAATCTGCAACTTGGCTCCGCCAATTTAGATCACAGCTTTTTCTCAAGCTTCTTCAAGAATCTATTCACTCCATTCTCCAACTTCGCCGCGTTGTCCTCCAACCTCCTCGGTCGCTGGCCCGGAGCTTTCATAGCTCGTTGCGCATGCTTCTGACTACGCGAACCGGCTTCCGCCTCAGTGGGTCGGTATAACTGGTTGTGGATGTCATATTCAGATGAGCCCGGTTGAAGGCTCGATGGCTGAGCATATGAGTAATTCGAGTACCCGCCAATCGGCACTTGTTGAGGTGGTGACTGCGGAGATCCGTACGCTTGCTGTGCATACAGTCGCGCATTTGGATCTTGGGGCGGCGGAGCAAAGGACATTGCGCCTGGCGAGCCTGGCCATGCTTGGCCGGTTTGAAAGGCTTGGTGGTAGGATGGGAGACCGGGGCTTTGGACTGGTTGTTGGAGAGAAAATGTGGCTGATGGTGGAAGACCAGCACTGGGTGGAGGGGAGGCGTAGCCTGGTGGGGCTGAGTACGGTGTTCCGGGTGTTGAAGTCTGTGGTGGTGCAAATGATGGTACACCTCCACTGGCTTGACGCTGTGGTGCGTATGGGATGCCTTGATCTGCGGCAACGGCTGCCATCAGCCCTGTGCCTTCTGTGCCATCTTCTGGTGGCGGGGTCTTCTCGCGATGCTTGATCGGCTCAGGTGCTGCTGGGGCGGCTGGATTGTATGGGAGAGGTGCCAAGTTCTCGGGTTCTTTATTTTCCTCAACAGGAGGCTGTTCAGCATTTGCTTGTGGACTGTTCTGAGGGCCGCTTGGAGGAGGGGGTGGGAAGCTGAGGGTCTGCGGTGTACCCTGCGAAGCTGGCGCTGAGATAGCTGCAGGTTCGGATCGAGAATTGGGTGTCTGGCCATTCTGATATGCGGGGTCTGAGACAGCGATATTCTCTAGTTGCTGAACCACGGAGCTCATAGGCTGATCTGGTTGTGTAATAGCATTGACCCGGTCCGACTCGACCTGTGAAGTTGCCAGTACGTGACTGGCTGTGTCCAAGAACTGGTTGGCATCGTCCAGATTCCAAAAGTAGATGTCCAGCGTGTGGAGATGCAAGAGGCTATGCCGCTCATTGCGGGGGTCTCCGCTTGGCAGTCGCCATTCGTACTGAGATACCTGCTGTGACGGAGGGGAGGTGTTGATTCCATCTACGGTCAATGTGCAGTGAGTTGGGAATTGAGTCGAGTGCCGGATATGTACATTGTCCAAAGCACCGTGGAATGCATCTTGGTCCGAGGTTCCTGGATTATTGGCGATCTCAAGTCGCGCCTTGTTTTGAGAGGCATCATGATAGATGTACAAATAAGAACCCTTATCAAAGCGATGATGGAGAGGCCTTGGGGTCGGCGCAGTGAAGTAGTAATGGATGTCGGCGAAACTATGGCAGTTTCAAGTCAGACTCTCTGTACTCAGTGACAACCTGCGGGGAAGGTCAGCTACTTACACGGTCGAAAGACACTCCTCGCCTGGTAGAGGAGGCATGGTTGCCCGTGAGTATGAAAGAGGTATACGGCCGGACAAAGCAAAAGGGGGGAACTTACAACAGCTTTATAGCTGCATGGCGGGGTCTAACCACGGCAGCCTGTGAGACGCGTTCTCGAGCCGCCGAGCTCAGCGCGTATAGTGTGATGTGACAGGGCAAGTAGCCAGTACTTGGCTATTACACTGTCCACTATTGTGGAGCCAAGTATAAGTGACCTTTCCTCTTTTGACAACAATGTGTTGCGCCCGGAAATACTATTCCTCCGAAAATTTCTCCCCGACTCGGCCTCGCGCTCACCAGCAGTTGTCCATCTCAACTCCAACTTTCCGTGCCATTGAGCTATTGCTCTAACCCTCTACAGGAAGCTTCACCTTGTGTGGGACTTTCCTTCCTTCTCCGATTATCAGCGATTGCCTGCCGAGACTCCGCACTTTTCCTCCCTCCACCAGCCAAACCCCCCGGAAGGGCCAATCGTCGCAGCGACCGATCAAGATGTCTCTCGTCAATCTCGCCGCGGTGTGCTCGCACCTCAACAATGCCACCAAAGCGCGTCTCAGCCTTACTTCCATTCCAAACACCAACTTGCACCTGAGGTTGTGCCAGGCCCTCAAGAACGATGGCTACCTCTCCACTGTCGTCCGCGGAGGCCCGACTCCTCCACCTGCGCACCCAATTCTCGGATTTCCCACCGCTAATGACGTTGAGCCCATCACCCGGGATAATGTCGCGTCAAGGCGCTTGTGGTTGGGCCTGAAGTACTGGCGCAACGAGCCGGTTCTGGGAAAGGTCCAGTTGGTCAGCAAGCCGACTCGACGAGTCAGGGTCACTGTTGAAGACTTGCGGAAAATTGTCCGTGGTGAAGAGTCCAATTACGTGGCTGGACTGCGCTCTCCGGGTGAAAGTCTCTATATCTCCACGGATCGGGGAATCCTCGAGGCTCGCGAGTGTGTGGAAAAGAGAATCGGTGGTCAGGCTTTGTGCCGGGTTCTATAAGCTTGGAATTATCGGGTCTTTCTGTTTTGCATTTACGCTGGAGTTTTCACGGTTGGTCGCAGCGGAATCTCCTCTTGAGATTCGTTCTTTTGCGACTGGGAACATTTGCTCTCGGTCGAGGATCTGTATAATAGATGCTTGGGTGTATCTCATTTCCTGGTCGCTCTCCCAAGGCGACGTGTATAGATTACGACTTGAAAAAATTGTCTAGTTTCTCCTTTCTACCCATCTTTATCTTTCACTATGCGTGATATAGGTAGCACTAAGTCACGCGCATGGCCAATCCTGGTTTGCGCACTTTGGGGCCCCGCGTGCTTGGAAACAGATTTTCCCCATGAACAACATCACTTCACGCAATGGCCGAGATCATCGCATCCAAAAAGATCTTGATTTCCGGGGGTACCGGCTTTGTCGGCTCCGCCATAGTACGCGCCCTGGCAGAGAAGCATCCCAACTGCGCCATCACCGTCATCGACCGCAGCCCCCCTCGACCGCAGCATGACCTCCCCAAGAAAGTTAAATGCATGCAAGTCGATGTCACCAATGCGCATGAAGTTTACAAGGTATTCCAGGCTGTCAAACCCGATGTGGCCATCCACACTGCGGGCATCGTACCCGGTCTAGCCGATCGGTTCGGCCGAAGGCTGGAGCGCGAGACGTGGAAGGTCAATGTTGAAGGCACAAAAAATATGCTGGATGCAGCCGAAAAGAATGACAGCGAAGCTTTCGTTTATACCAGTACTTGCTGCGTAACGACCGATGACATGCGCATGTCCTATCCCAATATAAATGAGCGGTGGCCAACATCGCCAACCTCTCTCGTTTACGGCGAGTCCAAGGTCCCGACCCTTTTCTTTCCTCCAACGTTTTTCTTTCTGGGATTTGCAGGGATAAGGTAGTGGAGTGCTGACATCAACCGCAGGCTGCAGCAGAGGCGCTTGTTTTGGGGGCGTCTGGCAGTAAGATGGCCACTTGTTCCCTTCGGCCATCGGTTCTATGCGGACAAGGGGACTACCAGCTAGTACCAGCCATTCATGCATGCATCGCGAAATACGAAACCCCATTTATCATTGGAGATGGCCTGAATCTGTGGGACATCACACACGTGAGTAACATTGCAGATGCTCACGTCCTCGCCGCGGAGAACTTGCTGAGCTCTCGCACGGCTGCCGGCGAAGCTTTCTTCATCCAAAATAACGAGCCCATCACTTTCCGCGATTTTTGTCTCGCTGTATGGCTGCATTTCGGACATGCTCCGCCCTTTGAGATTCGGATCCCGCAGGGGTTGGCCTATCTTATGGGATTTGCGTGTGAGATGGCAACCTGGCTGATGGGGACCACCCCAACTTTAAGTCGCGGAAGTGTTCAAGATGTGTGCTCTGTCAGATATGCCAGCGGAGATAAAGCCAAGGCAATACTAGGGTACGAAGCTCGGATCGGCATCGAAGAGGCCATTCGGCAGAGCTGCGAGGTAAGCAGAGATTATACCCTTTACCTTAGAATTAGAAAGCACAGCTCACATGAGATGCACAGGACTATGCCCGTCGTATCGGCGTTGAATTGCCGGTGCGAGGACGATGAGTGGCGAATCGCCAAGATGTCCATCAGATAGACATCGAGATAAACTATCCGACTCCCAGCAATGACTGAAGATCGATACCCTGCAAATCATTATGGACTTGATCGACCCGAGCAGGGCTTCTTGCACTCTATCTTATTAGTTGCCACCTGCCCCCAAACATCGATACTGTCTGGACACAGGACCTGCGGAGAATGTAAGACATTGGGCTCTCCATTGGGCTGCAAGCCCATCCCAAACTGGATCTCCAGTCAGTTCCCACCGAGCATAGCCTGGACACCGGTCAGTCGCGGTCGAGGTATATAGAGATGGTCCATGCGTTGATTGGGCCACAATGGCTCTGCATGCCCAATCGCGCGTTAGGGTGAAATGGAAGGACATGACACCAGGAGTCGAAGCCGCGTCTGAAGATGATCATCACGGGTACCACGGGATTCTGTGCTTCGCCTCCACCGTTAGGCTCAAATCTCCCAGCTCTCATTCTGTGTAGATCCCTCCTGGCGCATTCAAGTCATCGGCCAACAAAAACCCCGTCTTGACTCTCGTTCCTGCCCTTCTACCCAACTGCTGCCTAAACGTCTTTGGTTCCATCGTGATTGTCGCACTAGGGATCCAGTGGCGTTACGTACCGTTGGTCCTTTCCCATCTCCTGGTCCATGAAGACCAAACCTCGGATAGCAACGCAGCCCTCCCTCCTCGATCGATGTGGATACACTTATCCCCAACATCCTGGAGCCGCTCCGGCGGTGTCCTAGCCACGTCAAATCAGTGCCCCTTTGCGGGACAGACTGGAGCTGGATCTATCGGATCTTATGTGCTCGCATCTGTGGCACGGGGAAGCCGGGGTTGTTCCCTGTCTGTATTGTGCAATTGGCTCATACTGAAGGGCATCGCCCCAGTCCCAACTGCTGCATCATTTGCTATGCCATCTCCACTTCTGGCTTGAAAGCTTCTAGCGCGGCTCTCTATCTACTTATGGAATGGGATTAGCCATGATAATCTCAGAAACGGGGGTCAGGCACATTCCGGAATCTTTGTTCCTGATTATTCCTGGCTATATATCATCTAGGCCGTGACCACCCAGCACCTCTTAACGCGGATTCGCCCAACGACGGTCTTGGTCATATTTCTTTTTCACCCCTATTCCTCATGCTCCTCTGCTTTATTTATTTTTCTTGATTGTGGACTGCCGCTAGTTTATATCTTGTCTTCATGGTGCCTATCCCCTTGACGGCTGTCCCAGCGAGTTTCCAGCCACTCTCGACGACTCCATACAACTTCAGATCTCGAGCGGGCTCGGTCAGCACTAAACTGGATATTTTGTCTCGCTCTAGGTTAGCACCAACATACACGCCTCCTTTCCAGTCATCTCCAACGCATGATTTTCCTTTTTGCTCTACTCAGCTCACACATCCCAACAGCACGATGGCTCAGCACTCTATGTATGCAACACCGGGAAACCCTCCCATCATTCACCGGCAAAGGTACTTCCATACCATGTATATTGGCTTTTATCCCCACCCTCTCAACTCCAACGAAACGAGGACCTCTATTACTCTTGCTAAGTGGTCAAAGGGCACCGTCAGCGCCTCGGGCATACGGCCTCGGTGACAACCATCAACATGTACTGAGCTCAATAGATTTTGAGCCTCGACACCACTACCATGGACTCCAATCTCCTCTAGACAACCCTGGGGCTATGATGAATCAGCATCCTGGACGGTTATCCTACCCTCCAACTGGCCAGCCAATACCCCCAGTCCCCATGTACCCGGAATGGAACCACCTTCAAATGCCAAGGGAGCCACTACGACATGATGCTAGGCCATTCAATTCCCCGGGAAGCCTGGAATACATCGTGGAGAGGAACAGCCCGCGAGCTGCCGATATTACCCGCGGAAGTACCCGATACGTTTCCCAGAGACGGACTTCCAACCGAGATGAATTTGATGGCCCACACCAGGTCTTGGATCCACCTGCCTCGAACCTCTCATCTCGAGAGGAGGAGTTGCCCCAGCTCCCTACTAATCTCGACGCCGCTGAACAAGACAGTATCCTGCACCAGGTCAATGACCGCCTCTCACAATGCGGCTATGATTTCTTTGCCAGATACCAATTCCCCATTCCCCTGGAACAGGACAAGAGGCCAGTTCAAGTCCCATCGGACCGCGAGTGGAACGAGTGGGTGTATCTCCTGAAGAGGCTGGCTACTCGACGCCGCATCCCTCGCCACACTCTGCACAACGGCCAAATCAAGCAACTGATTACTGTACTCGAAAACTCCCTGGAAATGCGCCACGCTGCCAAGCACAGCTCCCGACCCGTCAAGGATGACCGTAACGTGCTCCAGCTCATTTCCGCAGGAACGCAAGTTGCGAAGATCCTCAAGGACCCCGATGCAATGCAGTTCTTCGACCGTCTTTATGTTGACACCGAGAGATTGATCCATGAGCGCCGCCGCCGCGTGAGGTTTGCAGACACCTGAAATCGGCCCAAAGTATACGGCCACTCTCCACTCTTCGGATGCCGATTGATGAATTTACTTCCGTGGATGCGGCTCCTTAGTCTCTTCCGTTTTTGCTTTCCGTGCCGCGTTATGGACCCGTGGGATATTTGCTTCGCCAATTGGGACACCGGAATGGATTAAATGCTCACATCCTGATCTGATGACCGACGGACTTTGCATGATAGCCCAGGACTCGCCAGTAGCTCTCTGATGACCGCGATAGCGGACTTAAGCCGCGATGCGCTTTTGGGTAGATAAATACTGCTACAGTGATGGAAGTACTGCGCAGACTACGTGTTTTTGCGCGCTTTCCTTTCTTCTGGGGTGGCATCATGTGAGATATCTCTATGTTATGCGTCTTTGAGCTAAGACCTACTGAACGATCACCCGACTAAGTCGGTTATCTTATGCCGTGTCTTTTCTGTTCGAGTTTTGATCTTGGAGTTTTGTTTTTTGATTTTGCTTTCAAGTTTGTTTCCATTTTCTGTTAAATCGGTGGCTGTCTCATATAAATTTTCGGTGGCTCACACACTCTCGCTTACATGTATCAACGTGACCAGATGAATGGCTGGGATAATGTTTTTTGTCAACGATGTATGGAATAGCATCAGCCTTCAATGTCCAGGGTGGCTAACAAATTCCATTGATTATTCTGACTGATCTGCAGAGCGCGCTTCGGACGAACGAGTTAGATTGACGGTTTCCAGATACTGGGTATAACGGGAAGACCCCTGTCATGTCTGCCCAACCGAGTATTAACCACCCAATCTAGCATCAGTGGATATAGAACCCCACATGAATGGGCTGTCTGGAGTCTTGCAGGGGCTGAAGACGGAAATACCATTGTTTTTCACTCGAATATTGGCCCAAATGTCGGCCTAATATCTCCTTTTCCCCCTTATTTGAGGCTTCATGCGAGTCTCTGTTCAGATGTTCAGAATTCCGGTGCGAGGACTCGTCTCTTGTGATTCCTCAATCTGGCTTGCAGGCCTTGAAAAGAGCCAATGAGCTATGGGCCGTTTATTTGATATAATTTTGACACCGACCTAAGGACCACTTGTGCTTATTTCAATCACTGGGGGTGAAAACCTAGCGGCGCTTTGTTCTAGCTCTACTGATTTGGAATCCTGGCAAATGCTTAAAGAGCAATTATATACATAATCCCACGTTGGTTGACTCAAGCTTTAATAGACAAGAAATCTCTCATCGAAACCAAGCGGCAAGCAAATCATGCAGCCGATAGCACCTACGAAGACGCCCTAGCTCGCTACCGCACACCCGAAGGCTTCGACAAGTAGTGTGTACCTTGCCACTTCACATCCTCTGGCTAAGAATGGTCACTACATACGGTACGCGCTCGACATGCTAGGATCTCCACACGAAGATAAGATACAACATTCTCAAGATTCTAGTGGGCACGCAGACTCGGGATCCACTTACTAGCTTACCACCTCCCTCTCAACTATCGCTGGCTTATGAACGGAAGCTCTATATGAGGGCCGTGGTACATCCGTCCAACTTTATCCTCATTGCGCAGCTAAAAATGCATTCTATAAAAATGCTTGAGTATGACAAATACTCCAGAATACCTGAATATCTTTCTTTTTTGGGATATAACAAATATAATTCAAGGAACTAATAGGTTTCCAGTGTTTTGGACTAAATGATTTTCATATTTCTATTGGATTTTGGAAATTTCCTCCATTTTCTCACGTGACGACACGTTGATTGATGCCAGCATCTACCTCGCTCGCCCTGTAAGGAAAGACCAATGTGAAGAGCAAAAAACAATGACAAGAGTGGGATTTGAACCCACGCCCCGAAAACGAGATACGGAAATCTGGATCAGGTGAACCTGAACCGTACGCCTTGGACCAACTCGGCCATCTTGCCTGTTCACGTGATCTAATACAAGCTAACCCTAGTAATGCCGCAATTGGGTCCACCACACCAAGAAAAATTGGGTAGGCTCTGCTACTCCGTGATCCACTGGAAATCGGCAAAAAGACTGACCAGACTGGGGCTCGATCCCAGGACCTTATCGGTGTTAACGATACGTGATAACCAACTACACCATCCGGCCAACTGTGCACGTGATATCAACAGGCTAGCTCTAGTACATAGTGTGTCAAAATACGTATGTATTAGACCATCCGTAGGACCCCAAAAGGATGTGTAAAGACTCCGCATTTCCAAGTCCCTGGAAGTGCACAATCTAAGAGAGACTGGTTATGTAGATCAGAAATGACCGAGGAAAGTGCAAACAGGTCAAACTGTCTGGTAAAACCATGGAATCAGGTGACCACATCCGACATCTGACATAGTGTCGTAGTTGGATCCACCACACCACAAAAAAAAAACACTCCCCTACGAGTGTGTATGTGACCTGAACACCTGGCTGCGGGTTCCTCAACATTGACTAACCGTATTAGGAAGGTTTTATATGGGTCCTTCGACATTCCCGATTAGGAAATTAATCGTCCAATGTTGAGACCCGCAGCCAGGTGTCGACCTGATCTAATTCCTGCTCCCCCTACTCCGTAGGTCCACTGTAAACCGGCAAAACGAATGACCAGACTGGGGCTCGATCCCAGGACCTTATCGGTGTTAACGATACGTGATAACCAACTACACCATCCGGCCAATTGCGTGGAAGCTTCCGTGCTTTTAAGGATACAATTATCTTTCTGGATTGCTATTAGTCGAAATGCCCGACTAGGTTCCAATTTATAGATCAACAATTACTACAGTATGGAGAGAAAACTCCTCAATCAACAAGCTATATTATAAATGAGAGGACAGAAGGACGGCTGGTTCAGACAACGTCGGGCACTTTTCATAATGCGTGAAGAAAGAAAGATTATTTCCTAATTAGCTCGTAAAGTTGTATAGAATACTCTGCTCTTTAGCAGAGTAGTTGATAGTTTATAGGCGGGAATCCACCAATCTTCGATCTCTCCTACTCCATTGATCAGAAAATAACTGTCCACGAGTACAACGTTAGGCTCGCCCTTTAGAAGTAGGTTGTTTCTCTTCCACGCTTTTATAGTCCGAGAATTTGTCTTGGGCTTGGTGGTGCCGTAAAACTAGGTTGACGACTATAAGGGCTAAGCCTAGGCTAGATTTGGCCCTGGAGGGTGCCCTCCTAGCCAGCGTATATAGCCTTCTCGATGGATTGATTGACCCCTAGGTTATCGGCTCTTGGGCGTCGGATCCTTGCGTGCCCCAATGTAGACGTATCGGAGATCTCGGCACAGGACTCAACAACCTCGTCTTGTAGTCTAGCCATCGTCGGGGTGCCCCGATGACTCGTGGTCGGAGGTCGCGTGTATATAGAGGGGATGCATTTAAAGCCTGCGAAGGCTGTATCGATTCGCTGGTGCGCGGGAGTGGGATCCAGTACATCCCCCACATATTTTTGGAACCTCCTTTGAACATCATGCTCATCACCAACCTGTACATTTCCGTACGTGTAAGGGTCTCGGTCGTTGGTGCGAAGGCCAAAGACCTTCTCTGTCTATCGACGGGTTTGGACTGTCCGATGGACATCTTGATTGGAGGTTGTCCACGGGCGTAAGGTTACCAGTGACTCGAAGATTGTGGAGTACGTTGGACTTAGTATGGTGCTAAGGTATAGTGCTAAGTAATATATTAGGAGGGTAAGAATTGGAGGTGAATTAAACGCTTTCAAAGCACAAAGCAAGCGGATAGACTACATACAGAGAACGGATAAGATAAAGTATTTCGAGTATAATAAGATCTCTTATTCTCCTCCTACTCTCCTCTTACTTTTGCTCTTTTCTTGCTCTTATTTTGCTCTTACCCTTCTCCTGTCTTAAGCACACACAACTCAAATTTCTATTCGCATACTTATGATGTTGCTTAATATGTATGCATAAGACTACGTCCTAGACGCTCTTCTAAGCCTCTGGAGGGGCCTTATTCTACTGGTTGTAGCGTATCAAATCGTCGGGTAGCTTGCCTTGTGGCCTAAATAGCCCTTGCTCTCCTTTAGGACTAGTATAGCAGAGCTTCCCTCTACCCTCTCTTTTCTCCTTCCCCGCTATTCTCCTCTCCTTACACGGGGAGCCTTCGCAGGCTTTAAATGCATCCCCTGGACATATAAGCGGACCCAAGATGTGATTCTCAAAAACCGCTTTCATCAACTTGAAGCGGTCGGGAAGCTAAAGGTGCCGTGGATCAAAGCTCACCAGCCAAAGGTTGCCATTCCGCTAAACCTTCTTGCGCATATGCCAGCCCAACCAATCCTCTACATGATAGAGCTCTGGGTTTTAGACCACATACGAGCACACAATACTTCTACGACTAGAGCAGGATGCTACGGGTGCCTGGAGGGTAGAGTACTCTAGTACTCTCCTCTTATTTTGTCGGACACCGAGTACGATGGGACCGCACCCGGTGTATCTCTCAGATAGTGCTTTGCCCCCTAGACGAGATACAAACTGGGGTGGTACCAGGTACGCGCTCTGGCAGCTCAGAGGGTATTCTCGAGGTCTCATAAAAGATAGCTTGTCGGCCCCCGGGCCATTACTGTTTAATCGATCAGCATAAAAAGCAGACATATGCTATTGTAGCCTTTTCATTGAATTTCAAGGAAGCACTTCCCGAATTAGGGCACAAAACCAGCGGCACTGCATTAAATGGGCGACCATATACTGCCAACCGGAGCACCATCAAACCTGCTCGACATACTCTGTGCTAGAAGCTTTCTTGTGAGAAATTGCGTGGTCTAAACCAATTTCACATTCACCATCCTCAAAGCTGTGGTTTTTGCCTTCTAGGTTAATCTTTTTCACAGCACCCGCTCTGGTAATCACTTCAAAACGGCTTCCCAGCCGCTCCTGTCCACAGGCAAGGATCAGGGCAACGGCGACGAAAACAATACACATGGTGATTGTCATAACTTGACTGTAATTCGGTTTTGGCCCCGAGGGTGTGTCGCGGATCCAATTGCTGGCCGCAACAGTTGAAATCTGTGCAGCAGGGGAAGACAGCATGTTCCCTACAGTATCGATAAGTCACTGATTAAGCGGCAAATGGCCTCCCGCGAGGAAGGGCGAGGAAGAACTCACCTAGCTGATACACCGTCCCTGGAAAGACACCACGGAATTGCGGCGGAGCATACTCATTCAAAAGGATCGGCATAATGCCCCATGCCCCATTAACTGCTGCCTGAATTAAGAAAGTACCAGCGACAATTGGGCTCCATGTGTTTGGGACTGTCCAAAGCGGTATCATGCAAGCACCAAAGCAGCAAGCCACCACAGCCGTCAAACGACGACCGAAGAACTGAGAATAATAGCCACATATAGCTCCTCCGACGATGGCGCCGCATTGACCGACAATAGTCGCGACGCTGGCTTGGTCAGATGAAAACCCTTTTTGGACCTTCAAGTAGGATGGGTAAATATCTGTATGTAGGATGAGACCAGTTCTTGAAGAAACATGACTCAGTTTACTTACCCTGTGAACCATGACTCATCCAGTTAAATCCCATACTCAACACAGAGCAATAAAGGAACATCTTCCAATATGACTGCGAAGCCACTACTAAATCCCGCCATACGCCAGCAGCTTTAATCCGGAAGGGCATTTGACCAGCACTTTCCCCGTCGGCATTAGCAAAAATATGGGATTCCGGTATGAACATGACTGTCAAGGCTACCAAGCCTGTAAAGCCAGCTCCAAACTCAAAGACAGCCTTGTAGCCTTCACTTGTGTGACGGACAAGCGTGATATTGATTATGGCAGCAATCAGGTAGCCGAGGGAATAACCTTGTTGCAATAGGCCTGAAAACAAGCCACGAGCTTCAACAGGCATGTTTTCCATTGACATGGCTGCAGCAAGTCCCCATACACCTCCCATGGCGATACCAAATATGGCTCGAACGGCGATAAATGACGAAAACTCCGTTACATAAGCCGTAGCAATTTGAAGACCGGCCAGGATCCATAGATCTGCCGACAATGGCCATTTTCGACCGAAGCAGTCGGAAATAACACCAAAAATGAGTGCTCCCAGGGACCGAAAGAGAAGAGTGAGTGTGATGGACAACGTAATATCGCTCAAGTCTTTGTCGTATACAGTTGACAGATCAGTGGCAACGAGGTTGACTGCGTTGAAGTCGTAACCATCCGCCGTCCAAGCAGCCCTGCGGCAAAAAAAGGTCAGCTCCAAAGGATAGGATATACGCAACACATGCAATCTCACAGTCCTAGACAAAAGTATAGCCATGCTTTTAGGTCGAGAAGAGCTATTACTTTCCATGGCGGTGGCGGCATAATGCGAGGAACCTCCTCCGTTACCTCATTGCCGTGAACGTCGATGTGGGTAACATTGTTTTTCCATAGTTTGAGATTCTGGAGAATACCCATTTTGGATCTGGAAGGGAGAATAAGACAAGAGAGAAAAATCCATCATAGAAAGTCGCCCTCTGAGCTTAGATATGCCTCAATATTACAGTGAATTGTAAATTGGGGTCCTTTGGCTGAAGGCACGTGGTCTTACTCCGCAAAGTTTGTCCCCACGGGGTACCACGGGGATCTTCCCGAAGGCGACTTTACTACATACAAAGGGTTTAGATTATTTATGGAGATGACCAATCAATTGCAAACGCCGTGTTAACGCCGTTCAAGAATAAGCCAATGGGAAACGATAGCGTGAGGGGTCGCCCATTCTGCGGCGTTAAGACGGCTCATCGGCCTGTGAGGAACCACGATATGACCGGCGCTATATTGTCACCGGCGTTAACAGGGCATTCGGGACAGACTTTTTACATGCCAAGGTAGTTACAGACATAGGTAGTAGGATAATCAAGACCACCGGCCTGTCTGAACTCTGAAGTATGTCAATGGACACCTGATTCTGTCTCGCGCTTGGGAAAACTCGAATATGTCAGGGAGAGTTTCAGGCAATATCACATTATGTTTCTCGCTATTGTTCAAGGGAGCTCAAGTTCGGCACCGCGAATACTCCCCTCGATAAGGGAACCAATCGACGGTAGTGTTCTCCTTCGCTCCACCGAAAGTTCAAATTGTACTACGAGAACAGCTTTCCATGTCCAATTATAAGCAAAGATGATTGAAATTAAAGCTCCCAGCATATACTATACTGTACAAAGGGCCAAAAACCCCAAGTCTATTCTAGTGATATCCTAGTCCAGCAGACCCCCTGCTTCACGTAATTCAAGAATTGTATGTCCCCAGCCATTTCGCAGTGCGCCTAGCACCTTCCAATACATAGTCCTGGTCGCTCCCGCACATGATGAAGCGCCCAAGCCCGGATGCCATGTGAATAAATTTGTCGATGAGATCTTGTCGAGCGTACAGACCACCGATTCCTATCGCTTTCCCATTCTTGCGACAGACCGAGATGACACGCTCATAGATCTGTGTAATTCTCTGGTCATCGTGCTCTCCAGGAACCCCCAAGCAGGCAGACATATCGTTTGTCCCAATGAGAAGAACGTCCACATTGGGAGTTGCCGCAATGTCGTCTAGGTTTTCCAACGCCTCAAGGGTTTCAATCATGATGATACACATCACTTCCTCGTTGGCGGCCCTATTTGCTTCGATCGCGGGATATGAACCGTACTGCAGAGCCGCCAGGCCGCCAATTGCGGAACGGTCACCATCGGGGAAGAACTTGGCGGCACGAGCGGCGTCCAAAGCATCCTGAGCTGTGCGAACATGGGGGATGATGACCGCTTGAGCCCCGCCGTCCAGCACTCTTCCGACAAACGAGCATGCTGTTGAGGGAACTCGTACAACGGGTGTGATGCAGTGAGCCAAAGCGGCGAGCGTGAATTGCATACACTGATCCAGATCGATCGAGCTGTGCTCAAGATCGATGAGCACTCCTTGCATTCCCGCAGCTTTTGCAAACCCAACAATCTCAACTCCCCGAGAGTACCGTATGGACATGGCGCTGACAACTTTGCCTTGTTTCAATTGTTGCTTCATCGAATTTGGCCTTGCATTTTGGGCCGCCAACGTCATTGGCCGACTCTGGGCGATGGGGTGGTCGCTACCATTGTTGTGGTGAGGTGAAGACATTTCGATGGTTTCGAATTAATTTGGAACGGAGTCAATATGTGAAATCCACCTTGTCATTTACAGACTCAGTAAAGAACCAGTGATTACATGTAGTCTACTGGAGACCGTTCTAACGCCGCAGGTGGCCGCGGCGGTGTTAGGTCGGAGAAAACGCCGACTGTACCAGGGCCTCGATCTAATAAGATGGAACATTTCCCAAGTAGAATTTGGTTAAAAAAGTTGTATAGTGATTTGGTTATTGACGAGTCTCTTTTTATTCCTCCTCCATTATCAATTGCAGTGTGTCGAGCAGATTAAGCCATGCAGCCAGTTCTCAAGAATCCGAAGTTATGGCACGAAAAGGCCTATATCAATGGAGAATGGACGGCTCCACCTTCTGGCGAAACATTTAACGTGATCAATCCCTCGACTGGTGATTTGATCGCAAAGCTCCCCGAGTTGAGCAAAGAAGATGTGCGAATCGCCTCCAGACAAGCACTCGCGGCCTTCGAGGACTGGAAACAGATCAGCCCCAAACTACGCGGGACCGTCATCCGAAAATGGGCTCAGCTGATGTTGGAAAATGCCGAGGACTTAGGGAGGATTATGACGATGGAGAATGGCAAGCCATTCGCCGAGGCGAAGGGTGAAATCGCGTTCGCAGCGAGCTATCTTGAGTTCTACTGCGGCGAGGCGGAACGGACATACGGGGACATTATCCCATCGGCGAACCCCGCCAACCGAGTGTTCGCCATTCAGCAGCCCATCGGGGTTGTCGCTTGCCTGACCCCCTGGAACTTCCCCGCTGCGATGGTCACTCGAAAGGCCGGGGCTGCCATTGCTGCTGGATGTACTGTCATCGTCAAACCTGCCGGGGAGACATCTCTCACTGCACTTGCGGTGGCGTATCTTGGGGAACAAGCTGGTCTTCCTCCTGGTGTGCTGAACGTGGTGACGGGAATGCAGAATACAGCGGAGATTGGCAAGGCGCTCTGCGAAGATCAAAACATCAAGAAGCTTTCCTTCACCGGCTCAACGGCCGTGGGCAAGTTACTGATGCAGCAGTGCTCTAGCAGTCTAAAGAAGCTCTCCTTAGAGCTCGGGGGCAATTCGCCTTTTATCGTCTTCGACGACTGCGATCTGCCAGCGACGATCAACGCCTTGATGGGGGCGAAGATCCGGAACTCCGGCCAGACATGCGTCTGCGCCAACCGGATATACGTTCAGCGTGGCATATACTCTGAACTCTCCCGTCTCTTGGTGGACAAATTCTCCCAGGTCAAGTGCGGCGATGGATTCGAGGACGGTGTGACGGTTGGGCCGTTGACCGTGCAGCGCGGGGTTGAGAAGGTCCAAAACCATATCAACGATGCGGTGGACAAAGGTGCCAAAATCCTCTACGGGGGTAAGGGCATAAATGGAAAGGGGTACTTTTTCCAGCCTTCGGTCCTCGCCGATATGAATGACCGCATGCTTTCACATAATGAAGAGATCTTCGGTCCTGTCGCGGCACTGTACCCTTTCGATACCGAAGAGGAAGTTCTTAAGATGGCTAATAACTCTGAGGTTGGTCTGGGAAGCTATGTGTGCACGAACAACATGGCACGAGTGTGGCGGATGGCCGAAGGTCTGGAGGTGGGTATGGTTGGAGTCAACACCGGCGTCATTGCCGGAGGAGAGATCCCTTTTGGTGGCATCAAGCACAGCGGGCTTGGTGTGGAAGGTGGGAAATGGGGTGTGAAAGAGTTCATGGTTACAAAGAGCATCGTCATGGCGGTACCTGCGATATAGAGCAGCGTAGATCTACGATGAGGTTATTTCAAGAACAATTGCCATATGAACGGTTTTCAACTATATTTGCGACACTATATAGTACTGTATTAACTAAGGTTTGCTATGGCACTGTAGTAACGAAGATCTGCTTCAACTATCCATCTTGCCGAACTCACATGCGCCAGGATTCTGATTGTAAGAAATAGACTGGGAGGATGATACAATAGGCAACACCTGGGCATACATTAGAGGCTAGATCACACATTAGACCATACATTACAGGCCATCCACGGATACGTTAGAAAACTCATATTAAAGACCATAGTAGACCATGCGCTTATACTTCATGTTATTCGTCCTTATGACTAAACTATATACTTCTTCCCCCGTCAACATGATGATCCACGCCAGTAATAAAGGAGCTCTCATCGCTTGCCAGCCACAGAGCAGTATTAGCCACGTCCTCGGTCGTGGTCACACGCCCAAGAGGAATTTGCAAAAGCTGGGCTGCCTTGATGTGCTGTTCCGGCGAACCGTCAAACCCAGGGACAAAGTTGGTGGCGAGCTGGGTTGGAACCAAGACCGGACAGACACAATTAACCCGGATACCATCCGTACCAAACTCGTGAGCGAGGGCTTTCGAAGCATTAGACACCGCTGCCTTCGACGAGTTGTACCATGTAAGTCTGCCCCGAGGGCGAATGGCGGCGATTGAGGAAATGTTGATCACGGCGCCGCCCTTGTTCTCAAGCAACATAGGAAAGATGGTCTGCACGGAGTGGAAGATCGATTTGACGTTGACCGAATAGACTTTGTCGAAATTAGCCTCCGACACAGTCAACGATGACTGTGCAGGATAGGCTGTGCCGGCATTGTTCACGAGGATGTCGAGCCGGCCAAATCGAGACTTGATTTTGGCCACGATGTTCTCCCAGTCCGATCGTGAGGTGACATTCGCGATTACATAGTCCGCCTGGACGCCCTCCGATGAGAGTGATTCGGCCACGTCTTTCGCTGCTTTCTCGTTCATATCGGCGATGAGAATGGATGCTCCTTCTCGCGCGAAACGACGGCTGATGGCTTCTCCGATTCCCATAGCGCCGCCCGTCACGAGCGCTACCTTGCCTGCAAGTCGACCATGTCGACTGCCTTCATTTGCGTGACCGTTTGTTGCCATGTTCCTTGATGTCAATGGATTGTGGTTTTTGAGAGCATTTCCAGGTCGCTCTACTCCCCTTTTTATCCTCAGTATCGTCCTCCTCTTCCGGGTCTTTCTTTGCCTTCTCAAGGACCCACCAATGGGCCCGGCACACACCCGCATACAACGTCCGTCTTAACGCCGCAGGGTCTCTTTCCCCTCTACTATGGGAGTGACGGGCGATGCCTCAATTGCCTTAATCCGATTTCATTAGACTTGTTCGATCGGTTTTGCAATGGCACTGAGAAGGCCGCATCGGGCTGGCATCGGCGAAACCTCATAACGCCGCAGATTGCCCACAGCATAAAAGACCGGGCGGGCTTGGTTCCGTGGCTAACGAAAAGAACCTGGTATACAATCACAATCCCCAAATCCTCGGGTATTGCACATTATGCTTTCCTTTCGGCAACCGCTGAGGCATCTCTGCCATATCAACTCATCCTTTACGCTGCCTAAGCGTCACCTAACCAGTGCGGCTCCTCCCATCCTCCAATCCAAGCCTCTCAGTCCATCTTTTGGTGCCGAGGTTGATGGAGTCGACTGGTCCCAACCGCTTGCACCGGAAGTCGTGAAAGAGATTGTTCAATTACAAAACCGATGGGGTGTTTTGGTCTTTCGTCAGACGGGGTTGAACGACACCACTCACGTCCGATATTCGAAGAACTTTGGGGCCCTTGAGACGGCCCATGCCATAAACAAGCCTCGACGATCCTCATTGCCTCAGCTATACGACGCAGGAAATCTAGGTCCTGATGGCCGGATAATCCCTCAATTCAGCCGAGCTTGGTGGCACACAAAAGGAAATGGGCTATGGCACACGGACTCATCTTTTCACCAGCATCGCTCATCCTACAGCGCCTTACGAGCAGTTGAACTACCACCAGCTGGAGGACAAACGAAGTATGCCGACATGAGAGCAGCCTACCTGGGTTTGCCGGATGACATCAAGGAAAGAATCGAATCGCTGGTGGTAGAGCACTGGATTTGGCATTCCCGAAAGCTGGCGGCACCCCAAGAATTCGATAAGCCGACCGACGAGGAGAAAGCGTTACTTCCTCCAGCATACCACAAGCTTGTCCAGATTGCTCCCGACGGCATTAATAAAACTCTGTACATTGCGAGTCACGCACGGCGAATCATCGGCATGCCGGATAGTGAGTCGACATCGTTGATTCGAGCCTTGTTGGACCATACCCAGCAACCGCAATATCAGATCACGGTGAAGTGGAAGAACGTTGGCGATCTCGTGCAATGGGATAATCGCTGTACTATGCATAGAGCGACTGCGTTCCAAGACCAGAAGAATCGCAGAGATATGCGACGAACTACCATCCATGATCATGGACCCGGAGCGTTTGGCGTGAAGAACCAGCTTACGGCGGAGGATGTTGACGTCCGGGTTGGTGGCAAGATTGATATCTGCGCAGGACCAACTCCAGAGACGCAGACCCAAGAGCAGATCCTGGCTATGTAACTTTTTATAGACTTTTTTATTTTTGGATAATTACAGTTAGATTGCTGCAAACTAATAGCGCTACTAGTTCAACATGCTAAACCAACGTAGGCTTTTCGCAGTCTGAATCTATTCGGCTTGCCCCGTAGCAGTTTGATCAGCAGTAAGCCAGAATGGCCAATTCGCCACGTCGAGGTCAAATATGTTGTACTGAGCAGAGTCTGCGAGGGGCTGCATGCCAAAAGCTTCACCAGGGACGGGCACATGGGTCATATATGAATCAAAAGCCTGGCCGCAATCTAGTAGTAGATCATTGTATTCATCATCATACCCGTCGATGTTGTAGGTATCCTGCGAACAGGTCGACACTGCCTGGGTTAGAGACGACTCTCCGTTGGCCTCCGGAAAGAATATGTCTGCGGCTTCTATTTCTTGACCGGCGCTGGGCGCTGGTGGGCTGTTTGAATTCTCCTCCGGGCTAACCTCCTGGGTTGTCGATGGACCAATCCGCAATACAGAGGACGTGTCTTGAATATCCCTTCTCGGCAGATCTTGGACGGGTAACCGGCGCCGGATGTTGACTGTTCTCTTGGCAACATTATCCAGGCGGCTTAAAGCTCGCCAACAGAATCGAATGCTATCATTCTGATCTTGGATCCGGGAGAAGATCCTGATGCACGATCTCCAAGAGTTGAAAGCTCGTGCTTTTAGATGGGACTTTGTTTCTCGTGCTCTTAATGCAACCAGACATATCAATGCTGCGTGGAACGCTCGAAACCATTGCATCCATGCGATGCGTGCGATCTTAGGAAACGAGTCTTGTAAGATTTTCCATCCTTCTGCAACTGCAATTGCTGCCTCTATGCAAGGTTCTGCTGCCTCGGGATGCGAGTCAGACAGAAGTGGGCGTCGATAAAGTACAAGTACGTTGTGGTTGACGATAATATGTAAGATTAGGGCCTGAACGTAATGGACTTTTTCTTCCTGATCGTTAAGGTCCTGGAGAGATAACCCAGGTAGCTGGAAACTGAGCGATGGCGGCAGGCTCTGGTACCACTGTCGGAGTTGTTGTGAGATCGATTTCTCCCTAGCAAGCGTCGAGGATTTAGGTGTAGTAAACGAGTTTGTAACCAGGTCACGGGTGATTCCCATCAGTTCCCAAGCATATCGGTTATAAGAGATCTCATGAGGGTGGACAGTTGCTGGACCCTCTACACCAAACAATTCCGCGTCGCTGATATCTCGCGGCAACGCGCAATCGAAGAAGCCTAGACCGTTGGGACGTCCAAACATGACGCTCAATGCAGTCTCCTGTCCAGCAATGGCATGGAAAAGTCTGCGACGAATTTCACTCTCCTCTGGCACGAGGCTGGAAATAAGACTTGGGTCGCGATGGAGGCCCATGGACTGGGCCAAACGGATCACCATCCCTAGTAATGGCCAATATTCATTCAGTCTTCCTTCATGCTGTAGGTAAACAGCGATGAAACAGAATGTTGCGATTAAATCAATGCACGGTGAAGTCAGAAAGTTGGACAATCGCAGAAGTTGGAAAGATGCGGAAATAAAATTGAAAGACGTTGGGTTGGGCGCCATGAGATCCCCTAGACCAAGCACAGCGAATACAAGAGCAGCTTCTTGTGGCTCCGGTGTAACTGCTATATCCATGCATCGCTCATACCTCTGTAAAACCCAAGGCATAGGAAGGTAGTGATGAAGAGGGTCGACAATCTCGACGAAGCTATCTAAGATAGAGTCGAGGGTCTCAGAAGAGATGTTTCGAAGG
The DNA here is from genome assembly GCA_027569385.1 of Penicillium decumbens. Taxonomy (NCBI): domain Eukaryota; kingdom Fungi; phylum Ascomycota; class Eurotiomycetes; order Eurotiales; family Aspergillaceae; genus Penicillium; species Penicillium decumbens. Next base: position 357,305 of record JAPDEZ010000013.1, read on the forward strand.
CAAGCGCAGATGTCACCAACGCCACAATCGATCAAATTTCCTATCGGTAAAAGACTCCCACCCTCATTCCTGCCTGGTATGCTCGTGTCGGTGCCTCCAACAAACGCAAATAAGAGATCCGATGGTTGATTTGGAAGCAAATCCATCATCCGATGAAGGAGGTCTGGGGCCGCGGGCCCTCCGAGGTAGAACGAACGACCATAATATACCCCGTCTTGGTCGTGTGCCTTTTCCGGGGTCCTTCGTCTCTTCCGCGAATCAACAGGATCAGTGTTTCGGTCTCGCAGCTGGGTAATCACGGCTTCGAGCTGAGTTATTCGTGATCGCAAAATCCTGTTCTCCGCGTCTATGGATGTTGTATCTCCCTCCAGGATTTCCAAATCTTCAGCTGGCAGTGCTTCATACGTGCAATCTTTGGTAGTCTGTCGCTTAAGACATTGCGAACAAGGCTTCTTTCGGTTGCACTTTCGTTTCGAACGGTGGCAAGGAATGCAGGCTTGTATGATTCGTGATCGAGATCGCTTGTGGGGTGGATGATCGTCTGTCTCCGATGCCATGTTTTACGTCAGTGAAGAGGTTTAATTTACTTGAGACAAACATTGAAGCAACAGACTTGTCAGGAAAGACGGTCAAATATAAAATAGCCGAGGGTTCGGTCTTCCCACCGTGCGGGGTAACTTTATTTAGTTCCACTGGTAGTGTGAATGCTCGCCATAATTCATTCCCCAGGACAAAGAGCTCTCTTACGCAAGGGGTATAGCCAGAATAAGTCGACTAATCAATTAGCGCAACCGACAGCGGGTACATAGCGGTCACTTTTCCCCATTGGCGTGTCTTGCATTGCTTTCCTCTTTGATCCATGACTGATTTCTCCAGTGCGGACTGGGTCTATACGTGTCGGATGTCGCGACTCCTGATGATTCTAACTCCAGCAGTTGGTCTTGCGCCAATAATGTATAGTCCTAAGTGGAAACCATAGCAGCTCGAATGCTGGTTGCTTCATTTCGAAAGACATCGATATTACGAACTTGGTGGCCTTTCGTGACAAAGTTACTTGTACATATAGAATGGACTTTCATATACCGCAAGTGCATGTCAAATGTTGCCTGTCTCTGCTTCTATGGTCCCCACATCTCCAGCGCAGTCTTATGGCTCACGTGAGAGTATATGTATGTCACCGGGACATTCCACTGCGGGTCCCTCAACATTTCTAAACCAAACTAGGGAATTGCTGACCGACCAATGTTGAGGGACCCACATGAGATTGTTCAGCTGAGCTATTTCCTCGGCATAAGAAGGGAAGAATGCTTTGGGGCTGTCTGGAAAGAAAGAAATATGGGTCCTTCAACATTACCCACCTATGTCCGGTTAGGAAATTGATAGTCCAATGCTGAGGGACCCGCAGCCAGGTGTCGACCTGATCTAAGTCCTGTTCCTCGGCTCAACCCGAACATTGTCATGGAATATACCTCGAATCTGGACTATGATTTGCTTCACCTGCTGAATTTCTTTTTGTGACCTGATATATAGGTCAATGCAACCCCCCCCCGCCCCCCCCCCTTACGCCCCTTAGTTTCAATACCCCCTATTTGCGAAGTAAATCAGTCAAAAAGAAAACTGTGGAGATCAACGGTTCTGGTGGGGTCCATGGGGGTAAATATAAACCAATCAAGAGCCCGTACCTGACCCAGCAGACACAAAAGTTTCTGCTCGGCTATGTAGCCGGCCACGCAAAAAGAGTTGACCAGACTGGGACTCGATCCCAGGACCTTATCGGTGTGAACGATACGTGATAACCAACTACACCATCCGGCCGACATTCTTATTGGCTCTTTCATTAGTGCATATATAAACATAGTAAGCCCTTGCCGCATACAGCCAGGTGCGAGGTATAAGGAGGAGGCAAACGCATCTACCAGGTTCGGGGAGAGGCAGTCTATGTCTAAATTCCGCAAAGGGAGCTGTAGTCTGAGTATTCCTATAAGCTATAGAATGACCGTGAAGTAGAACAAAGTTATCATTTTGGATATTATATATTTCTGATAAACCACCCTCAACGCTTGATCCGGTATTTATAGAAGAGATGATAATAATGAAGCATAAAAATTTATCCGGTGTCTACCAATCTAAGCGACAATGCCCCATCGAGGTGCAAAATTCAAAGTCTATAAGAAAGGTTCTGGAGAGGCCGTGAATGAGTGTCTCCCCACGATAAATTCGCTTTTTTGGAAGGCTGGTTCTATGGGTTGGATGGAATTTGATGACTTGTAAACTTCCAGTCTGGATGCTAGCTGTATTTGAACATTTTCGACGACGGCAGGACTGCGAAGGCTCTTGGCTTATGAGAGACCGATCGGTCTGAGATGGTCCGTCAGTCGGAACACAGTTTGTGGGGTGAGATGGACGGCACAGAATATTTTCTAGCTCGAGTACTCGCCCTTCAAAGAAACGGATATAGGAAATATCATCGCCGTCAAATGGAATATGGCGGGAAAATGTCATGTTAGATGGGAGGAGTTGAAAAAAGCAGGTGAGGAATGAGTCCAAGTGAACGAGTATTTGCCCCACATCTTGCGTCCGATGACCAGAAGGACTCGCGTAGACGCTCACTCTTACCTTTACTGTATCGAATCAGAGGGTATCGGCTAGACCACTGGTGAGATGGGTCTGTGCTCTGCGATCCCTGTCACTTAATGATACAACACGAGCGCATAAGACGCAAGCCTCGTCCCCCTGCATACCCTTATGCTTCAACCCCTTTTGCATACCCCATGGGTATATGAAAACGATTTTCCCAGTCTCACCTTGCCTTGATATAAAGCCAACTAGCTTTGCCAGGAAATGCCCCTCGCCTTCTATGTTTCTCAAAGAACAAGTATGGTCCCATTCGAGGTCCTCGGCAAACTAAAAAGAGAAGCCTGGTTTTGAGAATGAGCTGGAAATCTTCAACTGTCGGATTCGAAGACAATGCTACGGAATAGTGGTATGCTGGATCAGTTGACACTGATGGCATTGGTGCTCGTCTCGGGGTGATCGGGAGAGACGGAAACAAACTAACCCTATTTGGAACCCTCCATTGAAGGGCTCTTCATTAGGTATAAGAGTGGCATATATAGAACTAACTGTATTGGGCACCCTCCATTGAAGGGCTCCTCGTTGGGTTTAGGGGCGACAATTTGTCGATCTATCCGCGGCCCCTACAAGCAAGGCATTTTTCAGACCATTATTTATTTAATGAGCCGAGTCCTTCCAGTTTCAGTGATCTTTTCGATAGACCCAGAGCTCTTCCTTCACCCCTAAGATTCAAGCGCGAGACGTCTCAGCCTCTCAGGCACGGTTCTTGAGGTTCAGGGTGTTATGCGCTATTTCAATCTCGATAGTTACATACTTGGGAGGAATGAGTTTTTTAATGGATGGCTGACAACGAACAACAATGGGAGGACTGAGTTTATTAACGAGGTTGAGGTTGCCTTCAAGTTCCCCCCCCAACCTGGAAAATGAACTGCACTGAAAACGATTCCACCACATCAATTAGAATGAGAAGATACAGATAGCCTTCGCCTTTTGAGGGTCAAATACCAGTACATTTTATGGTCTTCCTCTTGTTCTACACAGAGAATGCGGTATTGCATTCTCATTTTCTCATTTTCTTTCCAATAATCTTCATTTTCAAGCACACTGTATTTTTGAAAAAGCACGTACAGAAATATCAAACATTCCAAAACATTTTTTTTTTCGGTGTCCATCTTGGGCTGGCCGATGCTCGCAATGAGCCTACACGGTCTTCTTTTAGATGATCAGGCGGCCATGTACTTGCGAAATCGATACGTGGAGGCATCGTGGCGATATATTCAAACCTCTGCTACGAGTGACTCGAGGATTGATGCGATTCTTACCATCGAGCCGCATCACCGCAGACGAGGCACTTAACTTGCTTTAACACTCGAGAATAATTGATTGATTAATAGCTCTGTGCATGTTAGAGCTGCATCGACAAACGCATCTATCTATTTCGCCAATCCTAACGCCGACACAATAGATTCTATATCACCTCAAGTACGGATGTAGCTTTCTTCACGCTTTCAACCATTTACGAATGTTCTCAGCAAAGTCCGAGCAATTCCGGGTTTGATCCCCTTGCTGACGAAGAATTCCGGATTTTGATCCTTGTGGATATGCTCAAGGCCAAAGCCATCTGACACCGTTACGTTGCACGCTTGTCGAAATGTTTTGGTGTCCGTGTCCAGTATGTGGCGATTACTCGGCAGGGATATGTTTCTGGAGGACTGTGATACAGCCGTGCTAATGCATGAGGTTTCACATTGATTCTGTGCCACGAAAAGTTCGCTTTCACAATTTGACTCGATGCCGAGATCTCTTTCGAAACACCTTGCTTCTGCCGTTAAGAGTTGGCGAAGCATTTGTAGGGCGCTTAACGATAGGTATCTAGGTAATTGTTGCGTGAGACATAGCCCCTTAAATGCTGTGCGCTAGAGTCCGAGGGTATGCTCCGTCCAAACTTGGAGACCTCATTGGATCCCAATCTCCCGCCTATTTCTTTGCTGCTCATTTTCTATGCTTTGCATTTTGGGTTTTCATCGCTGGTCGGATGGAGGTATTCAATACATGTCGAAGCTACTGGCCTCTTAGCAGTGTCCATGGAACCCAACCATGCATTGCTATTATACGTACTACAATATCAATGTGCATCTTCCAAGCCGAGAAAACAGTTCACAGGCCCTTTCAGGGTGCATTCATATGGACAATTTAGATCATGAGCGGTGATTCATAACAATAAACTGAAGTAAGATATGAATTCGGTAAAATCGATCCACCCATTTCTCCCACGTCGGCTTCCATGTTGGCCTTGTGGCTCGTGCTACGAAACAAGACATTATCAGTTTTCGTGAGAATAAATTTTCAAGGTATTGGAGAGCCTTACAGCGTCAGATCTTGAACGAAAAGTCAAGATCTGGAACCTCAAAATCTCCAGCCGTTTTGAAGATTCTCTATGAACTCAATGGTCTCACGAAGTCGGCCTCCGATTTTCCAGCCACATGCACAACTCCCGTTTACGGTTCCATTCCAATTTCCACAATTTGAGCATTTCCAGGCCATGGCACTGATATCGAGGTGAATAGACTGAAATGGAAGTAATTCAGACAATTTGACAGCAGTTGAGAAGATACGGAAGAAATTACTTGCAGGAATAAATGACGACGTATCTCGTGAAAGAAATTCCGGGGGTTCGCTCAAGTTTAAATATCTATTGGGACAATATTAATTCCTAGTAAATGGATGTTCGGCCGCAGAGAGACTAATCACACGGTCTGTGCGCATGAAAGTCAGCCTCGGCGCTAGACTTGCAATCATGGTTCGTTAACCCTGTGCGCAAAGTCCTATGCGGAAGAGCCCCAGCTAGGCACTAAGCCAGAACCAAATGCAGACGACACCTGACATGGCTCGTGCGCACATACGAGGCACATGACTGCTAACAGACACTCTTTTCAGATTTTCTATCCTCCGCTTCTTTCCATACCAATCCTAGATGCATTTCCTTGCCGCCTGACCAGACCGAAATGATATATTCCACCGATAAAGAATGGCTCGAGAAATGCCAACCCAAAGCTCTGCCTGTTCCACCGTTTGATCGATATGTCTATATGCTTGAGGGTTATGTCGTGAAGAAAAGTCTCAAGCCTGGTGAGCTTGGCTTTGATGGTTACCAGCCTGGCACATCTACAATCTCACAACGTGATGAAAATGAATTACGCACCGTGGAAATTGTTTGTCAGTACACGAACATTCCAGTACCGAAGCTTATATACCAAGGGAACGGGTAAGTAGCGATCTAACTACGTTTGCAAAATATAACTAATGAGTGTAGGTTCAATGTTTTTGAGCGGATCCTAGGTATAACAATATTTGAAGGTCCTATGTAGGATAAAATTTCTCCTCGCCAACAAGAAGGCATCAGGCTCCAAGTACAGAATTATATCAAGGAGCTTGCGAATGTCCCTAATGATGCTGGAGGCGTGCGATCCTTAAGTGGTTCAGGGGAAATTATTCACACTCAGCTTCCTCACCGTGGACCTTTCGTGTCCACAAAGGATTTTCTCCGGTCATACGAACACGAGGATGTACCTCTCATCCATCAAATCAATCCTTTCAGCCTACCAGTATTGTCACATATGGATTGGGATCTCTCAAACATTGTACTGCATCCAAATCTGGATGCAGTTGCAGGGGTGATTGATTGGGAAAGAGCAGCTTTCTTTCCAGAGGGTGGGAGAAGTATTCATCGCATGTGCCATCAGTGGCGTGGATGGGAGGCCCTCTTTGATGGTATTCAATTTCCAGTAGAAAGTTGAGCAAACGCCCTCAAACTTATGTCCTCATTACAGTAGCAGCGAACCCCCCCCCCCACCTTCTCTCTCTCTCCCTCCGCGATAGAAAAAGCCAGGAAAATCCAAAAATTAGGTCAATAACTTACTGGCTTCCGTTTTGAGCGGGGCAGGCTTACATCCGTCCTGTCTCCCGGTCATAGTCCGTCCATCTCACCAACCCTCTCTTAATAAACACTTCCCTTTCTTGACGCATGTCTTTTGCACCCCTGCCCCAAAATTTTCTGACCTGGCTTAGCTTTCCCTTCTCCAAATATTTCCTTACGATTAATCTTCCAATCACTATCTGAGGAGGCGCTTGCTATACCGAAAGGGTCTCAAAAGGTTGGCGCCTGGTATATTTCCTTAGTGTGATGAGAGCATTGGGCGACCAAAATTCACTCAAGTCCAGGCAACGGATGACAAAGCTCCAGGCACACTTGCTTGCAGCTACCCCTCCTCAGCACACATAGGGGCGGGCGCGTACTGTAAAACTAACCAGAAGCGGGGCGCACCTTTTGCCTAGGTCCATTGGTTCTGAGACCATGACGACTTCCGCAAAGTTCGCTGCCTGTTATGAGGGGCAAGAGTTCACGTCAAGGAGGATGGAAGCTGATCCTGGCTCATAACGATCACTTCTCTGCTCCCTTTTTTTTTTGGAAACAGTCTGGTTCAAGGTGGCGCTAATCAAGTTGAGGGAGTGGGGTGGAAGTTGACTCCCTCGGACCAACTCCAGGGTTTATTGAAAATTTACATATCACCATTTTGCGTGTCTTCCAACTAATGGTTCTTCTATGTGTGAGGTGTCCGAAGGATCGACCCAAAGACGCACTACCACAGGACGAAACTCTAATCTATTTCTATAAGCTACAGTGTTCGTACCGCTCAGGTGGCTGTGTCCCAATTGATGGACCTTGATACACATGATAAGGAGAGAAAACCTTCGATCTTGGCTCTGCTAAGAATCTTGTTATTGAAGTGATTCTGGCTGATTTGGCTCCATATTGAACCGGTGTAAAGTTCACGCCATGGGCAGACACCCCAACCGCGACACGTTCTCACTCAAAGTTATCCTACGCCAAATCCACAGCGAAGAACCTTATGTGTAAGGCTAGTATCAGACAGAAGACTGAAATAGGCGTGGTTTAAGCACTAGTTTCTGTAGCGTTAGCCTCGCATGCCGGACAGCGTGCAGGAGATGGTTGGACAGATTATTCTTCTACTTAAGACCAATCTTAACCCCATCATATTCAGCGGTCCACGGGTTAGGTGTGGACAAAGCCTTGAATTTTGCATTTCTAACCATAAGTGTACGGTAGACGACAAAAGGACCAGATATGACGCACTGAGCCATTATCGTTACCACTGCTGCTTCATGTGTTTCAAAATAGAGCGCATCGCAGAGGAATGAACAGCATCACGCGAATTCTTCGCAGCCTCGGCGCTCCTGAAAGTGAGATTTCTCAAAGTCCGGCAATGACCATTTCTCCATCCACTCGCATTTTAGTATGTCCCGAGCAGTTAGCCGCTTCTCCGGCTCAAAATACAGCATTGACCGTAACATTTTCATAACGGCAGCTTTCTCCTCTAGATCAAATCCTGGGATTCCAGCCTTCTGTCGTGGTAGTTGAATGTGCTTTTCAAAGCGGTCTTCCCAAGACCTCACCTGTCGACCTGGATTTGGTTCTCCACTTTCATTGAAATATTCGTGCCTCGCCTCCCAATTCTCCAACCACCGTGGAGGTAATTTCCCAAGAGTATCAATCTGCTCAGCAGTTATGTCGTCCGATGTAGCAAGTATGTCCTCGAACAAGGGGCGCTGGCCGAGTATTATCCATATGGAACACGCGAGAGTCTAGATGTCAGCTGAGAAGGTAAGTCCCCGCTCTGGCTCAAATCGCGCTTCAGGGGGTACAAAGGACAAGGGTGCGTGCGAGCCACACCGATGCTCTGTTAAGGGTCTGTATGCCTCTCCGAAATCACCCAGCAAGACCTTAGATTCTGCGGGGGAGAATTCCTCCGAGGCTTTTCCAAGCCAGATCGGAGGGACGACTCTAGATGGCACGGCAGATTCAAGGGGTTGTCCGTCAAGACGACGAACTGGCACTGACGCGGGGGAACCGTACTTTTCGTATAGCTGCTCAATTGAGAGCTGGTTAAAATCAGCTGGGAGACGAAGAAGGATATTGCCGATGTGAAGATCTGATGTAGGGATAGTATTAGAGCATATGGTTGTCAAACTTGTAAAACGTGAAGACTTACCTCCGTGAACGACTCCTTTAGCATGGATGTACTCGACAGCTAGTACAAGTTGCACAATAAGTGAGCGTGCTGTCCTGGCCTGGAAGATGCGTCTATATGATCCGTCCTTCGCGCCAGAGACACTGCACATTGCTAGTGCTGTCACATAGCAAGGGTGGGTACCATTGGGGCCGTGGAGGACGAATTTGTCTTGAACGGAGGGTATCATTGCCCTGCCTGGGTGGTCAAGTGGGGAAGAGTGATTGAGATAATTGAGAATATCAACCTCTCGAGTGTTTGACTCCGCCGTTCCAACTTTGACTGCCACATATTTATTAGATTGGTAGTCTCGGCAGAGCCAGGTAGTTGAATAGGTTCCGTAGCCCAGCTTGTGGGTTACTCGGTATCGAGACTGAAGAACATCTCCTATCTGTATAGGGTGATATCCACCAGGCTGGTACTTTTCAAGTTTCTCGACTTCTTCAATCGGTTCGTATTTGAAGGCGAGCGGATCAGAATCAGCGCTGGATGTGGAGTTCTGGGAAGCCATGGTCGACCTGAATCCAAGTCCACAAACAGGAGGTTTCCGAAAGTAAGGAAAGAAAGTTGACGAGGACAGTGTCTGGTGACGAAAGAGCTGATATATACAGCGTTGTTGATGAGCCCAGAGTGAATTGCGTGACCTGACTGTGAAGGCCATAACCGGAAGATGAGCGACCGGCAAATGATTGAGCAGCGAAAGGTTCGATCAATACCCCCGCCACACATCCATCACTTGAAAAGACTAAGCTTGCCTGCAGCCACGTTGCTACAAGGATGAATTGGCGTTTAGGTTGACTTTATCAGCACGTATGTGTGTTCATTGAAGGGGGGGCCTTGCGGCTATAAGATGACTAAGCACAGTCGTACATGGGATCACGTGATCTTATGGGATGGTAGTGCACCGACATGACTTTAAATGGTACGTGACCCTAAACCGTCGCCGTCGGGACCGACTGGGCGAGGGTTGGCAGCTAGGCAAATCACGGGATGTTTCAGACTTAACGCGCGCCTCGTTGGGCAGCACAGCCAATCTACTTGTCAATGGTATAAGACAACAACTTTCACTGAAATGATCCAAAAATAAACTGGACTGGAGAAATCGGGCGGCTATACATCCAAAAATACTACCAAAAATGTCTGTCCCACCAATCATCTATCGAAGAGTTATTCGAAAATTGAGCTCTTCCTGCAATTATGTCTGAAGAGGCTAGGCCTAAATTTTGGATGCAGGTTACCCCTCTGCAACTAGATAGCAATCTAATTAGTTCAAGAGATTCTCTCACGACTATAAAACATAGGCCCTCGACAAGCCATGGCGAATTTTACTTTCCAACCACTTTTCTGAATATCCACTCAAGCCAGCCTGTCTCCAGTCAAAACAGTCAAGATCCGGCCCTATAATCTTTGAATCATTTGCCTCTAATGTCGACCATCAACGTTGTGAAGTACTACTTCTACGGAGGAATGCTCCCACAGAATCAGTACAGGCTTCGAGGTTTGATCGCCCTTGCCTACCAGACCGCCAGGGACAGGAAACTCTACCCCAAGGCCATCCTCATCAGGTAAGAAGGACTTGAAAGCCAACTATCTTAGAAAATGAGCAGAAATATAGAGGCTTTGTGGCTAAGGTTATTGGAGAAGACTTTGCTAATCTTTCAATGCATTACGACTCGTAGGTCCAACGAGCACCCTAGTACCAGTCAGGGAGGCGTACATAAGCCAGATCCTTTAGGTTGGCATGTCACTCTCTGCTTCAAAACATAGCCATGGGAAGCTGTATGAGTTTTGCTGGCAAGCTGATATATTGTTATATATTAGACACTAGAATGATTGCCTCACACGCGTTAGCAGTCAGCTTGGTAATCCGCCTGAAGATATTTCTAGCCTGTTTCCCATCCTAATCTTTGGTGTCTTGTTGGAGGGAGTGTGACGAGAGCATGCTTTCTGCAAAAATAAAGTACAGTGGAATGTGCATGTTCGTTGCCGTCTATTTGCCTTGTGAAGCAAGCTGACTTGGGCCCAGAATTCCAGATCTAGTCATCTTGTAAAAAGGCGAGCTGGTCATCGAGACACCCAAGCATCTGCTCCGTGTCCCAGTGAGATGACGCTGCGGCCACGGTATCTCGAAGCGCCTTCGCTATTCCGACATAATCCACCCTTCGCTGCCAAAGAAGCTCTTGCCCAGAAGCTCTGCGAGACCCTTCAAGATGGAGACCTGAAGGATTTCCCGAAGTTTGGGGCTGAGGTAGCTTTGATAGTCTTTTGCCACGCGAACATACCCATTTGCATGCGTTGACACAAATAGTTCGTAGCGTTGATGGTGCAAGATCAACCAACGGTCTTTCCTCGGAAATTGGATCCTCGGGCCGACGCTCTCGAATTGAGCCAGCCAGATCGACTGCTTCGAGCGTAGCCTCCAAACTCTCAAACTCCGTACGGAGAGCAGCTGTCTCTGCACGGGCTGTACCTCCATCCCTAAAGCCGTATCGAGCAACACAGTCGTCGATTTGCAGGTAAGAATTGAACTCGAGTGCCCACAAAACTGCACGGCGAACGTGTATTTGCCTGCTTGCGGGGATCGGAGTATATTTCTCAGTGGTGTGGCTTTCTTCTCGAAATTCGCCGGCTCTATTTATTGGCCTTCGCAACTCAAGGGGCAAGGTGTTGTTGCGCCAGTGCTGAAGCTGCTCGTAGAGCAAGGGAATATCGCTACACTCGATACCCGTGGCTCTCGCTGTAGCATTACAGAGCGTACTAAAACTTCGCCGCGCTATAATGGACAAGCGAAGGATAGCATCGAGGTAGCCACCAGCTTCACGACTCATCAGACTCTCGGTCAGATCCAGATCCTTATCTTGAATGAGAGAAAGGCTCTTGTGATCGAGGCATCGGAAAGAATCGAGTTCGTATACGCGCCAGTAGAGGAGTGTATAGCGCTCGTTAGCACGTGCCAACATTGCTGAGGGATCCGAGTCCATTTGTCCGCGATTTCGAGACTGTAATGTAATCAAGACGAGAGCGTCGTGTGTCATAAATAGGTTCCGCAGGGTTGAGTGCATCGAGGACCTGCGTGCGTTGTCGTATTTAAAATCCACCATGAGGGCCATCGCTTCGAGATCATCAAGACGGACCGAGTCGGTGCCGGTTTTGGAGGCTTTGGTCCGTATGAGCCTTTCAATGCACTTGTCCGCGAGGACCTGCTGCTTCTTCCATTTGTCTTTAACCTCTGTGAAAGGTAGGCCGTGACACACAATGGCTGAAATAATGGAAGGACTATTTCTCAGTGCGTAAAAGTCTTCCCAAAACGCATCCTCAAGAATAAAGGGATGACAGAGGCCTGAGAAAGCAAAAGGCGCATGCAGTGACCGAGCATAATCGGTTAGGGTCAGCCCATACTCCACAAATATATAACCTATATCTTGATTCCATGTTATGCCGTCACTCGTCCCGAAGCCTTGGTAAAGCCGAGTACGCGTTGAAACAACTACCCTGGATAAGCAAGGCAGCTTTGGGTTCACCTGGGTGGATGGAGGAATTTCTGAAGTTGGCGAGTCGGAAGTTTGTGAAGCTAAGTGTACTGCATTGTTTGAGATTTGTGGTTGATAATCTCTGGCGAAAATACGATGGAGGAATGATGAACTTTCTAAGGCCGAGTGGGGCGAACTGAAATCATCGTCCGGCACAACGGTAGTGGCATTGAGTTCTGGCGACGGAGAATCAAACTGCTCCGTAACAGTGCCTGAAGCTTTATCTTGGTGCGCGTGAGGCTCAATAATCGTGACTTCTCTGCTAAGCGGTAGATGGGACTATGAGCTCTGTTGAGTCGTCTCGATTGCGGTGATTACTTCTTCTTGCGAACTGGGATCTGATCTCGGACCCCGGTGCTCCAGGCGCTGGCGCTTGTGTACGTAGGAATTGTCCGAGCTTTCAAAATGGCACTCAATTTCTTGCTAGGTGCATCTTGAGCGCATCGTCCTGCTCAACTTCCAACCAACTCCTAAGATATCCTCAACATGCTTCCGCTCCCATTTCCAATACTCTTCGGGAAGGCCGTTTCTGGTCCCAATCCTTTTGGCTGTACCGCGAGTCTTCGTAGTCAAGACGCGTTCTACCCGACTCGGATTGTAGCTTTCATGTGAGCCAGCCCGAATGCGATAGATTGGAGTAGATCGGTCTCCATAGCGCACGAATATCTGGGACCCAGTACCTTTAGGCCACCAGTACAAGACTTTAGCTGAAGTCAGTTGACGTTACTGTTTTGTGGTTCTTGCCTCTAAGGCATCAAGCCCTGTTGATTCAACTCCATTTTCGTCAAGGTCGAATTCGGCACTGGACTCTTCGTTTTCTGAAATCTCGCTCGCATGATCGGGTTCATCTCTGTCACTGTTGGATAAATTGGTTGCGTCGGAATCCGCATCAACCTTGGAATCTGGGCTACCGATCTCTTGCTCGGCCTACGCAGAGCTAATATTCCAGGACTTGGGAAGATGGTGTCGTTCGTTGAAAAGCTTTATAAGATCATGGGTTTTGTGAAAGGCTTCCCATGCGCCCTCCTGGGAGCTATTCTCTTTTGCATTTACGTGCTGTTGCCGCCAAGTCCGTCATAGATCCACGTATAAACGCTCAGGAATAACGCCGATATCAATATCATTGACATCATGTGCATCATTAGCTGCCCAGATTTGCTGGTTGAGTCTTTGAAAAAACTCTATGCATTCATCGTATCGAGGCTCGGTGGCGGTGAAGAACTCTTCAACCATTCTTTCAGGCGTTTTTTGCGTCTCGCTTCGAATGATGTCTTTAACCCAGCGACCCACGGGATCGGGTTTGTCTTCAACCGGAACGTCCAGTTCAGACGCATTTTCCAACTCGGGATCAGTTTCGTCGTTTGATTCATGGTTATCACTTAGCTCTCCTGGGGCAAAATCGCCTTTGCGGGTTAGGCTTCGGGTGAACTTGTTCGAACGTTCTTGGTTGTGAGCTTTTCACGTCAATTCTTGTTGTGCTGAGGCCCCGGCATTTTGGGGTTCAGAGTCGGAGGCATGGTCCGCAGTGTTTGCCCGATCGGAAACAGGTATTTGCATATCACGAGCATTTTTCTGGGTTTTCTGAGACTTCTTCTTTTTCCTTTAGGCATCTTCTGAGTAAAATCTAATATGATAAAGTAGAATTCCCAGTGAAGAGACTGTGTCCAGGTTTATATATCCACTCGTCCTGAGGTTCAAAAATGATGCTCTATGTGGGGCGTGTTCATAATCTGGTACACACACCTATTCACCTGAGTTGTGGTTGCGGATCGCATAACGGTGCTGCAGGTCTAAAAGGGTGTTGCAAATTTAAAAGATTGCTGCAGAACCAAAATAATGTTGCAGGTCGCATAGAAACGACAGTTGGGACTGGGCTGGCTGCTAGCGTGAAACAACTAATTTCAAGGAGTTCTTTATCCGCTTCTTTACAGTTTGGAGATATTGGTTCCACCTTAAATAATTGACATCTTGGAAGCAGAATGACGTGGTAGAAGCACAGCCCTCCACTTGCATATCTTTAGGGAACTACAAGCACAGAAGAATTGCATTTCCAGTATTGTAGAACGTACCGTTCGTATAATATAGCTGTAGCGGAGTACGGACAATTATAGACTCTGTCTAAGCCTGACTAGAAGTTCACGTTGTGATTTCAGACGTGGTTCCTTGTAGGAAGCCTATCATCTGACCCAGTACTTCCGAGCACTGTAGACTTCTAAGCTGGTGCCATTCAGAGAGCGCCATCCAATTCAAGATGTTCCGTTGATGAAGATGAATGGCCATTTGGGCTTCTCTGACGATCGATTTCTGAGTGTTTATCTCTCCCTCCGCCTCTCTATAAGCCTGCTCATGGTGAGACGCGTTTTCCTCTGCAATTCTCAATTTCTCGGTGAGACTAAGATTCTCAGCTTGTAGCTTAGCTATAAGGTTGAGTTCTAGTTCTTTTTTATTTTCCTGTGATAATTCTCATAAGCTGGGTTCTTTTTCACTTTACCATGATTTGAGTCACCTTCTCGGGGTGGACTGCGCAAAACTTCTGACCAACTTCTCGGTGAAGCAGCATATAGGCACCCACCGAGTGTTTACTTAGGTGTTTCTGAAACAGGGGTTCTAGGGACGGATCGTCTATCTGCCACTCATAGAGCAAGTCGTCGTCTATCTTCAATCGCGCTTCGGAGGGTTTCACTTTGATACCAAGTGTCTCGACTATCGCGGCTGTTAGTAGACAGGTTTGGGGGACCCACTGAAGCTTACATATATGTAAAGAAAGGCGCTTCCTACACGTCGATCTCCAAGAGGCCCGTTTTTCATTACCTGGGAGGTGAGATTGTTCGTCCATCTTGATCAGTAGTCAACGGAAATTTGCGAAGAGACCCCAAACCTTTATATATTTCCCGCAGGTTTGCGAGCCGTTTCAGGCGCTGCTAATAGTAATTTAATTTAATCCCGATCAGGCATAGTCGCTAACATCCTGGTAGCAATACTTCACAGTGTGAGCTTACGTCGACATAGTATGGCAGAGGTAGCAAATAACAGCCAGTTACCTGACTCTAAGTCTGTTGGTAGAGATCCCCTTTGGGTACATGACAGGTACAGTAATGGACTATGAAAATGGACGAAGTTATCAGTTATCCTAGAGCTTTGGAGTCTCGTAAGATTACAAGGTGTGCCAACTCGCCAATATTCCCAGCATCAGACAAAATTTCCCAGAACCCTTCCTGGCACTCTGAAGACATATCTATCTCCTGGAGTTTTCCATATAATGGTCTAATGCTGTGGAAATGGACATGTTGCACGACCACTTCATGAGATTCCAAAAACTGTACCAGATCCGAGCCCGCAAGCCAACAGTCAGCCAGATCGAGACGCCGCAATGATGGCAAGGGAATAGAAGACAGAAACTTTAAAAAGCTGGGACTATCCACCAGTTTGATGTCCTTGGTATGCATCATAGAAGCCTTCACGATTCCCGGTATATCGGCATCTGTGAAGGCCGAGTTCGGATGCAGCCCATCAATCTCTATTGATTCAACATCTCTTCCATTGTGGTGAGCTGCGACTATACCGCTCGTCACAGTCTCAAGGTGGGTAAGAAACGAGTTCTCACCCTTGAGGAATAAGCGGTTAGCGAACCATAGAAGCTGATCCTCTCTTGCTCCCGTAAAGGAAAGTTTGACGGCTCTCAGGTTCAAGAGATACGGAAGAGACTCTGAAAATATATAAATATCACTCCTCTCTTTTAACAGAAAACCTTGGGCTCTGGCGAGCCTTCTGAAGTAAGAATATATCGCTTTATAAGTGAACTTCTTGCCTCTTAGGTTCCATGGGAAATCCTTCCGGTCCCTGACATACTCCTGCGGTGTGTATATGCAAGCGGAGAAGTAATCACGATTTTAAATCACTGTGAAAATAAGTCAGAAAACAGACACAAAACGCAGTCAAGTGGCGTACATGGGTCAAATAGTTCAGATGCATCATAATGAAGCATCCTCACGGACGGTGCCAAGGAAGACTTTGCTATTTTCCAT
The DNA here is from genome assembly GCA_027569385.1 of Penicillium decumbens. Lineage (NCBI taxonomy): Eukaryota > Fungi > Ascomycota > Eurotiomycetes > Eurotiales > Aspergillaceae > Penicillium > Penicillium decumbens. Next base: position 373,523 of record JAPDEZ010000013.1, read on the forward strand.
AGTTTCTCCAACCCGTCTTCTGAGAAGTCGATTTTGATCGAGTGGAAAAGATCCGAGGTGCTGACCACTCGGCACTGTTTATTCACCAAAGAAAGCGATCTCAGGGAGGAGCAGTCGAGATTGGCAGTGATCAATCTTAACAACTCAACGGGTAGATCTAAAAATTTGATCATTGTTCTCAAAGGCATAGTCTGATTTTGAATATCGAGGGCTGGTCGTCGTTCTGAGAAAAAAAGTTTCTCGGATTCTCGCCAGAGACAGATAAAACCTAGGTTGGTTATTTGCTACAATAAATGGGAAATCACCTTGAAAGCCAGAAGAGAATTTGTGCATTAGTCCTTTCTAGGAAACTCTGGTGTTGATGACCCTGCGCCTTTCAAGTTCATGGTGATGTTGAATCTCCGTGGAAATAAGACTGCCACCATAATTTGGGTGGAAAAATGGTCTGTAGTTGGATTTGAGTTCCCACAAATTTCTAGTTCCCAAATCGGTCCTAGCTAGATTCTACCCACATTATACTACTCATACGCCACTCCGTTACTACAAGAAAGTAGGCTAAATCATCTAGCTTCCAAGAGTATAATACAAGTTTATTCCTGGTACCTACCAGTAATAATTCTAGTTGTAAATTGAGCTACGATTTTTTAAAATTTCCCTAATAGAATATAGAATTATGAATCTTGATCCTGGAACGAGTAATTACTTCCTGGTCATGTGTCCTTGGTCACAAAATTCTCAGCTTAGAAATGACGTTTATCCATAAAAATCTTGGACTTCGTTCCCAACCCTTTGATTGATCTATACCCAGCAAATCGTGACCCCCAAGTTCCACATACTCTACAGATGCTTTTTGGTGGATAACGGGTCGCATGGTCCCAGAAAAGTGGCATTGTAGACCAAGTATAGAAAACGATTAAAGGATGCCGACCCTAAAAGCGGGTTTGCTATCCACGAAAACCATCAGCAGCTAATAAAAGTAGAAATAGTGTTATCCGCTTATGAAGAAAATTCGTAACCAAAACTGATCCTGTTGAGACTGTATCGTTGTATAAATTCCAAAAGATCCTCGCCATTTGGGTGAGCACATTTGGGATTTTTGGTGCCCCACTGGTTGCGATGGTCTGTGTCGGCAACTGTGCTGGCGACTGCGTCGGCGCTTGAGCTGGCTTGGTGGTAATATAGCTGCCAATTGAGGTGGGAAGAGATGAGGGGGCAAGAATTGTCACTATCTGCTCAGAGAACACATGAATCTTCATCGAATTGACTTCCACTGGCGCTAAGGTGGCCCGGACAGATATGGCTCTCTTTGCATGACTGGATGCATTTGTTAATCCATCGATATTATAGGATCCTAACGTAGTGCTGCATTATTGCTATCAGTACGCAAGCCTTGGTCATGAATAAGCGGGTAATACTTCTCCTCATCGTTGTTACGTACTGCCCCTGCAGATGTTGGCGCGGAGATAATTGCCATGCGTCCTCGAAAGGTGACGTAGTCAGAAGCATCCACAGTCTTCTGGCAGATAATTAGAAAGACCCTCGCGCTTCCGCTCTCTGTCCAAGGACAAACATACTTGTGCTAGAATGCTTGCCTCAAACTGGCGGCCCTGAAACCCTGGCAGAAGAAGACCTCCGATAGCCATCGCAGTGGCACCACATATGAGAGAGAGACGACTTGAAATCATTGTACATGGGTAATCAATTGCTGGAAATACCAATCATAACATTTAATATGGTAGCATAAATAGGACAATAATGGAGGAATCTCCGGGTTTATGTAGACCAGGAAGGAACTTTTATTTTTTTTTTCCCCTGTATTTTTATCAGGATCCCAAAACGGTGTCGCAGTTCTGTGTGCGTATCAGAGGCTCTTACGCACGGCGCTGTGTCCCAATGTAGTGGCTTGATCTGAAACGGTGTCGCAATGGGTGCCACCGCCCGTCGGAAAGAAGCCACAACAGCAGTGAACATTAGTTCCTGGAGATAACCCAATTAGGATTGCTGGGCCGCATAACGCGACACTGGCCTCCACACTATTCTGGAGTTGCCTGGCAAATCAGAGCCATTATTCAGCGTAGAGGTTATATACCCTGATGGGGCCCGCTTTGTCTGCGATGATGGTTCCCAGTATCTACAGGATTAAATCTATCATCCTTTTCACCGTGAAAGCTACTCAGAAGGGCGTTCCAGACAGACGGAACTCGTTTTTAGTGGCGAGGAATTTAGACCAAATATGACTCAAGACGAAGACTCAAGCAATGTTGGCACCAGTGAGTATTGTGTTTGCCAGTTCAAAGCAAGGGAGTCTTAATACCAATAGGCGCTCCCTCCGGGTTCTGCGTCGGCGGGAATATACACTTAACATCGTCAACTTGTGAAGGGCAAGACGATATTCTATTGGATACCGGTTCTTTCAATGGCGAGGAGGATCCGATTGACTGGGAATCTTGGTTCACCCCAGAGGCACTCGAGGAATGATTCTACGTGTTGGTAACTTCAAGCTAGAATGAAAGCATGATATCAATTCAGAATTGTTTCCAATATACCTCGATTCCGCGAACCAATTCCTTCAAATCCTTGACATCTGTCATTGGACTGGAAACTTCCATCAAGGTATGTTGTTGTAACCTCAGTCAAATTTAGAATTTGCTTTTCCGTAGAGCTCTTGTGCGGAAAGTCTAGTGATATTGGAGGCGACTGATGAGGATTTGGCCTAGGTAGGTTCGGTTCAACATAATGACCCTCTTTATTATTGTTTCCCATCGAAATATCCTGACCGCCAAAGCCCTCTACGCGCGTTAATGGGAAACGGGCCAGTAGATGGGACGGGACCTTCAACACTAGTGGACCGTGGCAACTCTCTTTGTCCCGTTTTGTCTTGTCGTTGAGCCTGTCAAATCCCATACGAAGAGCTTGGCATTTGATAGAGCTTGGACCACTCCACCGCTCTTGGCTGTGTCGCTTAGTCCCGGAAGTGCCATTGTTATTGGATGAGAGATCAGCGTTGGCCTGCGTATAAATCAAAACTTGCTCCAACCTGTGTAGGACTTTCTTCGGGGGGTGGGACAAAGTCTTCCGTATCGACGGGCATCGAGACGTGGGTGGATTCTGCTGGTGGTACAGGGGAGCAAGATTGTTGCTGGACAGAGGGAAGGACAGATGGCGACCGACGCTCTTCGGAAATGCAGGTTCTGGGTTCGTAGTGGAGTAATTGTAGAGCTTTCTCAATATTGGCAGTTACTAGTTCTGTCAGCTAATTCCGCACCTCAAGTCAGTCGATCTGTACATTCGCTTACCCTGCAAAAGATCTTCTTTTAGCAAAATCATTTCTGCCATAAGTTTGGACCTGGTCTCTCGTTCCTTTCGCACATCCTCGGGATGTGAGTTCTGAAGCAGTTTTCGGAGAAACGGAGAACAAAGCGCATCGCGGTCATCTTTCGATATCTCCAGCGAGATCCCATCGTTTCCCGATTAGTATTTGTCCAAGAGGCCCGGACTGCCTCTTTTCTCCTGTGGTACTGACTTGTGTCCATACACTACGTTTTTTTTTTCCTGTCGGAGGAATTCATTAATAGCTACGGGCTTGGGATTGCAAATAAATATGCTGTTCACGCATTTTCATTTCCACATGAAGCTCGGAGTTACAACAATACAGCGCTCTAGCTTGGGATCGGATGAACAAATATCGGATTACCATTACCTAATATAATAGTCTGTTTATTCTGCATCACATTTGTCGCTCTTATTTTGCGCCTTAATCTCATCAAATCGCTCGAATTCCGCCATTAATTCATCCACAGTACTCATACGAATATCTTCATAGCTCGGCGCTGCCTCAATGGGAAAGTCCCCTTTGAATTGGGCCGTGGGGGGATGCGCATCATTAAGACGCCCGCGACAGGCTGAATCCTCACAAAACCTCTCACGGCAAGCCATTGCAGGCTCAGGCTCAGATTGCCACTTTCGTTTCCGAGTGACACAATTTGAGCGTGGCTCCTCAATTGAGTGAGCATCAAAGAAGTGACGCCGTAGGTGTAAAGTGTCCTCGTATTCCTTTTTCCCGCAGCATGGATGCGGGCAGACGACGGCGGTTGAATCGCCCAGAGAATTCAAGTGAGCATCAATGTGATTCAAAAGAGTTGCTTTGGCCATCCACTGTTGGAATCGCTCATTAGCCTTTTTGGAGGTGTCACCCAAACAGAACGGACAAAAGCCAGGCGCAACAAGTGTATATCGGAATCTCAAAATACCACAGCGTGGCTTGAGTTCACGTAAGCGAGAATCACAATGTTGGATCTAAGTATCTTCGTTTTCAAAGACATAAGCACAGATATAGCAGAACTGGACGAATTCGCGTTGTGCTCTGCGATGGGCGCGTTTATTGTTTTTGTAGCATTGCTAGTAAGCTGCGCCATTCAAAGATTTTCTTCGGCACTGCAAGATATGCTTTGCTCTGAACTGCAACGAGATTCTGTTTCTTGTTATTAGATTTGTTCAAGAAGAAGGACCATGAGCTTACTCAGACATAGACTTCGAGCATACCGGGCAACGTCCCTCTGTAGGTGACAGTCCGGGGTAATAAACGGTTCGCTCCGTGGATTTGCAAAGCGTTACTATGTCCTCCAAGCACTGTCGACCAGTCTTGCTATCCAAAGTCGCTTTGTCGAATAGGTTCAACCTAAGGCGGGCACACTCAGGCAAATACTTCTTGTATATCTCGAAAAGAAGAGTTGTGTCGCGCTCAAGGAATTCATTCCTAGAGAGATACTTATCGTACGATGTTTCCTACCATTTTTTAGTGAACTCCGATTTCTATGCGCGCAACCGCTTGGCTTTCCTGTTATAGAGTCGAGACCTTTCAAGCACAAGGTTATTATGGGCCTTAGGCTTACCGGCGATGTCCCGAGTCAGATTGTGGATCCTATTATTTATCTCGATAATTTTATCTTCGCCCTCGAATTATGCGATAGTAGCTACATCCAGTTTTTGAGGAGCGTTTACGTCTCGATGGTACGCTATGCTCTATTCTATGTTTCGACATTCGTAATTAGGCTCTAACTCATAGTATATCGCTTGTATGTCCAACACTTTGAGGGAGGATTGATATTTAAGATAGGTATCGTGATTCTAATAATCTAACGCTTGCCCGCGAGTCGCTTCTGATGCCTTGGCTAATAAAAAAAATTAGTATAATAAGCCTCTTCAATAGTAGAATAATATACGGTCAATGTTATTAGAAACCCCTCCTCGAATTCTATGCACCCTCAATACGTTTCGAAAGCAGGCTCTTTGGGCCAAGCTCGTGAAGTTGTGATGTAACGAACCGAAGGTGAAGCCCCTACTTGCATAAGGCCCTTCTAGAGTAACTATCCTAAAGAATACAAGGTTTCTCCCATTTTCGTTCCAATCAAAAACCAATGACTCTCTTCCTTGAGGTAGTTCCATAGCAAGAACTTGCTCTACAGTATCATACCCTTTAAAGGCCCCATCGGCTACACCATAAACAATGACCCAGAATACAAAACTCATACCAAGGATTGGATGTTCATTGAACCAATTCGTGGGTCTTTATGCCGTCTTGTTAGGATAATGTTCAGAAAGCACCGGTAAATCGCAAGACTTACGAGGTCGTATCATCGCGATAACGAAATCCCTTAAGAAATTCGGGATCAATTGTCACCCAACGTTTTAGGCTACTACCTTCTCTGCTCCACTTAATCTGGAATTTGATGTGCTTGCGAGAATTCGTTAGCGCGATGAGGGTAACGGGCTGATCAAAGCAAGGCAAACCCGATAGTATAGATATTCATTGCTTTTGCGATAAGCACTCGATCCGACTATCGCACCAGCTCTCGCACCCGAACCGGCGAAAAGAGCGAGCGAGCTTCCAGTCTACACTCTCGCTCTCTCATGCTTGTAGTCATGACAGTCATCAACGAAAAGGTGCCTCTGGAGTATATCCATATCCTTTGCCGTTACCATAAACCGCTCTCTAGGCTTTGTAGAGAGGCCATGTTTAGGTGTCAATTTGGTCCTGATAAACTATCAAAATATAAGCAACGATGCGCTAGAAAAGCAAACGCGTTAGGTCTTACGTTCAGGACATCTTTTTTGACTTCAGCTAGAAGAGACCGCGAGGTTTCCCGCTCCCATCTCGACGTGAAGCTAGTGAAGTTGTGGCAAGCGGTCTTTTGAGAGGGTAAATTCTTTCTTGTCACAATATACTCTTCCGCGAACGGTTTGAGGAGTTGGGGAGTAGGATCAGGTTCATCTTTCGAGAAGTTTGCATCTTTAGCTTCGTTCCGGGTAAGTCTCCATCTACTGAATGTCAGAATCCGTTTGGTCGCTATAGACTGAAAGCTTACAGAGCCCAGTTCAAAGCTGCCTAGTCATATCTTTCAAGCGTCGCGGGTGCGAGTTCCTTGTGGCAGATGGTATTGTCTTCTTGTTCCCGCTGATCCTGGTACTCTCGCGTGAATCCACGTGACGCGGCACGTGCAATGCGCTCTTCAAGAGCTTTGTGGATTTTCAATTCGGTAGACATCGTGCTTGCGGGATCAGTAGAGCAATACTGAAGAACATAAAAGGCCCTGGGCCCTGAATTTATCTTTTTCACGATGGCCCGGGGGGAGAGCGGATCAGCCCTTCTCACCCATCGGGGTGATAATTCTCACCCCGTTCTCACCTCTATCACCCCAGTCTCCAAATTTCTCACCCATATCACCCACACTCACCCCAGGGCACTTTCCATCGCCGTTTTAAAATGACAGGGGTGTCGAGGGCACGTTGAGAATTGGCCTTGCACAATATGTGGCTTAAGTACGGCTGAGCGGACGGGAAGCCCTGTTCTCCACACCCTATGGTCGTATGTACTCGATTTTGTAATGTTGAGGTTAATGGAGTGCAATCCATGCGTAGACCCTTGTAATCAGGTCTTACTTGGATCTAGCCGGCTTGTGGCATGAATTCAAGCCAGGCCCACATACATCCTGAGCGCATCATCCGCTGATGAGATAGTACCATTCCAGCACCCGAGTATAATATCACCGCGAAAAACCCGCGATACATCAGGAAAGTCATGCTTTATATATCGCTGCTCAACTTGAAAATCCGCAATCTGGTCAGCAACAGATTGTGTACGTATTTCGTCATGGTCCCTAGGTAGAAATGCTTCTGCCTTAGAGTATAGTTCGCTGTAGGGAGCATAACCAGTCACTAGCTCATACAATATTTGAGCCCAAGGCAAAGAGATCAGATGATACAGTATTCGGTAACTCGTAACCCCGGGGCAAGCAATGTGTGGCCTTCTCGTACCCAAGGGCAGGATGGTCGGGATACTGGGATGAGTTGGAATCACCCAGACGGATATTGGAATCGTCATCAATAAATAATTGTCTCAATGCGAGGTCGGAGTGAATAATACCAAAGTGATGGACAACAGCCACGGCTTCAATTATTTGTCCAAACCATTTAGAGGTGAGTTAATTTGTGATCTTATTATTCTTTGTGAATGCCGCGAGGTCAACTTGTTTATAGTTCTTGACTTCGACGAGATCTGTTCGTTCTCCGAAGAGGCATTCTGCAATTCGAGGACGATTGCCTATGATGTTGTATATGGTTGCCTCACGAGAAATTGGAAGAATATCTTCATCGCTTCTGCTGCGAGGTGCCTTTCTGATTATTTTTGATCCACTAAATAAACCTCTGCGAAGATTCCAATCATCAGGAGTCTTTGATGACTCTACTGTTCAATGACCGGACGATGCTGTGAAACTGAGAAGTGGATTTCTCTAGGCGGTGGCAAGCCAGGAATCTTTGTACTTTAGTATGAGAAAGTATTTGTCTCAGTGACCGAGACTTACATGAGATTTATCGTCCCTGAAGCGGCTCCAAGTGTTGAAGAATGTCCGTAGGATCTAGCAGAAAGCCAGAAAGTCCTAATAATGTAGGATTTATTAGAATAGTAGTATTCCAATGTCTTTCCCTATTAACACAGCTTTTTCTCTGATTTAATAGCCTATGTAGATGCTTTTTCATCGATGGGTTTACTATAATATAATAAGACGCTCTCGGAGAAATGAGTTGCGCCCCGCTGTCAACGAAGGTGGTGGAGCCCAAAGCAGCGATCCGTTTTAGTTGTGGCGCAATCGCTATGAATTCCGCGCACAACGTTTGTGGATCCAAGAGAACTTTTTAGTTCGTAAATCCGACCTCACCGGCCTAATTCCGAAAAACACGCCTAGATAGGCCTAAGCTTATTCACCGCTTTCAACTTTGCTTCCTCAACTACTCAGTATCTCGCACAGTTTTTGCAAAGGGTGTCGAGGCGCGTTCCAGGACGATAGGATTATACTGGAGGCGTGGATGTCGCGGAGGATGTAGGGGCGCGGTCGCTGTCGCAGAGAGAGATAGGGGTACTGAGAAAGTTAACTTAGTTAACTAGTTATTTAATAAAAATGTGTGAAGATAGATGCCTTGATTGTACAAAGAGCAAGCAATTGATAACTAGTGCTCAAACCTGCAGTTTTACTAATTCGAAATCTCTGCGGGCGACTAAGGAAACAGACACCTTAGAAATCAGGGGCGATTTTTCGGCAAAAATGTGAAATCCTAACGGGCCGAATTACCGACTTTTCTCTAAAATCAAAGATCATTCTCAACCCGAGCCGGTTCTAGCAACCAGATAACTCCGTAGAATCCACTCGAATATCCATAATCTAGGTCCCGATCCACCATGGCCATTTCTGAAGAATCTGTTTTGGGCATCTGCTCCGGCAGTTTGATGGAGACAAGGCACAGATCGGGGTCAGCTTGCTGAGAAATGCAGGTTTTGAAACTGTTTAAAGGCGCCATAGATTCTTCGTTCTTCGTAGCCCCGTTTCCAAGTCACAGTCTATTCAAGTCACTTGTTTCATCTTTTCCGAATACACTACCATAATGAGCGTCACCTTCGAAGTTTTCCGTGGATCGCAGGAGGGAAAGATTGTCGCGGATAAGACCACCCGCACTCTCGAACACAACGAAGTCTACATCGAGACGACACACTCCGGTCTTTGCGGTACAGATGAGCACTACCTGAAGTCTGGACAAGCCCTAGGGCACGAGGGTGTTGGAGTGATCCGTCAGGTCGGCCGTGATGTTACCAATGTGAAGGTTGGCCAGCGCGTTGGATTTGGATACACTCACTATGTGTGCGGAACCTGCGAAAAATGCTTGACCGGTAAGTTGACCAGCCACATTTTCGATTGCCTCAAACTATGAGGCTAATCTGGATTGGACAGGATGGGACCAGTATTGTGAGAACAAGAAGGAATATGGTAGCCACGATCACGACTTGGGATCATTCAGTGAGGGTGTCGTTTGGGACGCCGGCTGTGTTATTCCCATCCCCGATGGATACGATTCTGCTGATGCTGCGCCTTTGATGTGCGCCGGCGCAACTGTGTGGACCGTTCTGTCTGAATATGGTGTCCGCTCCACGGACCGTGTGGGTATTATGGGCATCGGTGGTCTCGGCCACCTGGCTATCAAGCTGGCAGCTGCCATGGGATGCCATGTGGTTGTCTTTTCAAGCTCCGAGGCCAAGCTTGAGGAGGCCTTTAGTTTCGGCGCCTCCGAATATCACGTTTTCAAGGCCGGCCAGGAGTTGACTAACTTCAAGCCGGTCAATCATCTCCTTCTCTGTGGCAGCGCCAACGTCGACTATTCTGCGTAAGTCCCCGCTGCCTTTGACCAGAGTTGACTTCCATTGACACGCGTTTACAGCATGGTTCCTCTGATGGACATTCATGGAACGATTTACCCCTTGACCGTCGACTTTGCGCCTTCTTCAGTTCCGTTGCTGCTGATGAACGTAAAAGGTGTGCGAATCCAGGGTTCACTCGTCGCATCTCGCCATAGCCTCCGATCTCTGATTCAATTTGCTGCTGAGAAGAAGATTGTCCCGAACATCATGAAGTTCCCCTTGAATAGTGCGGGTATTGAGGAAGCGATGCAGACTCTTCGCGACGGCAAGATGCGGTACCGGGGCGTCCTGGTGCGTCAGTAAGATCAGCATGAATGGTGTAGACTGCATGGGATCCAAGGTAGATAATACTCTAATTAGTGAATAAAAGTGATTGTTCAAGACTTTCTTGTGTTCGAGTCCGAAGCAAGTAGTGAGGGATGATTAGGGCTACCTGATCTGCCTTCCTAACTAAATCACGCGGATTCGTCACCACCTACCTCTCTTGCCACATCTTATCGCCTCCAATTCGTTAACATTCCTATCTTTTTTTTGAATCTGTGCCCCTGGCCACGACAGATTGAGTCACAACCGTGTCCATGCCGAGAATCGGTCAGGGCCGACCCCGTGCCTTAATTCCAAGGCAGAGGGGGGGTTGGTGTAGACAAACGGGAGGTCGAGGAATTAAGGAAGGGGGGTCGGAACAACAATTCCCTAAATAATCATCCTGGCCGTGGACTTCCTCGGCTCCCGTACATTCATTGCCGAAGGAGAACTTGTCGCCCTCGATCGCCACGGTGTTTGTGGGGTAAATGACGAGACCGGTGAATAGATGGACATTTTTGATTACGACTCGCTTGGGGTCTGCCATACTTGTGTGATTGTGAGAGCAAGCAAGAAGGATGTAAGAAAGGCAATTTTGGCGGCAACCAAGATAATATGCCCCGTGTTTACCCCGACTGAGTCATTCCCCCTTTTTTGCATCACACCGCATGCCGATTGATATCTTTCAAGAAAAAAGTCCCGTCACAAGTGAACTGATGATAGGGTCCTAAAATTTATGTCTTTGAGCCTTTCCATTTGCGGTTGAGATAGGCCCGCGATACCAGGATCGTGGAGGATCTTGACCTTATTTGCAGCTATTTTTATTTGAAGCAAGTATTTCTCATGAGGTAGACCGCACCTTGAACTGAGGGGAGACATACCCTGTAACGACACCCACAGTGTTCCTGATCTGCCGGGTACGGAACGGAGCAAGAGCGTGTCTCATTGAAGGATCTCCGATTTCGAGCTGCTCCAAGATCTCTGCTACCGCCGAATACAGAATGCCGACATTTCCATCTTCAACCTTCACAGCGATGCCAATCGCACCGCTCGATCCAAGCCTTTCGGTTTGTTTCGATGCTCGGACCCCAATGCCATAACAGCCATCAGCACCGAGCTTGCCAATGAGCAGTCCCTGGAATGCTGTCATAAGAGTTGTACAGAATCGCTTGTCACCAGCGACAAACTCCGAATTACGAGACATAGCATGGAAGACTCGACTTAATGACCGTGTCCTGGTGTCCGTAGAACCGGCTGATTTATGTTCGCTTGCCCCGGCAGCAAAGACAGCATACATGCGACCCAGACAATGCAGCGGAAAAGCAGGCGCAGGGAGGTTACACCCATCAAGTCCCCATTTTGATTCGCCCTCGTTGAGACCGCAGACTTCATCCACAGTCTTTTTCACTCGAACTTGCATAGGATGCGTGGGCAAATGATAAGTCTGTACGTCTGCACCGAGAGCCTTGGATCCAGCAATCATGCCCGCATGCTTGCCAGAACAGTTACTGCAGATCGCAGTCGGGGTGAAGTCCGCTTTGATCCATGCGTGGCCCACATTTTTCGAGATAGGGAGGTGTTCACCGCACTGGAGATCCTCTTCATGAGCGCCGATTTTAGTTAGAATGTTGCGTGCCCGGGATATGTGTCGTTCTTCGTTGCTGTGAGATGCACATATTAAGGCAAGGTCTGCATCGTCAAGATCGAATTTCTCTAGTGCGCCGGTTTCAACAATGGCCAGTCCTTGTGCGGGCTTAGCGGCGGATCGGACGAGTGTGAGTCGCGAAGGGTCACCGACGGTGTATAAGAGATGACCGGTGGCGTCGACGATGGCGGCGTGAACTCCATGGCGATTTTCCACAATGCCCCCTCTGTCTGTGATTACGTAGTCAGTGGAGATGGCGGTCCGCATCGTTGTAGGTAAATGTTATGGGAATATGAGTGGGTTGTGGTGATTGCGGTCGGCAAATTTCGACGGCTAATTCTCTTTCTCCTCGCAGTACTTAGTATTTAAGAGATTTAAATAGTAGCCCAGGTGAAAATAAGAGGGAAAATAAGAGGGAAAATAAAGAGGATAGGAATAGATAGGAACGTGAGTCATTCCTGATGTGCTTTCAGCTTCGGCGTTCGGGATGTGTATGCGATAGGCTAAGTCTACGCTTAGCGTAGGCCGCCTATCCTAGGATTCTGACTCGCTAATGTAAGCTAACTTAAAGCAAACTCTTGATTTGCTCCTTGAATCTGTCGATTCTCTCTTTGCTAATCTGGAAGCATTCAGGAAGACTTGTATCCTGCCAGGATCCGCCTAAGATAAGCTTGACCAAACCAGGTGCACACCTGAAAATGCCTGCCATGCCTGCGAAAAAGAAGAGATTAGCCTGGCGTGATGGGCAAATTAAAGTATTGCAAAGCCTACCGTGACCGTTGAAGGCAGCACAGATCCATTGTCCCTCGAGACCTTCAATAGGACCGACCAAAGGTACACCGTCTGGTGTCATCCCAAGGATTCCGGTCCAGACATGATCTAGCCCTTCACCGTGTCGTAGCGGAACATCTCGGGGCTCCAGACATAGACCGGAAAACTCTCTTTTCGCATTCTCTGCAATCACATCGCTGTATGTGGTATCATCAAAGGTTTGCATGAACCCAGATGGCGCTCCAGGATTCTCCGAAAGACTCCTGATCCCAGTTCCACCGAATATGATGGTACCATTAAGCAACGGATTCACAGAGAAGAAACTCCCAACGTCATACCTAAGAGCCATTGTACTCTTCAAGATGTTTTCTCCAGAAAGCGAATGCCGCGGGATAAACGCGTGAGATTGGGCGCGATTTGGTATGATGAACTGGTCTAACTCTGGTACCAAATACGCTGCATAGGCATTCGTGCAATGAATGACAGTCTCCGTAGCGACAACTCCACGGGCAGTATGGACATCCCATCGAAACCGGTCTCCAGCGCTTTGGTGCTTGACGACTTTCGTGGCTGGACAATGCGTCCATAGTTTGACACCTTTGCTGATGGCGTCGTTCAAAATCCATTGGACCAATCTTCCAGGATGGTTTGATGCAGCAGTCCACTCATAGGCGCATAATGCACCCGGCACCCTAGTTCTGACTTTTGCTTCCTCGCCTTGATAAAATTTGACCTGGGAGACATCACCACTGGCGAGCTTATACGCCTTAATGGCGTCGGCTGCTTCATTGACAAACTTGTCGGAGAAGCAGACCTCAAAGGTTGTCGTGAGATTGAAGTCACAGTCGATATTGTGGACTTTCACAAATTCTTCGATATCCTCCAAAACTCTTTTCTCATTCTCTAGGATCTTCCGAGCCTGTTCTGGTCCGTGAAACGCAGCATAGCCAGGGAACCCACGAAAAGCATCTAAAACAGCGTTCATAAACATACTATTTAAGATGTTGTTAGGAAGGAGTGGCTTACCGGGTCGAATGTGGCCAGCATTCCTTCCACTAGCACCCGAAACAGCTTCTCGAGCTTCGATGATCAATATTTCGTCGCCTTTGATACCGCTCTCCACGAGCTTCCAGGCAGACAAAACACCTGAAACACCGGAGCCAATAATCAGGTATTTTGCGGAAGTTGGAACATCGGCAAGATGGTTTGCATGGAGATGTGGGAATGATCGGGTCGTGCGATGCCAAATGGAGAGGGTGGAAGACTCATATGGAAGTGATGGCTTCATTGTGATACTGGCATGCAAAATACTGAAGAGCCAAACCAGTAAGAAATGCGACCTTGACACGATATTTGAGACTATCGAAAAGAAACTATTCCTAATGCTGTTAGTCAACGAAGATAGCCTCGACGCGCCACGGGATTGCTATCTGAGACACCCGGCCAAGCTTGCTCTTGTCGTACTTAACGCCAATTCGTGACCAAGTGCTCAGAAAAGCGGTTCAAAAGTAAAGGATCTCCCGACGAGACAGGGGTGCTTATCAGGCGGCATTTGCCGCCATTATCCCAGTGCGGTTTTCTCGGAGTCTCTCCGGTTCAAGCGGGGTGTATCACCGATAAAGATCTCTGGATCTTCTCTGATTTGGTGAAAGATAGCTATCGGATAACCCCTTTGAAGGTCCTTGCGATTAGTGTGCATTTGGCTCGCTTCTACCTTCTCTCGCATGCCTCACGTTCACGACTGCGTTGGAGTTGACTAGTGGACTATGATACGATTAGGAGGCTCCTAGGTGCAACTAGAGTCAAACTATCGCAGAATGTAGCGGGTACCAAGGCATGGTTAGGAATCGATTGATATCAAATACAACTCCAAGACCTTTACCATGAACATAGAAGCAATTGAGAAATTCACTTCGTGACAACACATAAGCCCCCAGGTGCTTAATACTGGTACTTCCTGATAAAAACATGAGCTAACGAGTATATAGCTATGCCCACAGCACCCAATCCAGAAATGACACCAAATCCCATAAGATACTTGGGCGAATCCGGAGAAGGGAACAGGTAAGCGCCATATATCTGGGAAAGACTCGCCACGCCATTGACAAAAGCGAGGCTAACTCCTCTTGCTTCTTGCGACATTGGAGCAAATGTCGATGCACTGTAAGCTAGGGATAGCGCGTTTGAGGAAAGCAGACCGGAAGCCATAAAAACCAAAAGAACATATCGTGCGGTGAAGTTATACACTGCACATATAACAACGCTGCAAATTGTGGACAGAGTCAACCAGCTCGCTATGGCCAGACCACGGTAATTCGGTATCTTGTCATTTAAATACCCCGTCACCAGGACGGATATAAAAGCCACGCTGTATATAGGCACGACCACTTTTGGCCATTAGGAAAGGGCCATTGATGCTGGACAGATAGAGGAAAGCTTACTAAATTGCGCCATTGTGGAAGAGTAGCCTAAACCGGCCACCAATGTTGGATAGAAGTAGGACATGGTCGCCGATCCACCAATCGCCTTGACTTGTCAGAATGATTGATTACATGAGGATCGCCTTCACTTACAAAGTATCCTGCTGTCAGGACCCACGTCCTCCAATTTGTTAGGGACTCTCGCAGTGCACCTAGAGAGCTTGAGGGCTGGCTTTGCTCAGTGCGGATGACAACACTATCACCGGTAAGCCTCTCAATGGCGAGTTGCCTTTGTTCTGGAGAAAGTCGTTTCGAGGTCGCAGGGAAGTCAGGGAGAATGAACAATGCAATTACAGCACACGCAGTTGTAGCTGAGCCTTCGACGATCTAATACTTGGCTATTAGCTGGAATCATTTTCCAAGCACGCAACTTACAAAAAGCCACCGCCATCCAGCAACACCGCGAGCCCCGTCGAGCGACCCGGTGATCGCACCGGCAACAATCCCACCAAATGCGCCAGATAGAACGGCCGCAGAATAGAATATAGAAAATCGCCGCGCCTGTTCGGCTGGCTTGTACCACGAAGACAAAATGAGCATAACACCTGGTGCAAATCCTGCCTCAAACAAGCCCAATATAATCCGCACAGCATATAGAGTCCCAGCACTTGTAACTACACCCATACAACAGGTCACAATTCCCCATATAATCATGATCCCAGGAATGTATAGGGAAGGGCGTGTTTTGGAGAGAATGAGATTGCTTGGGACTTCGAAAAGAACGTAGGAGATAAAAAACACCACGAGTGCCAGCGAGTATTCAGATGAAGAAAGATTGAGATCTTCCATCATGCCGGCAACTTTGGCATTTCCGATACTTTTCTTTGTTGGCGGCATGAAGTATAGGGTGACTATCAGCAAAGTAACTTACTTCGTACGGTCTGCGTATGAGAATAGATAAAGTACCCATAGCGTGGGCATGAGGATTAGATCAATTCGACGAACAAGCTTTTTCTCTTCGTCACTGTGGGCATTTGTCAGTATCGGCTCAACGCTTTCAGTTACCTTGATTAAGTCGGTAGAACCCATGATTAGAGAAAATATTTGAACTAGTCAAAAGTCGGATATTTCTCAGTATCAGAATCCGAGAGAGTAAGTACTGTTACTATATATGCTCTTAGAGTTCCCTTGTTGGGAGCCGTTATCTGAGAGCGTTTGCGAAGCCTGACCTGGAGTTAAGAGCGCATTATCTACGGGATAAGGCAGGCGGCAAAGACCGCAGAGTTATGACTGGAACGGGAAATACCTAGTGTGTCACTCAAAGGCTGGGGTAAACTTCCGCAGATAAGTCCCGTGCCCGTGCTGTATGCGTCTCAAGTTAGTAGGCAGTGAGGGGTAACCGACCGTGTTAGCCCAATAACCAGTCTTATCGCACACACTTCAGCTATTTTGTTGCCAAGACAAAGATAAGTCGCTTAGACTGTTTTAGCGGTCACCAAGCAGCGATAGGTATCTAGGATGCAATGCTCCACGGTCATGAATGTGTCGTGGGTGGGGCGGGAGGCCTCAAGTAATCACTGCTGATGGGGCTACACCTCAGGTAGAGGATAAACTGAGTGTGGGCACGGCAAGGTGTATAGAGTATATCCTTGCTTGACCCTCTCAGACGCCTTTTGTAGGTCGCTCACATCCTCTTTAGTGGCAAATTTTTCTCTTCATTACATTCCATCTGTTCGGCCTTTCCTTCGGCCTTCTTTGCTGACGGGTATACCATCAGTTGAATAAGGTGATAACGGTGTTAATAGCGTTAAAAACTGATACTGAGGGGCAGAAGAGGATTCTGGAGACGGCGCAGGCAGGCCGGGCAAGCCGATAAGCCATGATTATATACAATAGTGGCCCTCAGTAGGCCCCATCTGGACCTCTAGTGTCCGGACTTAGGTATTCCAAGTTTTCTTTTGGAAGGTAAGTCTCTAAAGAGTTATTGAAGAGCGAAGAGAGAGTCCCTTACGGTGCCTTGAATTTGTTATCAACCGCCGTAAACACTGACCTCCGCCATAGGAAGAGAGGTATCTTAGTGAAGAGATACTCTCTATAGTTACGCTCGGTCTGGTGCTAAGCTTCGAGCTTCTTTAGCACAAAGGCTATGAACTCAGATTTTGATTAGAAGGGCTATGCTAAAAAACAGCCTATAGACTTTAGCCGAGGCAAGCTAGGTAGATAGGGCAAAGAGGTAGAGTAATGTAAGTTAGATAGGTATTTGATTCACGACGACGTAGGTAATAAGGTACGTAAGTAGGCGGGATTAGGCCTTTATCTAGGTTACGGTAGACCGCAAAAAGTAAGGTAACATAATTATTCTTTACTAGATTTAGTATTTTACTATCCTACTTTCTACCTACCTAGAGCCTAGAGTATATAGAGATACCAAGGGAAGATTCCGCTTTCCACTTAGTTCCTATAATTTTGGAGGTTAGAGCATAATTTAATATCTACTTCTCTATCTCTTACTTTGCGCTTACTTTACCTTTACTTTACCTCTATCTTACTCTTACTTTGCTCTTACTTTGCTCTTACTTTGCTGTTACTATATATTTCCTTATACCCTTCGTCTTCTATAATATACTAGTCTGTTTACTGCGTAGGACGTAATATAACTATAGCACTTTGCTCTCTATTACTTGCTATAGTCTATGCTATTAGTCTCTGGAACAAAGTCGATAAAGTCTATAGCAAGAACTTAGTGCTATTCTCGAACACTGAGATTATATGTTAGTATATGCCTTTACTCTTAAATAGGTTATACATATATACCTAGACGCAGTCTATTCAGGAAATCATGACATACGGGCTATCCTCTATGTATACTCGCAGAAATTCAGAATTCGCCATCGAATCTCGTCTTTAGGCGTTGCGGACTTGATGTGACCTCCGCCACAAGCCTAACTCTCCCATGCGACAAGGTATGCTAATACTCTAGTCTTAGTACTCGTACCGTCATTGTTTCTTAGGCCTGGGAAGTAGCCTATTTTGGATTTCATGACATACAACTGGTGAGATTATACTTCTCACAGAGAGAAGCGGTCGTTCTGAGAATTAACTTGGCAATCTCTGAATCAGGGAGAGCAGGTTGGGGCGGAGTGGTTGGGGCGGCCAGGACCGCAAGAAAGACCGCAAGAAAGACCTATATCATACATCGCTGTAAACACTATACTTTGCGGTTTCATGTTCTGCAATCATTGACTGACGCATAAGGCGGATCTCACTCATGAGGAACAGGACAGAGGGAAGAAGAACGGTGGCAGAGAAGGGACGCATGATACTTAGTGGTGGGGTTGATGTTGTTCTGGGTGTTGGGGTAAGGGTGACTTTCATGCGGATAGAGGTGATTTTGGAGAGAATAATAGGTACATAAGTGATCAAAAGCGAGGTGAGCAAATTCAGACAGCCTGAGTCCGCTCTCTGTTTACGTCCAACTTAAGTAGCCAACTGCAATACCACAAGATAAAATACTACTCTACTTCCACGGAATGTCTACCACAATTGCAAATCAGCGAGTTTCCGAGTAAAATTTGCTTGGAAGATACCAGGTATCACTACATGAGTAACGTTTGGTGATAATTTCTGTGTATCGTTTATCTTTGAGCTAAGAAAAGTTGCGGCATCGCAAGGCTTCCAAGGGTCGAAGTGATGTATCCTCAAAACAGGCTCGAGAACTGGCTTTCATGTTGCTTGGATCCAGTTCTATTTTGTAGGCATCCGGTGCTGAGCAATGGACTTTCCATTGGAGGTCGTCTGGAGTTAAGCCAGCGCCTAGGTTCACCCACTTTGTAACGACTAGCAATAGATCGCTTCCCTGCTCATGAATCTCGATATAGCAATCGGTACTGCACCGGTAACAGGTATAAGCGGCAGAAGGATCTCTCTTTCCGGTATAACGAGACATTATAATCTTATCGATTAAGCTGGTAAGCTTTTCGTGTGGAACGTGGCGGCAAATCCACACATTTTTCAGAGGGTCATGCCATCTTTCACCACCATTCGGTCCAGTATATAGTAGATATATCTCGCTACTGGGAACAGATGTGATCATCTGTATCCTTAGAGAAAGACCTGGCGGCTCGCAACAGATTTGTGCGTCAAGTGAAAAAAGCGAAGTTATGCCAGGACTAGTGGGTTTCTCGAATTGTTGAACTTGGGTGAAACATATAGCCTCCGTGCTGATTCCAGATTGAGGACCATGGTAGAATCTTCTCATAGCGAGCTGAAGGTGAAGAAAGCAAAAGCAGTGCAAAATAGTGAAGCCTTGCAAGTGAACTGTCAACCTCAATTAACCCATCCTTTTCCATTCTTCGGAGCATGGAAGAGGACAGGCTAGCTCGAATATCGAGCCAGAGAGACGAAGTCTTCTGAGCCATCAAACTCATGAAGAAGATAGCAAATGTGGCAAATAAAGTAATTCGGTAGATCTCGTTCTAGGCGTTTCAAAATAGAAAGTCTTTGTGTATGCAGAACGGGATGACATCGGTTATGAAATAGGGAAAAGAGTCGATGACTACATAATGGAAGACAAGTCACATCATCCCGAGGAAGGAAATCGGCTATAGACAATAATAGCTCAGGAAGCAGTCCAGCTAGCCTATTTTCCAAGGGATTTCAAAGGGTGGAAGCTCAGGACTCTCAGGGAGCAGAAATTCGGGTATCGCAGAGCGTAGGGATTTGAGAACCTCAAAAAGTAGAGTACACCATCGGAAGACTAATAGATTGCAGACGTGGCGGAGCGACGGCATGTTGAAGATATTAAGCTCGCGCAGATCAAGGGAGGTGATTCAGGTGAGTGTAAGTTGTCAGATCAAGGGGAGTGAAGTTGGAGTTAATAGATCAGAAGAAAGTAAAATAATGGGACCAATGCGATTATCTAGCCGTGACCAAAAGAGTTTGAACATGGAGCGGTCGTCTGAAAGCCATGGAACCAGCTTGTGGGCAACCTCTTTTGTTTAATTAGGCACTATTAGCTTCCGCCTAGGGCTTAGCACTTGATATATTCCGTATTTCAGAGGGTATCAGAAGCTCATAAAATTTGCCCAACTTCCAAGTGATTTTCTCCCTCTCCATCCTCGTGGTTACAGGAAGGGGTCGATGGCCGGGACATGTCGCCATGGATCTCCACCCCGGTGGGCGGAAAAGTGTTATTCTTTGCATGTTTATCATGTTTGCACACTTTCCCAATAGAGTGACTACAAGTCAGGTGACCGAAACCTTACTAATCCGCCCATGAATTGGATGCCTTACAAATTGGGAAACGCTGCTGTTGCATGTTTTCTTTCCTCCTTTTGTTTTGAGACTCTAATATTGCACGAGAAACTATTCAAGGTGTCACATAAACCAAAAGCTTTGGCATAATTTTCTGGACGGTTGATCTTTATCAAATCCAGACCATGTGCTAAATAGTGCGTATGTAGTTGGATATCTGCGCGGGTCGAAGCGATTGAGCAGTCCTGCAGCCTAGTGGCATTTTTGGCATTTTCGGGACCAAAGGCAACGAGGAAGGTCTGCACTCTGAGAGGTTGCCTTCTTTTTTTCTTCTTTTTAGGGGGGAAGGCGTGGTCTCTTCCTTTAAGAGGCCGCGGATGCTGGGTCTCTGGATACATTGCACTTGATTACAAGGAAGATGCGGCTGAAATGAAGACGGCCCTGCCAAGCATACCAACGTAAGACTTGCCTCATGGCTGCTGGGGCTCTAAGCCAATCTCGAACTGTAGAGTCTTTCTCAAGGCAGCACCTACATCGTGTCAGCATCAGAGCCTATCATGTTACCTTCTACCGTAGATTACGATGAAGCCAACTATGAAGTTGAGCTTGGGATTATTATCGGATAGTTGTGAAAATGTCTCGGTTAGTGATGCTAGCAAGTACGGTCTGGGTTATTCTGTTGCAAATGATACGCCTGCCCGCAAACATCAAGAGAAGCAGAGCCTACGTGTGATGGTCTGATGGTCACGGAGGCTTTCAACTAGGTTCGTAATTCCACTTCTGAAATGGCCTTCAAACCATCCAATGCGCCAGGCTCTAAGTGAATAAACTCAGCCGATGCTTCACCCTTGACCAGCTGCATCCAAGCAGTAATCAAGCTCCGAGGCCCAATTGATAGGTCACCGCGTGCGGCAAATTAAGTGCAACAACAGTGAGTCTTTATATCGAGTGATACGCACGAGGAAAAGAGGCGTGTCAAGTTCCTCAAATCTCCGTTCCTTCGGCCAGGTGGAGTATCCATGGTTCTTCCAGTTCTGGGATAGAGCGTGGCCCGTACGAGACACTACCATCAACCTGTCACTTCGGGCAGCAACTGGGCAGCCCAAGAAGACCCAATGGCGCCAATTGACCGTTGACGGACGGTAGTCTACCTCGGGCTTTATATCCTCGAATCCTTTGGACCTACCTAGGTAGTCCTAGTTCGACGCTAGTGGCTAAGCTATTATCTACGGAGTACTCAGTATCAACTTTATGGTTAGTCTAGCTGGGCGGGTCTTTTAGGGGGAGCTTAGACCATTTGCGCTATTTTACTACGCAGTTAGTGGTATCTAAATACTGTCATGTGGTGTTTATTGTTAAAAGGGGCTAAGTAGTGTATCAAAATTTAACGTGGTTTCGGGTTAGGTGGATTACCCGGGCTTAAGGCTGATTTTATTCGATTTCAATCGTCAAGCCGTTTGTATAGTTAGCGAAAGTAAGGAGATAGGCAGATCGGCGGCAGAGAAGAAAGGAGTCTGTTCCAAGGTTGAGGATGTGTCTTGAGACGATCCACGGCATCTACATATGGGCTTTTTGCCATAGGGGATTACATATCAAACAGAGTCAATAAACCAGAATGATGCCAGGGAAGGACTGTGATCATGTCCGAATGTAATATGTATTCTTCATCCTCTATGTATCCTGGATGAGGAAACCGAAAGTTCAAATGCGCCTAATCCTTCGAAAGCCCGCCGTAGACGTTGACCAGCATCGCTCAAGAATACCCACAAATACCCATGAATATGTACCCAGAAAATCGCTTTTAGAATATGCACACCACAAAACGCCCAGTGAGATGCCCATAGATATCAAAACTAAATAAACGGACGAACGTAGATGAAATCAAACATAAAAAGATCTGTCGTTTAGAAGCTGAAGAGACCAGTCCGCTTTTTGCCATATGGATAGACAACGAGCGCGGCGATGAACAGGCCAACCGTAATGCCGATCGCGACCTGGATCATGCCAAAGCCGAGACTAGCGACCGATGTTTCGGAAAGTTCGCTGCTGGCAGTACTGTTGCCAGAGCTTTCGAGGTTGTGTCGCACCTCGTTGGCATATTGCAGCCCAGATATTAAGGAACCGCTAGAGGCAAGACCGGAGGGAACGAGTACAAAGATACCCGGGAGAATGGCAGTAGCGGCGTGTCCGTGCCACAGACGACTGTACAGATTGCCCAGGACACCGATGGTGAAGGCGCCCACGGTGTTGGCGACCTCGGACTGGGAGCCCAGCTTGGATTGGCTGAAATAATTGGTGATGTAGCCGGAAACAGCGATGAAGACCATGACTGGCATCTGTTTCCACTTGCCGTGGTTCACAATCGCGAGGAAAACAGCGTAAACAGCGACAAAGGGGAATTCGCGAAGGTATACTGAACCCCAGACGTCCAGGTTGGAACATGATGAAGCGTTGGTCGCATTACCATCCATGAGACCGTAAACAGTGGTACCGACAGTGATGCCATAGCCGAGGAAAAGAGAGTAGATAATGGCGTACACCATTCGGATGGACCCCGCGATAATTTGGTGCGATTGCAGTTCCAGACTGCTACAGAGTACCATGAAACCAGGGAGAATAAGAGCGATTGAGGATTGTGCTAGAGCGGAGAAGCAGAAAAGTGTTTCGCCGTTGACGCGAATACTGCCGAGGGCGCGAGCGAGGAAGGAGGTAAGGACAGCGGCTGTGACTTCAAAGACGTTCGAGTAAAGAACGGAGCGCGGAGCTAAGACATGCTGCATGAAACCGACCAAGCAACCGAGGAAGAAAATAACTGGCATATCGATCGGCCGGGCTTGAAAAGCAAAAGGACCAACGGCGGTACTGGCCATGCCGTACATGAGGACGATGATCCATTTGTTAAAGCGCGGCTTGCGAGACATGATCTCGTCGAGCTCCTGAGTTGCCTCTTCGACGCCGATCAGGTCGTGCACGACGTTCTTGTAAACGTTGTGGGTGTCGGCGAGCCGACCGAGGTCGACGCCCTGTACCATACGCACGAGTTTGACCTCGGCGGTACGAGTTGTCGGGTCGTCAAACGACATGATCATACAGCCTGGGAGATACAGGAACTGGCCTGTCACTTCCAGGACGCGAGCAGTCATTTGCATATACTCCTCTAGACGGTGAGTAGGCGCACCGTAGCGCATGAGTGCACGGCACAGCTGCATAATATAACGTTGGCGGGCCAAAATCTCAGCAATGTGGACAGTGACACGGATCTCATCCTCCAGACGAGTCCTGCGCCTGCTCTTCCTGCGTCGCCTGCCCGAGTGAGCAGCTTCAGCGGCGGCCGGAAGACTAGTACCGCTCAGATTCATGGATGCGTCGACCAGCGATGAAGTAGAGCGGTGTGCAGTTTTTTTGTACCATTTGATCTTTTCCCTGCGAGGGGTGACAGCCCCGGAGGTGGGCATAGAAGTGGGCATAGAAGGAGACAGTGAGCCCTTCTTCGGAGTAGCCGCACCTGAAGAGACCTGAGTTTCGCTATCCGAGTCATCAGTGATGACGCTTTCGGGGCGTGAGCTCGGAGACTGGCTCGCCTGCAGTTTCAACAGTTGGGACAAGATGCCGCTGCCGCCAGCCAACCCGCTGGATCGGCGTCGGGAAGCGAAGTCCCGGATGACTCCCTCAGGCGTGGTAGTTCCAGATCGCTGGTAGGCACTTTGCGGCTTGCGCTTCAGCTTGTCGTGGACATGGGTCATGCTGCGCACCAGACGATGAGCCTCAGCACTAGGCTGGGGTTCGACAAGGGTCTCGCCAGTTTCAATCGCTTGCAGTCGGTCTGCATCCTGGCGAGCTCGTCGTGCTTGAAGCTCCTCCATCGGGATCCCTCCATCAAAATCATCCGGGAAAACAGATGCATTGAGAGGCTCTCCTTCATCTTCGGGCCGACCCAGTCGCTCACCTAGCCGGTGAGTCTTCTGTCGCAGGATATGACCAGCAGCAAGGAATCGATTGCGGGCAGATGTTGTCCGCTCCATGAGCCTTTGGTGTCCATGCTTCTCCAAGTCCCCAGCCTCCCATTCTTCAGGCGTGGTACTGGTAGCGAGGCCACTGCGCGAGTACGCGGGGGCCGGCGGGGTGATAGTTCCGGAACCGGCCAACGAGATCCCGCTTGGCTCTGTATGCGGCAGCAGAGGACGTGAAGATGCGTCGGACTGATCGGGATGGTATCTGTTGCTTATTGAGCGCCTGATCGACTCGAAGCGCACGCGCGGTGATCGGATACGATGCTCGACTGGCGGCTCGGGCGCGAGCGTGAGCTCGGGCTCGGGTTCGTGCAGCCCCGCCTCGTATTGGTGCGCATCTGCTGTGACTTCACGCTCCAGACTGTTCCTGCTGCTAGGGTTTTCTGTTTCTGGGGTAATGATAGTTGGGAGAGGGAACTCGGCATATTCTTCGTTAGGACTTGGAGGTGGGTTGGAGATTGGGCTTGACATTGAGCGCGAGAGTCCGAGATCCCGGACGTGGAATGCTCGTCTCGGCGAGTGAGTGCGAAACGCAGTGTAGACAAACTATGAATGAAAAAGAAAAAAATAGTGAGAGAAATCAAGAGGCCAAAAATATATTTGAAAAACAAATAGTGGCCAGGTAAAAGGCCCAACCAAGGAGAAGAAGGGAAAGGGACCACGGATCCAGCAAAGCTAGCTTTTTCGCTGAATTCGGGAGTCTAGACATGCGATCGCCATATGGTCCACATGAAATCATCGATAAGAAAAAGGCGCTTCTAGATATCTGCATGACACAGGGTCCGTGTGTAACTGGTTGAGCTTTTTTTTCTCTGTTTGAATTAAATTTTCTTTCCTGCAAGTGTTTTGGTGTTTCCTTGTTCCTCTCCAAGCCACCGTGCACCGTGCCCTAACTACTGTAAGTAACCGATATGGAACCCTTCGCAACCCCTGGTAAACCATCATATCTGTCCCTTCATGCGAGAATAGAAACTCAGCGAGTGTTCTAGACTTGTATACGTACCACTGTGCACATCATCTTGGGTTAGTGGGTCTCGGTGGCGATCCTGCTCGACAGTGGCACCCAAGGTATCCGGCGGTTCGTACCACACTGTAGCCTTTTTAGCTTCCCCTCCAAAACCGAGTTAACTGTCCATCTGACACATCTAAGATTGCGGTTACCTCGAATATGTGCCCTTATCTGCTTTGCATCTTGGGTTTTCATTAGGAGATCCCGAGACGTCGATCTCGGGCCGAAGATACCGAGCCACCTCCTGAGCTCCTGTGGTCCCCTTTCGCAAGGGGAAATAGGAGAATTGATCAGGAGTTTTGGCAGCGTGATGGCCCACAGTGATGGGATCATCACATACATCCGTACTGTACCTTGATGCCTGAAGGCGGGTCACAGAGGGTCACAGAGTGGAGGCGAAGCACAAATGGGAGCATGAGCTTGAATCAGCGCCGGCGTTATAGATAGAAACGTAGAAACCAAGCCCCACCGAAGCACACAAGGGATCAAAACATTTTACGAATCTCCGAGACGTGACAGCCCAGGGCAGGAAGTGGACCCTTTCTGATACATTATTCTCCTAACCCTAACGCCTGCGCTACCCTTATCCACACCAACGACTTACCCACTATCGTGAAACTTGATTCCTTATGAGGAGCGTTTCTTCCCTGGAAGCGTCCAGTTATTCAAATATCCAGTCCCTGCATTAAGGTAGCAGGCATATCCTAACCACGCGTAATAAGGAGTCATCAGCCAGAACGCCGTGCGATCCGTAGACCACCAGTTGGCCAACAACAGGCTCACATTGCCGATTAGCAGAGCCATATCACCCAGGGCCGCGACCGGTCTCCCCACCCCGAAGAACAAAGGCATCCACAGGAAGTTTAGCGCCAGTTGGGTGGTGTACAAAGTTTGCGCGATCTCATTTGCATCGCGGACAGCCAACGAAAGGGACTCGTGGGCGGTCATCGTGGCGTGATGGGAAGCATATCCCATCAGTCCATACAGGATGGTCCATGCGGGTGCGAAGAGCCAAGCGGGTGGGCTAAAAGGAGGTTGCCGCAGTTTGCGATAGGTATTCTGAGTCGAGTTCCCTGTAGACCCGACTTTGTGTTAGATATTTCCCTCATATATTAGGTCCATCAGATAACGCTGAGATACTCACGGTTGGTGAGAAGTGCGACGGCGGTTCCTCCCACAATGGGAATCCCGATCGCGAGCAGCGGTGAAGTGAAAACACCCTGCGGAAGAGCGAAAGACCACGGCATCTTCAGCTTTTGTGTGAAGGTGAAGGTAGCTGACTCCTTCTTTTCGAAGCGGGTCGCGATCTTAAATGCGCGTGAGAATGTATTGCCGACGATCGCGATCTGGTGAAGTTGGACTGAATTACGTCATCGCTTGTACAGATCGGTTGCTAGTTATAGTCAAGTAGCGCATCTCGCTTAGATATTGCCAATTTTCTACCATCAAGATCAAGGAGTTATTTGGATGAATACAATATGTCACTGATCTAGTTCTAGTTAGTTACCTATTAGTATTACTAAAGCTATGGGAGCGGCCGGTCAATCATTTGTCTGCCTGGGTATGTAGAAAGTGCCTTGGAAGCACATTCCAGCTCTATTAGATTCGCGTTTCATTTTCAATATTTGTCGTTGCGAATGTCTTCATTTGAACACACCTGGAGACTTTATCTTGAAATTTCCTAGCAGGATCTTTTCATAAAACCGCCCGAGTGATCGCCTCCCCGAGGCTTCGTACGGTTTTCACGATGCGCAACATGTGGTAAGTATGCCAAGACCCCGCGTTTCCTGTGTGACCATGGGCTTTGAGAACAGGTTGATTTACCGTGCACGGTGAGTTTTTTTGAAACTCGACAACCAGGTACACTAAGTGGCCGGCTTATCTGAAAGTCCATGAGATTGAAACGGCCGAAGGAGACAGATATAAAATGCGCAGGTGAATCGGCAGGCGTAGCCAGCAAGCACGGGGTTTGACAGAAAGAATAATCACATCCTAGGATATTGCCGGTGACCTTTTTTTATCTACACAACCCGCGAGATGCCATTGCGGCTTTTGTGTCTCCATGGTTGGGGAACGAGCGAGAAGGTCAGTCCCTGACAATGCTAAGATATACTGTACTAACAGCTAGCAGATCTTGCGCTCTCAATTAAGTACTAAAATCCTGGACAGCGCTGAAAAAACTCATACTAACGGCTGACAGGCGGGCTTATCGGGGATCTGGAGCGGGATAATACAGTGACATTTCACTTCCTCGAAGGCGAGGTTGATTCGGACCCCGGACCAGGCATTGCAGGCTACTACGACAGTCCGTACTACAGCTACTATAAGTTTCCGAGAACATTTTTTGCCGAAGACGACGACGAGTCTGAGATTCTCGAGGCGTACGACCTGTTGTACGAGACGATTGCCCTCCATGGACCTTTTGACGGGGTCCTGGGCTTCTCTCATGGAGGAACCTTAGCTGCAGGGTTTCTTATTCATCACGCCAAGGTTTCGCCACATGCGCCGCCTGTCTTTCGATGTGCTATCTTTGTCAACTCTTTGCCACCGTTCCGTATGCATCCGGGCGAATATCCGGTCATAGACGAGGGGCTAGAGGGATACATCAAAATTCCCTGTGTAAATGTTGCGGGGGCCAAAGACCCCTTGTTTAAATGCTCACTTGCTCTCCATCAGATCTGTGACCCGCAATGCTCAACTTTTGTGGTGCATGGAAAGGGTCATGATATTCCCACTGATCGGAAGAATGTCGCTATCATGGCCACTGCTATTCGGCAGTTGTCAGCCAAAATGTCGGGGCTTTGATGATGCCTGTGTAGACAAGTTATGGACGGAATATAATTCACAAAAGACCATGTCTCTTTAAGGAAGGAGCCATGGAGTATTCAGTGTGTCTTTGTGTTAGTAAATGTTATGTCGAGTCTTGTATTACCTTGTCTTAGGTCTCATCCGGCCTTTTTTTCTCTACCATGTATGGATTCGTGAAAATTATAATTCAATCCTAAATGAACCGAAAGAAGTAAACAGCGCCTGAAAACCTTTCGCGCGCCATTGCACCTCCTTAGACTGGCATTCACCTCCTTAGACCTGGCATTCCAACAATCCATTTTATTCTTCACTCAAAACCCAAACTGCACACTAACTGATCAAGCTGGCTTGACTATTAGCGTTTAGAATATGCAAGACATCCCAATAACCATCGAGGCGAACAGCTCGGAACCAGTCGCAGAATGCATTGCAAACGATGAGGATTTATCAATTCTTGCCACGGACGCGTGTATGCCCATAGCCGTTGTGGGGATGGGATTCCGTGGACCCGGAGATGCGACAAATGTCGAAAATCTATGGAAGATGATGACCGAGCAGCGGGAGGGTTGGAAACCGATTCCAAAGGAGCGTTGGAATAACAACGCGTTTTATCATCCGGATCATGCTCACCATGGAACGGTAAGATTCCAAGTAAAGAAGGCCTTGAACCGGAATACTCATCGCTCTAATGCAGATTAACGTTAACGGCGGACACTTCATGGAAGAGGATTTATCTTTATTTGACGCGCCCTTCTTCAATATGACCAGCGATGAGGCTGCTGTACGTTTTATGAAAGACTCACATTTCACTACAGAATTAATGATGTATTCCAGGCCATGGATCCCCAACAGAGACTCTTGCTTGAAATAACTTACGAGGGATTGGAGAACGGTATTTTCTTTCAATCAGATACAGCATTCAAAAACTGACTTTGAAAAGCTGGAATTCCCCTGGCGCAGTTTATGGGAACTAAAACTTCGTGTTTTGTCGGATCCTTCTCTGCCGACTACACCGACATACTTCTTCGCGACCCGGAGTGTGTCCCGATGTACCAGTGCACGAATGCCGGACAGTCTCGGGCCATGGTAGCCAACCGTATTTCATATTTCTTCGACCTGAAAGGTCCCAGTGTTACAGTAGACACGGCATGTTCCGGAAGTCTCGTCGCACTACACCTAGCATGCCAGAGCCTCCAAACAGGTGACGCGTCTATGGCGGTCGCAGCTGGGGTCAATCTAATCCTCAGCCACGAATTCATGTCGACGATGAGTATGATGAGGTCAGTATCCATCATCCTAGAACGAGTTCACTAGACGCTGATTCGACCATACCAGATTTCTTTCCCCAGATGGACGCTGTTACACTTTCGATGAGCAAGCAAACGGCTACGCCCGAGGTGAAGCTGTTGACTGTCTCATACTCAAACCACTAGCCGACGCGCTCCGCAACAAAAACACAATACGCGCGGTCATCCGGGGAACTGGATCAAACCAGGATGGCCGAACACCGGGAATCACACTTCCCAGCGGCACCGCACAAGAAACTTTGATCCGAGATGTTTATGCCCGGGCCGGTCTAGACCCGAAGGAAACTGAAGTTGTTGAGGCCCATGGTACTGGCACTCAGGCTGGCGATCCAATTGAGTCGGGCGCGATCTCCCGAACTTTCGGATTCGATCGAGAACCTGGGCAAACAGTGAAAATCGGTTCCATCAAAACCAACGTTGGACACCTGGAAGGCGCGAGTGGAGTGGCGGGTGTTATCAAGGCAGTTCTCATGCTGGAAAATCGTATGATTCTACCAAGTCGTAATTTCACGACACCAAACCCACGGATACCATTGGAGGAGTGGAACCTCAAAGTCTGTATTCCCCGGGAGTTTCTATATTTACATTTTCCTGACATCATTAGGTTCAAACGATACCTGAACCATGGGAAGCACCTGGACCTCACCGGGTATCTGTCAATAGTTTCGGCTACGGAGGAAGCAATGCCCATGTCATTATAGAAGATGCTCTAGGCTATCTTACCCAGCGTGGTCTCCAGCGACGTTTCCTGGGACCATCGAACTTGTCTCAGAATTTGCAGCTCAACTCTACACATCGTTCTGAGCGGCCAGCACGGAAGCACAGAATATTCATGATCTCTGGATCCGACGAATGGTCGTGCCAAGAACAGGTCAGAAGAATTCACGATTATCTGTTGACAAAGCAGAACTTCGTCGATGATTCATTCATGGATGATCTCGCCTTCACGTTAAACGAACGTCGATCTCGGTTTATGTGGAAAACTGGGGTGATCGGGACTTCCATCACCGACTTGAGCCTCTCACTCTCATCTACCCTGAAAATAAGAAGCTCGGTTCGAAAGCCGATCTTGGCCTTCATATTCACAGGTCAAGGAGCACAGTGGGCTGGCATGGGAAGGGAACTACTTCATGCTTATCCAGTATTTCGGGAATCGGTCTCAAAAATTGAGGCGTTTCTAGAGATGCTTCAAGCTCCATTCAGTATCTACGGTACGCGAAATATGGCTCGATATCGATTTTATGCATGGAAGATACTAAGAATCTCCAGATGAAATGACCAAAAGTTCAGAAGAGTCACAGCTTAGCCACCCGTTGCTTAGCCAGACGGTGTGCTCAGCTTTACAAATCGCCCTCGTCGACCTCCTAGAATCATGGGGAGTGTACCCAGCCTCAGTCACTGGTCACTCGAGTGGCGAGATTGCCGCTGCGTATGCAAGTGGTTCCCTGAATATGGAAGACGCGATGAGTATAGCTTATTATCGCGGTGTGGCTGCCAGTAAATTACTCACGGCCCAAGTACAAGGTGGCATGATGGCCATTGGAATGTCACCTGAAGAAGTTGAGTCGCATCTGGCAACTATAAAAGCTGGAAGGGCCGTCATTGCCTGCATAAACAGCCCCTCCAGTGTTACAGTGTCCGGGGATGCACATGCAATCGATGAACTGGCCGATTCGCTCAAAGACAGTCCAGCTTTCAGTCGTCGCTTAGCTGTAGATGTCGCTTATCACTCCCACCACATGGAGCTTGTCGCCAATGATTACTTGGAATCAATAGAACATATTACACCAAGGAAGCCAGATAACTCCACCGACAATCGGATTTCCTTTTTCTCTTCTGTCACTGGAACAGGGCTCCAGCCAGAAGCGCTCGGACCTCCATACTGGGTGTCGAACTTACTCGGCCAAGTCAAATTCGCCGAGTCGGTGAAGAAACTCTGTTTCGACACTCGGCATACCGGAATCGGAATATCTGCACGCAGGCGGGTAAAAAGAGTGGGCACTGCACAAAAGCCTAGCATTGACTTTATCCTCGAAATCGGTCCTCATTCGGCTCTATCGGCTCCCATGAAGCAAATACTCCAGGCAGACGCGAAGCTCAAGGCGACCGATATCGAATATGCCAGCATCTTGGTACGAAATAAACATGCCGTATCCTGCGCCCTCGATACTATGAAAAAGCTAGCATCCCTTAACTATCCGTTGGACTTTGAATCAATCAATCGGCCAAAAGAAACGACTAACCAACGGGGCCCACGACTTTTAGTGGATCTACCTCCATATTCCTGGAACCATAGTAGGTCCTATTGGGCCGAAACCCGCTTGAGCAAAATGTACAGAAACCGAGAGTTCCCGCGAACAGATCTACTGGGAGCACCAGATAACATGGCCTGTCCATTCGAACCACGTTGGCGAACCTACTTACGCATCTCGGAGATACCCTGGCTCAAGGACCACAAAATCCAATCTGATATCGTCTTTCCAGCTGCAGGATACATATGCATTGCCATCGAAGCGGCTATGCAATTGGCCACAGATATCGGTGAAGTTGCAGCGTTTGCACTGCGTGATATTTCAATACGGTCTGCATTGATCATCCCTGAAAATGGTGCCATTGAAATTATAACATCATTACGCCGTCTGGATGGAAAGAAAACCAATCAATCGGATCGTGCGTACAGATTTCATGTATACTCGGTGTCAAAGGATAACCGATGGACCGAGCATTGTACCGGGGTTGTCGGGGTGGAGAGAGAGCTCGGCGACGCTGATGAAGTAAAGATCAGCGACCTCTATGGCTCTGCGATGCTCCCAGAGAGTGAATCGGCAAGCATCTCAATGATCGAGGTCGGCCAACTATATGAAAGACTGCGTCACGTCGGCCTAGATTATGGCCCTTGTTTCGCCAACTTGACCTCGGCGCATACAACGGAGAATGGCGCATGCTTTGCAGAAATCACACTCCCGGACACTGCAGCCGCTATGCCGATGCAATTCGAGCATCCACTATTGATCCACCCCTGTACCTTGGATAGCATGTTTCACGCGATTTTCGCCGCATTGCCGGATGATGCATCTCTTGAGAGAGGGCCACTTATACCTGTTTCTATCGAGAGTATGCGAGTATCAAGCAGCATCAGCTCCGGCGCTGATGAAGTCATAAGTACCCGTACATATGTTCGAATTGATCCCAAAGACAAGGATACGGCAGTGGCATGTATTGTCGCAGCGAACAGAAATGATGAATGCGACTTGAATCCCAAGATATCCGTGAATGGACTACGATGTAAACGACTGGAGATTGCGCCACTTAGTTCTAAATCGTCAACCTCTGCTCCTCTTGTTTATGGAATTGAGTGGCAACCAGATCCTGATTTCCTTATCGGCAACCACAATTCTTGTCGAATCTTGGAACAGTACCAGGGATCAGTCAAACAATCCTTGTCCAGGGAGGAATATGAGGATTATATGACTTATTTCATCAAGGAGCTGCTTATCAATCTCGAGCAACATAATCAAAGCCGAAACAATTCTGTTGTAAACAAGTATAGATCTAGTTTGGCAGAGCTTCTCCAGAGAGACAATACTCAAGGAATGACGAAGACTGCACAGATAGACGAAGCCAAGCAATGGGAAACTCCCCAGTCTACGACCAGGCTACTCAGAGCCATCGGAGCGCAAATCTCCTCAACATCCAATGGTGACGAAAAGCCCATCCAAGAAAGCAGAGCCGAGCTATGGGATGCACACTGGGAGATCCTCGCCACTGACAGCAGATACAATTGTGCAGCTCAATACCTGGCGCTAATCGGCAACAAAAAACCAGACATCTCAGTTCTTGAGATCTGTGAAGGAACGGGACAGCCATGCACGATGTTCTTACAACGCCTGGCGGAAGGGGTAGAAAGTCAAAAGCAACCACCGCGCTGCCTCAGATACACCTTTACATACAAAGACAATTCAGAACTTGATGAAATGAAGTCGAGACTAGGGGCTTGGTCGCAGCTAATAGACTTCATCAAGGTCAACATTGAACGCGATACCTCAGAACAAGAGCTCGAGAAGCATTTGTACGATGTAATCGTCGCTCCACATGGCCTTCGCTCAGTGCATTCGACTCAACGCGTTCTTGAAAATCTCCGATCAATGTTGAAGCCGTCCGGCTATCTTCTGATTGTTGATTATTTCCACCCTGAGGAATATACCCTGGATGCGATGATGATTAATGCTTTGTACTTGTGGCCTGCTGATATTTTCAGTTCTACCTGCAGGAATGACGAAAGGAAAAGTTTAGTGAATGCCCTACAGGATGCAGATTTTACGACGCACAATTTTGCAGAAGCCAGTCCAACTACTAGCCGGACCATGTTTACAGTCTCGCGTCTACAAAAGGATACAGAACATGCGAGGAAACGATTCACGATCATATCAGAGAAGGGCTATGATGAGACTGTTGTAATGTCTCTGCAGCAGGATCTCGAAAACCTCGGATGCACAGTGAAATTAGCAGATATTGCAAACCTCCACGCAAAAGACGAGATCTGCGTGGTGTTAAGCGACATGCAAATGCACATGCTTGCGAGTATTCAAAGCGACATAATGGAGAAAGTGAAAGACGTATTCCTACATAGCGCCGGAGTCCTTTGGATTACTCGCGGCGGCACGGTTGACCCTACCTGCCCGGAAGCAGGGCTTGCCTCGGGGTTCGCCAGAACGGCTCGCTCTGAATCAGGCGTTGGTTCCATTGTCACACTTGATTTGGGATCGTCGGATCCTTTTGCAAATAGTCAAGCTGCTGAAGCTATACTCGGAGTGATCAAAACACATTTCCTCCGAAAAGACAGCATTGCTGAGGATACAGAGTACGCGGAGAGAGATGGTGTTGTTCTAATCCCCCGGGTGATTGAGCAAGAAGCCATGTATTTGGATGTGACATCCAAAATCAGTCGAGAAGCTAAGCATTCCCAACAATCATTCCGACAAAAGGATTGTCCTGTTCGACTGTCAGGAGCGGACACGGATCACCCTCAACCGTATTTCACAATAGGCCGCGAAACGGCCGAGATGCCGGCCGGATATGTCGGGATTGAGGTTTTGGCTTTCGGACTGAACGAATGCGATACCCACCAGGCATCAGAAGTAGAAAAGTCCAGCGACACCCTGGGACTAGAATGTAGTGGAAGAGTATATGCACTTGGACAAGGTGTTGAAGGCTTCTCAGTCGGAGATCGAGTCGCCTGTCTGGGTGTTGGAGCAGCCAGAACCTTCTATCACAACGAGGTATCTGCCTTCCAAAAAATCGACGATGGTATGTCCTACGAGCTTGCGGCAGCTCTGCCCGTGGCTTACTCAACGGCATACTACGTCGTCCATTACCTGGCAAGAATCCGAGCACACGACACGGTTCTAATTCAAGATGCCGCCAGCTGGTACGGACAGGCAATAATTGAGGTGTGCCACATGAGAAGCGCTGCAATTATAGCCACCGTGGAGAGTATGGCCCAGAAGGAGGCATTATCAAATCGATTCCGAATCCCTCCTCATCGTGTGCTCATTGATGGGGAAGATGACATCTCTAAACGGATTTTGGAGATCACGAATGGTCGAAAGGTCGATGTTGCTATAACCTTCTCTGCGACTAAATCAAGCAGTCTTCAAATGATCTGGAAATGCATCGCGTCGTTTGGGCGTTTGATCCAGCTTCGGACTCGTGATCTCGAAAATGAAACGGAATGCAACTTGTGTTCGGTGAAAAATGTCGTTTTCTCGACGTTTAATATCTTTGAACTCCAAAAGGAGAGAACAGACATCACACGGCACATATTTGGAAAGATTATGCGCTTTTTCCGTGAAGGGAGACTTCGTGGGCCATCGCCTTTCATGGTGCAGAGCGTTGGAGAGATAGAGAAGGCATTTGGTGCCCTTTCCTCTGAAGACCACGTCGTAATCACGACAGAGGCTAATGATATCGTCAAAGTAAGTCCGCTTCTCATCACCCCTTGAATATCCTCTAACCATATGCAGACAATACTTCCAAAAAAGACAAATCACTTGTTCCGAGGAGACGCATCGTATATTCTGGTCGGCGGCCTTGGCGGAATCGGCCGCGCGATAGCTCTGTGGATGGCAGTTCACGGCGCAAAGCATCTGATATTCGTCAACCGAAAAGGCTTGTCAGGAGAACCTGCACACGCCACAGTCAGCAAACTTCGAGCCAAGAATGTCACTGTAACCGTTCATGCCTGTGATATCTCCAACGAGACCGAAGTGGCTCAAATGTTCGTTGCAATATCCGAGACACAACCACCAATTCGCGGATTGATACACGGAGCCATGGTCTTGAAGGTGCGAATAATGCCAACCCTTCTTAACCCGACACTCTAACACAAATACCAGGATATTCATATCGAAAGAATGACAGCCGATGATTACCACTCTGTCCTGCAGCCCCGGTACAACGGAACCTGGAACCTCCACAGACACTTACCCACAGATGTAGACTTCTTCCTCATGCTCTCTTCTATCAGCGGCGTCATCGGAAACGCAACCCAATCCGCCTACGCCGCAGGCTCCGCATTCATGGACGTATTCGCCGCATACCGGAGTTCAATGGGTCTCCCGGGTGTTTCATTGGATCTTGGCACAATCACAGACGTCGGCTATCTGGCCACGAACAAAGAACTCGCAATAAAAATGGAGAAGCAAGGATTCAAAGGAACTGATACATCAACGTTGTTGTCGCTTATTGAATTTGCCATCTCGCAGCCCACGGGCGGTCTCTCACGAATTGTGACTGGTCTGGGTGAATGGAAGGAAGGCGAATCCATTGGTAACTTTGACGCGCCACTTTTCTCGCACTTTCGACGGAGATTCCAGCGGGGCGAGGAGAGTGGCAGGTCGGATGAAGTTGAGACTTTACGGGATATGTTGCGTGCGTGCAAAACGAGGCAAGAGGCTGTTCCTGTTATTTTTGATGCGGTTAGTGGGAAGATTGCTGCGCAGCTTGACATATCGGTGGACAGAGTCGATCCGTCGAGTCCCCTCTCTGAGTTTGGAGCGGATTCCCATGTGGCAGTCGAGCTGCGCAATTGGATATCGAAGACGTTGGAGAGCACCGTGTCTATTCTTGAGATCCTGGCCAGTGAGTCGGTGCTTCATCTGGCAGGGCACATTGCTGAGCGGTCGCAACTGGTCAGTGTGGACAATTTGGAATAATGAACGAGCTGAAACTGGGTGGATTTTGAGGTGGGTTACTGAAAAGTTGAACATGTTTTGGAGCTTCATTGAATGATGATTAGTTATATTCATTCGGCTACAGCCATTCTAAACCTAAAATGTAATATGTACTTGTGTAAAGCAAAACTCCCCAGAATGCACCTCTAGAGTCTATTTATGTTCAATCTCATCTCATCACTCAGCCTTCTTTGAAGCCTTGGTTCGCAGCTTCATCAACAAGTAAACCAAACCATAAGAGCTGAGAGCGAAGATGGCGACAATACCAATGTCACGCCAGCCGTAGTAGTACTCCTTCAGGTTGATAGTGTAGAGGTAGTCGCTTCCATGAGTGTACTCGCAGACCTTGCAAGACTCGGTCGCGAGGGGGTTGGTCAGGTTCATCCGGGCCCCGATAGTCTCCATGTAAGGACCCAGGTAGTCGCCGCAGGAGGTTCCGTTGGGAGGGTTGAAAATGGCGAACTCTTCCTCCTTGCAGTGGATGTCGGTGTCCCAGATGTTGAAGACCAGAAGGCCACCCATGAGGTAATTGAATGGGTTCATCCAGTAAATCCAGTATCTCCAGAACACCTGGATTTGACTGTAGGGAACGAGGACACCACAGAATGAGACCAGGGTACCGATGATCAGGGGGTTGACCAGAGCGGCGAACGTGGCGTTGGGGGCGTAGGCGGCGATGAATTGACCAATACCAGTGTAGACGAATTCGTAGAGAAGCATCATGAAGAAGGTCGGGCCCGATTTATCGGCGGCAGTGACACCGCCGATTGTCCAGTACCAACACACGAAGTACAACACGGCGCAGATGACGAGATATGGGATCTCAGACACGACGAGAGCGGTCACAAAGGCCCACCACGAGTACATCTTGGACTTCTTCTCACGCTGCTCATAGATGGCTCGGCGCTCGATGAACAGGGGTTGCAGCTGGTTGATGACACCGGGGGCAACGAAGATGAAGTTGAAAATGGTGAAAAGGCGCAGCTGCATGGAACCAACGCTGTCACCAATCATCCAGAAGGAGAAACCGTTGAAGAGGGCGGATCCAATGTGCAGAGCGAGCTTGTTGTTGATATAGTCGGTGTTGCGGAAAAGAGCAGTGCTCATGCGGAGGGTAACCAGCTTGGTCTGCTCCAAAAGAGAGGTGGCAAACTCGCGACCGTCATCGAAAGTACCAGGCGGGCTGGCTGCAGCGGCGTTAATGATATCGTCAAGTTCCTTGAGTGCCCTGGAGTTCTCGGGCGACTCGAGCCAGACCTTGTTCCAATCTCTGCCCTGGCTGAGGTGTCCGGAGACAACATCGATCATGTGCTCGGCCGGGTTGGTGTTGGGAGGGCAAGGGGCGCCATAGCGTTCGAAGTAGTTCTTGACGGTCTGACCGTTGTCACCGATATCACCGAAGTAGACAGTCTTTCCACCCCTGGTAAGTAAGAGCAGAGTGTCGAATTCGGCAAATAGCTGAGCGGAGGGCTGGTGAATAGTAACCAAGACAGCCTGGCCGACATCGGCTAGCTTTCGCAAGAATCGGACAGTGTTGTAAGCGGACTGGCCATCGAGACCGGAGGTGGGCTCGTCCAGGAAAATCAGAATGCTAGGCTTGGACACAAGCTCGACACCAATGGTGACTCGCTTCCGCTGCTCAACACTCAAACCCGCGCCGACATAGCCGACCAAAGTATCGGCCAAATCGTGCAGCTCCAAAAGGTCGATGATAGTGTCGACGTATTTCAGCTTCTCTTCACGCGGAGTATCCCTAGCCTGGCGAAGTAGAGCCGAAAACTCCAAAGATTCGCGGACGGTCGCAAATGGCTCAAGGACATCGAGCTGCTCACAGTATCCAGCAGAACGTTGGAATGAGACGGGAAGCTCGCGACCATCAACCATGATGGAACCATGGATAGTACCATCCGTCTTGCGTTGCGCCAGAACATCGAGTAGGGTAGTCTTGCCAGCACCGGAGGAGCCCATCAGTGCGCCCAGCATACCGGGCTTCACCCATCCATAAATGTTGTCAAGAAGAACACGGTCGCCAGTAGGCGTCTTCACAGTGTATTGCAAATCCTTCCAGGTAAAGACCGACGTGTTCCGGACGAGCTGCTGGTCAACCTGGTCTTCATCGACACCGGAATCGGACGGCTTCTTCGACTTTTCCTGGACCTGAGACTCCTCGTCGGATTTGGCAAGCTGGCGGTGCTTCTCCAGACGCTCACGAGGGATAACGAGATTGCCTCCGCTCTCCCCAGCGGCCTGCCATCTAGTGGTAGCGACGATTGTAACAGCCACGAAGAGCACCCACCATGCCCAGTTGATACCGAAGTTTCGCCACAGATGGGAGTGGCTGTAGGAGAGTGAGTGGAGATACTGATCACCGGTCACATAGGTGCTTCCCTGAATGGCTCCGCCAACACCAGCGCAAGACTGGTGGGCGGGATCCATGTAGCCAGGGCCTTGAGGGACGATGTTGTTGCCAACACAGGGGATGGTCTTGTCGTGGAACTCGTTGGAGAGAAGAGCCTCGAATCCATAGGACAAGGGGTCAATCCAGTAAATCCAGCCCAGCCAGGGGTGCATCTGCGGCTTGTGGATCATGTAACCGGTATACATGATCAGCGCGGAGATGAAGAATCCAGAAACCTTCGAGGCTCCATCGAAAGTGGAGAAGAGGGCACCAATGGCTCGGAAAAAGGCAGTCATACACTATTGAGAAATTAGCCAATGGAGTCCATCATGGGGGATGAATCGAATCTCACCATTGTTGTCGCAAATACCAAGATCCAGTATGTGAAGAATGCGCCGGCAGACATGGTCAGACCTACCATGAAGTAAACCACAATGGAGAACATGCTGATTTGAAACAGCAAAACCGGGATATCAGCGGCGATTTGAGCAAGACAGAAAGCCGCGGGATGGAAATAAGCAAATCCTTTGTGCTTAATCAAGACAGGGCGACCCTGAAACGAGTCTGTGACTTCAGACATGGCGAGCAAACTGTTGTACAGCAAAGAGAAGAAGAGGGCTCCAGACTTGACGAACAAACCACCCGAGTTGTTAGGGGCACTGTAGAACAGAGATCCCGCAATCAAGGCTTGGACCAGCGTTGCGACTTGCTTGATTATGAAAGTGGCCTTGTCTCCCCAGAGAATCTGGTACTGTCGCGCAACACAAGCCTTGACCTGCTCGGGGAAGCTGACAGTCAGAGGGCTGTTCTTTGGAAGTTGATTGGACGTCTCAAAGGCGACACCATCCTTGAAGTCCTGGGTTCGGTTGCGTGCGTCTTCGGAGTTCGGGTAGTCGTACTCGGCAATCATCTGCTCATGGATAGGAGACTTTTCATAGATCTCGCGCAGAGCGTCCTTGTTGCGGGGAAAGCGGTTTTCATAACCGTCGCGAATGCGACGTTCGGTGGGCACGGTGATACCAGTGAGGAAGTCGGCGACGTTGGAACCATCACGGCAGATGAATCCAGCTTCTTCCATGAACGGGCGAGCCTGGGCCCGAGGGCCGTAGTAGATCTGCTCGCCCTCGTCGAGAACCAGCACTTTGTCGAAGAGGTCGTAGATTCCATTACCAGCTTGGTAAAGAGTGACGATTGTCGCGAGACCCAAAGTATCGGTCATGGCGCGAATACCCTTGGCCCATTCCAGCGCAGTGCTCGCATCCAGACCTCGGGTGCTGTTATCCCAGCAGAAGACGGATCCTCGAGTGGCGAGACATTCGATGATAGAGACACGCTTGCGCTCACCACCGGAGACACCACGAACGTACTCGTTACCGACTTTAGTGTCCACGGTGTGAGAGATGCCCATCGACTCGAGCAAAAACTTCTTGCTATCTTCACGATAAGCCTGGGCGGATTCGACGCCATTCGGAAGCTTGAAGGGAACCTTGAGGCGAGTTGCGAAGTCCATGGTCTGGCCAACAGTCAAGGTCGGAAAGAAAAGCTCCTCCTCGGTGTTCATGACAATCTGGCCGCGGTACTTGGTGGCCTCGTCGGAGGTCAGGGAGCCGAATCGCACATCTCCCTTCACCGATTTATAGCCATTCCGGCGGTTGGCAAGCATCTTCAGCAGAGTTGTGCAACCTGAGCCAGGACGACCCAGGACTAGAAGCATCTCACCCGGCTTGACGCATCCATGGCTGTTGTTCAAGATAGTGCGAAGTGGGGGCTTGTTCCGAGCTTCCTGGATGTGCTTGGGAATATTAAACTGAGACAAGACGTTCTCATTGACGGCGGCATCAGAACTGACGACCTCCACATTGAGATTTTGCCAGGTGACGCCCAGCTCCTGTCGCTTGAATCCGGAGGCAAGATCTCGCTCATGTTGCTGCTGGACCTGAGATAGCAAGCTCCAGTCATTGTGTTGGCTGGGGGCGGGACTGTTATGCTTGTGAGGGGTCTCGTCACCCATGATTGTGGCCGCACTTTCAGTCTCGTAGTTGATATCGATCGACCCTTTGTGGGTCGATGAGGGTTGGGTTGGGCCCTCCATGTTGAAAGAAGTTGGAGATAGCTTGTCAGCGACCAGGCCATCAGCGGGAGCATCAATAATTTATACTAAGTGAATAGAACTCGAACGCTGTCAGTGGATCCTACAAACTAGGATCACCCCGAATGTCCGAGACCAATCGGAATCAGCAACCAGGGAATTTTGTGAGCCTGGAATAGATCCGTTCGTTTCGGAGGCCCCTATTCAGGGAGCTTCCAGATAGTCGGCCATGATGACCCATGATGACCCACGTAACGGGCCAAAATTTCTACAAACCAACAGCTGTGGAGACAAATAACACGGAGGGAAAAGTCAACTTTCTTCCGCTGACACATTATCGTGCCCCACAATTGTGTGGTTTCGCAATCCATATGGTCCGCTAATGCGTTTGTGAATCGGATCGCTCTTCTAGAAAGCCGGCTTACCTTCCTAGTGGTATATCCGCCCGTACTATTGCAGTGTTTCAACTGAAGCCACGTATTGATTGATAAGAAATGCAGATGCCTCATCTGCGCTCACGTAAGCAACACACCAAGCAGTTCTAGATGCGATCGGAAAAGATAAGACAGAACTTTGGGCGCAATTCGGCCCCTTCAATTTGCCGCTGAGTCAGCGGGACAGCGAACGGACCCAGATTGTTCCTTTTTGGACCCACACGGATATATCGCTTTAGCTGTTTTTTCGGTTGTTTCAGTCTCCCCGATTCCGTAGGGTCCTTCGATAAGATGGTATCAGCATCTCGATTTAGACTCTTTTTTTAGGCCCTGACCAATTACCTCCTAGCTAAAGACCTAGCTATTCGCTAGTCTCATCTCTTCCAAGGTTTATGCTGTGACTAGCGTTTGACTCTTTTGCATGCATAATCATGCCATCTTCTACGGATATACTAGTGTCCTATTCCTATGACCTAGGCACATCACATTTGATACATCCTTTTTTTTTTGTTTATTGAATGTTTGAACTCCCTACCTAAGCAAATTTTACTACTCTCCATTCTCACCATTCTCACTACTCTGGCTGCTCTTACTGCTCGTACTCTCGCTGTCATCACTGCCCTCTTCCTTCTTCTGCTCCTTCTCATCCGCCTTGCCCTCCCGGCATTTGTTGCACGCAAGTATATGCTCCTTGCCCTCTTCATCTTTGAAGGAACTTTCATCGGCTTCATGGCCACCCTTGATGCACCACTGCTGCTTCTGTTCCAGGCAGTACACACAGATATCGTCGTATCGAAGATTTACACTACGTACGGCATCGCAGTGGATACAGGTGAAGTAGGCAGATGCCAACGATCGTTCACCTCCATCGTCCCTATTGCCAATACGCCATAGGTGAGAAGACTGCCGGGAAAAGTCGGTGATCGTAGTACCCTTTGTCTGGGTAGATGAGGGATCGGTGAATTGTGAAGCCAAAAAGCTAGACTCTGCTGATGGTCTTGAGCCGCTCGGTGACCGTGCGTTTGTAGAGTAAAATGCAGTGCTGTATATGTACTGCGCTAGCTGCGGCGTATGCTTCTGTAACGCAGCGAACGCGTCTAGGCGAGCCTTCTTGTTGTTCCTTCGGATGCTAGTCTTCTGTCATCTAGTTAGTCATAATTCAATATATCCGTAAAATAGGAAAGGGGCACTTACCTCCCGGCTAGTCTGGCGGCAGCTAGTGCAGTTTTTGAAGATGGTCGTTTTGTTTGGGCGCATATGGTCTGAGATTGGACTCACCTTGCAGCATTTCGAGCACATCTTTACATCCATCTTGATGGTTGAGGATGTCTGAGGTATTCGAGAAAGGTGTTTCAATGCCGTATGTGATCAACGTAAGAAGAGGATATCTGTCTAAAGATTAGGTTATTAGCATTGGTTATCGACAGAGGTAATACCCGCAGAGAGAATGGGACATACCGTAGGTAACAGGTATGCGGAGAAAGTGATGATTATTCAGGAAGCTTCGTTCTGGTCAAGGCACCCGGATGGGTAGCAGTGAGAATAGCGTAAGAGATGTCCATTGACAGTATAGATGTGGTGAAATGGCATATGTCGTAGTAAAAATGAATATGTGAAAGGTCGAAAGTCGTAGAACAGGCTTGTATGTTGTGCAAGAGAAGCAGCTAAGTGCTAGTTATGATGTAAACGTTGGTATTGGAGCTGGATATATGAATGGTGGAGAGTAGTAAGTGCAAGAGAATAAGAAGATGCGGCACGGCAAGAGAAAGGCTAGAAAGAATAGACTGCTGATTCGGATGCGGTAATTCAGATCTGGAACTGAAGTCTCAATGACTGAAGGTTATCAGGCCGACAATGCTTTAGCATAGAGAATAGAATAAAATAAATAAAATGTTTGTGTCTTCAGTGGTATTCAGGACGAGAGCCGAACATGTGAAAGGGGGCAAGTTGCGAGGGGGGCTCTATAGAGCGCGGTAGAAGATAATTCTAGTTGTGCCGGTTGTAGGGTATTAGAACTAAACAACCATGACTTAGTAGGTACATTGATGGAATATCGTAGGCACAGAGTTTACAACTGATGATAGTTACGCTCACAAGTCATACCAAAGTCATTATTTCAAAGAGCAGCTTTCAAAAAGAGACCAGGCGTCACATTTCCTTGATCTGCTGAAAGCACATAAGGCGAACCAGTTCTTTTTTCCTACTAGCACTTTCCAATCCAGAAACAGCTAGTTTCAGTGTCCTCATGTCCCACATCTCGTCGTCTGACATGTCATCTACACCTGGTGGAAGTGGTAGCGATTGCATGCCTGCTCTATATAGGAGGACTTAGTGGGCAAGGCACTGTATGAAGTTGCAAGCAATTATATGTCGTAACTCGGGCTTATGGGCTCGTGCCTCCATTTACATATTTTGCAACGAGTGTTCATAAAGGCGATATGCGGGCTCCTCGGAGTCTGGAGGAGGATTGTAAAATGGTCGAGGTTTGATTGGGTCTATATTCACAGCACGAAGGCGTCTGTGGCCCCGGTGAGCTAATGCTGGGGTGATGTGTATGGAGAGGATCCTGCCTCTGCACTGCATGGAGGAGTAAATGGACACCCAAGGCATTTGTACAGAGGCTATCATGTTTCCTTCAGCTTGATCTGGCAATGCTGATAATATACTGGATTTCAGGACATACAACAGCTCAAAAAAAGTTCTGGGTTGATTGGTGGTGAGGTAATTCAACTATGGAAATGTCACACCACTGTTGCTGATCGAAAGGGTCTTTTACTGGCGGGTCTTGCCACCCAATCATATCACTTTCGCTGGGATGCAACATATGAGATCTGATCAGCAGACAATTCGAGAAGCACAAACTAGCAGATATGGTGGTCTCCATGTCATTGACAGCGTGTGTGGGAATCATTCAATTTCAATATCCACCGACATGCCACCAGCCACCTCCCTATGGGAATAGGTATAACGTCCAGAATATCCATTTGCTTCGTGACCGATGAAGTTTTGTACCTCAGTTTCTAGAAACTTTATGCAGCGACCATGGTATTTGTTTACTGGTGGGCGTCCTTTAAGATAAAGTGTTCTGAAATGGATGATCTAGGGCCGCTATGCAATCCTCACACAAATTTGCTGCCAACAACGTGATACCACGTAGTCGGAACTTGAAGGCTGAACCTACATTACACTCAGACGATCTGATAATGTACTCATCTTGTATTTCTTAGATCACCGGATCTTCTAAGGTACGAGTGCCTAGGTGAGTGCCAGTCAGGTTAGAGGGCGAAGTCTCCAATTG
This sequence comes from Penicillium decumbens, assembly GCA_027569385.1. Taxonomy (NCBI): domain Eukaryota; kingdom Fungi; phylum Ascomycota; class Eurotiomycetes; order Eurotiales; family Aspergillaceae; genus Penicillium; species Penicillium decumbens. Next base: position 418,245 of record JAPDEZ010000013.1, read on the forward strand.
ACATATGATGCCTGTCTATTTCCAAGCCACAAGCCAACTTCAACTTAATAGTGCAATTCTCATCCTTGACGAGTACAACACGAATACTGAAGCCCACGGCCATGGATTGTTCATGATCCAAGTCTCCGCAAGGAGGAAGTTGAGATTCAGTTGTGCACGCCTCCCTGATTCTTGATTTGCCCCTCCCTGTGACTGCGGTCAGTATCAATAAGAACGCGAGTTTTCCGGTGGGCTGCGATGACTGAGAAGAGATCATGTTCGTACACGCTTTTATCCGACTCCTCTTGTTCCTTACGCTCCTTCAGCTTCGCCTTGAGGCCACTAAGCCTATCGGAGCATTAGCGCCAAGGTACTATACCGGGTTGAAGCAAGCATACCTCTCCATTTCCTTTTTTTTAACATACATAGCCTCCTCTGCTGCCTCGCGCTTGGTAAATACATCACTTCTGCCGCCTGGGTTAGCGTGACGTCACGCAACGCATCAACAGAAGATACCTACTCGGCTAGGGAGCCCTGTGGCTTAGGCGCACCAGTATCACCTTCCCCCATGATCGGCAAGGAAGCAGAGAATAATCGTAAAGAAGCTGGGATCGAAGTGGCTCTTGCAATGGGTTGCGAGAGAGCTTGTATGATATGGAGAAGAGGGTGGCGAGGTTGTGGAGAGGGGTAACAGGTTGACCAATTAATGCGCGTTTCGACTGGCACTGACACTGGCACAAACCAGGCGTATCCCTGGATATTGGACATGGATATTTACAAAGGCAGAACTGGATTCGTGGATCCATTTATCATTTTCACGGCAGCCGAGACGTGGTTCAGTGTTACTGAATTCCGATCGACTGGTCGAGTCACAATCTCGCTGCTGCATCTCGGCACGGGCTGAGAACATGTGCTTTACTGCGTCCTCTGTTGAAGTTTGACTTCGCCCTGGAGGTCGCGGACTCTACTCTGGTTCCCATGCTGTATTCTGGACTCCCGTTATTGGCCTTCGCATGCTATTATCTCTACGCGTTAAAGGGGTTGGACAAGCATGGTCATAGAATCATGATGTAAAGAATGTCTCGTTCAAATTCAAGCACACTACAGCATAAAGCGGAATCCCTTCTGCAACTGCCGCGCAGCGGCAATATCGATACCCTCGGTCTCTGCTGTGAGCTGCAGCCGTCGAAGCTCCTTTTCTGTGAGCTGCACATCCTCGTTCTCCAGCCGTTCTTGTCGCTTGTTGAGCATGCGCAGGTTGAAGTACATAAAGACACCGCAAAGCAGGCCAATAACCTGCAAGCCAATACATACGCCCATGGCAGTGTAGTACTTTGGTTTCTCACTTTGGAGATAGGTATAGGGAGTCCAGATACTGGCCGAGTTACCAATGGAATTGATAAAGGCATAGGCAGCTGCACGCTTGGCAGGCGGGCGAGGTAGCGCATTGGCAATCCAGGAATAAAGTGTGCCGTTCTGTGCGAAGACGAATACCATCAAGAACAGGGAGAAGTATCGCGGACCAAAACTATCCGTGGCCATGAAGATGATGAAGCCAATAATGGTCAGAGGAACTGGATAAACAAAGAACCGGAATCGCATTTCCATTTTATCCGAAATCCACGAGTGTGATAGACTGTAGATGACCATGAAAACGTACGGCGGGGCGCACAGTAACAGGGAAATTGTGTCGGAGTAGCCGAGTGTGCCCGTGAGTGTTGGGAAGAAGTTCTGGAATCCGGCTGCACCGGTGATACACATGTATCCAAGGGCGAGAACGTAGGTCTTGATATCGGTCATGGCAAGCTTCAGGCCCTGGATTTGGCTCATACCGCCCTTATCGTCCCGGTCGGCCTCGGCGGCGTCGATGGCAAGACGTCGCTCGGCAACCTTTCGCATCTCTGGTGACAAGAGCTTCCATGTCTCTGGGAAGTCAGGCAGGACAACGCAGATCACGAGTCCAACGAAGACAGTAATACTTCCCTCGATGATATATAGCCACTGCCAAGCGTCCATGCCGCGCTTTCCCTTCAGGCCGCTCAGAATACCTGCTGCGATGAGGTTTCCGAATGCACCACTAACCAGGGAGCCGGAGTAGAAGATACTCATCCGAAATGCCAATTCCCTTTTGGTGTACCACTTTGATAAGTAGAAGAGAACACCGGCGAAGAAAGGAGCCTCTTTATATTTGAGTTAGCCGAGGTATTGGCGCAATAGCTCACTGGTAACTTACCGACAAAACCAAGGAAGAACCGACACGCCACGATCCCACCGTAGGACTTTGCCTGGGAGGTCACAGCAGAGACCAGGCCCCAGGCGGTCACAAAGAAGCCCAGGTAGAGTGAGGGCCGTCCCATATAGTTCAGAAGTAGGTTACTCGGGACTTGCATGAGGATGTACGCGACGAACAGAATCGAAAGGCCGGTCTGGTACTGGGTGTCGGTCAAATTGAGATCTTCGGTGAGACCCTGCAGTTTAGCTGCGGCGTAATTGTTGCTATTGAAAGAGAGTATAAGTCAGTCGGGAACTGGATTGGCCAAGCGGGCCTCGACTTACCGATCAATATAGTTCAGCAAGTAGACGAGCACCACCAAAGGCATAATCAAAGAATCGATGCGAAGGCGCAGTTTCTTCTCCAGGATCTTCTCCTCCTCGGTCAGCTCGGTGAGTTGCACGACCTCCTCGTGGGACATTTCCGCCTTCTCCCCCATCACGTCATTATCTGTGATGACATGCTCTTTGTCTGCCATGGTGCTGGTAGGGACAAAATTCCGCAATGAGTACGGCGTAGTAAGAAACAAAATGTGCGTAGTCGGGAAGTCCCCAGCAGGGACGGGGTCAACGCTTTATGTTCTCCAACGCCAAGAGAGGAGCACAACGGATTGGGCAGGTCATATTACAAGTCCTGCATGGTTACTAGGACCGATATGGGTTTATTCTTCAGGTGCTTCCGGCGATCGTATTTACCCGGGGTTCATTCCGTGGGGAAGAGCGTGGGGGCAAAGCATGTGGGGAGGTGATTGCCAATAAGGTGCCCAGTGCTCAATGCGGGATGCGGACATACATGTCATGGGGTACCATTCATGGCGATGATGGGCAGGATTGACCGGGGTTGGCCTCCACCGTGGGGTTAGCACGGATGGAGCAACCGTGGGGTTTGCCCCTCTTAATCCGGGGTGAAGGGGCCCCTAAGCCCCTTCGGCCTGTGGAATTCCCCCTCGGCAGTCAAGCCTAAGTCTGTAGTCCGTAGTCTGTGCAACGAGCCTGTTCACTCTTGTTGGATGATGAGCCGTGGAACTCTGAGTTTTATAACTGAACTTTGGACTTCGTTCCCGCGCGTGGCTCCTTCTTTCTCTGGTATCCTGGTATCCCGGTCCTTCCAAGGGTTGCGCTGTATCCCCGGGAAACTCGTTCCCGAGCCGTTTCCAAGCATTGCTCTATGTGATTTGACTGCCCGTTCGACCGCGTTTTCCTAGGATAGTCGATCTTCGACTGAGAAATTCTGTTAAAAGGGGTGACGTTAGCCTTTCCGACTGCTTGTCTATGACCAGAGTTCTGCTACCCCGGACTATCTCCGGGGGTCTAACCGAATGCCAAACGCCACGATCTGTAGCCCGGTCGCGCCTTCCTACTAAAACCCAAAGTAGCCCACAGCCAAGCGTCTCGAGTCTCGCACTTTGTCCGCATCGAGTCACGGCCATGCCACGCAAATCGGCCTTGCTCCTTGCCTTGGCCTTTTATCTGGAACCTCTGCCCATGAGACTGAACCTTATGTCTCGGTCAGTTGTCGGTGACATTCTTGGCCAGGATATCTCCCGTGGTAACTTAACAAGGGTCATAAATGTCGACGGTTGTCGCCGACCCGCCGGATACTTTTGTTGACTGCTGATGTAGAGTCTCGGCGGGTACGTACAATGTGAAGGTTGGGGCCCTTTTCCCCAGACTGTCGTACGACATTTGGCTGGAGAGGTCTAGTCCTGTGCCTAGTTTAGCTTAGCACACCCCTAGGAGGCTTAGAGTGCCTAGTTGGGCCCAATTGGACGTTAAATAACACCGAAGGTTGGTGGTATGACTGAAGATGGATTCTGCTAGCTAGATCTATCTTGGTGATAAGCTATGCTTGCTTAGGAAGGAATCCCGTGACAACCTGGGGTCCGGAAAATCCTCCTTCCTCGGTGCACTAGTTGAAATTTCCCCGGTGTCCTTCTGCTTGGTTCCTTCCCTTGATGGCCTGCATGACTGTCGGAAGCGGTGAGCCACATGACGGGCAGTTTCTCACCGCCCCCGCGTTTGCCAGCCCTCATATAGCTGAGGGGTGCGCTAGATAGCTTCTTCCATGATCATGACTTTTTCCCCTGCTGATTCCCTTCCAGAGTAGGCTAGTTCTGTCTCCCTAGCCCTCTAGACAATGACTGTGTCGTCCATCTGCCTCTTCAGGGTTGACGCCTTGTTCCATGCCTCGGGAAGCTCCTTGAAACGTTGCTCGACTAGTTTGCGGACGACAGGCTTCAGGTTCTGGATACGGCTTTCCATGTCCGAGACGTGGTTGTAAGTGGTTAACCAAAGCCTCTTACCATCTCGAACTGTTGGTCACTTTAGCTGAGACCTGGGACCTGGAAGGTTCATTCCCAACCAACGGCGGCGGCAGCTGCGCCATGCTCTGGGGTGGTCATTCTGACCAAGAGTAAGCCCTTGCTTGTGTCAAAATAAGAGAAATGAGTTCTGGGAAAATAGCAGCTAACGGCGAGTAACCAACCCCTGCAATGTATGCGATACCGGTCCCTGGGTGCTTGCTTCAAGCCCAATATGAAGAAAGCATTGTCTGAGTGTCACCCTAGCTGCGGTTCCATCATATGTGGTGTCCCGCAGAATAATTGGGGAGTACTCTACTCTCCAAGCACCCGTTGTAGTATCCCACTCCAAGTGTTGGGGTTAAGGAAGTGGTGTTCGAGGTCTTTGGGTCGATGTAGAAAAGTATTCCCTTGGGTTGAGATAAGCGTTGTGAAGGATCGAATCGGGGGAAAAGATAAAGATGACGTGAATATTGTAAAGGGTTGAGTCAAGGTAAATATTAAGAAGGGTCGGGTTGAGGTAAACATTATAAAGGATCGAATTAGGGTAAAAGGCTATTCTCGCGAAAGAAGTCGTCCCCTAAAATAAGCGCTTTCTAAGTACGTTTCATCTATCTTTAAGCTCTAACCTAGCATCTTTATTCTCTGTCAACGTTGAAGGGCTAGAATAATTCACCTTTTACTTTTACGCATTGTAGCTGACTATGCCGGACCTTCACAAGGTGGGGTCTGTCTAGCTCAAACTGTCGTTAGTTTCTTCGTGACCTAAGCTTAGCGATCACGTTACTGGCATAGTCGATTTATAGTAAAGAGCTTACTTAGGCACAAAATACCTAGATTCTCTGTATATAGGTACAAATCGGAAGTAGTGGTTTTGGGTGCGCAGCTCCCTTTTCAATCATTTTAGGTTCAGGCCAAGGTCTAGGATAAGTACCCACTCATGTTTCGAGACATGACGCAATAGCCACCTAGACTAGCACATACTGACTTCCTTTAGGTTTCTAGAATACTGCACTAATTATTAGATTAATTATGAGAATATTTCCTAGAAGTGGATTGTGGCTAGAATGCCGTCACGTATTTCTTGAAATAGTGGCGCCACATGATCCGACGAGCGGTGTATGAAAGGTATGCTATGGGGGTTCAAGAATTGATCGACTAACAGTCCTTGTCTCGGTGGTGTGTCCAGGACGAGTGGCTATCCGTCGCTTGCAGTTCAGGCCACATAGCTTATGACCTAATTCTGCCTACACTGCCTCAGATGCCCGTGGTAGCTACAGTCATCGATTGGTTGCACCGTTATTCTTATTATTCAAGTAGGGTGAGTATCGTTACCTGGTGGTCCCTAGTTCCATAAGATTGACAAATGAAGACCATGGAAGCGTTTGGGTTAATCTTGTTCCAGGTCTACCGGATGACGTAAAGAGGTAACCAAATCAGTAACGATCCTACTGTATGTAGTCAGTTTCATAATAGGTCTAGCCAATTATCTTCGCTTTTCAGTACTGTTCTATTCTCAATTCTAATCTCATGCATAAGGCTGATGGTGATCTACACCCAGTGGCGCTATCTCTAATCCGGTTATGACGTGCGGCGATGTCATCGGATGCCGTTTCTTTGCCAAGATAGCTCCATCTCCACAGTTTTGACACAATAGACCACTCCCAGAGCCACTGACATGCTATCAATGAATCGGAAAGATCGACATGAAGGTTGATTATCTTGTTGCCTTCGTTTGCAGCTTCTACTATGACTAACGTCATCTCTTTATTCAACGTTTCACCATGTCACGATCTGCATGGCGTTATTGTCCTACCATTATAAAAACCCGGTCAATCACTGAAGTAGAGACCTTGCAATAACAAAAATTCCATCTAATCTCTTCGAACTTTTTCTCGGCTCTCTACAGCTTTCTTCAGCTCTTTCCAACACATCCACACCTCTACACATTTCAACCATCACAATGTCCAACGTCATCAACAAAGTCAAGGACGCTGTCACCCATCACGGTAACACGTCTCATGGCACAGAGCATCATCAGACCGGCACTACCCATAATCCCAATGCTTACGATTCGAACACCTCCTCCAACCACGGTCCCCACGACAGCAATATTGCCAACACTGTTGACCCTCGGGTTGATAGCGACCGATCTGCCTACAACACCAATTCCGTTGGTGACTCCACTGCTAAGCGAGCCAATGCTGGCGCTGCTGGCACCGGCTCGACCGGTGGTGGTATGCACGGTGGTGGCTTGCCCGGCGGTGATATAACTGGTCCTGGGTTGACTGGTGCTAGCCACAACGTCCCTGCCACTGGCCATTCCACTGCTCAGCCAGTCTCTACTGGCTATTCCACTGCTCAGCCAGTCTCTACTGGTCACTCCACTGCCAAGCGAGCCAATGCTGGCGCTACTGGCGCCGGCTCGACCGGTGGTGGTATGCACGGTGGTGGCTTGCCCGGCGGTGATATAACTGGTGCTGGGTTGACTGGTGCTAGCCACAACGTCTACGACTCTAGCCGCTTCTCCAACTACGGCCCTCGCGATCGCAATGTCGCAAACACCGTCGACCCCCGAGTTGATAACGACCGTAGCAGCCACGCTGCCTACAACACCCCTGGCCAGCAGGGCACCACCGGCGGTGTTTCGCACCCCTCTACCCAATCATATGCCACCGGCCCTGCCTCTTCCACTGCCGGTCCACACCACAGCAACCTGGCCAACAAGGCAGACCCCCGTGTCGACAGCAACTTGAGCAAGCAAAAGACTCATTCCAGCGTTGGCAATGCTGATGCGATGCACATGTCTGGTGGCAGTGATAACACCACTACCAAAACTTTTGAGCGAGCCCAGGAGACGAGCGGTGCTGCTGGTAGCAGCTACAATCAGCACGGTGCCGTTGGCGGCCACCAGGGTACTGCTGGTTCCCACCAGAGCAACCTTGCTAACAAGGTGGACCCTCGTGTGGACTCTGATCTCGGCAACTCCGCCACTATTGGCAACCAGCGTGTTTAGTTAGAGACTGTACGATAGTTATGTTATTATGAACTTACGATTAATCAATTCTCGGTTTTATTCTCGATATTTTACCTGATATTCTGTGCCACTGCTTGGCGCTCTTCCGTTTTAGTCACCGCCGATTTCCACTCACTGAGTAGACCGGAGCGTGCCCCTCCTATGAGCTCCCTGAACCACTTTGAAACGGAGCTATGTAGTCATATCGTGCCATAATCAATAGCTATCAAATTTCAAAGTTATACAGAATGCAACCTTTTAAGCGAGATCTGGTTCAAAACAGATTTTCCGGCCGATAGGCATATTGCGGGAGCCGCAGAACGATAGGTTCGAACAAAGTCCCCACAAAAAGAATCGCGATAGGCTTCGTCTCTTGCAGCTTCTTCATTCGTCAAGATCGCCGATCACCAAAAGCCTTTTCCTAACACGACCCTCCCACCCATTCGACTCGAGATCCTATTTTCCTCCAAAGGGCCTTCTACGCACCCCAAATCATTTGAAATCATGGCTACCACCGCCGCTGCGCTGGGCTCATCCTGCAGCTTCACAACTCGCATCTCGCTCCGATGGGTCCCCGAGCCCCCAGAAGAGACCACCGACACAATCGTGATCTCCGTGGGGGAATGGTTCCTAGACCTGCGAATGGACAAGAAATCCGGCGCAATTGACTGGGCAATGGCGGGTATAAGGATCGAGGAAAACCCAAACCAAACACCGCGTCCGTGGCTCTTACTCTACATCTCATCGAGACCGGAATTCGATACTAACAGTATTCACAGTCAAGGTCCTCTTCACGCGCGAGCTGGATTCCCTAAATGAGATCGGGATAGTCGACGTGGGCAACTTCAGCAAACTTCCCAATGGCAACGATCTGGAGAGTGGTGAGATGCCCCATCCCGAGCTTCCAGGGGCGCCTATGACGGCGTTCGAGGAGGTATGGCGGGAGTTACCGTTTAGAGAAGGCCCCGAGGGTGCGAAGAAGGGCATGTCGTGGATTCTCGAGTCTGATGATGGTGATCTGAGTGAGGTGGAAGGGGAGGTTACCGTGACCAAGACGTTCATGGGTCGCATTTGGGGCACGTATTTGGCGTTTCAGCAGACTCAGACTCATTCGAGGCAGAAGGATGAGGCTGGAGCTTGGGTGGTGAAGCGAAATGGGGCTGAGGTTAGTGCGAGAAGGGAGGAATGGAGCGATAAATGGGAGGAGAAGTATGTTGTGGGGCCTGCTGGGAGTGCGGTGCCTTCGATGCAGATTGGGTTTGATGGGGAGGGGAAGGGTTCTTGGAGGGTTCCAGGGGAGAAAGTGGTTATTCAAGGGAAGTCGTTTGTTGTTCGGGCGTTTGAGGAGATTCAATAGCCATGTTATTTTGAGCACCTGTGGCTACTCGATGCAATCGTTTCTATGGGATGGCTGATCAAGTTCGATATTCCCGAATGGGCGGATTCGCAGTCCTCTCATAGGTTTTCCGTTTATGCGAACAGGTGTTGAAATTAAAAAGATGTCTTTGTATGGGAGTCAATTGATCTATATAATTCCGAGCGTGGGCAGCGTGGATCCTGAAAAGCAGATGTGCGGGGAAATGAAAAGAAATAGATAAAAAAACATGAAGAAAATGAAAAAAACATAAAAAAAAAACTGAAGTTCGAAGCCGTGCACCACGTCGCTTTTACTGCAGAATTATTTTTCTTTTTTTAGATCGTGTGTTGATCCGTGAATTACCTCGGGAGAATGTTCCAAGGTCCAATTGGTTCCTAGTTACTCAACGGTTCCAACGTTTAGGACAACCCACTCTCTTTTACTGATTCTGATCCCAACCGTTTGCCCCTCATTACCATTTCGAGCGACTGACAGCGGGACTTCAATTACCAGCATACTGCACGCCAATGGCAGTGTCGTGTGGCAGCCCCAGTCGTAACGGGCGCAGCTGAACCTGCCCAGAGCCTATCACCACCAACGGATGGAGCTCCAAGCACCCGAAAACTGGGCCCTGGCTTAGAGGCCCACCGCTTCAAACCGGTCTCCAAGTAGGAGATCTCGGACGTCCTCGTCGGAAATCTGGCTCGTCTAAATCCCGCAGCGCCGTTGGTCCACGGTGATTTCTCCCTCCCCCATCGACACCCACGACCCCATGGCCGGCGACTCACGACTACCCGCCCTAGACTTACAAGCTAGGAAAGCGTCCAACCGCCAGTCGCGCTCCTGTAAGGTCTGTCGGCTCCGCAAGGTCAAGGTACGGTGCTCAGATCTCCCGGGAAGGAACCGTTGTTCCCGCTCCCATTTCCATTCATGACGTCCCACTGGTTTGAGGCATCCAACAAAGCTAACGGACATCCCCCAGTGTGACCGAGTTAAGCCCTGCCACGCATGTTGCGCCCATGGTTATCCCTCGAAATGCGTTTACGAGAGTGTTCCCGATGAGGACGCTCAGCCTATCAGCCAAGCGGAAGAAATTCGGAGCTTGCGGATCGAGATCCGCGATCTGAGGGCGCGTATAGATCATAGACAGGATGGTATGTATTAATGGGTCCGGTCGGACCCTCGGACCCTTCAATTTGTCCGCTAACGGCTTTTTGCTGCAGGGTCTCGGATCCAAGATCTCAAGCGGCTGGACCAGCTCGAGACCTTATTTGAGTCTATTCGCTCTGCCCCGCCTCGCGTGGTTGACTCGCTCGTTCGGGACATTCGAAAGGCACACGGGGGTTTGAAGGATGACATGACCGTTGTAGGGCCGTGGGAGGGGCATGAAGGTAAGGAGATGAGCTTTTATGACTGTATTGTGCATTGTCTTACTCAAGTTTACCTACAGCATATGAAAACCATGGCAGACAATCGCGTAGCTCTTCCGTGTCCACTCTTCCGATCCGCAAGCGCATTTCAAATGCCGAGACCGGAATCAATTTCAACGATCCAGTTGAATTCGATGGCGACGAGGACCGAATGTCTATGGATAGTGGGTCAGACACCACGTCTTCGAGCGGCACAATTTCAGTCATGAGCATGCAGCGACCTGTGGTCGATGCCTTCGTTGAGCGGTTCGTTGATGCATTTGCTCCAGAAGTTGATGTTAAATCTGGCCGTGCATGTGCACTGCGGGCGGCGGCGGAGATTCGAATGTTCTCGCCTCTCATTTCAGACGCATACGAGGCAGTCTCCGTTGCCTTCTTTGGTAGGTCCGTTCAGAATAAGCAGATCGAGGCGTCGGGCTTCCGACTATACCCTCGCGTACTGCGTGGTCTGCAGGATGCCCTAAATGACCCCGAACGATGCAAGGCCGAATCAACGCTGGTAACGGTGATTCTTCTGCTTGCATTCGAGAGTGTGGAACGCACGACGCAAAGTGGTGTCTTGGCTCACGTTCTGGGTGCAGTGCGCCTGATTGAACATCGAGGACCGGAGAACCACATGTACGGAGTCGAGCATCTTATGTTCACTGAGCTACGACCGTATTGGGTATGTTCCTGATGCTTCTTCTTGTTTCAAGCAATCGATACTAACGAGTCAGATCGGCGGCGCACTCGGGGCTAGAAAGCCATCATTCTTAGCTCAAGAGGACTGGAAGACCATCCCATGGTCGGCCGGCACGACCACTAAAAATATTTTGCATCATCTCCTTGACCTTGCTGCGGATATCCCTGGCATTCTGGCCCAGTCTGACGCGTTTCAAGGAAAGCAGAAGATGGGCGCACAAGAAATGGCTGTCAAGCAGGCCACACTCTGGAACAGCATCACCGAACTCACGGCCAAATTCCATCAATGGGTCATTGATTGGGTTGATTGCTATCCGGACGGACCTCCGAGAGAAGAAGAACAAGCCGAAGACCAAGACTTCCCCACCTTCCGACGCCGAGATCTTCGCACCGGCGCCATCTTCACCCCCACCAAACTTTCCTATCCTAATCTTCTGCTTGCACAAACCATGTGCCTCTACTATGCATTCCGTCTTATTCTCTCCACCGTTGATAAACGCCCGGTCGACCGGGTCACCCCTATGGAGCAGTATGATTTGGGATGCAGTATCTGTCGGTCATTACAATGGTATATCCTTACCGCCCCGGGCAACATGATCAACCGCCTGGCCTTTCCAACGCGTGTGGCGTGGGAGGTATTCCCAGATGACGGCCCGGAGCGAGCATTTATGGTCGACGTGCTTCAGCTTGTCGAGAAACGGCATGCACTGGGACTTTGGGGTAGCGGCATGCCGGAAATCTCGGTCCGTGACAACTCATTTCTCAACACAGCAACATTTTGATTCTTTTCTGGCTACCAGCTTTTGTGATATTATGAGCGACAAAGTTGTCACGACTAGCATTAAATGATTGTATGACGAGCGAGATATCCCTAGGAGCGAATGATTAAGAAGCAATTCAATGGCGCATTTTCAATATGCATGTCAGATCTATGGAACAATACATTCCTGCACGCTGGCACATGTGGAGGTGATGTATCATGCAGCTCTGACAAAAACATCCATGTCGTCGAGCCTCATTGGTGCGGATCAAGAGCATCTCCACTTGTCCGTGATGAAGCTAAGACCTATCAGATTTCGGCTCCACCAAGCCCACCACTCACAGTGCCACATTCTCGATCAACAATCGATAGTGTCAGGAACCGATGGACCCAGAGCCGATCAGGGAAATGAAATGAAATGGGAAAAGGAGATCGCGGCCCGCTCAAGCTTTCTCATAAAGCCCAACGCGCCATGCCTCCGGAGCTATCCAGCTCCCAACCTTCGAACCAACAATGCTTTCTCTACGCTCATTATTCGCGTCAGCCCTACTGAGTGCGTCTGCGGTACACGCAGGCGCGTTCGGAATCAACGACTTCTCCTGCCAAAGCGACTCGAACCCGGTCGTCCTCCTACACGGTCTGGGTGCCACCTACTATGAAGATCTGAACTTTATGCAATATTGGCTGCAGAAGCAGGGCTACTGCACCTACTCCCTGACCTATGGAGCCTACGACGACTTCCCGTTCCTCGGCGGCCTGAAGCACATTGCGGACTCCGCTCCGGAGATCGCCGACTACGTCAAAGCAGTCGTGCAAAAAACCGGCAAGAGCAAGGTCGACCTGGTCGGCCACTCCGAGGGCGCTTTCCAGTCTTTATACGTGCCTAAGTTCGAAGGCGTCTCCGACCTCGTCGACAAAATCGCTGCTATTGCGCCGCCCACCCATGACACCACTTTCGCTGGCCTCTACAAATTGGCCTACCTGTTCGGTAACGCGAGCCGCGAGGTTGTCGCTGACGCTCTCGACACCGTTGGCTGTGGTGCCTGTGACGATCTCGGTCCTGGGGGTGCTGCCGTTGAGCGACTCAATGATGGAACCCCTATTGTCCAGCCGGGTAACACGGTTACTATCATCGCGTCTAAGTCTGACGAATTGGTCACCCCGCCTTCAACTGCCTTTCTTCATGAGGACGGCGTTACCAACCGTTGGATCCAGGATACTTGTCCCTTCGACCCTGTTGGTCATATTGGCGAGGCCTATGATCTCAATGTCTGGAACTTGGTGAAGAATGTCTTGGATTCGACGCCTAATCGCGCGTTTCCCTGTTTGGCTGGGTCTCCTGGCAAAGTATAATTTCGGGATAGGTTCCCTGTTTTCAGACTAACTGTACATAATAATTAATACCTCTCTATATCAATTCCTTCTGGGCCGTAAAATTTGTTTCTCCTCTTGTAGTGACCAAGGAAGCTAAGAATTCGGCACATGACTTCCGGGCCACTAAAGGTTGAGTACATTGAGGCTGCAGATGTGAGCTCCAATTTTCGGATCTCCGCACATTCCGGCGGTCAGGAACTGGAAAGCGGTGAATGAGAGGCATTGTTTACAATGGATCAGATTCTACTTTCTACTTCTACAGACACAATCTTCTTATTCGCGATCTTTCATTGATGGCCTCGACTAAAACCATGTTTGTTCGTCATCGTTGATATCCATAGAAACGTGAGTATCCCATAGCTGCCTGAAGGCTGCTCCGGGGCTGCTCTCAATCATCGTGCAATTTACCAGCGACCGCTCTGCTCCAGCTGGCGTTCGGCACGCTCCCGGGCGTGACGCTTGGCCTTCTCGCGGTCGATGAAGTCCAGACCCTTGGTCTCGACCTCCCGGTCAACGAAGGCACCGATGAGACCGGCGACGACCTCCTTGGCCCTGGCGTGGTCGTCGATCTGGCCTACAGAGAGAGTATTTGTTAGCGGACAGTTCGAGTTCATTTAAAAGGGAAAGATATGGGCGTACCGTTGCGGGCCTCGTGGTCCTCGTAGGCCTTCATGGCCTCAAAGGCAGCAGCACCACCGATCAGCTCGTGAGAGAACTTGGCCTCATGCTCATGCTGGGGAGTGCTCTGGAAGTCGTTGTAGTGGCGAGCCTCCTCGGAATCGTCTATAAAGAGCTTGTGTCAGCTGGATGATCTTGCATTGGTGACGGTGATGGTGACACTAACCGTCGAACCAGCCCATTATGAAGATTGTGGAGTTGAAGTAGTGATGAGAATCAGAGGTAGGATGTAGAGAGAGGTAGAAGAGAAGGAAGGAGAGTGAAGGGTACTTATAGCCCCTCCATTGGCTCCGACGAGGCCCCTGGTCAGAGAAAGCGAGAGATCCATCGGATACATGCGGGTTAGCGCCTCCTTAGCAAGCTAGCTGTGCCACCCTATCCTAATTGAGGATAGTGTGGTAATAAATAGTGACTCGCTAACGCTATTTGGAAGTGGACCGCGGTCATGATTGGACCAGGTGGCCAAGCTTCCTTGTCCACCCTTGGTCAGCCTAGGCAAAGCCGATCAGGCATCAGGCAAATGCCAAACCCTACGTGGACAATAATATGCATATATCGAACAATTACATTCGACAGACCTGGTAGTAGGCACACTGGGGTGTATTCAGCTGGCGTGATACGAGCACCGAGGGGCACTAGAGGAGGTGGCGCCACATCCACGCGGGAAGCCTAAAACTGGTGTGGCTGTGTTCCATACCACAACAACGGATATCTATGAATAGTACAGGCAACGTTTCAGATCTTTCCTAGTTGATTACTACCCTGAAATCTGGTCACTGTTTACGACTGTGTCCACGTTACGATCCATGGATGCTACGGCGGGGCTTGCGCCACAGTACCGTCACAGAAGCGGCTTTAATTCCGGATCATCGGCGATCAACACTGGGCCGATCTATTGAAATAAGGAGGCCCTAGTCTTTCCCTCCTCATTCCCAGATGATATGGTAGAATACAAGGATATGGGCTTCTCCTAAACTGGCTGTAGCATGGACCTTTGCCATTTCAAGTTTCGATGCCGCTTTCGACCAACTTGGAGATAACTCGCATAGTCCACCCTTGGCAATTCTCTTTTACCGATTGACGGCAGGTGAGGAAGAGCAAAGCACCATAATTATTATTCTGGCAGAGCATTACGTTAGCCCTCTCTTCTTCTGACATCGTGTTTGTAGGCCTATAGAACCCCCCAACTCGGAGATCTTCATTTGAGAACCAATCTTTCACAATTTTCCCTTCATCGATTTCCTGCTGAGCGCCGTACACCACAAAAACCCAGGGATCAAGGAGTAACATCAGGTTGCTGATCAATCTTGGTGCAGTTTCGACCCTGGTGTTTCCATCTCGAACCTGTGTCCATTTCAACTGGGTAGTTCGGCCCAAGGATTTTTAGCTCGCGGAGAGACTGCTACCGAGAATGGCATGCCTTGTAGCGCAGCGCTCAGATAGATAATCTAGAATTGTTGGTTACTGTATAAGAACTTTTGGTACCAAACTTACCTCGCCAGCACCAATGCTAAATCCTCATTCAAATTGGCACAATGACCAACTTTACACCCTTCACAAAGCTCACTATCGTGCGGTCCTCTGCTCTGACCAGAAAAACTGGGCCGCTGTACCTCGATTCCATTCCATTTTTTGAGCCAGTATGTCACTCTTTCCGCATAGCACCTAGTATCCAGGACTAGCCGGCCAACTGCTCCGCAATTTCTGCATCGCTGGTGATACACTCGGGCATTATATCGCTGTCGGGGGTATATGCGAATTGTAATCGCGACTTTTTTGCTCGACCAACCGCTGGAGTAACATCTCTTGTTTTGGCATATAAACCGGCCCATGACATTCGTGTCCCGTTCCTCAATGTTGGTTTCCTCATCATCGGCGTCAAAGAAGCCTATTTGAAGCCCTTCCTCATCTAATAACCGTGCTACGTCTTCATGAAGTTTTGGGTGGAGCGACCACAATTTCGTAGCTTTGCGTCCCTTGTGTGGCATTTTGAACCTAGGCGCCGGTTGTGGGGTCTTAGAATGTTTATGATGTCAAAACGTTGCGCTGAGGAATCGGAATATGATCGGGATGGCCTTGGATGGGCTTATGAACACTTCTCTAGGAGACAGACTACCCCGCTTCAAAGCCGCAGCTCTACCCCCTGAGGACAACGTATCGCTGCCGTGGCACGAGTCGATTGGTAGATATGTTTCATGTGGTGTAACACGACGCTAAACGCACAGTTGAGATAAGTAAAAACAAGGGAATGCCCTATAAACAATAAATGGATGAGCAACTACTTCATTCGCGTAGACTCCGCAGATATACACTGTCTGGCCAACACTCAAATTCACAATATGTCTAATATTATTACGTCAACCCGATACAATAAGACACTACCTTGTAGGTGGCTTGAATACGATGGTATAAGCCGTCATGTAATGTAAAAGAAGCAAAACCTACATCGTGGCTGAGCTAATGCGAGAGAAATCATTGGCCTGGTGTTGGCCAGGGGGTGAAGCTAGAGAGCGCAGCATACAGACCATATACGAATGACCGGTCTAGCCGGGGCTAGGATAGAAGCAAGTCTGACGTTGGCTCTTGCGATAGTCTATGGTGGTTAGCAAACCGCTAGACAATATTTTGTCGCACTAGGCGCTAAGGCAGACCGGTACCACCAAGCGGCCGATAACTGTAGGTATAGAGGTTGGCATATCCGAAATAAAAACCGCTACGCTATAAATACCCGTAGCCTCCCCGTCCGAGCCTCGTCAACTTCTCCCTATTGTCCTAAAAATTATTTGAACTAATCCGACTGTGGCTAATCCATAGTACGATCACAGGGTAGGGCTAACGGAGTACAAGGTTGCGGGTGTACTACCGAAGTAACCAGGCGTAGGGGCATACAGTAGTTTGTGGATTCAGTTTGACCTCTTGACTCTTCAAACTTACTTCGCGGAAGATACATTCGAAACGTACTAATCCCATTTAAGGTTACCGCTGTAATAGTTAGGCAGAATGATAGTGGCAATTAGTATACCTTAATCAAGGACGTATTGTAATAAACTTGTGATGACACATCGGATTCCCTAGCCCCCTCTTACCAGTCCAACATTGAGTCACGAACAGGGATTCGCTCGTGTCGTTCTGCAAAAAGGCGGAGTCGGGCAACTATGCGTCTTGCGCGCAATTTCACAGGCACATAGCTTACTTGCTGTCTCGCCGCACGTACGCTAAACTGACTAAGTTTTGGCCTTTCTATTATTTTCTAACTATGGTGAACAGAAGGCGCAATGCATCACAGTCGTCAACAGACAGTGACCCAAGAGTCAAAGCGGGGTTAACTGCTTATTTAGATATACTGGTCCCCGACTGCGTGCGTGTGTCATCGCTTTATCCTTTTATACTGACTTTTAAGAAAAATCCTCACTCACTCAAATGGCCCAGAATAAACTCCAAGTCTCGCGATATGAGATAGGAGACTTCAAAGAGGCTAAGTGGTACTGTGGCTGTGGCGACCTTCCCAAGAACCTCACCTCCAAAACAGACCTGACCAGGGGCGATAAATGTAAGTTATCTTACGCGCTTATAAGAACGATCTTTACTCATGAGTGTAGTCCTGCGACGTCCCAATACAGATGACTGTGGGCTTTTCCTTTGGGAAAAGGATGAACCCACAGCAAGGGTATCGAAGTCCTCACCCCGGACCCCCCAACGAAATCGAAGACGAAACCCAGGCTTGCTTACTCCACTATCCGGGCAAGATGCTCGTGGAGGACGTCAAACCTTGAATTTTGAATCGTCACTTACCTCTCCAACACCAAAACGACATTTTGACCAGGCGGAGTGCTAAATGAGCCACTTTTAACGGAGATTCTCGAGCTTTTAGCATCTGCAAATATGGAGATGAAAGTTTCCACGGAACTGCAACTACGACATTTAGTCAACATAAAAGTGGCAACATAGGAAACCAAATTACGGACATGCGAGACCACCATCAATGAACTCAGAAGATGAAAGAAATGGAGAGCTAGACGATAACATGCATGATGAAGGCGGTTGCGATGACGAAATGAGACTTTCCAATACAATGCTCCATTTGCCGAGTCTGGTAAGATCTCAGCAAGATAGGATGGTTGTTTTTTTTTTTTTTTTTTCTGAAAGGTTAAAGAAGTTCAATAACCCCGAGATCTTGCTCACTAGTTAGTTAACTAAAGAATATGCTTAAGTCATCGAGTTCCAGAAACAGTTCAAGTGTCTGCGCCTGCTAATTTCGTGTAAAGTACGGCATGTACTGCAGGTGGTCTTCTGGGACGCGATTACGACAAGGAGCAAGTCTTTACGAAGTGAGATACTGGTTTGCTGGTAGCGAGCATAGGGTCTGCTGCGCTACCGACCAAACATTAATTACTCATAAATACAACTTATTTCCCAGGCGAGTTGCTCACCTGCAAGGGAGGCCGTCATATTTGCATTATTGGCAGCCTACATCGCTTGCTCAAGTGTACGAAGTATATTTACAGAGATTTCAAAGCATCTTTCATAGACATGTCTTGCTGAAAGCACAGACCCGAGAGGAATGCAAGCTACAGAGCACCCTGCGCCGATGCCAACCCATCAGAATTCACTAATTTATCAGCGGAGACTATATTTGGTTTTCCCTGCATGCGCCCCCAGACTCGAGGCCAGTTTGTGCCAATAGGATCGTCAGATCGACCAGCTAGGCATATCGTGAGCGATGAACCCGCCCCATTGGCAGTCCTGATAGGTGCGAGATCACGGCCGTTCTCCACTTCGATCAGCCGTGGTTTAGTGCCGTCTTCCCGTGGTGCTCTTCCCGTGGTGCTCTTACCTGATTCCCTTCTTTCAAGGGGAGTGATGTCCGGATGTTCACTCCTTCTATCCACCCGTTTTTGCGGTCCCTTTAGCTTGGTGCTTCTACCAGGGACCCTCGTCGATCGCTAGGTTGTGTGAGCCATGAACGACTGGAAATCGATCGACCCACGCCCTCCGATCTGTCGGGTGGCCCCGCCACGGCGAAATTTCTCTCGATGGCTGATTGCTATTCTTGTCGGAGTGGCTTACTTTTGGTTCGTGCTCCTCACGTCTCCTGTTAGCTATCCGGAAGTTACGTCAGAACCGCTATTCAGCTGGGAGGATACCCCGCCCTCAAAGTCGCTGGAGTATCGTGACTGTGGCGACGGATTCCAATGTGCCCGGCTAGAGGTACAGATGGATTACAATCGCAGCGATGGCGAGGATCGAAAATTCACACTGGCAGTTGTCCGATTACCAGCAAAAGTGCCTGTCGGGGATCCCCGCTATGGGGGCGCTATCCTGATCAATCCAGGTGAGTCGATTTGTACCATAGAGAGTAAACCGTTATTTACATTATTAGGTGGCCCTGGTGGCTCGGGAGCCTTGCAGGCCTTTTTGTCTGCTCGTAATCTGCAAACAATCGTCGACGCAGAGAGTGATCCTATCTTCCCTGCACCTGAAAATAGCGACAAGTATTTTGACATTATTGGATTCGATCCTCGTGGCGTTGGATCCACCTCGCCGGCAGTGACCTGCTTTCCAGATGCCACCTCACAGCGAACCTGGGAGTTGCAGGTCGCAGCGGAAGGCATGCTCGGAAGCGGCCCTGACTCACTGCTCAGAAACTGGCAGCGCACCCAGGCTCTAAACTCCGGATGTTCAGTCTCGGAGATGACAGCACATCAGGGAAATGAGTCCATGATGGAATATGTAAGCACTCCTTTTGTCGCGCAAGACATGGTCACTATAATTGAGCGTCATGGTGAATGGCGTGAGAAAGAGGGAATCAAGGCACAGGTTTCTTATGACCAGAGCCATGGACCCGATGAATCGCGTGCAATCTTGAGACGGACACAATGGCGCGTTAATGAAGAGCCGTTGTTGTACTGGGGTCGATCCTACGGTACTGTACTCGGTGCAACCTTTGCAGCCCTTTTCCCCGATCGGGTCCAGCGTGCTGTCCTCGATGGCGTCGTCAACATGGACAAGTATTATGAAGGTAGGGGTCCAAGCCCGCTGGTTGATGCCGATGCAATTTTCAGCCGCTTTGGTCAATATTGCAGTGCCGTCGGTTCCAATGACTGTCCTTTCTTCGTCGAGGGAGGACCCCAAGCCATCCTGGATGCATACTGGATGCTTGAGGACCAGATTCTGAACATGTCTATTCCGGCGATGGCGTCGGCCACTCGTGGACCGGAGGTCGTGACGTGGGGAGATATGAAAGTAATTCTCCGCGTTTCTCTTTATCAACCATTACTCGCGTTCCATGCGTTGGCATACCACATAAGTGAACTGGCAAAAGGTAACCCTGGGACAATGGCGGATTTCAAGCATAGCAGTCACTTTGCTGCGTGTCTGTCCAGTGAATGCAGGGTCGCCGGTCCGTGGTCGGTGGAATGCTCTAGAGAACAGGATAATACTCTCTACGCAAGCACTGCTATTCTCTGCAGCGATGCAGAATATATGACCCAGCTTAGTATAGAGGAGTTTCAGGATGCATGGGATAGACTCAAGACCGACAGTGCGACAATTGGAGACTATTGGGCACAGCTTCATTTGTCCTGTGTGGGTTGGAAGGCCAAGGCCAAGTACAAGTTTACAGGTACGATACTACGTGATGCATTGATGCATTGATCACAACAATACTGACACTTTCAAGGTCCTTGGGGTGGGGTTACCTCCCATCCGATGCTATTTGTGTCGAATACACTGGATCCAGTGACACCTCTGAGCAGGTATGCAATCAATGTTTCCCGATCATACATAAGCAGTCTGACGCTGACTCCGATCTTCATAGTGCACAGCATATGTGGCAGCAGTTCCCCGGTTCTGGATTACTCCAGCAGGACTCCGAAGGGGTAAGTTAATTGAACTGATGCTTCTTTGCATCGTGTTGAGACCAATGTTAATAAAAACTCAGCACACCACAATTGCCGCGCCTTCAATGTGTGTTGCAAAGTCCATCCGCATTTACTTTCAGACTGGCGAGCTTCCTGCAGCCGGTACTCTCTGCGAGGCGGACTTGAAGCCGCTAGTCGGCACACCTCATAAAGCTAAGACAAAGGTCATGAACGTTGCCGACGGTAGGCTTTTTGATGCTCTTATGGCAGAGGTTAATTTGGGACATTGGCCTGGTCTTCCCTTATAGAGGTATATATTGGGTTTTGAATGCCCGGGTGTTTTGATTTGGTCACAACATCGTTGCTTATGCCAGTCCATTTTATCTCAGGCTTGCACTCATCATTCAAACAGTAATGATAATAGCCCCAGAGACTAGCTACGTACTTTGAGAACTCGATGAGTCGAGGCTCATAGATAATGTACATGGATCCACCTAATCGCGTGTGGTCCCTGAAACCAGTAGAATTGAATATTTGGGATTCAAGGATATGGGGAAGTGGGACTGGCTCGCTTCCCCCTTATATCTCGTTAAACTGTTTGTTTTTCAACCACCCCTCCACAATTACCTAGTGGTTAAGCCGGTATCCAACCTAGGCAATACCACTAAGAGGTCGGGTTTGAATCAAGCCAACTCCATCATTATTGGGGCCCTTCAGAGCGGACTCCAACGAGGGATGGCCTTCTTCTTTTTCTTTTTGACCCTCTCTGATACTCGAATTATTCAAGGTCTGTGATGCGCTAGAATACTCGCACTTGCGGATACGTCAAACTTGGAAGGTTGATTAAGCTTATTCTGCACATATATTTCGGCAATAAATTGTGTCTATAACTATTAAACCCTATAAATTAAAATCAAACTAATTCATGTTTTGCTCCCTCGTTTCTGGATTACCACGCACATCCAATCCAATTCGGTCAAAGGTGGAGAAGCGGAGACGACACATCGACCTCGGCTTGGCTCCGGCTATCCAATCCTATCACGATAGAATATCAGCAACCCCGCTTCATGAGTTATCTCAGATCATTGAAGTGAAACTCCCAGTTCATCCAGCAAGGCCGCTTTTGAACTCATCAACTCACAATGGCCTCCTCAGCCACCACCGAAACCGTCCCTTCAACCTTGTCAGCAAAGGGCCCGCAGTCGACACAAGCCGCCGGCGCCGCGTCGGCCAAAGTCAAGATGCAGATGCCCACGATGCCAAAGTTCTCGACAAAACTCGAAGAGCGCGAATACCTAAAAGGTCGACTCGCCGCCGCGTTCCGCATATTCGGCAAATACGGCTATGACGAAGGTACAGACAACTCCACCCACAAGACCTGAACGGTTCCCTCACGTTAATGCAGGTGTGGCTGGTCACATTACTCTCAGAGATCCCATAGACCCAACGACCTTCTGGGTAAACCCCTTCGGTCGTGCGTTCTCTCTGATGACGAAATCGGACTTGATCCAGGTCGATCACCACGGCACGGTCATCGACGGTGGACCTAATCGACTGCTCAATGCCGCTGCGTTCATGATCCATTCTGCGATCCACGAAGCCAGACCTGATGTGCTTTGCGCTGCACATAGCCATAGTCTTCACGGGCGTGCGTTTTGCTCGCTAGGTCGTCCGCTTGACATCATCACGCAGGATGCCTGTGCTTTTTACAACGTGAGTACCATTCCATCTTGGGCGTGTCATGCTTAACGAGTCAGGATCATGTCGTCTATAAACAATTCAACGGTATTGTTTTGGCTGCGGAGGAGGGCAAGAATATTGCTGAGGTACTCGGTAATAAAAAGGCGGCTCTTTTGCAGAACCATGGTCTTCTCACTGTTGGAAGGTCGGTTGAAGAGACCGTCTTCTGGTTTGTTAGCTTGGAAAAGTCTTGCTATGCACAGCTGCTGGCTGATGCGGCGGCCGCTGGTCGTGGTGGTGAGACGGTGAAAATCGACGAGGCTGATGCTGCTTTCACATATAAGACGGTAGGGACTCCTGCTGCGGGATGGTTCAGCGCGAGGCCAATGTTTGATTTGATTCATGAAGAAACTAAAGGACAATACCTGGAGTAAATGATATCTCGATGATTGGACTTATATAGTTGTCTGGTTCAAATCACTTTCTCTACCCGGATAAAATAGCTATGCGTTACTGCGCAAACAACCTTCCCACCGATAAAGAAAGGCATCAGGGACTCCGAGTATGCAGAATTAAACATTACCCCCGATAATCAAGATTAACCACCAACCGCACCGGTCCAGGAGCCGCAGCGCCACCGATCCCATCATGATGGCGTCTAGACTCAGTGTAGGCATTAACAACCCTCTTAGCATGGGGTGTAATGATAGAACACCCCTTCCCATCAGCCATACAGATGCGCATCCCCTGCACATCATGATGCGCGACCTGAGCCTGAATAGCCGAGACATCCCACCCAGACCAGCCATTATTCTCCCCATCCCCAAAGCTGAATTCACCCCAGGTGGATGTATACCCACCCCAGTTATCGGTGGGTAGACCGTCTGTTCCTGGGGCAGCACCCCATGCACCTTCAGAGTCCTCGTCGAACGCAACGTAGTGAGTCTCGCCGGGCGCAAGAATGAAGGTCAGTGCGGAGTGTCCGTACCATCCGTCCATTTTGCCGTCGGGTCCGACTTTGTTCCAGATCACTACTGTCCAGGGCTCCTTGTTTGAGCCGGTGAACTGGGCCACGTACTTGTACTGGTGGGCTTCACCGGGACTGACGGAGATGATGTTGCTGCCCCAGGGTTGGCCGACGTTGCCTTTGTAGTGAATCTCTTTTCCGGATGATGAGCTTTGTCCTCCAAATCCCTTGTCGGAGAAGGCTCCTTGAGGGAGGGCGGTCCAGTCTAGATTTGAGTGTTTGGGTCCATCTGGGTGGAGGACTTGACCCAGGTTTGGTAGCTGAGGCACTGGTATCACGGTAGCAACACCAGGCAGGATCTGTGCCAATTCTCCTGGTACTTGGCCGAGGGTAGGGAGAATATTGGGTGTCTCATCTGTCTTTGTAGCATCTGGAATCGGTCTTCCACCCGCCGATGCGCTCGAGGTACTACTCGAGGTTGGGGCCGTGACTTTGCCACTAACCTTGACTGGCGGTGGGGTGACAATGACAGTCGTTGTGACGGTTGTCGTCTTGTGAATATGAATGGTGGTGACCTCATCGGAAGTCGTGGATTGAGGCTGGTTGATTCCAGAAAGAGTGGGAATTGACTCTGTGCTTTGTGAATGCGTTGGCTCCGGCTTTGTTGGTGACTCGGTTGGCTCAGGGAAGAGGCTCTCCGTGGTCAGACCAGTATTTGTCGGCGCACACTTTTCAAATATCGTCTTGGTGAGAGTGTGGACCTTGGTATGCACCTCTTCGGGCACTGGTGCATTGGGCCATGCTACACCCCATGGCTCCATTATGTGGACATCAGGCTTGATATGGCTATGCGCGCGGTGACGGTGCGCATGGTATCGGCCATGATAACCCAACGCATAGTCGGCGCTGGTCAGCAAAAGAAGAGGGAGAGATGTGCTCCACAGCATGATGAGTGAATGTCAAAACGAATGAATGTGGAAGAATGTCAATGATAGAATTTGCGAGTTGGACGGACAACGGATGAAATAGGAAAAATAGAGGGAATGATTGAGATCAGTAGAATATAATCCCTTGAATGAATGAAAGCGCCCGTGTTTACAGGAACAGGGTCGCGGTTGTCGGCTCCATGGTTGTCGTTGATGGATAGCAAGACGATGCGCGACAGCGAACGCGGCGAGGCTTTATACAGTGACGCGAAGGTCTGGGGCACTTCAGTGGAATGCTGTTTCGCGTTGAATCTTAGTTAGAAGGGCGATCTCGAATTCCACACTGCCTTGGCCATAGTATCACATTTGGCTGTCACCATGAAAGTGACATAGGATAAGACATAAAAAGTAGGTTTATAATGTTTAACAACCTCCTATATTTTTAATCTATCTCAAATATCAACTATGATTGAAAGTAGGAGCTGGAGTCGAGGTACGAGTGCAGCCTGGTAATCTAGGGCTGGAATGTCGCACGCGAGGGGCGAATGGACAATGTGCCATTCTACAATAAACTGCACGTGGGGCAGTACATAGAATAGCTGTAATGGCCTTAACGCCTTCCTAGGTAAATATTATAAATATACGAGACATAGCTCTATCTTAGCCGGGGGCTAATTGCTATGTGGGATAAGTAGCGCTCTGCTTTACTGGTTTAACAGCACCTTCATAAGTCTTTCCTTTAGCTAGATAGCAACAATCAGACTTATTCCGATCCATCTTTAACAAACTATAGCCTTAGTATTGAAATTATAAGTTTCATCAGGGACAATAAGTAGACCGACCATAGTTCGATCGGTAGATCTCTACTCCGCTTTCCGCCTTATCGCCTTCCTAAATTATCTACGTAGCTTACGGTAGGCGATAGAGAGCAAAGATATATAATTATTTTAAGCCCAGTATATTAAATAGACTAGTATATTATAGAAGATAGACTAATATAAGGAAATATATAAAATAGAGAGTAAAGTAAAGGTAAAGTAAAGATAAAGTAAGGGCAAAATAAGAGATAGAGAAGAATATTAATTATAGGAAGTAAATAGAAAGCGGAATATTCAACTTACTATAATATACGAGAAGTAGAAGGTAGATCCCTATCTCTTGTTTACGTAGCAAGTCGCAAGGTTTTATAAGGCATACTCTATATAGTCCCTGACCATCGGGTTAGCAGTTGATGGGGTGATAGGGGAGGATCTCTACCCTATTACCCTATCAATTATTAGGAGGTAATTACTAGCGGTGACTTGTAGTAGAGTCTGATAAACGTTGAGTATACAGGAAGTCAATGATTGTTGACGCCTTTATCGAGTAGTCATGAACAGCTAGATAGGTAATGTTGTTCAAACGTAGGGTTTTTCACTTTTAGTACTATTGAATTGAGAGAGGTAGCTGGTTTTCTAGGATCGCTCTATTTTGTCGTTCCTCCCAAGTAGATTTTTGATTTCCAGTACGCCGTTTTTATCGCCCAATTCTGGATACAAGTAAAGTACTGTATCCAGCTGTAATGTCGCGGCCCTGATGTTATCCTCTGTCCATGGACAGTGCATCGTGACAAACGTCTCATGGATATCTTTAAAGTGGAAGGCTGACTGGAAATACAGTCTCTTTCCAGAGTCCTTCAGCAACGTTGACACGGTAGAAGGCAGATGCTGCGAACACTCCTTCATCCTGACCAGATCTTCAAGGCAAAGGCGGTCCTCGGCGAAACTTTCGCCCTTTGCCACACCATCATTATTCCATCCGGGAATATCGGCCATGAACCAAGGGTGGTGAATAATGGCTGGGAGCGGGGCAATAGACATCCAATCCCAGTCAATGACCCTATAATCGAGAATATCTGTTAGAGGGACTTATGGCACAGCATAAGAAAGCAGCGCGTTGTGCTTACCCTGTCAAGTGGAAGTCGTCACTTCTCATAATGTTATGCGCATTCAAATCCCCATGGGTAAAGCCGATGCCAGTGTAGTTATCGAACTCAGCGGCATAATCCGAGATCATAGACCGCATTATCAGATAATTAATGGCATTGCCCCATCTAGCAGTACCAGCGAGAGTTCGACGAAGACCCCGATCCAGGCTTTCTGTGAGCCAGACAGAGTACAAACAATTTGTCTCCTGGGCAAGATTAGGAGGAACCGGTGAAGTCCATATTTGCATCAGAAATTCTGCAAGGTCATTCAGAAACCTCCAACGTTTCACAAAAGGGATTTGAGAATTCCAAACTGCCAGCGGCTTGCCACTAACCCATTCCGAATACAGCACAGGGTGTTCTTCTTCAACAAAGAGGCTTGGCGCTTTGATCTCTGCGCATTGCTTTTTGACGTGCTGGAATTGCCTAACGGCTCGTAGTTCGCTTTTCCAATTATCGGAATCATTGCTGACTCGGGCAGCCCATTGTACGGAGTCGTCAAAAACAACTTTGAAAACGCGGTGCGAGCCACCGACGCAAGGGCTTTCGTCGGCAAGTGAGCATGGAATCCCTGAGCGAAGGCGACTGGCTCCAGTGAGCACTTCGAATGGGTCTGTCATATTAGCTGGAAATCAAAGTGATAGTTGTGTTTGGCTGTGTGAGATGGCTAGGAGGGAAAGAGGCGGAAGAATGAGTACGAGTGAGCTGGTAGGGCATTGATAGATCCACGACAGCTTTTTACTCAATCCACGACAATCCCGGACCGCCTTCCTACATAAGCCTAGTAATATTTATCTGACCTCCATAAACATCTTCCACTACATTATCTTCCTTCCTACACCTCTCTGGTTATTTCTCTCTGGACGTACTGAGCCGCATCAGCTGATACCATCATCATTTCTGGTTAGTATATCATTTATATCATCATTATTATCATCGCTAATAATTTATATGCAGTAAGCTAGTAGCCAGAACGCCGTGTAGCTACGTTGATAGGATGCCTAGGAGGCGTATCATATTCCCCCGTACGTATCGGAGGCATTTAGGGGTCCTAAATAGGTGTAAATTGTAAAAAATTATAGGGGTATACGCGTATACTTAGCGTGTTTAGTCGCGTTCGGGGGCGGTCAGCCTAATATGGTGGGCGGTATAAGAAGGCGGTCAATAGGGGGTTTCAACTTTTGGAACGCTACTATAAAGCTCTATCTTAGCCGGGGGCTAAATGCTACGTAGGATAAGTAGCGCTCTACTTTACTAGTTTAATAGCACCTTCATAAGTCTTTCCTTTAGCTAGATAGCAACAATCAGACTTATTCTAATCCATCTCCTAACAAACTACGGCCTTGGTGTTGAAATTGTAAGTTTCATAAGGGATAAACTAGACCGGATCTGACTACTCTACGACCACGGTTCGATCGGCAGATCTCTGCTCCGCTTTCCGCCTTGTCGCCTTCCTAAATTATATCCATACAGCTGCCTAGCTCAGTTATGCCTAGATTTCCCCTTGTCAGGTTTAGATTGATTCCTTGCCAACTTCTAACCCGACCAAAACCTCTCACAATCTCAAAATGTTGGTCACCTTACTGGCTGAGACACGAGACCGCACCACACTAGTCTCAACACGCCGTGACATACGAGAAGTGCAAGGTAGGTCCCTATCTTTTGTTCGGGCAGCAAGATTTTTACAAGGCTCACTTTATACAGTCCTTGATGAACTCCCCGATCGACCTGAATTGGCTCTGACGACAGAGGCCATTCTGGCCAACGAAGTCATCCCGCGGAATGAGCAATTCCTGCGAACATTCCATCCAGCTCTGAGTTCCGAGCCGACTGTGTTTATCTTACACCAGAAATACACAAGCAAACGCTACTGGGTGATCTTGTGCGTTCAGAGCCGCCCACTCCAACACACCCACGTTGGAGGGATGGAAATTCTGATTCAGCCCTGGTTCAGATCTACCATGGGTGAGCGAGACACATTTCAGGCTCGTCCTGATCCGATCCACGAGTACATCGACACGACCAAGTTTCTAACACTGGGGCACATTGATATTGTGCGCGAATATTGGCCGGAGGCAGTTGGGATCCAGATCCTGCGGTGTGAATGCGCTATTGTGCTGTTTCCGGACCGTTCGAGTCTTGAGCGTGCTTGGTGGAATTCTCAGGTTTGCTCATTCGGGGGGCTAGAACTTGGGTTCGCGCTTATGGAAATGAAGTCTTCGACACTACCGTCCGCCACTCTGGCCATGGTCGAGACTGGTGATCAAGTCGGCGATGCGACCAACCCGAGGCTCATGATGGCTTGCATTGGCCTCAAGCTACGGCTCCCAGGTGGGCACACCGACAGTGCAGGCCAAGTGGTTTTAACCACAGTGACTCATGGCTTTGTGAAGGAGCCTATGCATCTAGAGAAATGGATCGGTCCATGGCTAAAAGAACACTACGTCAAGATTCGAAGTTCGATACAACGTTTCCTACCGAAACCTTTGCCCCAAATGGTGGAGGTTCAGATTTGCGAGACCAAACGAGCTAATTCCAGAAACTCCCGTGGGCCACTAGGCAAAGTGATTGCCCTTGCCGCGACCGGTCAGGTCGTAAGTCTGCTGGCCTCTTCTTATTGCCCAGATGTCGTAGCTAACAGGATGACAAACTAGGTTGGCACCATTACAACCACTTTTGATCGGCCGTCTTATGACCTTCCCTTCCCGGCCGGATATAGCCATGACCTTTCACTCATCACCCACCCCACACTCATCAATGTATGTGCACCACCAGGTGTGAATATCGTGCCCGACTGGGGCAATGAAGAAGAAGCGCTAGGTGGTCACCCCGTTTTTTGCTGCATGCTATACACAGAGTGGAAGGGTGGCGGTTCAGATACGACCACTGAAAGAAGGTTCGCACGTGGAAGCATTGTGGATCAAAGCACGAGGCAGGCAATGGTGGATGGAGCCCAGTATCACTGGGACAAGCGAAGTCGAGAACCCACGACCAGCCTACTTTGGAGAACATTGTCCAATTCCGAGCGTGTTCTTGGCTGGTCGGGAAGCTTACTTTGCCTGGGCACACCACATAATGGTGAAATCTCCCGGCCTCTCCTCTTCCAGAACTTCGAGTTCCCATGGCAGAGCCATCCGACCAGAAAACACGTACGATGCAAAAGAGTGTTTGGTATTTCTTCATTTACGAAAGAGTCGGTGAAGGGAGGATTCCTCCTTCCCACCCAAATCAAAAAGTCCCAAATTCTTCTGCAACCATGGTCCGAACATGCGCGGCCTATATCCTACGATCAAATCATGCTAAGCCATCCTATTTCTGTGGCCCAAAGCACCCAGGGACATCGCCAAGAGCTAACCGATCCGATTAGATGGAGGCGCTGCCTCGCGGGCGCGTCGTAGTGCGTGTTGTCGATTCATGTTGCGGTTCTGATGCGGGTTTTTGTAGGCGGTTGGTTGTTGAGCCCGACTGTGCGCTTCTTCTATGGCTGGCCGGATATACTATTCTTCCGTGTCTGGTCGGATCGCCTATCCGGTTTTTCCCAACAAAACTGCCCCTATCAGATGTATAGATATCCTATTGCTTATTGAAATACTTCTGGAATAGGGATTATATTGGTCGCGGAGCTCGCAGCAAAAGGTTGCTATACGAGTTACTCCGCTCGCTACCCGACTTTACTAGTTTCGACCGGGTGGGCTGGGATAGGCCCGGGTTGAGCCGCTTAGGAGGCTACCGAGTCTATTACATTCTAGACAACCGAGTGTATGTGTCTCGTGTAGCGACCGTACGAAAATAGTTCTATATAGGTTTAATTAGGGCTTATTCCGTGACTATATTCTTCACTGTCCCAAGTGCATCACTCATCAGACAAAGCGACACAAACCCTACGGCTCACTTATGCCTATTTAAACGGAGCCAGTTCCTTTCTATACACTGCCTGGATTTCGTGGTCGGCCTACCTACGTCGGCAAATAGCAATATGGTCTGCCTCTCTTGAGAGGGCTAGGAAGACTGAACTAGGCCTACTCAGGGGGAGAAAAATCAGGGGAAAAGTCTTGCAGAAAGACGAAACTATCGGGCGCGAAGCTACATGTATGAAGGAGCTGCAAACGGATCATGGGCGGTGGGATACTGCCCGCCATAGGGCCTCACCGCTCTCGACCCTCATCAGCAAGCGAACCAGGCTCTTCACTATGCCTCGTAGCCTTAGGCTCGTCTCCAGCCAATTTGGCTCCCGCCGGGCCTTTCCAGACCGCCCGGATTTGGTCCGGACCACCCTACAGCCTTCCCGCTACGTCAATGACGAACGCTGACGACCTTTGTTCTCAACTGGCCACCTTCGTGCGCTGGAATCCTACCAAGTTGGACGCTGCCACCGTCAACTACCTCCACGAAACCTTTCCAGCCCAACCACTCAGACCGAGTGCCCGAGGATCACGAAGGAACCAGAAGCAGCCTGCACCGTACCCACCAGATGGGTCATCGATGCCCCCAAGTTTCGTCAGGTTCTAAAGGACTTCGTGGCTTCCCATGCGGACTATCAGGAGCTTCGAAACCAGATTGATCGTTCAACGGCTTCTGCCTCCACCTCTCTGCCATCTGAGCTACCCCAGACCCCTACTACTCCGGCGGTTTCATCGATAACCGTCGAACCGTCCGCACCAGTAACAGTGCGCCACACCCGTCGTGATAACAAAACACGACCCCCTAATCATCGAAGAACTTCACACGCGCGTAGCGAACAACACTCAGTGACAAGGAGCCCGCCGCTTTCCAGCAGCTAAAGGAGTTGATCACCCGCAGGGAGTCAATAACCCATTTCCAACCATCCAGACCGTTGTATGTTGATCTGGACGCATCAAAAACCGGCTTTGGGATCATGGTTTATCACCTAGAAGGGGACGCCTAGGACAAGTCAAGCCACCGCCCCGCACCAGAGTCCAGCCGATGACATTCCTGAGCAAATTGACATCCTCGGCGGAATCGCGGTGTAAAGCGTCCGAATCAGAAGTCGCTTGCCTTGTCTAGACAGCAAAGAAGATCCGGCACCTCATCGAGGGCTACGAAGGGCCAGTAATCGTATACACAGACCACGCATCCACGAAAGGGATCATAAACCATACTAATCTGGGATCATCCTGCGTTGATAAGCTAAACAAGAGACTGATCCGATCCTCATAGTACATCAGTCAGTACAAGATCGACATTCGTCACCGCCCAGGAGCTTCGAACCCTGCAGCCGACGGTCTATCTAGGCTGTCATCTACACAACCCGTGAACGACCACTCCGACGTCCTGAACGCGGTCCTCACCCACGAGGGCCGAGCGTCCTCAGCAGAAATCGACCCTGAATACGCGTAGCAGATCCGCAATGGCTATCAGGTTGACCCTGTTCTGGCCAGGTTATGGGCCAAGCCAACCGAGGAACCGATGCCCAGTCGTTTCTACCAGCGCAGGACCGACAGCCTACTCTACCTCGTTAAGCCAAACGGGACAGGACGACTCTGCGTCCCGAAACTAATATGGACTGATATCTTTGCAGAATACCACGACGGCCAGAATCACATTGGTTTCGTTCGCATATACCATCATATTCGGGATGGATACTACATCCATGGTTTGAACAAAGCGCTAGAGGAATACATCAAGCACTGCCCGAAGTGCAACACACACCAGACGAAGCGCCATATGCTATACGGATCTCTCAGACCAGTCTTAACGGAGCCTACGCCCTTTCACACGATCTGCATCGATTTTATAGTCGGTCTGCCGCAATCATCCAATAGAAATGTCGTCTGTATATCCGTCACCTACAAACTTTCGAAGAGGATCGGCCTCATTCCAGTGAAAGTATCCGACACTACGCAAGTATAGCCAGAACGGCTACCGAACTTCCTTAGCATCGCGGGATGGGGAATCCCGCGCGCAATTGTGTCCGACCGTGACCGCTTGGCATCCACATGCAGACGGCTAAAGCGAGCGCTCAAACCAAACGACTGAAATCACAATGCGTTTCTGTGCCGATGACCCACGCTACGCCGACTGGGAAGCCGCAATCCCCGCATTGATGCGAGTATTGTATTCTAGCGTCAGCGCAGCCACCGGGAAGAGTCCGGATGAGCTACTGTTCGGCTCCAAACAGTTCGCACTGATCCCGGGCCCACGAGGCAATAACCATAAGGATAGGATGATTGACCGGCTTGACGCAGCCGATTCAATCCGCTACGCAGAGGCGGTCATGAAGGAACGATATGATACACAACACAAACCGCTCCTATTAAAAACCGGAGACCTCGCCTATATGCGGCTTCACCACGGCTATCAACTTGCCTCACAGGTACACCATAAGTTCGGCCCTCAGCGTATAGGCTTTTTCAGGGTCACTAAAGTTCTCCCGAATGCGAACCGGCTAGCGCTCCCTCCACACTGGAAAATCCACCCTGTGATTTCCGTTGAACATCTTGAACCACATCCATAGGGAGACGACCCCTACGGGAGGGATCTCATTTCCAACCTACCGGAGCCAACCGACAGCCAGGATAGCACCTGGTTGTCTTTTGAAGCCATTATTCAGGGGAGAATCTCTCCGAGGGGACGACGCAGCTACCTCCTCCGTAGACGCGGTATGAATTGCGCCTGGGACGAGTGGAAGACTGCCGCGCAAGTGGAAGCCAATCGCCCTGATCTCGTCGAGGCGTATAAACTCCGCACTTAATAATCCTCCTACATCATCTTTCCTACGCAAGCTCCCTATTCATTACATTGGCGCATTCTCCGCTCCTCCAGCTTTTCTCCTCTGCATCTACCCGCTGCTGCTTTCTTCGTATCATCATCCGCATGATCTTCCTTATCCTAAGCATCTTCACTTCTCATCAGATGATTGGTGCTTCGATCACCATAACATCTCTCACTTCCGATATTCTCACTTCGTGACACCCTTTACTTCAAACATCCTCACTGCCACCACCCAGATCTTCTCCTACCGCGTATCTCGCCCGCACCAACTCCAAGCTCACCATTCTCCGTCATCCCCCGTCATACAATCAGCCCGGCCTGATCCAGCGCATCCCGCTCACCTCGTGATCCCTACTTCCCGTCTCCGCATCAACCCCTTCTCACCGCTTGCCAGAATGGAAGACCAACGACGCAACCTATGGATTGGTCGCTTAACGAACCGGGCCTCCTGGCGCACGTTGCCAGGATGGAGAAACTGTGCACTGCAGTAGGAAACGCAACCAGGACGGCCCGCCAGCGAATGACCAACCTATCCTGATCGATCCAGAAACGACCACCATGAGCGCACTGAAACGATATCTGCTGCGAGACGGGTCCATTCCAGTGCGCAAAGCAAATATGGATGACGTCCACGTCTTCGGTTTGAAGAAAGTCGCCAACCTAGTGACTTGCAAGAAATGGAAGTGCGTGTTTGATGGAAATGGGCGCATCCGTATCGACCGGAAGCCACTTGGGAAACCCCCAGTCGTCCAGGCATTCGGGGTAAAGTGGTTGGTTCTTATCGAAGGAAAATACATTTTGACCGGCTCCGACCTCGCCGCCCATGGATTCTCGCCCAGAACAAGGTCACCTCCCAGACTAGTCTGATCCAGGTCGGCTACGTGACAATTCCTCCCGACTGGACTAGCGCCGACTACCAGCTGGTCGAGCATTTGCAGTATACTGACGGACACGAAGCCTGGGATTCGAGTGTCGGAGTGTAGGCAAACTGGATCCGAAAACTTACCGATCGCCGTACAAATCGCGGTTCCGCGCAGCCTTCGAGAGCCTGGTCATCGTGCCCCCCCCCCCGTGGGAGGAAACGTGACGATTATGCGCATGTGCGACCTGCCTGGTTTCTCTCTCTACTGCGGTGACCCGGCGACCACACCAGATACCACAACACTAAAAGAGGACGGACTGCGACAACTACGTGCTCATCCGTAACCGCTCACTTTTGCACCCACGGGTCCATCAGTCAGTGGCGCCCACCACCCCTCCGCCAACTGCTCCGCCAGCCGCTCCGCTAACCGCTCAACCAATGAACCTGCGACCCGTAGCCACGCCGCCTGTGACACCCGTGGCCTTAAGGCGACCCGCGCCGGTTGATGATCGATCTAGCGCCCCTGACCGGGACACTTTTGTTAAGAGAATGCGGAGATACAAGGAGACCACGGCAGTCAAACCGGAGCACCCGTTCACCTTTTGGGATCAACACGACGGCATCCTAAGGGAGATTTTGAGGAATCTCACGTCCGAAGCAAATGCGCAGATGATGCACGCCCTCGCCGCTCTGACTAGAGTGCGCAACGACCTTATCTGCGCAGTCGAGAACAACGACCCTCGCTCTCCAGACTTGATCAACCACTTCATCGCGGATTCATCGCGGACTCTAAGGACTGCTCCGCAATGATCGATGCGGTAGTCCGAAAGAACCGCCGTGGCGCAATCATATGCCACGATTATCTGGTTTCCCTGCAACTCCCCGGAATAGACACCGGTCCAGAATTGGCAAATATCCCATCCAACTACGTGGCTCGAATTGGGAAACCCGATGAACCGAGCCCGGCGCTTACCTTCCTTCGGCAGAGGCTGGCAAATACTCCAGGACGTGCGCTTGAGAAGAAACTGGATGAGATCGTTTCCGCATGCCCTTGGAGGTGGAGGATGAAGGAATGCTCGAGGACTCCACTGACCAAGGATTCTAAGCGCGCAAAGACGAGCGGACGGAGAGCATGGAATATGCGTATGGTGCCCCTGCCTTTCGCTTACTTCTACTGCTTTGCTTTCGCTATATTTATCTCTATTGCTTTGCTTCCGCTCCCGTCCCCCCACTAGTTAGTCATAGTCACGTGTGGCCACGTGACCGACCGAGTGCATATCAATAGTTTCCTTATAGAATCAGACTATACAATAACTACGCCAATCGGCGTCGTTATCTACGCCGCGATCGACGATAAGCGTCGTACTCTTACCGAACTAGTTTTGGATTTTTAAGACGTTTTTACCGAGAAACCTAGATATATACTCGTCGCAGGTCAACCCACCTTGTACTGGTGCTTATTTCTTAGAAGAATCAGACTTTATATGACCTAAGATCCAACCAGTTATCTGCGCTTATCTTTCTTTTTGGCTCTAAACCGCTTTGAGGCAAAGATGCGCTCGGTGGATTAAGATTAGCCAATCACAGTTTGATCCCCACTTGGTCGAAAGATTTACCCGAAAAGGACCAGGTACCGCGGGGAGTAGAGAGAACTTATAAGCCTCGACTTGCCCGCTTCATCCGCGGAATGTGAAATCCTCTGTACAATGGCTAGCCTACACCCATTCGACCCTATCACCCCTGGGGAGATCCAGCTGACGGTTCGGATCCTCGAGTCCGCCTTTCCTGGTGTCAAGTTGCGGTACAAGCGCATTGACCTTCAGGAACCGACCAAGCATGAAGTCGTCCCTTACCTCGACGCCGAGCGGCGTGGAGAGCCACGGCCTCCTAAGCCGGCTCGTCTGTTAATGGCGCTGTTCCATCGCCTGGACAACGGGTCCTTCTACAAGGCCTTGTTGAATGCAGACACCAAGTCCATTGTGTCCGCAAAAGAACTCCCCAAGGATGTCCAGGTCAGTCATCACAGGAAATGGCCAAACACTCCAGCTTCTGACAGAACCATAGGGCCCTTTGGATGTAGATGAGATGATCGAGATCGAGCAGTTGTGCCTCGACCACCCAGCCGTCAAGGCAGAGATAGAGAAACTGAAGCTGCCTCAAGGCATGACCGTGTGTCTGGACCCGTGGATCTACGGTACTGATGACGCCAAGGAATCCCGTCGCTTATTCCAGTGCTACATGTACATCGTGGCTACTGATCATCCCCAACACAACCAGTACTCTCTTCCCTGCAAATTCTCCCCTGTCTTCGACGGCATCACCCGTGAGCTGGTGCGTATGGACTACCTCCCCGGTGGTGCAGACACCCAGACCACAGAGACGCAGCCGTGGAAACAGGTGCCCGCCATTCAATATGCGCATGAATTGCTGGATGAGCCGCTGCGGACTGATTTGAAGCCTTACGTGGTGCAGCAGCCTGAGGGGGCGTCGTTTAATGTTATTGGGAATGCCGTTTCATGGCAAAAGTGGCGGTTCCGTGTTGGCTTCAACAACCGTGAAGGGTTGGTGTTGCACAATATCACCTACGACGGTCGCAGCACTTTCTACCGCTTGTCGTTTTCTGAGATGACTGTTCCCTACGGAGGTATGTTCTACCCTGCCTAAGATCAGCTTTGATACTAACGATACTAGATCCTCGTGCCCCCTATCACCGCAAGCAGGCCTTCGACGTTGGTGACGTTGGCTTCGGTATCACAGCGAACCAACTGGCCCTCGGCTGCGATTGCCTTGGCCACATCAAATACTTTGATGGTTATCGTACAGACGCCAAGGGCGAGCCTATCCAGCTCAAGAACGTCATCTGCATGCACGAGCAGGACAACGGCCTTCAACATAAACACACAAACTATCGCACTGGCGCCGCGACGGTCGTCCGTAACCGCCAGCTCGTGGTCCAGATGATTTGCACCGTCGCCAACTACGAATACATCTTCGCATTCATTTTCGACCAGGCAGCGAACATCGAGCTCGAGGTTCGCGCAACCGGTATCCTGTCCACCGTGCCCTTCGACAATGAAAATGGCCAGACCGTGCCGTGGGGTACAAACGTTGGTCCCGGCGTGATGGCCCCATTCCACCAGCACCTGTTCTCGCTGCGTATTGATCCCGCGCTGGACGGATACAAAAACACAGTCTACTATGAGGATAGTGTTCCTATGCCAGAGGATGACAACAACCCGTACCTGGTCGGATACACCACCGAGCAGAATGTCATCAAGACCAGCGGCAGTGCCTCGACCAGCGTGGAGAAGAATCGTGTATTCAAAATCCGTAACGACCACATCATCAACCCTATCACACACCACCCGATCGCATACAAGTTGATGACCTCGCCCAGCCAAATGATCCTCGCCCATCCCAAATCTCACGGTCTGAAGCGCGCACAGTTCGCAACCCGCCCAATCTGGGTAACCAAGTATCAAGACGACGAGCTCTTCGCCGCGGGTGAATTCACCAACCAGAGTAAGGAGTCGCAAGGCGTGGAGAAGTGGGCTGCGAGAAACGATCCCGTCGAAGACGAGGACGTGGTTCTTTGGCACAGTAAGTTTTCCGTTTCCGTGGATTTGACTTGTGGCTTATGCTCATTGTTTTTCTAGCTTTCGGTCTCACCCACAACCCGCGTATCGAGGACTTCCCCGTGATGCCCATGGAGCGTGTTAGTGTTATGCTTAAGCCGGATGGCTTCTTTACGAAGAACCCGGCTTTGGATGTTCCGCAGTCGGATCAGTCGTTTAACAAGTCTACTCTGCACCCTGAGCCGTGCTGCTCTGGGCCTCAGGATCGCAGCCAGGTGAAGTTGTAATGGAAATATATCAGTCACGGCTAGTGTTTGGGTCCGTGATGTGGAATCTATAGCGTCATGAATCATGATAACCTTGGAAGGTGTTTTATTCAAGTTCCCCTCGACTTCCGAGTATTCGAACCCTTCTTGCAGAATGTGAAGGTAAATACCTAGAAGAATCAAGAGTTCTTCTCACGTCACTTAAGAGGGCGATAGCCTCTAGCACTAACAGACGAGGCATTCAACCCATCCACCCACTCCTCCCCAGTCACCACCACACACTTCTTCCCAAACACCTTCTCAATCAACACCCGATGAACCTCCTCATCTCGATCCATGCATAGATCATGCAAAACAGTAATCTGAAAGTCCAAATCCTGCGCATGCCGAATAGTAGAAAGCACAGCGCCGCTGGTCGCTACACCAGCAATAACCAGGTCATTGGTGTCGTAGCAGCGCAGAATCATCTCAAGCTCAGTACCCATGAAAGCCGAAATGCGACGTTTGGTAATGACGACCTCTTCAGGTGTAGGTTTGGCAGCGGGGTGGATCGAGACATCTGAGCTGCCCTCGATGAATTTCCCGGCTGCCGCGATGGATGCCAGGGCTGAGCCGGAGTTGGCGTGTTTCTCTGGATAGCCGCGTCGGAAGGCGGTGATGACGTGGATTATTTTGATGTTGTTCTTGCGGGCTTCGGAGATTGTTTTTTCGAGGCGTTGGAGGTATATGGCTTGGTGGGTTGGGTCGGGGAACATGTCTAGGATGCCGTTCTCGATGTCGAGGATTAGGAGTGTAGTGGTTCCCATCTTGATTTTGATTTCTGGACGAAGTGACGGAAGTAGAGGATGCAAATGAAATAGAAATTGAGGATGAGGGTTTATTAATGAGCGCTGGATGCCGGTTCCGCTCTGGATGTTATCCCGGTAACGGGATGGTCGGGATGGTCGGTGGTTGGAAGGTACGGAGTTGAAATTTAGTAACTTCTCATCTATCACCTCCCAATTCTATAGCTCTTCTTGCAGGTTCAAACTCGTTAAAATACACGTGATGAAGACTATGATATTGTCGAGAGGAGATACCAAGGTGTCCTACAGTGAATATATCGAATCGATTTCATCTATTGTCACCTCCCAATTCTAGTACATACTTCCAAACAAAGCTTATGTAAGGGTCGATTACGTCGAACCCGTGGACACGACAACCTCCCACCATTCCTCATGGCAGACAAGGATCTCAGGGCCAAGTCTCCCATTTTATTCTTATGGGCTCACACACCTGAGCTACAGCTTAATCCCCAAAAGCCATGCCGCAGGCGTCGGTTCCTCTCACGCACGGCAAATATGGTGAGTATCCCCGATCCAAACCCAGCAACAGTCTCTAACAGCGAGAAGACAAGCTAGACTCGGTCGCCGCCTTGAACGGTCGCGTCTTTGACAATGACCCCGTCATCGCCTATATGCTCTTGGATATGTCCCGAGAAGAACGACTACAGTACCTTCCCAGCTACTGGTACAGGCTCGCCAGGTCGGCTCTGATGAACAACGCGCTCATCACCGAGGCCGATGGATGGAAGGCGGCTTCAATCGTCATCCCGCCTGGCAGGTACGTCGACAACGTTTGGACTCTTATATGCTCAGGCTTCCTCTGTATTCTGTGGAAAATCGGCTTCTCGGGTCTCAAGGTATGTCCGCTCGAGTCTCGACCGAAAGCACTGCTCACCTTTCACAGCGGCTATGGACCGAGTTCTCGGGCATGACCGACAACGCTAAGAGGAAAGGCCTCGGAGGCCAGAAGCGCTACTACTACGTCTTCAGCATCGGGACTGAGTCCGAGCATCGCGGGAAAGGCGAGAACTATCCATCACCGTCCAATGCCCAGCTTGCTGATCATCACATAGGTCTCGCCAAGGCTATCATGCACTATCACCAGGAAAAGGCCAAGTCGGAGAACCTCCCTATCTGGCTCGAGGCCACGACTGAAAGTTCCCGTCATCTCTATCTATCGATGGGCTTCCAGGAAGTCGAGCAGATCACTCTCGGGAAAGGCAAGGTTGATGCAGATGCTACTGTTCAACCGGGTGGTCCGGGGGTGACTCTGTATGCGATGGTATGGTGGCCGAAATCGGCAAGTGTAGGTTCGCCAGGGCCATCGATCGAAGCTCCCTGAGTCCTTCTCTCTATTCTTTCGTTAATTATTATTGAAACATTTTGGCTTTTCTCTGAGCCTCCGCCTGCAGCTGTGGTGAGTGCGAGTGTCGAATATAGTCACCGCTGAATGGTGTGGATTTGAGATAAAATAAGCACGAAGCACGCTATACAAATTCCAAGGGCATCCATTGGATGTTGACTTATCAAGCAAAGACGAAATGAAATTGACAAATATACACATCTCATTGCATTGGCGATCATCAAGCTGTTTGGTGGCTAATACTGAATAGATTCTCCAAGGTATCTTTGAGCTAATCGGCCTAGGCCTCGACATTACCACTCCCAATTGTCAGGATTAGGATCCATGGGAGCATCCTTGCGCTCGTTCGCCAGTCCGTAATGGAGGTACTGCGTGGGTTTCCATCCACGTTCATCCGCTTGAGGTTTATCCGGGACGCCCCAGAAGCCCGCAATATGTCTATAACTTGTTAGAGTTTGTTCTTGAGTTATTGTAAGGTTTCCTACTTACAGAGTGCCCCTAGGGAGATCAAGAATGATCCTTGAAATGTCGGCAATAGGTGGGCTCACCCCGCAAGCTAGTACCTTCCTAAACATCGCATTAGCCACGGGTATACTCTAGGGTAGACTCACATGTAGGCTGCTTTGAATTTCTTGCGGATTAATCTCCGCATGTCGGAATCTAGATCCCAGAAACGTTCATCCGTGAGTGATTCTCCGGGCACTTTCTCCCATACGACGTAGCGAATCCAACCCCCCGGAACAAGATCGTTTGCTCCTTGTACACGCTCGATGTGACCAGGCAGTCGAGGAACTGCGTCACATTCAAGACGCGTCAAGACCTTAGAAACCTCCAGTTCGCCGGACCATGGAGGAGGGGCGGCTTGTCGAGCGAGTTCATTCACATCATCCTTCGTCGTTCCAGTAAGGGGGATCTGGTACCAGACTCTCATGATACAGATTTGCGCTGGCTCATTAAGAGGGTGGCACAGGTACTTTCCGACGGTGATAGGGGTTGAGCCTATGGCGGTCTCGGTTGCGTAATGCCTAAAAGCTCTCTCCCTTTGTTTCTTAGTGACAACCCAGGTTCGAGGCAATGGTGGCTGTCCGGTTAGAGTATCATCGTAGGTAGTCACCTGGGTGCCTACCAGGCGGGGGAACAGAAGATGATCCTCGAGCGGAGATGACATGATGGTAGTAGTTGTGGAAGGATGGGGACGAGGGAGAGAGAAAGAGAGAGGGGAGATGAAGAAGAAGGATAGGTTTCGCGAGTGAGAGGAAGCAACTGTCATTCTTGTTATGTTAGGAGTGGCTTATCCGCTCCTGACTTGGCTAGTCTTAGAAGAATCAGACTTTGTCCGATCAGTTTCTATACACCGGGGTTGATAGTAGACATGAAGAAACAACTTTTAATTGAAGGCCGTTGCGTAGATAAAAAAAGACGCCTTATTTAACAAAATGGTTTCTCACTTAGAACCTCCACTTCCATCCCTCTTCCTCAACCACAACCACACCCCAAGATCCCATTCACCTCCACCCTCCTTAAGGTACATCAACCACCCCAAGATATCAAACCCCACTAACCCTCGCAGCAAAAATGAACCCCCCAAGCGAACTACCCCCGGTGATGCTCTGGATGCGCGAAAAGCGTCTCCAAGACCTAATCGAAAACCCACTCTACTCCCACCAACGCACCAACCTCGAGAAAGTCCTCCGCATGTTCCAGTCCGGTGAAATCGCCCCTCTGTGGGCTGATCACCAGTTGTACTTTTGCAACGGCGAACTCGTGGGCTCCGAACTTCCTGCCGATACTCGTTCCCTGCCTGGTCCCGTCTGGCATGAGCCCGAGTGCGGTCTTGCTCATGAGGCGGCTGCGTATGAGCAGGCTCGTCAGGCGAATGTTGCTCCTCAGGTTGGCACTGGGGATAACCAGAGTGAGTTTCGATGTGCTGATTGTGTTATGCGTTGTACTGACGTGTCGTAGGACATCATGCGAAGAGAAGTGATAACTACTCCCGAGGTGGTGGTTATGGTGGTTACCAGAATTACTTCGGTCGTGGAGGCAACAGGGCTTAGATGGTTTACACTGGGGGTGGTGCCTGTCATCGTCACAAGGATGTTGATGTTGCAGCGGGCAATACCGGAGATGGAATACGTGCATTGATTCCTTCCTATTTCATGGATCTTAGTTGAATCTTCTCGATACCATGTACTTCTCGATACCATGTACTTCTCGATACCATGTACTTCTCGATACCATGTACAACTAGTTCTTTTCAAATCCAATCTCCGTCTGATATCAGAAAAGTGACATGATATCTAGTACCCATTGGTAAGGGAAACCTAGCCAAGCTCAAGCACCAATGAAAGTACGTATCAAGCCCGTATCCGAGAATACGACGATAAATAATAAAGTAAAAGCCGGGGTGATCGTCGGGTGGAGACGCTAAGTCCGATCTG
This sequence comes from Penicillium decumbens, assembly GCA_027569385.1. Lineage (NCBI taxonomy): Eukaryota > Fungi > Ascomycota > Eurotiomycetes > Eurotiales > Aspergillaceae > Penicillium > Penicillium decumbens. The sequence goes on from JAPDEZ010000013.1 coordinate 460,550, forward strand.
ACAGCGGTGATTTCTCGGCCGGCCGAGAACCCCTCCGCACTGGCTTGGAAAGACAGCCGTGCGAATGAGATTCGGCGGATACACCGGGTAGACTCTTTTCCATGCTGGTTTTAGCCAGGCCAAGACTATATGTATGATGTTCCTCCCCGGGGAATGATCGGGCTTTGGAGCATCCCATTTCCGATGTTATCAAAGAACTACAGACTCCAGAGTCAGTATTTACATACTACTCTGCGGGGAAGTTGAAACAGGCTGATATGTTCCAGAGTGTGTTATGGTGTATAAACCGCACTGGTTGGCCATTGCCAAAGAGGACTCCTATATACGGGGAGTAGAAATTCTCGACTTCTCTCCCTCAAAGCAACCATTTCTCCCAGCCACGAGATGAGATCATCACCGTCGCATAACACCAGGGGCTGGGTTCTCGCTCATACTTGGGAATAACATGACATCCGACACCCGGTCCAGGATATTTCGCATGCTCCAATCTTCAAATGGCGTCAAGCTATTGGCAGTCGCCATAGTCAATGACATATCACGGCTGTCGATGGATGGCGGGGAGGGCAGGTTCAAAGGCGAGAATGTCTGGTCTGGCGCCGATACCGTCTGCCCGACTTTGCGCGCGGAGAACGCCTCGCGGATCTCGCGCAGCGCACGGAGTGACGAGGATAGATGCTTCGCAGAATCGGTACGGCTGTTGTGTTTGGCGTCTCCATCCTCATAGACATGGTCGGCCAGGACTCTCTCCAGTCGGGCGATGAGCTCCCATTTTCGCATGCCGTCATCGTGGACAATCAACAAAAAGGCTGAAGCAATGGACCTCTGCAAGCTGATCCAGGACCGGGAGCAGTGAGAGTTGCTTTCGTGCAAGTCGACGAAAGCTTCGATCGTGTCGACCAAGCTGCTGATACAGTCTTCCCGGATCAGGCCTCGGCGTGTGGCATCTAAATGCGAATGCGGATCTAATGATACACGGCACAGAACTGATAGGAGGTAAGAGGAGTGCAGACGTAGTTCGGTTCTCTCGATGTGCTCAGCGAGGGTTCGGCAGTGCTCACGGTGGCGCAGGTGGGGTGTGGCTTCCGCGAGCATGCGATGGATGCGGTGCTTGTACTCCCGAATGTCGTGAAACTGCGGTTGTGCCGAGCTTGGGTCCATGCGCGAGCGCAGCACTTCCAAGGATAGCGATACGATGCGGCACAAAGTCTCAAAGTAGCTCCGGTGCCCCGGCATGGACTTGGGCTCAAAGGGTATCTCAGGTTGGCTGACCATCGTGATAGATGGACGATCATAGGCGAGCGAGAAGTGGCTGTTCTGAAAGGCCATCGCCCACCAGACGCGCCTTCTGGCAGCCTGCTCTGCAAGTGAGAAACCGGCGGTTTCGACATGGAGCCCGAGAACGAGACACATTCGCTCCGTCATGCCTATGCTTGGGTTAGCAGGGCTTCGCGGGTAGGGCTCGACCAAACTCACCAAGCAAGGTATACGATGCACCGGCATTCTTGTTATACGAAAGGACATTGCTAATGATGAGAAGGATCTGGATGACTTCGACGGTGGGTTGCGAAACATAGTTCAACATCCGCAAGCATTGGTATGCACAAGATACTGGGCAAAAAGGTCAGTGTGGCCTTTTGGATCTGCTGAAGACCACCTACTGTATACCCACGACGTTAATTCGCGTTCCTTTTCCGGGATATCTGACAGCTGACACCCCGAGGCGAGTACCGCAAAATACAGACTGAGAAAGGGCAAATCCATCCCAAACGGCTTGACTAACCCGTTGGCATCTGGTTTATAGACACCTCCAGCCCGTCGCCTCCCTTCGAGTAAGCGATTCGCCTTTTGCTCAAGCTGGTCAAGATCCGGTAATACTGGATACAAGATGGCGCCTATTTCTTTATAGAATCCCAGAAACCTGGACTATCATCAGCATGGGCCTTCTCACTTGGCGCATTATGGGCTTACCGTTGACATTGCCCATCCTCCGGAAGCACTGCACACACTCCGGCAATATTAAATGTGAAAGGATCAAAGGACCACAGATCCACAAACGGATACGCGGCCGACTCGTTACCTAGAGCGAGTTCGGCCAGCAGATCCTCCTGGGGTAGCGCCTGCGCTGTATGCTCAGATCTTTTAGACTTATCCAAGATGTCCACCATAGCTGACCGGGAACCTAGGTGGACATTGCCCGTCTTCAACACATTCGACCCATAGACACCTTCAGATCGTATGGATTCTTTCCGTCCTGTCGGTTTATCATATCGTCTGCGGGACGAATGCGAGTTGAACAGTGAGTGGAGACTGCCGAGAATCTGCTCCATAGCCATCATCTTCGTATTAATGTCGTCCCACTCGGCCTGTGAGATATCGATGATCTCCGGCAAATCCGAATTGGGACTGGCCGTGGCGGGCCTGTCGGCAACGTCGTAGACATCGCGCGGGGGCGGGTAGTAGTTAGGTGGTATCGCCGGGGAGCGGAAAGAGGAATGAGGCGTGGAGGAAGCGGTGATGGACGAGGATATAGGATGGTTGGAAGCCGGCGGGCGACCGTAGGAACATTTGAAGTTGCGCTTGACGCAATTGCTGCAGGGGACGTTGCGGTCACACCGAACTTTGCTGGCGCGGCAGGGCTGGCAGGTCTTGCACTCGCGCGGGCGGCGACGGATAGAATACGTCGGCATCCTTTAGAGCTTCACCCCGCGAAAGCTGGGAACGGGCTGGAGAGGAACAGAGACATAGGAAGATCAGCGCAGGAGACGTTAGACTGTTGATAACGGAGTATAACGGAGTAAGTCGATAAGGGACGAGTTGTAAATGAGCTGCGAGCGTATGAGTTTATCGGCGGGTCCGTGAGTTCGATGTTGGGGAAAGATTCTGAGATCTCATTCTCGCCATTGGCCATGAAATCAACCAGGGATCATGTAAAGTCCAGGTCAACAAAGCGTGGAAGATTTGAAACTGGATGATTGAAACTGGATGATCTCATTCGATATTCGTTCCCTGGTCCAACTCGCCAAAAGCGGTCACCTTGGTTTGTGCGGAGGCTCTGGCCTGATCCTGTCAATACTTTGACCCTTCTCCACTCTTCATGAATTAAATCGTAGACTCCGTTTAATGTCTCGGCTTATAAGGTGGAATCCTGGACTCCTGTGCCTGGGGAGTTAAAGAACCCCGTGCAATTGTCTGCCTAAGTAGAGGATATATACTACTGGGAACTAGATACTAGAGATGCCCTCATACACGGAATCCATCACGACTCCTCTTTCTTCTCGGACACCTGCGGCACGATCCACCAGTCGTGCCAGTGCGTCTTCGAGCCGGTCTCCGGGATCGTCACCTGCAGCTTCTCTGGCGACGAGCCTCTCGCGATCGCCTTTTTTACCGTCTCGATCGCAATGCTCGTCCCGATGCAAGCACGCATGGTGTCTTTGATATCACGCTTCCAGTCCTCCACAATGGCATTCGGCGGGCTTGGGCTTGTGGTAGCTGTGGAAGGGTTCTCAATAAAAGCACCGTGGGAAAGGGTCGCTTCCCACGCTTTGCGCGCCTCGGCGATCGCCTTCGAGGCCCGATCGAGGACGGTTGCATCGCTGTCACCTTCCAGGGTAGCTTCATGCTCGTACTCCTCGTAGGGAACTATCTCGGGCAGAGAAATTGGGATGAACGGTTTCATTCGGAGTTCATAGCGAAGCTTATCGGTGGAGTAGGCCTCCGGGCCCGAGGCTGACGGCAGCACCTTGTGCCGGGCCAGCAGCGCGTACAGTGAGTGTAAGGCTATCGCAAAGGCATCGACAGCAATCAGGTAAGTGGTCAGTCGCTCCAGACTTCGGAATGATTTGTGAAAGGCGGCCGACTTCTCAGCGGCATTGCCCCCGCGGTTGTTCGTCATCACCAGATCTCGCTTTCGAGCCGCCACCGTGAATGTCCGAATTCGATCCACATGACCAAGATGCACGGAGCAGATGTGGGACAGATACCAGTACATGCCTGGGAGTTCTTCGGGGGCGTAGATTGACAGCTCGAATCCCATCTGGAGGATCTGCCGAAGCTGAGTGAGTTTCTGGTGATAGGCCCAGCTGCTAAGCGGGAAGGAAAAGGTAGGTTCTCCGCCCTGGATCTGTAATCCTGGCTCTTTGCTCAGGGTTTGAATTTGAAGATCGATCTCCTCAGCCTGCGTAGGTCAGCATGTCATCCCGACTTCTATACTTGTCTGCCGTACCTCCATTTGTAGGTTGTCCCAGTCCACAACGGTATGGCAGAGAGTTCGACGGACTCGGCATCGGTTCAGGCAAGCTGATCGCACCGTGTCGACGAATGGCTGGGCAAATCGTTTCACGAAGCCATCCATCTGCTGGGCAATTTGGAACCGTGGGTCGGTGGGCAATTCCACATCGTCTGTGTTCGCTTCAAGCAACAAGCTTGCGGGCAATACGAGCTCTGCAAGGTCGTCGTAAAGGAATTGTTTGACGGAGACCGCTCCCAGGATGGTCATATCACTCACGATCAGGACCTGCAGCAAACATCGGATGTAGACCGAGGGCTGGGGCTTTCGGGATAGCAGGGTCCATACGGCAGTCTGGAACCAAGATCAGTAACCACGCACACGGCAGCATTTCAATCAACCCTACCTTGAAATTACTCGGACCTCGGTAATCCAGAATCTGCTGCATATCGATGGCGTCTTGGCAGAGTCGCTTCATATGAGCAAGGGCGTCTTTGGAGCTGACATTGACAATCGGACGAGGCGGCACGGTGCTGGCGAGCTTCCGCTGAATCTTCATACTGAATGCCTCCGGCACTTCCTTTCCAAGAGATACAGACTCGGTCAGAATAGCCAAGCGAGACAAGCAAAAGGCGAAATTGTCGGTTGACTTGGTATGAAGGACCTCGAGATCCTCGTCCAATGCGGATAAAAACTCGCGCCGAAACAGTAGCCTGCACCGAATAGCATCCCGAAGCCTTTGGTCCATCTCCTTTTCAGCATCCACCCAAGCAACCGCCTGGTCCAGCAGGCGGTAAAAATGCGATACGTCGAACAGAGATAGCAGATTACGGTTATACAGTTGACTGACAAAGTCCTCCTCCTGCGCAGCGTAAGCCATTAACAGAGTCCAACAACCACAAGCGCCAAACCTACCTCGTAGAAATACTCGGTCACAATCCGAGCATGAACAAAGTCACAGGCCTTGATCAATCCAAGACAGTATGCCCGGAGAACAATGCTGATAAGGGGCGAGTCACTTGGTACGCGATCAAAGCGGGCGTCCTCCATGGTCCTCGGCACCGGCCACAACAATTTGTCGATGTAGATAGAGGTAAACAGAGTTTGTGAGAGAGGGTGGCCCATATGCCATGCCATCTGCAGCCCTGTCAGCAGTCGTTCTATCACAGGGGCATTAAGCACACACTTCATGGCAAAGCAGCTGATCCATCAAGCCCACCACCTGCTCCGGTGTCAAGTCTCGTCGCACATCGTAATCGTCCTCCAGCGCCTGCGCATGGTTCTCGCCCGGGGCAATGTATCCACTATCCATCTTGGAGTCCATAATCTGCCATAATTCACACGATCGTCAGCTTCCGGGCGGTTTGGATTCCAGTGTGACATGGCCGTACCTCCAATGCGCCCACGCTTTCGAACAACGTGAAGTATTCATCTTTCACGAGCTGACCGCTGCGTAGTTCTACCAGAGAAAATAAACAGTTAGACCAGAATCAGTAGTTGGTCAAGGTAAAGCTTACTCGAAGCGGCCTCTGTGAATTCATCGGTGATGTCGCGCGGAACCGACTGCGCAGCCCGTGGGGGAACGCGAAGCTCGTTAGTCGGCAGCATCACGCAGAGATTTGAAGCTCTGCAATATACTGCGGGATCTTCTCATGCGATCAAATCCGTCGAATCGAAGCAACACGGTCGAGGTTGAGGAATAACGGGAATCGAGGGGTGGGCGGGGGAGAGGGCGGAAAAAGCATCGCGGGCTGGGCTGCCACGACGGTGACGTGTGGCTGCCACCCGCAAAACATCTACTTCATTACGGTCCCTTGGGGATTTGACAGTCTGTTTGTAATACCAAAGACGAGTGCGATTTCTGGCATCTGTCCGTTCCAGACAGACCCGTATTGCTACAATGTACAAAAGTTCTCAAAGCTTCCCCAGAGATCCAAATCCTCGCTCGTGTCTATCCCACGCCCGGGCTCGTCACATTTTCAACATGACTCGCTCATGTTCACTGCAACACTCGGGGTATGGCGCTATTCATCTATTTCTCAGCCTGGGCAGCGACGGCTTCGGTGTTGGCCTTGGCGAGCGACTGAACCTCACCCTGCTTGCCGTCCTGTGATCACAATGTTCCGTCAGTCTCCATCGGTCCGATTTCTGAGCTCAAGCGCTTTCACTCACAGTCCACTTGGCGAAGCGGAGGTCCATCTGGCCGCGGCGCTCGGCGTTCAAGCGGGGAGTTTCCTTGAGAGACCGGCGGACGGTGCGGGCGGCGATGGCCAGGTAGCGGTTGTAGCTAGTTCGGAGTGAGCAATTGCCAACATAAATGGATGGCCACAACATACGTCAAACCGGCGGCTTTCCAGGCGGCAGTCATTGTGAAATGTGGTCGGTAGAGGTGGTTCGATTGAAGGGGGTGAAAACGGCTCGGGTGAGTTTGGAAGCATTCGAGCCGGAGATTCGGGATGTTGGGTCACGTGGTGCAGTTTCAACCGGGTCAGGTGACCTATTCCTCAATATCACCTGACGCTGGTTCGAAGTATAACGTCTCAACATCCTTCCGTTTGTCTGTCACGTCTGAAAAGCTAACCCACAATTACATTCTTGCAAAACTGAAATTAAGCAAAAGTATACTACCTGATCATGAGCTTCGCGCTGATTCCGAAATTTCCTGTCATGGCTGCGGATGCAATCGCAGATCAACTCGCAAGGCCAGTGCTGGCAGGCAGCGCAACTACAAAAAGTGTTGAGAGCAGAGCCTAGTCAGATCACATCAGTCGTATCATTCGTATCATTCTTATCAATCTTATCATATTGCGATCATGTCGTTCTGCAGCGTACATGGGGCAGGGATGCGTTTATTCAAGCTTCTTTCACCTAGCCTGATATGGCTCCCATATGACTCGAGTGGAGCAGCATTCGCTGCTGAATGTTGGTGGCAGCCTTGAATATCCTTGACTTTTCGTATCAGGCAGTAGTGTGTCTTTTCATGTGAAATCCAATTTAGTATGGAAAAGTATAATGGCCTTCTATCTCGGCGGTCGTAGAGTCATATGCTGTTGGCCATCTCAGGCGCCATCTCAGAGGATTGAAGGAGTCAACGCGGTCGAGCTCCAAGTATTAGGTTGGTCGCGTTTGACTAGCGCGTTTCATGGGATGTATCCTTCTTGAGACCCATCTTGTACATTCGTTTCCAGATTCGTCCTCTTTCCCAACCCTACCTCTTCGATATTCCGACTCTGCAACTGTGCATCGACCGTGATCAAAGTAAGTAGCAGTGATGCTTCCTATGCCCTTTGTTTCTTTGTTTCATCACTTCTTGTGTATAATGGGCTTCCGGGAGAGAGAAGAAGCGCGTCCATAGTGACGGGTGTATACCGCGGTGACCACGCGCACCATCACTGGTATGGTCTGCTTCTAAGCACACCTTTCTTTCGTTCCCCTGAGTTTCTGCCTTCGAGTCCATCAGTTTCTCTTTGGTAGAAGCAGCGCATGAAGTATCGTTGCTACCCCGCGGTGCTCTTGTCCCAAGTGCATATTCCTTTCTCTCACTTAATCCTTTGCTCATGTGTTTCTGGACGCGAGGCTAACATTTATTCATTCCTCGAACAGAGTCTGGTAAGCACAAGCTGTCTCTGTCTCGAGAGCTCCTCCGAGTCTCAGAGACGACGGTTTGTCAACAGTCGTTGCCAGAACTGATCCCATGACACTGTTGATCCATATTTTGCTAACCACTCTAGCAGAGCACCAGATAGTGCGCCTAGCCATCGCCATGGGGGGTAGGCGCAGTATTGGCCGACTCAGGTCTAAGAACAAAGCTGCAGGGTCGAGCTCTAAAGGTCGGAAGCTCGTCCGATGGGACGGTAAGTGTACACTCGATCCCATACTTGGGAGAGGTGCCCAGATGCACAAAGTCGTCTTCCGTTTTGAATTGCACCATATGTTTTGCTCCGGATGGTTATCAAGCTGGCCAGTGCTAACGGCAATCAACAGCTGACCTCGATGTTCTGCTCCTGTTGACTGTGCAGGTTGCGTGCAACAAGAATGGGGTCAAGATCCCTTGGGAGAAAGTCGCCGAAATGATGGGCGAGAATTTCACCGAAGGCGCCATTGTGCAGCATCTGACAAAGCTACGCCTCCGTCGTCAAGCTGACCACAAGCCTATTCCACCTGCCTTGCGTCGCTCCGCACTGAGCATGAGCAGAAGCAACAAAAGGCGAAAGGCCAGGGACGATGACGACTCGGATTTGTTCGTTTCGCAGAGTGATGCTGAAGATCCGCCATATCCCACTCGGAAGGCCAAGAAGCCCAGGGTTTCCAAGGGCAACATGGGCAGCAAGGAAGCTGCTTGCGCAATTGTGAAGGAGGAAACTTCTGATGATAGTGATCTCCAGTAAGCTGATGCTCCTTCTCTCTGTTTTGGATATGAGCAAGATGCTGACTCCTGTAGACTTGTGGGTTCGGTTTCCGACGAGGCTGGCTCATTTTCAGACCTTTCTCTTGGGAATGCTCGTGGTAGCCGCAAGAAGAAACTCACCCAAGAGAAGAAGACGCTCATCGTTCGCCTTCCGGTCAGGAAGTCCTATCTTTATCAACTCAAACTTGACGAAGCCAAGAAGGAGGAGGAAGCCATGGAGGGAGGTACTCAGTCTATCCAGGGCTTTGGTGAAGACGCGAATATGACCTACCCTCCGCCTCCCCGGCAGCAGCCAGCTCAATTGGGTTTGACACACCAGGGTCAGTACCAGGACCCGCCGGGTACGGGTACGGCCTTCGCCTCTCTCGCCAGTCCCTGTCTTGTCGGCTCTGAAGGTATGGCTCGTCCTGAGATTCGTGCACAGGGTCAGCAGCAGGCTCGCCACCAGAAGTATCTCATTGACAACCCGTTTGCGATCGAGAACTATCCAATGGGTGCGAACCCTCAGATGCTGAACACTCCGTTTGAGAGTAGCCCGGTCCCAGCCAGGCCCTATCAGCATAACCTCGCGCTCAATGACCTGGGAGCAGACCTCCAGACCCCTCCGCCGCGGCAATCTCAGTCGAAGGCATCTCAATTCGAGGCATCCAACCCGCGGTGCATCGATCCTGCTATGTTCGCGAGGGGCCCATATGCCAAGCCATTCTCTGACATTCCAATGTCCGATGCTTTCCTGGAGGGGGTTGGGCTTTTCGGGGCAGACCTTAATGCCATGTCAGGGGATAGCAACCCGTATCGTCTCGATTTTTCCGAATATGTCAACGAAGACATGAAGATCGAGGGGGACATGGATACCAGCGAAGACACGTCAAGCGACAAAGACGTGAAGGATGTGGTCGAGTAGACAGAGTTGCGATGAGACGACTGGTTGTGGGGTCATAATTCATTGACTGCCCTCAACTAACTCACGAGCTGCTATTTAGTTACATCCACGTCACTCGCCCATCTTTTCACTTGCCTTTTTTGATCTGTGAAATATTCAGATCCCCTTCCAGTTATTTCTGGGCTCATCGCCGTTTCTTTCTTGCACATTTGCTCGCATATGTGTTTTGGTAAACGCTTACCAGGTGACTCGCAAAACGATGACACTGGGAAGTGGATGCCAGGACCTCATGCACATAGTGCACAGATCATGAAATGGACAGTTATTATCATTTCCAAGATACTTATCATTACCAGTTCTGACTTTCCAAGATACTTATTATTACCAGTCCTGACTTTCCAAGATATATACTCCGTAAAGGGTGTTCATATTGATGCATAGGCGATAGACAACCTTAAAAGCAAGCTAACAATCGACCCTGAAAGGTACTGAGATGGAGCGGATCATTGTTGGCCCGTACATACTCAACTAGTTACCTTTCTTGGCACTGACAAAACAAATGAATCATGTGAGCCTTCAAATGTTGAAAGCGTTGATATATATCTATTGTGGTTGATCAAGTTGCAGAGCAGTTGTTCACACCTAGATAGGTAGGTATTCTAAGGCCCATGCTATTCACGAAGACTCCAGTAGCTGCGTAGGTAGATCCACAAGTGCCCTTGTGGGCGGATATATATCCCGGGCTTGTTAGAGTTACTCCGATCCTCCATCCATCCAATGTTGGAGACTGAGCAGGCCAATGCCCTCACTACGCTCACATATCAACTGAAACAGAGATAACCTAACAATAAATAACACTGTCCAATTCAATATACTGAAACAGACCAATAGCCGGCCGCCCGATATCCTCGGGATGTCACGTGAGCTTCTAGCTGCTTCTGCCGCCAAGCTCTGGGGATGGGAGAAGCAGCTGGAAAATTTTCGAGACTTTGGCTTCATCTCTAAACTTCCCCTACTTATCACTTGTCATCTCTCTTTTCCCAACCCAATTCCCATCCCTGGGTTGTCATTCTCCTTCCTAATTCTTTAATTCTGTTCCAGTTTTTCTTGTTTTCACAGCCATGCAGCGCGCTCTGTCTTCCAGGACTAACGTCCTCTCCGCCGCTGCGAAGCGTGCCCCTTTCTACCGTTCCACCGGCCTGAACCTCCAGCAGCAGCGTTTCGCTCACAAGGTGCGTGATACAATTTCCATGCTATTGCCCTTCCGATGATGCGCCCGGTAGCCGTCGGCTGTGTCTTCCGTCCATTCCGGAGTTCTCCATGCTAACCAGGCTGGTCGCAAACAGGAGCTCAAGTTCGGTGTTGAGGCTCGTGCCAGCCTTCTCAAGGGTGTTGACACCCTCGCCAAGGCCGTTACCTCGACTCTCGGCCCCAAGGGTCGCAACGTCCTGATCGATTCCCCCTACGGCTCGCCCAAGATCACCAAGGGTAGGTACCGCTCGATGATTATCCGTGGTAGGACAGCGATTGACTAACTATCTATAGACGGTGTTACTGTCGCCAAGGCTATTCAGCTCCAGGACAAGTTCGAGAACCTCGGTGCCCGCCTTCTCCAGGATGTTGCCTCCAAGACCAACGAGCTTGCCGGTGACGGTACCACCACCGCAACCGTCCTGGCCCGTGCCATCTTCTCCGAGACCGTGAAGAACGTTGCCGCCGGCTGCAACCCCATGGATCTCCGCCGCGGTATTCAGGCTGCCGTTGATGCCGTTGTTGAGTACCTGGAGCAGAACAAGCGCCCCATCACCACCGGCGAGGAGATCGCTCAGGTCGCTACCATTTCCGCCAACGGTGACACCCACGTCGGCAAGCTCATCTCCACCGCCATGGAGCGCGTCGGCAAGGAGGGCGTCATCACCGTCAAGGAGGGCAAGACCCTGGAGGACGAGCTCGAGGTCACTGAGGGTATGCGCTTCGACCGCGGTTACACCTCCCCCTACTTCATCACCGACCCCAAGTCCCAGAAGGTCGAGTTTGAGAAGCCTCTGATCCTTCTCTCCGAGAAGAAGATCTCTGCTGTTCAGGACATCATCCCCGCCCTTGAGGCCTCCACCACCCTCCGCCGCCCTCTGGTCATCATCGCCGAGGACATTGAGGGTGAGGCTCTCGCTGTCTGCATCCTGAACAAGCTGCGTGGTCAGCTCCAGGTCGCCGCCGTTAAGGCTCCCGGCTTCGGTGACAACCGCAAGAGCATCCTTGGTGACCTGGCTGTTCTCACCAACGGTACCGTCTTCACCGACGAGCTCGACATCAAGCTCGAGAAGCTCACCCCCGAGATGCTCGGCTCCACCGGCTCCATCACCATTACCAAGGAGGACACCATCATCCTCAACGGTGAGGGCACCAAGGACATGATCGCCCAGCGCTGCGAGCAGATCCGCGGCGTCATGGCCGACCCCACCACCTCCGAGTACGAGAAGGAGAAGCTCCAGGAGCGTCTTGCCAAGCTCTCTGGCGGTGTTGCCGTCATCAAGGTCGGCGGTGCCTCCGAGGTTGAGGTCGGTGAGAAGAAGGACCGTGTTGTCGATGCCCTGAACGCCACCCGCGCTGCCGTTGAGCAGGGTATCCTGCCCGGTGGTGGTACCGCTCTGCTCAAGGCTTCCGCCAACGGCCTGGACAGCGTCAAGCCCGCCAACTTTGACCAGCAGCTCGGTGTCAGCATCATCAAGAGCGCCATCACCCGCCCCGCTCGCACTATCGTTGAGAACGCCGGTCTGGAGGGCAGCGTCATCGTCGGCAAGCTCACCGACGAGTACGCCAAGGACTTCAACCGCGGCTTCGACAGCTCCAAGAGCGAGTACGTCGACATGATCGCCAGCGGTATCGTCGATCCCCTCAAGGTTGTCCGTACCGCCCTGGTTGACGCCAGCGGTGTCGCCTCCCTGCTCGGTACCACCGAGGTTGCCATCGTCGAGGCCCCTGAGGAGAAGGGCCCTGTCGGTGCCCCCCCCGGCGGTATGGGCGGTATGGGCGGTATGGGCGGCATGGGCGGCGGTATGTTCTAAACGCCTCCCACGCCTCTCACGCGTCCTGAGTCTCCGTGATGAATTTTTCGTGCATCTCTTGCATCGTCGTACGTCCCTGAACGCGGCCCTGGATCTTTTGTAATGTTTTGGTGTTGCTTCCTATACCTGTATTCTTGTGTGTGTTTTTGACTCTCCACTCTCCTGGGGCTCGAAAAAGGTTCCGGCGCAAAAACCTGTATCATATTTTCTTCTCCTTCTATATCGTGGTTCTTCTCTAATGCATTGATCGGATGTAATTTACTTCGGTGTAGCTTGTAGAGCGATGTGCTATTGGGCGGGAAAAGAATCTCCGAGCATCTCCGAGGTTAGAGTTGATCGACGATCAATTTGCGCGGAGTACAGCAGGCGATAGAGAGCAAAGGGACATGTATACAGAATCATTCTTATCTAGTTAAGTATTGTAACGGATGAGGAATGGAACGGATCACGTGATATCGGGATCACGGGGGTAGAACACTATAAGAGCTTTCTTTCCCTACTATAGTTGTTTCTTTCCTCACGTTTATTCTTCCTTATAATATACCTAATTATTATTAGCTTTAGTACTCTTAATATCTATATTAAATATTTTACCGTAATACTTTCCTCCTACCTATGGTATATAGAGATACTGTAAGGGATCAAAACTAGATTTGTGCTATCTACAGCTATCGCTTGAATGCAAGAAGGATTCACTAAAGAATAGAAATAGGACCGTAGAATTCGGGGGTTATTTACACCTCACTTTTCGCTATTTTTTCTCCTTTTGGCTGTCAATGCAGCTCAAGGCATTTTGCCACACCTTGTGCTCCCAAAATCCGTATTGCTTGGCCTCTATACCGGTGGCGCCTTGAAGAGGACACTCGGTTCTTTGGGAGCATGTCCTGAGCGATATTCTCGGAATATTCCCAGCCAAAACGCACCAGCCCGATATGGGCGTGGCTCCCAACCAAGGGCATGGACGCTCTGCTCCCATGATGAATATAGTGGCTGGAACTCGGGGACTGACATGAACTACGGCAACCCTCCCCCCCACCCCCGCCCCTTTTCAATGTCTTGGGCACTGCCCTCGAGGTTGTCGTTCTTTCTGGAACGTCATCGATACCAAACAAGTTGTTCATCGCGTAGTTGTAGAAGGCTGTGATGACCGACGGGTTCCGCTCACACTAAATTTGACCATTTAGATTACTCACATGCCACGCATCCGTCATCTGGGAGCCTTGACGGCTATGCTCCTTATTATTTAGTACCCAACCAGCCTGCATCGTCCCATTTACCTGTGACACGATTCTTTTTTCACCTCTCTCCCAGCAATATACTATGGTTATTATTGTAGCTGTACCGGGACGAACTCGATCGAATTGCTGCCGAGATTACTGTTGAAGCTGCGGAGCCAGTTCGGCTTCGGGAGGGGTTTTTGGGGGGGGAAGGGGGCCGGGGGCTGGTTCTAGTTACACACACGCGAACGTCTAGTTTAATCCTACGTGTTTATATCTCTCATTGACACTGAAAGTAGACCCACCGGAAAGAAACTGAACAGCTCTTCAACAAAATTCAGTATCAGGGAGTGCGTGGATGGCTATTCTTCAGACACTCGGAAAGAGCCTAACAGCAATATTAACTTTATCGTAGGCCCTAGGACGGGCTTTTTGGTAAGTGACAAGAAACGAAAATATCTAGTATTCTTGGTTTACTAACAAGCACATCATTCAAAGTTGAAGTCTTCATCCGAGGAACCAGTCAACCAGATTTGTAGATCTTTGAAAGCGTCAAGATCATTCTTCTCAAGCGAAATCTCGACAGCAGAATTGTGCCAATGGTGGGTTCTTTTCGTGCCGGTAATACGCAAAGACTCCCCGATAAACCGACAGCTATCGAAATCGATGAGAATCATAGTACCGTCTTCGTCAAGCATAACGTTTGCGGGGTTGATATCATTATGGACAATTTTAAGCGAGTGAAGATGTTTGATAGCGGCCAATATCCCTTCTAAACGAGTTTCCATATTCTCTGGCACTAGTTCGCGGGCACTTGAAAGGAAAGCAACTTTGCCAAGGCGTCGAGGATTGACTACTTCAAGTAGCGTTGATGTATATCGCTTGAAGCATAGCCCTAAGACTCTACCACGAGACTCTTTGTAGCCGTAATAGGTCGCAATGTTCGGATGCGGGTTCTTGCGAAGAATTTCACATATTTCAACTTCGCGAGCGATTTGCTTATCAAGGTTTCTATCAATATATGCGAGGAGACTTGGTGTTTTTATATAGACCGCAGACCAAGTGTCGTTTACCTCTGGGCCTCTGTCCTCTGTTGGGATTTGCTTGACTTCCTGTAGGTCGTCTAGCGTCTTAGGTGAATCTAATCGATTTGACCATTTTCCAGAGTATAATATGCCATCTTGCTGAACAAAAACCTGGACATAGGAAAATTTCATTTTGCCATCAATCCTTTTGAAGGCCTCATTCTTTTGGACGATCTCCATGTTGATATGGGTGGTAGCCCTTGGAAGCTGTGCTGAAAAAAATAAGGTTAGGTTGCGAAAAGAAAATGGGAAAGGTGGTCGTTTAAATATGCCCCTTAGGAAATTAATTCACGTGACGCCATGGGAGTGTTTCCCACCCGGTTTGATTGACTCAATGCCCCATACCCATATTGCAATGGGCGCAACACGTTTTAGTAGCCGTTCCTCCTGGCGTGAAAAATACGTTCTAGAGGAACCTTTCTTTTCTAGTGACTGCTAACATGTAGACCTTCTCCACTATGTTTACGTTTGTGTAGCAAGCCCGAAGCGGCTTATGACCTCTCCAACCATCATCGTCGATCCATCATATGGTATTAAATCGGGCTAACCGGCTATTCAGTGCTGCTGCTCAAAAAGCTTTATTGACCACTTCTGAATGCTCCCACTGGGGGCTACAGTAATCTTTTCCCGATACGTTTCTCTACCCCTTACGAATCCATCACGCTCAGCTCCTCCTCCTTCTCCTCTTCCTCCTCTTCTACCCTTCCTTTCCTAGGGGTCTGCAGCAATTTGGCATTCTTGTATTCGTTATTTAGGCCGATATACAATCGAGTCTGCACATTCTGGATCCATGCAATCCCAGGTTTTCTTGGGCGTGTTATCAGACACTGAAGACCAATGGCAATGATTTATGATTCCAATTGGCTCTGAAACAGTCACCTACCTATTGAGTCAATACCCGGCCAGTGCCCAATACGAGACATTAAGTAGACTCGGGCCCAATTTCTCCCATTACCTTTGTATCTTGACTTGTCTCGAGGCTGAGTTGGTTCGTAAGCTGGCAACGCTATGCCCGTAATCAAGCATTCGATCGAGCATTTCTTCGATTCTCTGCTTTATCAAAGAAATCTTCTTGACAATAGCCTATTCTTAGATGCAAATAGCCAAAGACGACTCGAATCGTCGTATTGTCTATTTCATGACATGATCAAATATGCTCGCGGCGGACCTAGAACAGACGTAACAAGGCGCGACAACATCTCAAAAACGTACTCTATAGCGAAATAATTGTTTGTTCTTGTTGCGGTCACTATCTCTATCACTGATCTAGCATTATTGGAATATAACAAATTATTCCCTTATCTCAAAGAATGGTAGCAGAACTGTTACACTACAGATGCTTAGTCATCCAACTAGCTTTAGTTCCAGTCTATCCCTAGTTCCAATGGATCATCTTTACACATCCCTAACCATACAACACTTGTTACAGTTAGGCTGTTAGTCAGCATGATACTTTAGTTCCGCTTCTAGCTAGTCTCCAATGGATCATCTTCATTCTCCCAGCCAGTCTCCAACAGGTATCGTAGGTAGTAGAGTTACCGAAGATAAGTACTAGTTATAAGCTAGGTTTGCTAGTTTAAATTAGAGTACTACTATTAGGTATCCGTCTATAGCTAGGAAAGGGACTTAGATATCCTAATCTCTACTATAAGATGAGGGCTATAGTATAGGTACGCTAGGCCGCAGGCGTTAGTTTCCTTCTAGAGAAAAATAATTTATCTACCTCCTTATCGTATACGCGATTAGTCGACCTCCTAGCCCCTCTAAGCTAGAAATTACGGTTAAAAATACTTAACCCTATTTTACTAAGTGTATTATTAATCTAGAAGCAAAATAATAGCTAATTATCTTATAGTAGTAGTATAGTATAAGTTTCGGACGCTATCGTAGGTAAGTAGGTCATAAGAAGTAATAAGAGATATAATATTAAATAATAAGAGATAAAATATTAAATAGTAAGAGATAATTCATTGAATAGTAAGAGATAAATCATTGAATAGTAAGAGATAAATCATTGAATAGTGAGAGATAAGTTAGAAACTTAGATACTAAGTTAAGGTAAGAATTTCCAAGCTATCCCATCCCCCTCTGTCCAAGCCGCATTAAATAGCTCGGTCAGCATAGCTACCGGCTACTCCCCACACAAGCTACTCTACGGATTCGAGCTTCGCAATCCATGGTCCCTACTCCGGTAGGCTCCAAGCTCTACCGTCGTAGCACGCGCAGACGCCGACCATTCGCTGGCTTGGGCTGCGATGGAGATGAAGCGCCAGTTTGACATCCATTTCAACGTCGGCGACAAAGTTTATTTGCGACTTGGCCACGGCTACACCCTAGGAAAGTCAAGTCGGTCGACCCACTCTCTCCAAAACTGTGAATCGGCCTGCGTAGCGCTAGGAGAACGCAGTAGGCAGCACAGTATTTAGGGGAGACTTGGCAAGGACTCTTGGAACCGTCAAGAATACCCTAACGATCACGTCCCCACAGACGATGACCGCTTCCTAGGTAAAATAGAGGTTGGACGTATCCTAGCCAAGAAGGTCGTCAACGCCCCCGGTCGACCGCGTCGCGATGGCACGCAAGAACGAGTCACCAAATATCTCATACGCTGGAAGGGTCAGACCTCCAAGCGAGACTCCTAGGTGAAAGAAGAGGACTACAACGGATGTAACGACGCTATTCACAAACTCGAGAGCCAACAGGCTCACCAAGCTACTTATTAGTTATTATCTACGTTTGTGTCCTATTTAAACTTTATCTACCTCCTTGTCCTTGTCTTTTTTCTCATAGCCCGATTCAACCTCCCTACGGGCTTTCGATTTCTTTCGCGCCTTGCGCTCCAGCTCCGCGAGTGGACTTTTTTCATGCTCTCGCTGCTGCCAAAAGTCTTCATAGTATGGTGTACTATGATTCTCATAACCAAGATAATGATCGAATCGTTTGCGCGTTGCCGAATCCTCCGATACGACTTTCGACGGGAGTCGATTCGCGAGTGTATCCAAGTGTAGGAACCTCTCGATTGGGAGAAGAAGGAAATCTTTAAAAAGCCCAGCGCCGATTTTGCGAGATATGGTTGCCGCTTGACGGAGCTTTTCGCTGAATGCTAGGAGGAGAGAAAGGACGATTATTGCGAATGATGCCGGTGCTGAAGGATGTCCGTTAGTATTGAGGAGAAGCAGGATACCTTATTTGATCCTTACCAGCTATTTCTAACATCTCGGCTATTGTAAGGTTCGCTTGTTCACCACTCCACTCTCTGGCGTTGACGCCGAAAAGGGATGTAAAAAATGATAGGGGTAAGAAACTGGTAGCTATAATTAGAATGATCCTGGTGTTCTGAGGGCGATTCTCCGTACATAACTGTAAAAATGGTAAACACCATGACCGATCGCGACTGGTTCTGGGTTGCTTCAGCTTGCCACCGCGCAATCTTAGCTTCGTCGACATTCGCCTGTTTCTGCTTGAGATCAAGTAACGTCTCCACTGCTTTTTGAACGAGATGACTGTTCTCTTTCATTTCGCTGATCTGAGTGTGATACTCGTCAATTCTCAGCTGAGCTGCATCGAGGAAGACTTTTCCACAGCCTTCGATTTCAAAGTATTTCATCATACTTTTGATCACTCCGTCTTGCTGATCGAGAAGCTTTAGAATGGTGGCGAGCTCGTCTTCGATATCGCGGAGCTCGAGCAGGACGGACAAGTCTTCGCGGTTCCTTTGTGCTATTTTCCGGTCTCGCTCGTCGCGCTCGGTGGCTGTTAGCGGCCTTCCATCGGTTGTGAGGTTGTAGTCTGCTGGGCCGTTGGTGACGCCGCGGTTGCGGAAGCGTTTGAATGATTTGGTGACCGATTCGGTCTAAAGGGTTAGTTAGCTATTGTATTCCCTGGGGAATAGCTAAGGAACAGTTACCAGAATACTTATAGACTCTTCGAAGATTCGCAGGACCTGTAAGTCATGATGTAAAGTCTTATCCAGAAGGACAGTCACAGCATGCAGCATAATAAGAGCAGCGAGATCCCCCGCCGTCTCGAATCGACGGGCCAGATCACCGTTTAACTCATTGTATATACTGCTGTGCAGGTTCGTCTGCTCAAACAGCTTTCCTTCAGATGTGGTAGCCTCTTGATTTGGAAAGAATGTCAAAATGGTCTTTTGGTCGACAATCCAGAGCCAGAGCTGATCAACCATGAGAACATTCCCATCCATGAATACGGTGCGTTCAGGGTCATCAGGATCGTCGTCAGTGGGCCCAATATAGCTCCGAAGCTGATCATCAAGATGGACAGCTCTGCGGGTCCGCTTCCATAACATTTGGTCGTCATCGCGAGCGATGGTCGAACGTAGGTTGGGGTATCCGTACTGATCTAGAGTACGACGGAAGTGAATTGGAGGCTCACACCCCAGGTACTTCCATATTAACTGTGTTTCTAAGCCAGACTTTGCAATTCTGCTGGGAATTGGTCGAGATCGGCCTTGCCGAAGCCTGTCCTCGACTACCTTGCGGCGTTGGACCATGTTTCGGTAGGTATCCCAGTGGAGCTGGGGTATGTTAATAAACGCAAGAGTAGTATCCATTTGTGGAGCTTACATATGGGGTCTAATGATGGTCAGTAGGACTTTAGCTCCGGAAGATATAAGAACTTACATAGAGGGCCAGCCGAGGATCCTCAGGAGCACCGGTTTTGGTGCCGTGAGACACATCCATCTGCCGAGAATGTATACACTTCGGTCTCACGAAGCGGGCATGTGGCTCAAGGTGTCGGGCTCTGCTTAGGTTCAAATACCAATTTTCGTCGTTTATAAATTTCCGTAGACTGGAGAACAGTAAGTAAGAGAGAACATTACAGGGGGCGCTTGTCTATACAAGTTTGGCTCCTGGCGGTCATGACAGGCACGTCGGATCACTTGCGACACCCATCCAGTATGCGTGTAGGGGACATGGATCCAGAGTAGTTTTTCAGTACCGGGCTCTGGTGGATCAAAACGAGGTAGCGAGCGGGGGATATCCCGAGTTTCCGTATCTTGGCTTATACGGTCGCGAGTGGACGCTGGGATGGCTAAGAATTGAGGTTGTCGCTGCGGAGACCCAGAACTTCTGTGTATCATGGTGAGTATAGATCCTAATGAGAGAATAGGAAGGGTTCTTACGACGGACGAGACCCACTGTGGGAGCTGGCATCGGAGGTACTTCGTCGATGGGATCTCCATGTGTTCAGCCCTAAAGCTCTGGTGATAGAGTTCCTTCGAGCGCGCTCAACTGGTGGTGGTGGGCTTTCACTTTGGGGCTCAAAATACCCTTCGTGTTGTACTGTGATGTGAATGGTAGGTGAGTGCTGCCCTGGCTCGGCTAAGCCTTGACGACGAGACAAAATTGGCCTAGAGGGGCTAGCTGCGTGCGCATGAACAGCTTCATGGTGATTACCGTGATGTCCTTGTTCATGTCCTTCCGAGCCTGGAATGACGTGTGGGAAGGAGTGACGAGGACTCTCGAAACTGCTCACCGAAGAGTCGTCTAATCCAACAGGCTGAATACGTTCCAACCGTTCCCGAAGACATGCTAGAGGGCCTTTGGCAAGATAATCTTCCAGGGAAACGCGAGTAGTCCACAGTTTCAATGGGGTCTCATCACTCACGCCCAATGCAGTATCTTCGAAGAACCCGTTGACTTGCACTATAACCTCCGACTCCACGTTGACGGGGATATCCATATGCGCGGAGAGTTCCACTGCGTCGGTCACAGATTGCTTTAACTCGGCTAGAAACTTTTCCAAGGTGGAATATTGACCCTGAAAGCAAGCTGTGCCTGCATGGTCAGTGGCCATGGGGAATTCGATTTCATGTTCGATACCAAGTAATCCGGACCTGATGGAAGTTATAGGCGCATGAAACTCCATGATATTCTTCGTGCCCAAGTCCAAAACGTGTAAAGTCGAGTCTATAGTCTCTAGGAATGACCAAACCATCATATCCGCTGAAAGTGCCTTGAACTGGTTGGACAGATGCCAAAGCCGCTCCTGACGGGGTCGAAACTGTTCCCTGAGCACGGGGGGTATATCCCGCTCTAAATGCAGCAAATGACATATACTTGAAGTGTATTCTTCAGCGGACAGATAGCTGGACCCCTGATGGGGAGTTGCGAAGAAGGCGATGCCGTAACAGCTAGTGAAGATGGCCTGCTGGTTCGGCTCGGCCCGTGAGGCTAAAGCGAGACACGCCTTTGCCACCAGACCTCCTGTACTATGACAGATGAAAAATAGAGGCCGTCGAATGCTCTCTGATTTTCGCTCATGCAGGAGATGGTTTAGTAATCGCTGGCCGAGGTCTTCGATCGTGTCGTACGCGTGCAGTGGCCCATGGTTATACAACAGCGCGCGTGCCCTAGGCA
Organism: Penicillium decumbens; assembly: GCA_027569385.1. Classification (NCBI taxonomy): domain Eukaryota; kingdom Fungi; phylum Ascomycota; class Eurotiomycetes; order Eurotiales; family Aspergillaceae; genus Penicillium; species Penicillium decumbens. Next base: position 481,819 of record JAPDEZ010000013.1, read on the forward strand.
TGCGCTTGAGCAGCTCAGTCTCAAGCCAGGGTGATCTTGCTCCCGCCGCTGTCCATGTCTTCTGATGATGTGCACCGATGGGCGGGACTGCGACGATGCTAACAAGTTAGCTGTTAGATGTTAGCTGTTAGCAAGTTGCGGGGAAAATCAACGTACTCCACATTTGTGTCCTTGACGGCCATTATATGCTCGAAACACGCTGAGCGCGCCGCGCTCGCCATGGGCGGTGGCATCTTTACTATTCACTATAGTCGCGGATTCAAACGCAAGGACACGAAGTCGCAGGGAAACTATGTACAGGATTGGACGCTATATTTAAGGGGATTCTCAGCCTCGTGCGATCATCTGCCTGCGCCCGAAGTTGGCTGTGTCCGCCGATCACGAGTCAATGCACGCGATAAATACGAGGGGTTCTATGATGACTAGAATGCGCAGGGCGTGCTAGGGCTGCATGATCATCGGATATAACTGGAATAGGAAGGTTGTCCTTTTGCCGCTGCACCCAGGCACCGGAGTATTCCCGACCGACCCTCTACCTGGGTATTCGCGCGCAACGGATCTGAGATTAATGCTTCGTATTTTCCAAATGATTCACAAAGTCCATATGTGCAGCGAATCTGGTGTTTTTGTCTCAGAGAACCACTCCAGAATGACCTCAAAACAGATGCACACTCTATGATTCGCCTCATGCGGTATCATCAAAACATGAACGCCAAGAAAAGAAACAAGGGAGTTGGGATATGGCGATCGAGAGTCGATCGCATGCATTATAAAAGTACAGAGGGAGTGAATTAAGAATTCTCCAGGTGACGGCGTTCGTTCACCTCTCGCGCCATTCGCTTTCCAAGTTCATAGGTTGAGATCATGATGGCGCAGGCGGGAGCAACCTTCAGGCAGCGAGCCGCCCAGCCACGGAAGAGACCGTTCAAACCTTCTTCGCGGAAAATGTGAAGTAAAAACCTCGGGAGAGAGAGCTGCTCGGGTACGACGGCTTTGGGAGGAAGCGAGGGACGCTGTTTCGAACTCGGGACTTGGTCGTCTATGTGCCGAAAGACTTGCTGACGAGTTTTGCCAACATCGAACGGGGTTGTCACCAAAGCGGCGACTGCTCCTGAGGTCGCGCCGGAGATGAAGCTGTCGAGGAATGCTCTGGCGGTTGATGGTGTCTCTGGCTCAGAGCCAGCAAGATGCGACGCATTATGCCGCGCTGACTGGAGAGCCTTCTTCACTTCTTCGTATCCCACCCAGTAAAGGCCCGAAAAGGGCACGTCACGCCACATGGTGAGCGACAAACCTCGCCAGAGCGATGTGTACCCCTTGGCCTGCGTCATCTGATAAAGCCCCTCCAAGGTCGCCTTGAAGTGACCGGCGCCCGTTCCAGGTGTTGCCTGAAGACGTGTCCTAAACATCTCGACCGGGCTTGTGGCCGACGCGGCAGCTGTCCGTGCTATTGAGCCGGCCACAAATGGGGCATATGCATCGGACACGCTATGTTTGATCGGGCTCCGGTCATCTGTGCGCAACCAGTCATAGCCAGCAAAATAAATAATGTTCGCTGGAATGCCCATCATGAGTGTTGGGCTCAGACCTCGCCATAATGTCGTAAAACCTTCATTTCGCGCGATCTTCCTTAATCCGTCGAAAGTCGATGTGAACGTGCGCCGTTGCGATTCTTCAACGGCACACTCGATCCCCGCGTGCGTCTGCGATCCAATCGCAGTAGCATTTGGCCCCAGCATACAAATCTGCTGCGCATTGTCTCCGATCCAAAATACTTCACGGCAGCAAGCTGTAATCCCAATATTGGGAGGAAGGTTCTTTAGAGTCGGGGTGGTGTGGGAGGTATACGGCGAGAGGTTGATGACTTGGGATTGGGATTGCAGACGGACACGAACGACATCTAAAGGGGTGACTGCAAAGAATTAGCGACATTGTCTTTGTGTGTGATTAGCATTCGGAGCTCACCTAGCAGTCCTGTCAAGATGTTCCCAGCTGTCGCCGATATCATTCGTTGCCCGACTGAGATATTGTCATTCGGCAGAGTGGGTGGACCAGGGTTGGAACCCGTTTCTGTGGTCATGGTTGCCACTGATTCAGGGACGTCAAAACGTGATGTCCATGACGCTCCGGAGGAGGAATCGATCTCGGTCCCGAATACCCTACCAGGAGCGCCCGGGTGGCTTGAAGTTGCAGAGATATCCAGCCCGATTGGCATACAGTCGGCGGTCACCAACTGTGAGGTGAATTAAGCGCGAAGCTGGGGCTGGCGACGCTGGAGTTGAGGAAGAGAACGATGCGTCACTGACAAGGAAGATTTCCTGAAGTTCGGTGTTCGGGTGGCGGCGGCGGCGTCCGGGCGGAGATAAGCAACTTTCTTCAACCACTTTTCTTGAACAATGCTCCAATGGCGACTACTGTTGGTCTTGGGCTAGCTTTTCTCTTTCCTTTCTGAGCTATTTGTGCTTCTCTGATCGGTGGACCTTTCCAGGTGGGCTTATCAGATTTGATCGATCTCCGACACCGGACGTCGGGTCCCCCGCCATGGAAGACAACGCCGAGCTCGAATCATTCCGCCGTGAGTGGCGCGAGGAAGTCGCTCGTCGATCGAAGTCCAGATCTGCCCACCCTGCTCAGACAGCCCCTCTGTCTGCCGCTGCCCCGCCGACGCGGCTTCCACCGACTCATCATGCCGCTGCAGACCGCAAGGACCTGGAGGAGGAGGGGGGCCCGCCTGCCTCCTTCGACCCGGAGGTGCTGGCCCAGCAGGTTGGGGAGCTGAGTGTGCAGCCCGAGGAAGAAGTAGATGAGGATGGGTTTACTCGTCGCGATGTGACAGAGCCCAATACCGCGTTGGAGCACTTTGAACGCGCGGTCGAGAAGGAAGCCGCTGGCAAACTGGGCGACAGTCTTCAGCACTATCGTAAAGCATATCGGGTGAGTGTGTGATCTCATTTCATGGTAGACGTATGCATTAACGCCGAATAGCTGGATGCTGGCGTCGATAGGGAATTTCGAAACAAGCACTACGCCCATGTATGGAAGAAGCCCGCGCAGCCAATTCCTGATCTAGGTCCACCCGCGTCCACGACTGCTCCAATGCCCGCTGAGGCAGCGATACTTCCTACATCCGAATTGATCGCGTCCTTTGCCCATCTGCCTATCCCGCAGGCAGACTCGGTTGCTGAGAATACTCCCCCTCCACCGTGCCCTATCTCGAAAGTCCCGTCAGAGGTGATAGTGGAGATTCTACACCATGTGGCACTGCGAGACCCGGCGGCTTTTGGTCGGATGGCACTGGTATGCAAGCGGTTTTCGTACCACTTTGCACACGAGCAGCAGCTCTGGAGACGGATCTGTCAGTCCTCGGAGTTTGGATTCAAGGGCATGCACTACACTTTTGACTGTGACGTCTACGGACGTCCGATATACACACTTGGCACGCGATACACTCCTTTCCCAACAGACGTGCCTCTAGAAATCCCGAGACCCTTGTCTTCATGGAGCGAAGTATTCCAGAATTACCCACGAATCCGTTTCACTGGAATCTATATCAGCACTGTCAATTACACCCGAGCCGGTGCCGCGTCTTCCTTCCAGACCGTGTCATGGAACAGCCCCATACATATTGTGACTTACTACCGCTACCTACGGTTCTATCCGGACGGGTCTGTGGTGTCATTATTGTCTACGACCGAGCCCGTCGACGTGGTACCATACATCAGCAAAGAGAACATTATGGCTGCACGCGCCACTTCTCATAAGGGCCACCAGCGCCAGGCCAGCGACGTTGGCCGGTCATTATCCGGAGCAGCAGATCCCGTTCCGCCAGTCGCGCAAGCCGCGTTGAAGTACGGGTTCCGTGGTCGCTGGCGTCTGACCCCACCCGACCCTATCCCCGAGACCGAAAACCAGCCCGGACCAACTCCACAAGGCGAGCTCTCTACCGATCCTCGCGATCTCATCGTGGAGACCGAGGGCGTGGATCCCAAATATGTGTATACAATGCACCTATCCTTACGGTCCCCGTCCTCATCCAAGTCGCATACAAATCCTTCGAAGAACACCAAGCTCGTTTGGCGGGGCTTCTGGAGCTATAACAAGCTGACTGATGACTGGGGTGAATTCGGTCTCCGTAATGACCGTGCTTATGTCTTTCGCCGAGTCCGGGGATGGGGCCTTACATAAATGATGATATGATTGTGATGTTTCCATTTGAACATGAATGCATAGGTGCGACTGATTTAGTCGAATATAAGAAGACCTCGAGACTTGTTTTTATGTAAAGTAATATTTTTACTTCGAACGCACCGGTGGCCTCTCGTTCCTACACATGATAGCGCGTAGAGTAAGCCTTTACCACTGTTTGAACAAATTGCCAGGACGAAGAGAAACGACCCTACTGCAGGCGATGGTCCGACAAGGCCATACCTACGTGGGACAGAGCCTGAACACTAAAAGTGGGCTGGGCCCGCCACTTAGGCTGCCTGGGCGCTAAGCCTGCACTAACGCACCTAGCGCTCTTCAGGAACGGGTTTGATTCCTTATACCATCTTAGACTAGAGAATATGTTCCAGATGCCTACGGGAGCCTAGAGAGATACTCGGCAACAGCCATATCCGCAAAATCATACTTGAGACCTTGGGCAAATATAAATACCCGGTCATCGCTCATCAAGTGTTTACCAACACATTCAAACCAATTCCAAGTCTGTTTTTTCAACCCGTGACTTTTACTTTCCAATGGCTTTTGTTCTCGCTGGGCTTTCCATCCTTGCCGCTGTCCAAGCATGCTCTATCACCCCAGTTGAAGTGGCCGGCGGGTGCACCAATCTCCCGTCGTACGTTTCTTCGACCGGCATCGCAGGCCCGTGGATCGTCGAAGTAGACCAGTGCGTGAATAAAACAGCCATAGACAACGCCTGCAGCATTGAAGGATTTGGCAGCGAGGCTGTATACTTCCTTCAGCAAGGCGACACCAGCGTGCAGCGCGGATTTGTACTATCTCCCATCTGCATCTTCCAAACACGCAAAACCTAACGCAATTACAGATTGCAATCGTCTCCGAAAACGACCTCGCCAAAAGTCCTCTCCGCTGCAACGATGCAACCGGCTCTTTCGAGTCTTACGTCCCATCGGGCGTGAGTGGTGCTGAGTGGAAGTCTGTCAATATCACCGACATGCCCTATTCCGCACAGCTCATGTGGGGACTTGGTCAGTATAGTTTGCCCATCCAAGCGTATTATCACTACCTTGATGGAGTCAAGCAGGATGGCATCTTTCTAGGTGCGCACAATGTGACTAGCTGGGCTGTCCAGCTTCAAGATGGCTCTGCGGGTAGTGGTGGGAAACCGTACTGGCTGGTCAGATTGCTTGGTCCTGGTAGTGCAGACCCGGTGACTGGTGCTGAGTTGGAGGATGGAGAATTCAAGACTTTCATTCGTATCAATGGAAGTTGAGTCGACTTGTACATGAAATGGTGATATTGATCATCAAATTATCGTGAGAGACGTGCTTTATTCACAGGGGGATATAGGAAGGGCGGTTATATACAACATGTGTTGCCGGTAGTACAGAAAGATTGATTGGTTCCGTCAATCAATTACCTACTCTTTATCATCGTTCATTATTATTACCATCCACATATTTTCTACTGTATGAAGTGGAGCCGATGGTACGCTTTCTATAGTTGCATAAGCACTGGCTGTTCTTATCGATAAGGCGATAAGCGAAAATTTTCGGAGATCGCGACAAGCGACGAGCCAACTTCGCGAGCTTCTCATTGATGCCTATTTACAATGCCCGAGAAGGTGCACACTCACTTTGGAGATTCGGATGGAGAGTCATTCACACAGAAACCGAATCCCGTATCGGATCAAGTTGCTGCCGAGGAGATCGCTCGGAAGAAGAGGCGCAGCAAGAAGCGAAAGCACGACGAGACCGCCGACAACACCCAGCCGCGCAATGGCGAATCAATCCCGGACCCAGAGCCTGTTCCCATCGCTAAACCGACAATAAAAGAATTTACGCTGGAGGGAAAGCCCGGTGATATCCCCCAGCCTTCACCGAACAAGACCCAAGTCGCAAAACACAAGACGAAGTCCAAGCCGAAGTCCTTCTCCGACACCAAGACCAACTTCGCGCCTCTACGAGAGAAGGCAAATGCCCTTTACGAGCTTCGGAAGAAACTTCCGATCTTTGGACATGCCGATGAAATCCGCCACAAGCTCCGCGCCCACGATGTCATGTTGCTGGTCGGTGAAACTGGTAGCGGAAAGAGTACGCAGATCCCGCAGTTCCTGGTGAACGAATTCTGGTGCCGACCGACACCCGCGCAGATATCCAAAGAAGATGATTCAACAAGGTCTGCGACCGTGGGTGGATGTATTGCCATCACGCAACCGCGTCGAGTCGCCGCCATTACGCTGGCTCGCCGCGTAGCGGAGGAAATGGGTACACCGCTTGGCTCTTCCTCGCCAGCCAGCAAGGTCGGCTACGCGGTTCGATTCGATACTTCTGTGTCGCCAAGCACCCGGATCAAGTTCTTGACGGAGGGAATGTTGTTGCAAGAAATGTTGCACGATCCCTGGTTGACCAAGTACAGCGCTGTCGTGGTTGATGAGGTGCACGAGCGAGGTATTAATGTTGATCTAACTGTTGGATTCCTGCGTAACTTGGTTTCAGGGAAGAAGGAGGGCCGTGGTGGTGTACCTCTCAAGGTGGTGGTTATGAGCGCTACGGCGGATATGGAGAGTCTAATGGGCTTTTTCCAGGAAGGATTTAAGATCCAGGAACGCGAGCAGAAGCACGTCTCTAATGGAGATGCTGCCGAGAAGGAAGAGACTGCCAAGGAAATCGCGGCTTGTCATATCAAGGGCCGACAGTTCCCCGTCAAAACCATCTACTCGCCTGAGCCAGTGCACGATTTCGTGGACGCAGCTCTCAAGGTCATCTTCCAGATTCACTACAAGGAGCCAATGCCCGGTGATATCCTTGTTTTCCTGACTGGTCAGGAGACCGTGGAAGCCCTGGAGCATCTGGTCAATGAATACGCCACTGGGATGGATCCCTCTCTGCCCAGGATCCAGGTTCTGCCACTGTTTGCGGCTTTGCCTCAAGTAGCCCAACAGCGCGTCTTCCAACCTGCACCACCACGCACCCGGAAAGTCATCTTAGCAACTAACATTGCTGAAACATCCGTGACGGTGTCTGGCGTGCGGTATGTGGTGGATTGCGGCAAGGCCAAGGTCAAGCAATTCCGCACACGCCTTGGTCTAGACTCTCTGCTTGTCAAGCCCATCTCCAGGTCCGCTGCCATCCAAAGAAAGGGTCGAGCTGGCCGTGAGGCACCCGGACAGTGCTTCCGTCTGTACACCGAAAAGGATTACCTGACTCTGGATGAGACGAATACTCCCGAGATCCTCCGATGTGATCTGAGCCAGGCACTTCTGAACATGAAAGCGCGTGGCGTTGATGACATCGTCAGATTTCCATTCTTGACGCGCCCACCGCGTGAGGCGCTGGAGAAAGCCCTGCTTCAGCTCCTCAATATTGATGCATTGCAGGACTCCGGGAAAATCAGCGATATTGGCCTACACATCGCCAAGCTTCCCCTCACACCAACTCTGGGACGAGTACTATTAGCAGCTGCGGAAAATGGCCCTGATTGTTTGATGGATGTAATCGACATCATCTCCTGCCTCAGCGTGGAAAATATCTTCCTCAACACCACCTCCGAGGAGAAGAAGGAAGCCGCGGAGATGGCACGTCGGGATCTGTATCGGCGAGAAGGCGATCATCTGACGATGTTAGCGACAGTACGGGCTTACGCTTCTGAGAATGCCGACCGAAAAGCATGGGCTGAGCGACACCTGGTATCGCACCGGGCGATGCAGTCGGTGATGGTATGCTTTTGTCCCCGAGGATATTGATTCTGATCTAATCTGATACTCTAGGACGTGCGCAAACAACTCCGGACTCAGTGCCGTCAGGCCAAACTCCTCCCGAGAGATGAAGGTAGCAACCATACGTCTGATCCCGCACCGATTCTTATCCTGCAAAGCTTCTTGCGTGGATTTGGGACCAATACCGCCCGGCTAGTGCCCGATGGTAGCTATCGCACAGTGGTCGGTAACCAAACCGTTGCTATTCATCCGTCGAGTGTACTATATGGCAAGAAGGTGGAGGCGATTATGTACAACGAGTTCGTCTTTACGAACCGCAGCTATGCGCGCGGGGTTAGTGCGGTGCAGATGGACTGGATCGGTGAGGCCTTGGCTGGTTAGAACTCTCCTGGATAATTTGTCGACCTTGATATACCCCTGAACGATCGTATCATATGCAGATACTTATATTACGTCCTGACCTGAGTACCTTAGATCCCTGTGTAGGGTGTAGCAGACAGATTAATCGAATGAGGTGATCATCACATCCTTACATCCGTCATCCGCTAGGAATAAGCGGGTAATCTGTCAATCAATTTTGCCACAGCCTCCACTGTTCAGACCTGTTCAGACCTGTTTTAGTTGTTAGAATGGGAAACAGGACAGATACGGGGGTCCACAGGTACATAAGGTACGCAGGGGATGTTGGGCAATCACACGCGAGTAGTCACATTTGGGCCTGTCGCAGCTGATGGCGCTTCGCTGTCCCTATCTTTGTTTCTTTTTTCAGGGATTTATTATCCAGCGATATTCGCCCTTGGTTCTTTTATCTGTATAATTTCTCCGAGCCCTCTTTTCCATGTTCTAAGGGCCGTTTACACGGACAAGTGGTCCGATACCGCAAGTTGCATCATCCGGAGCTCCACTCGCTCTTATCACCTGCTTCTGTTATCAACGCATCATCTACCCCAATATCCTCTTCGTTCCTTTATTCTTCAACCCTCCTTTGTTACCTTGAGGTGCTCCTTGAGTCCCCTAGACTGATCCTCCGTATCTGGCCGCATCAGCGGTCTTTTCGGTCTCTTCTTGTGGGGAAGATTCACATTCTTCTCTCCATCCGCTTCATCTGGCTCCACGCGCATCTTGATCATCATGGCCTTCCGTGTACCAGCCCAGGCTCCTCGCCGTAGAACCTCGTACTCTGTGCCCCAAAGACCTCCCTCGATCGATATTCCTCCCCCTTCTCCCGAGCAGCGCGAAGATGACACCACCCAATGGGTACTCTTCTCACCGACCGCCCACACTCACACGACCTCGACAGATCGCACCGCAGGAGCATCACGACTGAGCGATTTTGGCTCCTTCGGTACTGCTACTCGCTCGGCCGCTGGCCGGGACGGCGATGTTGATGACGAAGAAGTTCTGGATGACCAGCTCGACGAAGATGGTACCGAGCTAGATAGCCTGGATGATGGCCTACATGCTTTCCGCGTCCCATCGCTCTCCCCCACGTCTGCCGCAAGGGCGGACCAAGGGCTACCGGCGATGCTACCGGCTCATGACGGTCTAGGAAGCTTTCAAGCTTCCAGCCAGCAGGTCCAAGACCAGCTCTGGCAGCACGAGCAATATAACCCTCAGCGGCGTCCGTACGGCTACTCTCAACATCGTCGTCATTCCAGTGTTCAGCGGCACTTGGATACTGTCGATGAGGGAGAGACGGACGTCGAAAGGGACAGGTGGCAGCGAATCGAGCAATGGCGGATGGACCAAAGTGTGGCATTGATGCAGGAAATCGAACGCGAGACCCGTCGAAGGAGATCCAGCCGTGCAAGCCAATCAACCATTCCCCGAACTATCGATTACATCTGCCCAGCCCATGTCGCAGATGGGTCGCTGAAGGAGGAAGCTTCGCCCGAACGAGATGCGGAGACGGACGAGTCGTTCTGGCGGCGCATAACGCGAAAGGTCATTCGCGATCTGATTGGCATCGACGATTCTTTGTTGTCCGTGATATTTGGCGAGTCTCTGCCGCCAGGCGAGCAAGCTCACGAAGATTGGCCCGAAGAGCTGGACATGGGAACCGTGCTGGCGCGCGAACCAGAGCCGGAGCATACGGAGCAGCCTATGTGGCAGACCCGTGTGCTTCAGCGAATTGCTCACGAATTGGGTATTCTAGTGCATCAGCTCTGTGAGCATCCAGGTGCATTCTCCACATACTACCAGATGACCAAGGATATTTCGAGCGAATATGCTGGCATGTCGCTCAACCGCCTGGCAGAGAGTAATATCTTGCAGAAATCTAGAGAGTCTACAGCTCAAACGTCTGCAGACACGACAGCAGGTTCTATGCCGTCCCCGCACTTTATGCCCACACTCAGCGATCCCAACCGCGAGCACGAGGCACACTGGGGCATCGAAGAGAACGACTTCTCCGGCCCCGACCCAGCAGCCGAATCTACTCGCGCACAACAAGAACAGGAGTACTGGGAGCGCGGCCTAGATGTGATGATGGTCTTCCGCTACCTGCGCACGCGCTTCAGCCGCCGCGGGTACATGTCCAATGACAAATTCACTTCCAATCCCTCACCCCGCCACACTCAAGATCCCTCCCGTCGAGCTGCTATTATCCGTCAACATCATCCCCTTGTCGCCCGGGCGCACTCCCGTTCCCAAGCACAATCCCGCCGTATTTCTCATGTGTCTGGTCCAATTGGTGTCTCCTCGCCTCTATTGCGGCCCCACCTCCGACGACCCAGCTCCAGCTGCGCGAGCCAAAGCAAGCTTTCGGCTATCTCGAGTCGGCGGACGCTGACGGGGTCTAGTCGGAATTACTGGGATATTGGTGGGAGTGTGGAGAGTAGTAATGCGATTGGAGTTGGGGTCGGAGCTGGGCTCGGCGCTTGGGGTGAGGTTTGATCAATTTACTATATATATGACGATTTATGTTGGCGTCTTTGATTTCACATATACATCGAGGAGAGAAACTACATTTTGATGGCGATGACGGGTTGGGTTTTCATGATTCTCATGTCCACTGGTGCTGTCTTGAATATTCTCGGGGTTGTTACTTGTCTCTACTCTCATCTACTCTGCTGCATATACGCATCCTTTCATGGGATTTATATGATCCTTTCGGCACGACTTGAATTCCTTTTCACTGTGCATTGACGATACATGATAGGGTGGGAATTCCCGGTGCATACTTGCAGATTCGAAAGCTAGGGCATGTCGTCCTTTCTAAGCTATTTTTCTATCTTTCCATCTCAGATATCTCAACCCCCACATTTAAGACAAAAAGAACCGATACGTTACATTGTTCGCTGAAAGAGAATGCCATGTTCGGACAAGTTCTTCCTATCTCAGTGCTTTCGATCTTTTGGGAAAGCCGAGCCGTCACGTGGAAAAGCGCGGGAAACACGAGATAGCAAAAAGGTACTCGACACATCAAGCAGGTTTCGCCGATGCTTGCTTGCGGAGTCGCTACTTCCAATTATCACAGGCGGGATGCGTGGCATGTTCGATCTACGGGTGCGGTCTATAAAGACCTGGGTGAGGTATTCAAGACCGTTCGAACATACCGTTTACCTCTTGAACAACTAGCAATGGGCTCAATTCAAGTCGAAAGCTACGATATCATTATCATTGGCGCCGGTCTCTCCGGCATTTGCAGTCTATACCATCTGCGCAAACGCTTCCCAACTTGGCGCATCCGAGTCCTGGAAGCTGCTGAAAGCGTTCGGCGTTACTTGGTACTGGAACCGTTATCCAGGTGCCCGAGTCGACTCCGAGCCTCTGTCCTATGCTTTTTCCTTTGATAAAGAGTTGGTGAACGAATGGCACTGGAAGGATTCATTTGCGGCGCAATCGGATGTCCTCCGGTATATTGAATGCATCTCCGAAAAAAACGATCTACCCAAGGATATCCAGTTCCAGACGCGTATCAAGTCTGCCCGCTGGCAGGACCGTGACCGAACTTGGCTGTTCACGGATGAGACTGGTGCACAGTACCAGACTCGATTCTTCGTCAGCTGTATGGGATTTCTATCCTCGCCTTCTCTGCCTGCGATTATTGGTATCGAGACCTTGAAAGGCGAAGCATTCCACACCTCTCGCTGGCCGAAGAACCTGGATATCACCCGTGACTTTGCCAACAAGCGTGTTGGTGTCATCGGCAACGGAGCTACTGGAATTCAGACTATTGCTGCGGTCTCAAGGAGCCCAGTGTTCAGTCTGTGACTGTCTTTCAACGAACCCCGAACTGGTCTGCCCCTCTGCGGAATGAGGAGATCGCCCTCGAACACATGGAAGAGCACTGGAAGAACTACGACGCTTTGTGGCAACTCTGCAATGAAACACCTGGTTGTTTCATGCACCAAGCCGACCCACGCAAGTCCCTAGAAGTCACCCCAGAAGAACGTCTCGCTCTCTGGGAGGAAATCTACGCCAAGCCAGGATTTTCCAAATGGTTGGGTACATTCAGTGATACATACACGAACCGGGAAGCCAACAAACCCTACTCGGACTTCATGGCCAACAAGATCCGAGAACGTGTGCATGATCCAAAGGCAGCAGATAGCCTCATCCCCCAAAACCACGGCTTCGGCACACGGCGAGTGCCACTCGAAAGCGGCTACTTCGAGGTCTACAACAAGCCCAACGTGAACTTGGTGGATCTGCGACAAACTCCAATCGACGAGATCACCGAGAAAGGAATCCAGACATCAGATAGCCATCACCATGATCTTGACGTTTTGATTTACGCTACCGGCTTCGACGCCATCACCGGAGCCTTCAGTGCTATCGAGTGGCATGGCAAGGACGGACGACCCCTCCTAGGCGCCAGTGGCACCCACCAAGGCGAGAAAGCAGTCTGGGTTGACCACCGCCCACAGACCTATCTCGGTCTGACAGCCTGTTCCATGCCTAACATGTTCATGGTGCTCGGTCCGCACCAGCCATTTGGAAATGTGCCACGTACAATCGAGCATGCTGTTTCTGTGGTCTCTGATTTGCTGCAGTACTGCAAGGATAATGATTATTCGTACGTTGAGCCGACGCAGCAGGCGGTGGATGAATGGACCGAGCATGTGGTGGAGTGCAGCAAGGGGTCGCTGTCGAATGAAGTGGATAGTTGGATGACTGGTGTGAACAAGAATATCAAAGGGAAAACGGTCCGCAGTGTAGCGCGGTACGCGGGTCATGCGGTTGAGTATCGTCGGAGATGTGCTGAGTGCAAGAAGGAGGGGTGGAAGGGCTTTACTTTTGCGTAGACGCCGGGGCTTCTATGTTTTAGTTGATATTGTGCGATTTATTTGATTAAATCTATTTCATTCAGCAAACTGAGTCTATAGCTTATAAGCTTTGATGTATGTATCCCTACTATGAAGTTTGGTGGGGTAGTAGTAGTATAAGCTGGGGAAGTGGGTACATGGAAGTGGGGCTCCCTTTCTCCCTTATACTTTAGTAAATTGTCATCTTTAGCACCGCTCCTCCACTGTGGCCTAGTGGGAATTAGCCTGGCACTCGATCCAAGGAATTCCGGGTTCGAATCCTGATGGGAGCTCTATTAATGGCTGGAAAGCGGATAATAGAACCAACGAGAGGTTGGACTCCGACGGTCCTCTTCTTCTCTTCTTTTTGCTTTTTCGACCCTCTCTGATACTTCTTTCCTATATGTACTCGTACTTTTGAATCCGTATCGTCAACCTTGGACAATTGATCCACCACCTTATGTCAGAAGCTTATATACTATGAATGGTGTGGCGCTTCTCCGTATATCTACGACCACGTACTAACATAGGAGCAGTGCTTTCTCTATCATCCGAATATGTACACCAAACCAGCTACCGCAGGCTTTGCAGGATATGTTAGGATTAACAAACCCAGCCACCGTCGACATTATAGACAGCTCCGGTCACAAAGGATGCCTCGTCACTCAGCAAAAATGCAATAACGTTGGCCACTTCCACAGGCTCAGCCCGTCGCTTCTGAGCGGTTACCTGAAGCCCACGTTTGACATCTTTGGGATCTTCACCCTGAGACGTTGGGGTATTGACAGAGCCTGTTCCATGAATATTGCTTAGTATTCTTTCAAATCAGAAGTAAAGATAGCAGAAAGCTAGAACTTACCAGGAGAAACACAGTTGACCCGGATTTTCTGGTTCTCCTTCGCTGCAGTCCCAGACAAACCAATAACAGCAGCCTTACTGGCGCAATATGGAGAAACACCTGGAGATCCGAATTGACCAAATGCACTCGCGGCCGAAACCTATTCAAATCATTAGCCTGAGCTCGAAAATGCTGTACTCTGCACCCACGACGCTGCCTCCATCACCCATGGCTCTCAACTGTGCTCTGAGGCAGAAAAATACTCCTCGAGCATTCACATCGAAATTGAAGTTCCACGTTTCATCCGTCTCTTCGGTGGTGGGTTTAGCCGGGCTAATAACGCCTGCCATGTTGACTGCGCCATCTAGTTTGCCCAATTTCTCGACTGTAAATTTGATCCATGCATCGACTGATTGGCTTTGGCGCACATCCAAGACTGTGTACATGTGTTTCTCACTGTCCTTTAATGACTCAGTCGCTGCCTTTACAGCGCTCTGGTTGATGTCAGCCAGGGATATGATCGCGCCGCGCGAGGCGAGCAGTTTGGCGGTAGCGAGCCCCATGCCCGAGGCTGCGCCGGTGATGGCGATCTAATGGAATGCATGAGCATGTTATTATTATCGCGTGGGCTTTCATTACTCACCACTTTGCCTTGAAACGATGCCATTTTCGTGTTTTGTTAGTATATCCAATAGATTTCCGATATCTACGTGATCCCATTCTTTGGGGACAACGCATGGTTGATAAACTCTTAGCAAGATTCACCTCCAAGCTGATCTACTATAGATACACTCCGAGGAGTCATGCCAAAGTAATGCCCTTGACTGCATACGACATCCCCAAGCCGGCCAAAAACAAGTCAATGTTGATGGCGATCCTCACTATGGTACAGTTATCGAATTTCTGCGGCAACCGCAACCAAGCCGAAGGTTACTTCCTGGAAGCGGAGAAATTTATCCGCATGAAAGGTCTAAAGCGCAGGAAATCCCGCAAAGTCCGTCTTCTCCACCATTGCTATGTCTTCGAGCGCATGTTCCACGAAAGCATCTTCATCTGCGGAGCCAATTCAACCCAGCCTCGTCATGTCCGTCGAGCAATTGAGTCTAGCGGGCTTGCGCCTGCTAGCGTCGATGGATTGTCATTTCGTCTATACAAGTGGAAGAATCTACATCAGGAGATGCTTCGCGTCCGAGACAGAGAAGAAGGAGAGAATGATCTCCATCTCGAACGACCAGGACTATTCTCCGCGGCCTTATATCCAGAGATATTTGGTATCCCCGAGCCATGGCTCCTTCTTTTGTCTCTGGTCATCCGGCTTGGCACTGAAAAGGATGGCGCCGAGCAACAAAGTAGTCCAGATGGTCTTAATTTGAAAGATTTCATGAGTCGCGCCAAGGCATTAGAAGAATATATCAACCAACTCCCACGGTCCAGTCAAGGTATATCTGCCTTCTTGGACCAACGGACCTCTATTGACCAGCATATCTTGGAGAACATGCTCTAAGCAATGCGACACGCACTGGCTATCTATTTCTATCGCCGAATCTACGATCTAGATGCATATATGATGCAGGAGAAGGTTGTAGGTGTGCGCGACTGTCTACTTCAATGTGAATATGCAGATTCCAGCGTCGTTCACGGCTCGGCTGGGTTTATCTGGCCTGCTTTCATTGCTGCGTGTGAAGCGGAGGATCCGAAAGTGCAGGACTCGTTCTCTGCGTGGTTTGAGATTTCGGGACAGCGTAGTGGGTTGTCTTGTTTTACTCGTACATTGTATTCGATTGAGAAGATCTGGAAGGAGAAGCGGAGTGCGAATGGGAGTAACTTGGGTGCATATGATGAAGGGGTCTGAGTCGCTGCAGCCGCAACTATGATTTCGTCTCGACGCTGATTTTGTGCCATCAGTCCTCTGTATTACAGCAAGCATGTTAGGGCAGGTCTGTTTCTTCAAGCGATATCCTCTTTGCTATTACCTAGGCGGTTTTCACGTTCACGTACACTAGTGCGCCGATAAAACCCAACTTATTCCCATTTGAAGGAACCTCCTATTACTATAATTAACGCGTCAGGGACTTCCCCGCAGCTGGACGACCAGGGACATCAATAACTTGCCTATTTCGATGAGTATCGGCGATAACAGGGGTGCGAGTATTAGTGTGATAGGCTGAGTCAATTTAGGCAGGCCTTCGCGACAACCCCACAGCGGAGTTGCTATACTCACTCTTTCCTATTTACTTATCTCTTCCCTATTTAATCATTGCTAGGCAAGTCCCCATTTATTATGAGAAACTCATCGAGCCTCCTATCTACTTTCCCCGACTGTTCATAATTATCTGAAAAGTCCGCGGTCAAATAAACCCTAATGGATATCTCCGGCATTGCATTGATCACGGGAGCCGCATCAGGCATTGGCAAAGCATGCGCTCTGGGCTTTGTTAAAGACGGCGCATCCGGCATTGCCCTAGTAGATCTGAACCAAGAAGCACTGCAGACAGTCAAATCCGAGATGCAAGAGAAACAACGCGAACTAGGCCACGCCAACCCCTGCCAAATCGAGATCTACTCCACCAACGTCACAGATGAAACCAGAGTCAACGAAGGAGTTTCATAGTGGCTAAAACATTCGGCCGCCTCGATTACGTCGTCAACGCCGCCGGAATCGCAATGAAGCATCCGGGCGGTGCAGCCTTCGCCGAAACATCCGACTGGCAACGCATTCTACACGTCAATCTGAATGGAACGTTCTTCGTCCTGCGCGCTGCCGCTAAGATCATGTTAAAGCAAGAACCTATCCTTTCTGTTATTGATGGCAGGCCATTGCAGCGGGGCTCGGTTGTGAATTTCTCTTCTATTCAGGGCTTGGTTGGGATTCCCTTGTCGACGGCGTATACAACTTCTAAGCACGCGGTTATTGGTCTGACTCGTACCGCGTCGGAGGATTACGCGAAGCATGGGCTGCGTGTTAATGCCATTTGTCCTGGTTACACGGAGACGCCGCTTACAACTAGGTCGCCGGAGATTCTGAAGGCGATGATGGAGCGCGTTGGTACAGCGGTGCCTATGGAGAGGATGGGAAGGCCGGAAGAGATTGCGGATGGTGTTTTGTACCTTTCTGGAGGTCGAAGTTCGTTCGTGACGGGGACTGCGTTGAGTGTGGATGGTGGTTATGTGCAACGGTAGATGCTTGTAGATCTAGTCAATCGAGTTTCATGCAAGGATTGCATCTGAACTGTCTATTTACCTGGGAACTTAAAAAGACAAGATCAAAACTAGGCTGATCGGGGATGATGCTATTGCGGCCTTGGGTATAATCAGAGCTTACCGCTTCCAACCACTGCGTCACTTCGGATCATCTGTTTCCTCCCCGCTTCCTGCCTTCCTTGGCCTAGCATTCTTGAGTACGCTTTCGATAACTTCGATTTGACTCTACTTCCTTATCTCCAACATGGCCAGACCGGAAGATTATCTCGCCTGCCCGAACCCCTCGGTCATTCAGCCTCATGAACGTATTGAAATGCTTAGGGTGCGTCTGGAGCTACCCGCAAACCAACACCAAAGAACCAACATTTTGGCAGTCATACGAATGTATGAGACTGGGGAACTCGGCCCGCTTACGCCCGGTCATCGAACCTGGGTCTGCGATGGGAAGATCATAGATGACCCACGTGAAAGTGGGAATTGGCCCAGAAGGTCTGCTGTATGGCTTGAGGTTAGTCTCTATCTTTCTTATATTCTAGGAAATCTCTTACCATTTCTCTAGCGACTTCTCGTGGAACGTTTGCGAGTGCCGCAATGGATTCGTCCCCAGGCAACTAACGCACCCACCCGCCGGTCGTGTGGGTGCTCCAGGGATCAACGATAATTCCGGTTTCAACGATAATTTTTTGCTTTAATCTACTACTACTACCTATCTCCTATTGTATGAATTAAAAAAGAGAGGTGGATCGCCTCTCGCTCGATATCTTTAGCTGTCCTATCACTAATCCTACGTCTATTATACATAGCTCTGACGATACTAAAAAGGGTTATTCAATATTTAGTTAGATATTTAATTTTAATTTTAATTATGACACTTTGATCCTCATCGCCCGCCGTAGTATAATCTACACCTGCGATGGGAAGGGTGGGAAGATCCTAGATGAGGTACTTAGCAGTGAGAACATTCCTCCTAGAGAGTCTGCTATATAGGCTAAGGTTAGTCTCTATCTTCCCTATATTTTAGGAAATCTCTTACCATTCCTCTAGAGACTTTCTATGCAGATTATGGAGCACAGAGAGACGCAAATGGCCTGGAAGGCTGCTTTTGGTTTTCTTCCCAACGAAAACATGCATGACCCTTTGTTTAGGGAGGTCGCTGTTATTGATCCTAACCAGCAGACGACAGCTCGAGTGTCTGGAAATGCAATGCGAAACTACCTATACTTTGCAACTGCGCCTGGAAACAACATGCTATATATTGCAAAGAAAAAGAACGGAATTGTCACTCAGCTTACAAGATCAAGGTGCGGCCTGCGGGGCTAAAGATCCATTTGCGGCGGATCTCATCGAGTGATGCATCATCGATTTCTATTCGCAGATAGCAAAGTCCCCGGTCAGGAATGTTGACCAATCGTTATCCTCTTGAAATAAGCAATTCGGGCCCTTGCTTCTCTTGAGCATTTTATTATTCTCAAGGAACGCCCTTCTCGGCGTGGCTTAACCATGAGCAGAGTTAGACCACACTCGGCCATTTACTTCAGCTCAGTACGAGCTTCGATCTATCCCACCGTTCCAATTACAGCTAGCAGTCAAGCATTGCTATCTACATTCAGCAAAAGTGCCCGACAATCATACTCACAGGCAAAGCGTGGATGGCCATTATTACCCCACCTCCCTTGTCAGAGCCGACTTCAATTGCCCAGAGCCGACATGAGCAGCCAGCGCGTACCGATTGAGGCTCAACGCGTAGATGCACCTCTAACTCAGTGCGCAACCTTCCTCGTCGTGACAGTCACCGAAAAGCCCGATTCGATTCAAACAGTTCGCTCAACCCTCGCAGGCCTCGACGATCTAGCCAAGAATGTCTCAATCCGGGATCTCAGTTCCCAATTTGCCTGTACTGTGGGCATCGGCAGCGACATATGGGACAGTCTAACAGGACTCCCACGCCCATCAGAGCTCCATCCCTTCCGCGAAATAAAAGGCGCCAAACACACTGCCGTCTCTACTCCAGGCGATCTACTCTTCCACATCCGCGCCGAGCGCCGAGACATCTGCTTCGAGTTCGAGCGCCAGTTGCTGGATCAACTAGGCGATGCGGTTTCACTCGTCGATGAAACAGTCGGCTTCCGTTACTTCGACGTGCGCGATCTCCTTGGTTTCGTCGACGGCACCGCCAACCCCGTCGGTCCAGCTGTTCCTTCTTCCGTGCTTGTCGCGGAGGAAGATACTTCCGTCCAGGGTGGTAGCTACATCGTTGTTCAGAAATACACGCATGATCTACCAGGATGGAAATCTCTTTCCACTGAGCAGCAGGAGAAAATCATTGGTCGGACCAAGATTGATAATGTCGAGCTTGATGATGCCGAGTCTGGGCAGCGCTCACACAAGACACTTACCACGATTGAGGATGATCAAGGGAACGAGCATGATATTTTGCGTGACAATATGCCCTTTGGTTCTCCAGGATCCGGCGAGTTTGGTACCTACTTTATCGGATACACGCGCCGGCTTTGGGTTATTGAGAAAATGCTGGAGCGGATGTTTGTGGGAGATCCGCCTGGGTTGCATGATCGCATTCTTGACTTTTCGAAGCCATTGACGGGTGTCACATTCTTTGCTCCTTCGGCGACTTTTTTGGCGAGTTTAGACTCTGATTGAGGATTTTGTACCAAGGACTGAGCAACGTAGCCATCCAAATATATCGCATTGGCGCTGTACATACCAAGGCTCAATTTAATACCTCTTATGTCTGTATTGGAGCTAGGACTTTGGTTCTTCGTATCTCCGGCGAGGTGCAGTGCCAGAGGTAGGATGGTACTTGGTAGATATGGAGGCCCAAGTACTGATCTGAGGCAGGGAGCTTGAATCTTGGAAAGCTTTGAAGCAGGCCTCGGATAAAACACTTGCCGTTGAGGACGACTATTTCACTGTTGATGGCAAGCGTTCCTTCATTGTATCTCTCATGTATCTGCGATATGCTGTCGGACGCAAAGAATTACGTAAAGCAGGTACCTGTGGTTTGCGATCAAGGGTTTAGGGGTAATTAAGTTAAAAGGATATATAGGCAAATGGGGGATGAACGACGCAACAATGACCTTACTATAACTGGATGGCTTGAACCGTGTTTGAGCTTCTGCATTTCTTTGCTTTTGCCCGCTATTACATCTCCTGCTTTCTTAATCTTAACCTTACCGTGGTATCATGGTATTGACTCCGAAAACGGGAGAAACGCAGGAACCAGTATCCAGGATGTGCTAGACGACAAACCTAAACAGAAGGTTCAACATAGCCCTAGCATATAAGCGACGAACGGCCTAGGAGTTGGTGGCTCCCAGGGCCCCTACCTCGTCAACGCTGCATATGTCCTTTGCTATGTGTTCATGACAGTGTTCTTTGAACAGATAATGATCAGAATGTAGGGATACTTTCCGAGATGTCGTAGTAAACCACAAATCATCAAGCTACAATATTCTAGAAGCTCAAATATCTCCGATTTCGAGAACAAGAGCTTGTAGACTCTGCAAGTAACATCCAAACCCAGTCAAATCCATTCACTGCATTATCGAGGGCAATTCTCTTCCGTCCGAACCAACTTTAAAGGCCTGCATTCCTGAGATATCATACCGCAGATCACCTGGGTGTCGTCAAGGAATGTGAGCTTGGACGAGACCTTCATATAGAAAGCCCTCCCTGTCTGTGGCCCCCGCCCGACGAACTCCATAGCCTTCAAACAGTCTATCAATATGAAGCTTTCAACACTCCTTCCCCTAACAGCCCTGCTCTCCTTCGCAGCTGCTGATTTCCCTGATGAAGACCTTAGCCAGTGTCTGGTATGCAAGATGCCATGACCACTCTCCAGCGTTTGATACTAATCATCCTTGTTCTCAGATCAAGTGCCTCTCCATGGGCGCTGGAGTGGCTGGCTGCTCCTCGTACGTGGATACCGCGTGCACTTGTCATACAGAGGCTTTCAAGGATACTGTCGGGACTTGTCTGAAGAAGTCTTGTATCCAGGAAGATATCGACAGTAAGTTTCGGCTTTATTTTGGATTCGGTTTTAGCGTGTAGTCGATGATGCTAATTTATTCTTGCAGCTGCGGCGCAATTGCATAAGAAGGTTTGTGGCGCGGATCAGTGAGGGTCATTGTGAGGTGGGATTTTGAGAGATGTGTTTGATAAGATAGAGAAAGTCCCATGATACCTAGACATACTTGCCTCTATACTCCAGACCAGCTGTTGAGAAAGATAAGACTGCTTCTATTGGCAGCTGCCGTAAAGCGCTGGCTTGGCTGATGATTAGGAATACATAGGTAGGCACTTCGATGGCTCTCGTGCAGGGACAGCTCTGTTCCGAAAGGCATTGTATGAGGTAAAGTAGATATTGATGGGAGATGCGAGGGTAGAGCTTCGACTACTGCGTACGTTACTGCAGCATCACCATACAACTACTACTCAAATGGAAACGGGTTAGACCCATGGAAAAACTCCATTGCATTTGCACCGAGATATCAAGCTTGATGGAAGACAGTTAAGAGAACATCGAAATAGTGTTTTTCGTCCTTGCATTCGTATTCTAAATCAACACAACCATCTAAGCCTGGGAAACGTTCTCGTAGGCGTCGGGGAAGCGCTTGATGTTCTCGGCAACGAGACCGTGGCCGCGCAGGAACTGGACGTAGGCACCGTCCTGCTTGAGCTTGCCCTCCTGGCGGAGCTGGACGTACTCCTCACGGCGGACGGGGGTGAAGCCCCAGTTCTTGGAGACAATGATCTTTTGGCGGCCGGGGAACTTGTACATGGAGCGGCGGAGAGCCTCGATGGCGGTAGCGCGGTGGGCGTCACGGGTGCGGACAGACAGGAGAACCTGGCCAATGTTCACACGGGCAACGAGACCCTGGGGCTTACCGAAGGCACCACGCATACCGGTCTGGAGACGATCGGCACCAGCGCACGACAACATCTTGTTGATACGGACGACGTGGAAGGGGTGCACACGGACGCGCAGGTGGAAACCTTCCTTACCGGCGATCTTCACAAGGTACCTATTGGGGAAGGGTCAGATATTGAACGACCGACTCGGGAAACAGAATATCAGGACGGATGACGTACTTGTTGGCACAAATACGGGCAGCCTCGAGGGCCTCGGAAGACAGCTGCTCATACTCGTTGGAGACGAGGTGAACACAGGTGGGGAAGTCGTCAACGTTAGCCTTCTTACGACCCAGGTCGAAGATACGGATCTTGGCGTCGGGGACACCACGGTTGAACCGGGACTTGGGGTAGGGCTGTAAAACGCAAACGTAAGTCAGTCTTGAATATTTCCTCTGAATTTTGAAAAATTCCACCAAAAAAACCACAAATCTTGCAAGAATCCGAGTGGGGAAAAAGCGCAGTCAGCGACCATCCCATCTACAAACGCATCGTAGATGGTCTTGATCGTGGTGCCTCATGTATCCCCCACAACCGAGCTTCCGCACACAAAAATACCACGATAACGAAACGAATATCGCCGACGCACCTTGTTCTTGCAGTAGCGGTAGCAGCGGGCGGGACGGCGGGCCATGGTGAATGCTGGAAATGGACGGACTGCACTTCCTGCGAACTGGTTGTTGGATGTCGGTCGTTGGCGAGGGATCGAAGGGAAAGAAAAGAAAAGGGCGGCGAGTCACGGGATACTTTGATTTCCAAGCAGCAAAGTGGCCGTAGCCCTAACCCTAGCGAGTCCCCGAATCAGCGTGTCTGCCGAGCCCCACTTTGACTCAAGTCAGGTTCGTCGATACAATTGATACATAGTTACTCGGCGACTTTCCATAGTATGACTCTTGAGCATACAAGGTTACAAATTCTACCGTATTACAGATTACTGATATCATGATATGGTTTGGCAGTGTAGATGTTTTGGCTTTTTTTGCGGAGTTCGTAGTTCGTCACTATTTCGTATGCACCGTGATTCCCCAAAGATATCACCGTACATCCCTCCAACCTGACATCCGCATCACCATCTCCCCTTCACGGAACCCATTTACTGGGAGCCAGCAAGGATGTCCGAGTCACCAGCATCGAGGATGGCCATGGTAGCGCAACGGAAGAGCTTACCGCAGGCAGTACCGAGCTCGATCTGTAGTCTTTGTTAGCCATTGTCCTGTTCGTACAGTACCATCACCAATATATAACTCACGTTGTTGCCCGAGAAGTGGTGGACGGGGGTCTTGGCGAGCATGGCGTAGTACTCGAGCTCAGACTTGCGGAGAGGGGGAGTGTTGGCAGCAATGATGACCAGCTTGGCCTTGCCAGAGCGCAGAGTCTTCATGGTAGACTTAGCACCCAGGGTGACCTTACCGGACTTCATCACCAGGGCGAGCCTGGAGTTGATCTAAAAGGCCATGTTAGCTGACCGCTCGGGACAACTTTTTGTTCAATGGCTTCGGAGCGGCACTCACGTTGTCGGATCCCTTCTTGGACTTCTTGGTGGGGGCCATCTCTGCGCTGTGAAGTTCTTGACTTCGGATAGGATTCGAGGAGTGGATAGATGAGGATGCGCTCCGGCCTGCGTGGATAAAGAGTGGATGCAGGGTCGAGATGAAGCGAAACCGAGATTGTGCGGGCGGAGAATTGCATTTTTCCGCTCCGTGTGTCATTCACCGCTTACAGTATGACATTGATCACATGACATCCTTCTTGAAACTTGAGTTTGAGCCTCAGGCATCAACAATCATTTGTTTCGCCCCTTTTGAAACATGCGTTGTTGTCGAGTCTCAGCTGGTCTTTGGCTCTTCTTCTTTTTGCCCTCTCTATGGCATTCGACGGTTTCCTTACCTCGTAACCCAGCCTCTATCAGCAGTCACTGCGGGTAGCTAAAAATACCAGTAAGGGAGAACCCGCATTCCTCACCATAAGAAGAGTGTCGAGTCCCGACTGCGATCAGCAACCCTTTTCCATTCTTTTATTCCATTCCGCACTGCGCTCAGCAGTTGACGTCCCGTTTTCGATGATTCCCCGGCTTCCAACCATGTGGCACGCATTCAATATCTGACAGCGCTTGTTACATTCTTGGTCCCCAAATCCATACATACACGGACTCTCCACCGGGGCGGTCCACTTTCTTTTTGACCGCTTCCTTGTCAACACCTTTCGACCCCAACTACTCCGTACTCCTCCTTGTCACAGCCTATTTCCGGAGACTGGAAGAACCAATTTTCTTCTATATACCTTGCCGAGTGTCCCGCGTGCCCCAGGAGCCTGCAAGATGTCAACAACGCCTCGCAAGCCTGGAACCCCCGTCGGTTCCAGCAAATCATCGGCCGCAGATCCGCCCTCGGCCAACGGGTCCACCACACGAGGACATGCACGCTCACCCAGTTCCACGACCAACGGTCTTAACCGCTCCCCCTCCGTGAAAAGTTCAACTCCAGTCTCCGCGCGCGCCGCTGCAAGAACACGGGGCCGGTCTAACCTCAGCATGTCGAACGTACCACGAACCAATAATGACCCCTCCGAGGAGGAGGCCAGGGCGCAGAATGCCGCTTTGATCGAGGAGCTGCGGGAGCAGCTGCAGAAAGCCGAAACCGCCTCGGAACAATATCAGAAACAGCTTGGCGTTCTCCAAATGCGCCTTGATGAAGCCGTTAACGAACAGGGCAAGTTGGAAGAACAAGCTCTTGAGCGAGACACTCGCATCGAAACACTAAGTGGCGAAGTTCGGGATCAAGCTCGCCAGCTCCGGGACCTCGAGCAGAATTACGAGTCGGAGCGAAATGCGATGCTGCAAGAGAGGGAGCAGCAGACCAGCCGGGAGGAGGAGTTGCAAGCAACCATCCAACGGTTGAAGGAGTCGGTGGCGCAGAAGAGCATGCCCGTCTACGCTGATAGCGAGCGCCAGGTTTCCCGATCTTGTATGTTTCTTTTCCTTTGGACCCATCCAAATATCCAAAGCTAACACTATGTACAGCCAGTTTCCGCAATCGAGCCTCGCCGGATGTGGACGGCCAATTCGCGCCATTGTCGCAACTCGAGCGCAGCCCTTCTCGGAACAACTCCAACCTCCTTCTTCAAAAAGATAAGCTTATTGAGTCTTTGCGCCTCGAGTTAGCCGAGTCGCAAATCAAGCTTGTCGAAATGGAGAACAGAGGTGGTGGCCGACAGCGTGATTTGGAGAAGGAGCTTTTGGAAGCTCGCGTGGCGAATGCTCGTCTGATGGAAGACAACGAGAGCTACCAACTTCTCCTCAGCGAGAAGACTCTTACCGGAGACTTCACTAAGGGTGACTTCATGCAGCATGCTCACCCTGACAAAGAGTCTAGAATGAGGGTCGGTTCTCTGGCGGACGAGCTCGAGTCTGTGGATGAAGCACCCGAGACAGATCCGAATCGCAGGCCGGATGGAGGAGAGCTGAAGGCTCTCAAGGACCAAAACAAGGCCTTGACTCTCTACATTGAGCGCATAATTAGCCGTGTTCTCCAGCATGATGGGTTCGAGCATGTTTTGGACCGTAACGATGATGAAGGCAAGACCGACGCCCAGGGCGGTAGAGAGAAGGATTTGCCTCCCACTCCTCCAGAGAAGGATGATGCGTCGGCTCCATCACTTCTGCAACGGGCCAAGTCGGCTGTCGCAGGCTCACAAACTCGCCCCATCCCCAGGTCCCGCCCGGCCAGCATGCTGCCACCGGCCCCAGTCCCAGTTCACCAGCCTTCTGCCAACGAGAACCCGGAGACTGCACCCAGCATCCCGTTTAATCGGGGCCCTTCAGTGAGAGCCGGTCATCGCCGCACGCGCTCTGAACAGGTGGATCCAGCAGCGGCTTCTGTTGTTACTCAGATGTATCGCGGGCGCAACAGCGGCGGACCCATCAGCCCAACCGCCATGGGCCCGGGATCCCGCCAGAGTATGTTCTCCGGGGCAGCTAGCTACTTTTCCGGCCCCAGCCGCGCGCCTTCGATGTCCAGTCAACCAGACCGCGTTTTGCAGAGTAGCTCACCCAGTGTCACAAGTGACCTGCCCGGTGACACTGCCTCTACTGGAGCAACTTCTAGCCCACCTCGATCGAGCAGCGGCATGAACAACTACACCGGGGCCGTGATGACACAGAACAAACTGCGTCCTCTGCGGCTGGTGAATGATGCTGCCAGGCTCGAAGAGGAAGAGGCTGCGCGGAAGAAAGCGAACCGTGCGAGCTGGATCCCAGGGTGGTTTAATCGCCCTACATCGGGTGAGCAGCAGCCACCGCCCTCACAGTTCTAGTTGCGTCTGGCTCCCAGGTTGTGATTCGATGTGGTTTTGAAATTGTCTTTTTAATCATACCCCTTTTGTGATGTACATAACGCGGTCATGTCATGGAACGTATGGCTCGGACTCGAGCAAACCCTGTTGCACTCTCTGAATTTTATTGTTTGTTTTCTTCTTTCCATTTTACATCTTCATGGTTTCTATATCTTGTCGAGGATTGTTGTTCTTGGCCACTTTCTGTTTCCTGGCTCTCCCCTTCAAATCAGTGTATTGTTGGACAGCTTGATGATTTCCCAGTTGATATATGTAAATAACCGTATACCCCCTCCCTTTCCACCATGCTATTTTTACTTGTTGAGATCAATTGTCATAGAAAGCATCATTTTTGAGATATTTGAGATATTGAGGAAAACTATTCCTTAGCTTGTGCTGCCACATACTGTATCCGCGGAACAACATTAGTGCGACTCCGCCAGCGGCCAGACTGGCTCCTGTGAGCATCAACAATCGAGTTCACTTTGCCAATTGCTGCGACAAACTGAAAAAAATAATTCCACCATGCCCGGTCCTCTGTCCCTTTTCTCGGTGAACGCGGTCCTCGTCATGTCGGCCGACGACGGATCTCGCATCTTCGCCAAATACTACTCGGCACCGCATCCCCCCGCCGGCACTGCATCCAACTCGACCGATTACCCCGGCGCTAACCCCTATCCTACCGTCAAGGAGCAGCGGGCATTTGAGAAGGGTCTGCTTGAGAAGACCAACAAGTCGACCAGCGATGTGATCCTATACGACAATCGTATCGTGGTGTTCAAGATGGAGAGCGATGTCATGCTCTATGTGGTGGGAAGCGCCGAAGAGAACGAGGTCTTGCTTTACAACGTGGTCCTGTCATTGCGGGATGCTCTGGGAATCTTGTTCAAGTATGCCTCAGCCCTGACGGCGTTGTGGAAATTTGGGAGCTAACCGAGATATTCAACAGGGGCGCCACCGACAAGCGCACCATCGTCGAGAACTACGACCTTGTTTCCCTTGCCATCGATGAAATTATCGACGACGGAATCATCCTCGAAACCGACCCAGTCATGATCGCCTCTCGGGTCAGCCGTGCCCCCGCTGCCGATGCGCCCAACATGAAGAGCATCGACCTCTCAGAGCAGGGTCTGCTGAATGCATGGGAATTTGGAAAACGGCGTCTGGCTGAGGGCTTGCGGCAGATGTAAAGAGCGAGTTGCATTATCTTGTAGGGGGTTGGATGCCATTGTAATTCTTGTCTTGGTTTGGAGCATTCCACCTGTCGTCTTTGCGTTTCGTTCTTCCTGGCTGGACCTGGCGTGATATGGTTTTCTTTTTCTTGTTGTCCGACCTTGCTATTCAGGGATTGGGGACTTCATAGATATTTGCGTGCTTCTCTTTCTGCATCCTGCAAAAAGCGCTTTGCCCGTGCAATCTCGGACACGTTGTGTCTCGTGCTAATATTTCCCTTGCCTAAAAACGCTGATGACTGCAATGAAAAAGACGGATTCCCGATAATAAGACTGAGTATGTACAATTGTATCTAGGTAGTATATAGCGTATTCTAACTATAGTTACCCAGTGATATCGACGGTGGCTAAGCGGATTCCCTGAACGAGAGCCCGACTCGGTTCCTGCCCCGCATACGTCACGCTCGAAAATTCCTTTTTCCTACAACTTCCCTGTCCACGATGAAGCAAAGATTCTCATCGTTAGACGTCAAGGTAATATCCGGAGAACGACTCGAAACAAATCAGAAACTCACCGGTCTCAGGTCATCACGCAGGAGCTGGCCGCGGAGCTGGTCAACCTCCGGGTGTCCAACATCTACGATCTGTCTTCGGTACGGCACTTCCTTATAATACGGAGAAGGCGAGCTCCAGCTAATTCCCATCCCTAGCGCATCTTCCTATTCAAGCTTGCCAAACCAGACCATCGCCGTCAGCTCATCGTCGACTCCGGTTTCCGCACCCATGTCACCCAGTACTCCCGCACAGCCGCGACCGCCCCTTCGCCCTTCGTGACACGCCTGCGCAAGTTCATAAAATCGCGTCGCATCACAGGTATCGAGCAGATTGGAACAGATCGTATCATTGATATTTCTTTCAGCGATGGCGCATACCACCTATTCCTCGAGTTCTTCGCCGGCGGCAACATCATCCTCACCGATCGCGAATACACCATCATTGCGCTCTTCCGACAGGTTTCTGCCACCGATGGGGAGGAGGCCAAGCTTGGCCTGAAGTATACTGTGACAAATAAGCAGAATTTCGACGGGGTTCCCGATATTACCGCGGACCGGGTGAAGGCGACGTTAGAAAAGGCAGCGGCATTGTTTTCTCAGGAGGGCAATGTGCCTAAGAAATCCAAGAAGAAGAACACCGATGTCTTACGAAAGGCTCTGTCGCAAGGATTTCCCGAATATCCTCCGCTTTTGCTGGATCATGCCTTTGCCGTCAAAGAGCTTGATCCGGCAATGCCGCTTGACCAGGTTCTTGGCGATGAATCCGCGCTGCAGCAGGTAATTGGAACCCTGGAAGAGGCTCAGCGGGTTTCCAACAGTTTCAGCACTGGCGATAGTCACCCGGGTTATATTGTTGCAAAAACAGACACGCGAGCTCCCGTGGAAGGCGAGGGTACATCCAAGACTCCCGGCCTTCTGTACGAAGACTTCCACCCGTTCCGGCCTCGTCAGTTTGAGGACAAGCCCGGCATCTCGATTCTGGAGTTTGAACGCTTCAATGCGACAGTCGACGAGTATTTCTCGTCTCTCGAGTCCCAGCGGCTTGAGTCGAGACTTACGGAGCGTGAGGAGACGGCTAAGCGCAAATTGGAGGCTGTGCGAGATGAGCATAGGAAGCGAATCGACGCACTCAAAGTTGCGCAAGAGCTCCATATTCAAAAAGCCGGAGCAATCCAGGACAACATGTATCGTGTTCAGGAAGCAATGGACGCTGTGAACGGTCTTGTGGCTCAGGGCATGGACTGGGGCGAAATTGATCGTCTTATTGAGATGGAGCAAGGCCGAGGAAACCCCGTCGCCCAGATCATCAAGCTGCCTCTCAAGCTGCATGAAAATACCGTTACCCTTCTTCTTGGAGAAGCGGGCGATGAGGAGGAGGGCGAGGAAGAGGAGGGCGAGGAAGAGATGGATTCCAGCGATGAGTCTGATTCCGACTCTGAAAATGAAGAGCAGGAACGCCAGCAACGTGCCGATGCCAAGTCCCGGTTGCTATCGATCGATATCGATCTCGGGCTCTCGCCTTGGGCCAATGCAACTCAATACTATGAGCAAAAGAAGACCGCCTCTGACAAGCAGCAAAGGACACTTCAGTCTTCCGAGAAGGCTCTGAAGAGCCATGAGAAGAAGGTCACGGCAGACCTTAAGAAGGGTCTGAAGCAGGAGAAGCAAGTTCTACGCCAGGCCCGAGAGCCATTCTGGTTTGAAAAATTCATCTTCTTCATCTCTTCCGAGGGTTATCTTGTTCTTGGGTATGTATTCCGTCCTGGGCTTTTGTTCATCATATCTAACCTCATCATTTAGTGCTCGTGATGCCATGCAGGGTGAATTGCTCTACCGGCGGTATCTCAACAAGGGTGACGTCTTCATTCACGCTGACCTAAAGGGAGCATTGCCCATCGTCGTGAAGAACCGTTCAGTGGATGCGCCAATTCCTCCAAGCACTCTTTCCCAAGCGGGTAATCTGTGTGTCGCGACTTCAACGGCTTGGGACTCCAAGGCAGTCATGTCGGCCTATTGGGTGCACCCGAACCAGGTGTCCAAGACCGCCGAAGTTGGAGGCGGGATTCTTCCTACCGGAGATTTTCAGATCAAGGGAGAGAAGCACTTCCTGGCACCGTCACAGCTTGTCCTTGGATTCGCTGTCCTCTTCCAGATCAGCAAGGAAAGCGTTAAGAATCACAAGCAGCACTTTGAGATTCCCGATGTACCTGCGGAGCCTCCGGAACAACCCTCTGCTGAACAGGAGCCTACCGAGGAGTCAGCTCACGGGCCTGTAGAAGAGGTTGCAGAAGGGGCCGCAGAAGAGGCCGCAGAAGAGGCCGCAGAAGAGGCCGCAGAAGAGGCACAGCAGGACGATGAATCTGAAGAAGAGGATGAAGAGGATGAGGATGAGGATAATACACCTGCCAGAAACCCTCTTCAGAGAGGCTATTCCGAGCCTCCAGCCCGCCAGGAGCCCTCGTCTCATGTTCCTGAGTCGGGGTCGGAGTCAGAGGAAGATACAAAGGAGGATCCTTTGCCTGAGGATGATGCAGAGGACGGAGAGGTAGATGAAGAAGCCTCATCCACTGCTGGCCAAGATGCTGCCGCATCGCAAAAAGAAGAGCAGAAACTCTCAGCACGAGAGCGACGCGCTCTGCGTCAAGGCAAGCCCATCGATCGCCCGTCGCAGCCAGCTCCTCCTCGCATCGCCCCAACTCGAGGCAAGAAAGCGAAGGAGAAGCGTGCCGCCGAAAAATACGCTCAACAGGACGATGAAGAACGTGAACTCGCCCTTCGACTTCTTGGTAACAACAAGACCAAAGCCAAGGCTGCCCAGGCTGCCGATGCCAAAGCTCAACGGGAACGCGAGATCGAGGCGACGAAGCAACGGCGCCGAGCACAGCATGAGCGTGCTGCTGCAGCTGAACAGAAACGGCAGGCCCAGTTTGCTGAAAATGGCACGGACGACTACGATCCCGAAACAGCGGCTGCCGAGGCCGCTGATCTGAGTTGGATCCCTGCGCTTGTCGGCACCCCGACGCCGGATGATGAGGTTCTTGGCGCCATTGCCGTGTGTGCTCCGTGGGGTGCTCTGGGTCGGTATAAGTACAAGGTTAAGCTGCAGCCTGGTTCCGTCAAGAAGGGCAAGGCCGTGAAGGAGATAATCGGCCGTTGGGTCCATGAAACCACGACGGGCAAGGTCAAGAAAGATTATGCCGAGGATGCTGGTATTCCTCGCGCGGATGCAGAAAAACTGCGGGCGCGGGAGGGTGAGCTCATCAAGGGCTGGAAGGACACTGAGATTATCAACACCATGCCTGTGGGTAAAGTGCGGATCATGACTCCGGGTGGTGCTGGCGGAGGTGTCGGTGGTGGTGATAAGGGCAAGGGCAAGGGTGGCGGCAAAGGTGGTGGCGGTGGACGAGGTGGAAAGGGTAGTAAGAAGAGATGATCAGCTTGTATAGACTTAAGATAGAAGAAATAAAGCCCTGGAGGGTTTAACTCCATTTTGGTGATTTCATTTCTTTTGAGTTTGATAGGGTTGATAGTTAGGTAGTGCCAAGCTCAAGTATATACGTCCACCATGTTCAGCGTCATAAATCATCAACATTTCCCTCAAATGTCTATAACAAACCCGTAGAACGTTCAGTCGACCCTTTTTAATCTTTATATTAGCATCACCCGTCCAAACATCCTTTATCTGATCTCTGATCTCAGGTCCCTGCTTAAGTGCTGAGTCATCAACAGACGTCATGGGCAGAATAGGCGAGCCGCGTTTTTTCCGTCCGATAAGAGACGCTCAGGCTGCTTAGGTTGCATCGGATGGGATCCCACGAAATGATCGTCGACCGCGTGCCCTAAATACCCAACCGAGCATACGTCTACCAGAAAGAAGCAAGCAGTGGCCCAATTGGCAGTGACTCGGGCCCCCTCGCCGTTGACTTCGCCCCTCCCCAATTGCGCGTGCGGGCGACAACTGCGTCATTGATCCGGTCTACTCATATCAAATTGCTGTTCCCCCGCATATTCGCTGGCAGCAGTCAGCGCAGACTTGCCAGCTTATTCACCACGATGACCGGCAACGAAACACGGATCGTTTCCGTCCAACGGCTCAACCAGGGCCCGGGCGACAGGTCTCTGGCTGAGTGGTGGACAGACGAACGCAAGGAGCAAACGCCCGAATCCAAGGCAATCGAAGAAGCCGCCCGGTTCCTCCAGTCTAAGGACCTCCCCGTCGCATTCCCTACGGAGACGGTATATGGTCTAGGCGCTGATGCCACTCGCAGCGCCGCTGTTCAGGGCATCTACCGCGTGAAACAGCGGCCCTCTGACAACCCGCTGATCGTTCACATTGATTCTCTGAAGATGCTGGATCGTCTGCTGAACCCTGCAAACCCTCTCAGCCCTAGCTCAGCCAAGACACCGCGTATCTCTATCCCTCCAATCTATGAGCCTCTCATCGATCGTTTCTGGCCGGGCCCGCTGACCATCATTCTCCCCAACCCGTCCGGATCTGAGTTGGCGCCCGAGGTCACCTCAAAACTAACGACATTTGGCGTGCGCATGCCTTCTTCTCCTTTGGCGCGTTTGCTCATCCACGCGACGGATCGTCCGCTTGCCGCGCCGTCGGCTAATGCATCGACCAAGCCCTCTCCTACAACTGCACAGCATGTTTATCACGACTTGCACGGACGGATTGAACTGATCCTTGACGGCGGCCCGGCCGGCGTTGGCGTCGAGAGCACCGTCGTAGACGGCCTGTGCGGTACACCAGCCATCCTGCGTCCCGGCGGCATCGGCGTCGAAGAGCTGCGTAAGTGCGCCGGCTGGGAGAACGTTACATTAGCCTACAATGACGGAGGCCTGGACGTGAAAGAAGTTCCACGCGCACCGGGCATGAAGTACCGACACTACTCGCCGAAAGCCCGCGTTGTGCTCTTCGAAGCGGGCTCGAACCCGGCTGGTGTGACTCGTCACGTCCAGAAGGACCTGCATGACACTGCCATTCACGCGAACAACATCGGCATGGTGCGTACCCGGAACTGGAAGCAGGGACTGGGCCTTGTCTTAGACCATATCCTCGCGGAGAGTCTCCAGCCCGTCAACGCTGCCATCGAGAACTTGTCCAGTTTCCCTCTGCCTGTTCAGGAGACTGGTAGCCCGACCAGATGTACCAAGCTAGCATACGACTGCAACCTCGGGCCCGATACTGTTTCTATTGCACATGGGCTCTTTGCTGCGCTGCGCGCGCTGGATGAGTGCGGTGTCGACGTGATCTACGTGGAGGGGATATCCGACAAGGACGGCGACTTGGCTGCGGCAGTCATGAATCGATTACGGAAGGCTGCCGGTGCGGAGATGAAGGCATAGATTTGAATGACGTTACGTGTTTCCTTGCTTCATTGGACATACGGGGGAATCGCGAATAGAGTTTGGAGGGGCTGTCAATAATTCATAGTGATTGGTGCGAATGTCCTGGCTTTGTAGATTTGAATATGCATATCCATATCTCTTGGACTTTCCATTAAATATGCACCTACTCCAGGTATGGTCCACCATGCGGGGACCTCCGACGGACAAAGCTTATCGTGTCTGATCAAATGTTATTCAACGCGATAAGACGGGGAAATCATAGTAACTGCCCCGCTCGATCAAAACATTGGAACCAAGTGGACTTCGGGAACGGAGATGACATAGATCTGTGACCCCCATATGTACCTAGGTAGTTTCGTCCCTGCAAATCCTTGCACACACCTCTACTCTCACTTCCACCATGTGTCAATCCGATCTGCACGAGTTCATCCACGGTCTGCCCAAGTGCGAACACCATGTCCATCTCGAAGGCTGCATGAGCCCCGAGCTAATCTTCGAACTCGCCGCGCGTAATGGAATTGAACTCCCCGCTGCCACGAACCCGGCATATGCATCCATCGCTGCCCTGACCGCCCGCTACGAACACTTTACCTCGCTGGATGACTTCCTCTCTTTCTACTTCCAGGGCATGGCAGTCTTGTGCCACAAGGCCGACTTCGCCGATTTGGCATGGTGGTATTTTCAAAAGGCGCATGCCGACGGTGTCCACCATGCCGAGGTCTTCTTCGACCCCCAAGTTCACGAAGACCGCGGCATTCCCTACGAGACCATCGTCGCTGGGTTCTCAGAGGGCTGCAAGCGTGCCGAGCGCGAGCTGGGCATGAGCACCCGACTTATTCTGTGCTTTGTCCGCCATCTGCCCGTTGACTCGGCGCAGAAGGTCTACGAGGAATTCCTCGCTAGCGGTCATTTCCAGGCCGGGGTCATCCACGGTCTCGGCTGGTCCTCTACCGAGGTCGGTCCGCCCAAGGATATGTACCGTGCCCAGTACACCGATGCTAAGGCAAGGGGCATCCCCCTTACTGCGCACGCTGGTGAGGAGGGTGACCCCTCTCATATCAGTGTTGCACTTGAGTTGGGAGCTCAGCGGATTGATCACGGTATCCGACTTATCGAGGACCCGGAGTTGATGAAGCGTGTGGCCAAGGAGGGTATTCTCTTGACTCTTTGTCCGTTGTCAAATGTGCGCTTGCGGTGTGTTAAGAAAGTGGAGGAGGTCCCAATTCGCCGGTTCCTGGAGGCTGGCATCAAGTTTTCTATCAATAGTGACGACCCGGCGTACTTTGGCGGGTATATCCTCGACAATTACTGCGCTGTGCAGGAGGCGCATAAATTGTCAGTGCTGGAGTGGCGTATCATTGCAGAGAATAGTGTGCAGGAGAGCTGGATTCCGGATTCACGCAAGGCTGAGCTGTTGGAGCGCATTGAGATTCATGTGAGGAAGTATATGCCCGCGGCTGTATAACTAGGTGGTCTGGAGTAGGTGGTGGTGCTTGTATATCATCTTTCTCAACTCGCGACACTGTAGCAAGCTTGGAGAGATGAAAGATGATCCATTTAGCTATGGACGAACTAGGAACTAGTTAACTAGTTACTACGTCCAACCTGTCCCTTCTGGATTAGTTAAGCTAGGCAGGCGACTAAGCACTAGTTCCTTTGTAACAATCTGCCCTTTCGCGGAAAAGGGCAGCCTCCTTGTTATGGACTGATGGTGTTATGGATTCATGGGAAGATCAAGATGATCGATTCGAACTATGGAAAGAGTGGAACTAAAGCAGTCGGATGACTAAGCATCCGCTATGTGACACTCCTGGCTGTAAACATGAAACGCATGACTTTGGAAGGAACTTGGACTGAGCTTGGAAAGACAAAGAAAACAAGTTGAAGAGTATACAAATTCTTAGGCATCAGTGCCAGTGCGTCATTGGTTTCCTTTGCCCAGTCGTTAATGTTGAAAGCGTCATCCGGCCTAGGAGATGAAGCTAGCTTAGGAGATGAAACTGGAGTAGGAGGGGGGAAGTGTCGTTGAATCGTGTCTTAAGGAGATTTTAGCTTTGACCAATAGACGCTTGGCTTGAAATTGACACTGGAGACGCCCGGCTTAACGATCGAGTTGACGAACGGCCAAGTGACCTTTCAGGGCGAGGGAAAGTTGGTGTGAAGGTTGGAGCAGGGGTGATAGGAAGTCCTTCACGGCCTTATTGAGCACGGACCGGTCTATCGGCCAGGCAGCTGGGAATGGATTCTGCGATTTGGGTAAGTGCACTGGGCTCTCTGCGGTTAGGATGACGCCAATCCTAGAGAGGGTCTCTGGGTCGAACTCATTCGACCAGGGATTATCGGCGTCTCAGTAATTGCGAAAATGCAGTGCAAGCTGTCGGAAAAGTTGAAGGCGCCTCTCCATAGATGAGGAGCTTGGAGTCACGTAGGGGGTCGGGTTGGCGGGTCGGTCAGTTGAGGCCGTAACGACTAGGCTTCCAGGGAGCCCTGGAGCGTCGCAAACTTGGGCTAAAGGGACAAAAACGACGGAAAAACAACCTAGGACGATCCTCCCAGAAAGTTTTACCTAGAAACCTGGCGAAAGCCGGGCATGCTACCAGTTTGTAACAAGCTTGATGGGAGATAAAGATGGTTCATTGGAACTATCGAACTAAGCTAGCTAGTTAACAAAGGTAAACTCATAAAATGTTTCGAAACCACAGACGATAAGGTATACGATTTCGATTCAGGTTGTAGCGATAGCACAACGATCCAGCAACGCCAAATGGCACGCTACTCACAGATCATCTGTATCCATGTCGGAGTAAGCTGTAAATTCGTTTCTTGCGGGTTTCTTGTCGGCCGCCCCATCAAAGTCTGGAAATCAAGTTCCAGTACATCACCAGATACCACTCCATTCCTAACCCTAGCCGACTTGGTACGCTCCAGGACGTAAGTATTCTCGCCCCTGGTGGTATCCCTGGGGGTAGCTCCAACTCTTCGGTCGACGACTTGCGTCCAAATCTCGATTTCGGCATCGTGAGTGTTGGGATTGCCGGAGATGAGCACCACAAGCTGGGTTTGCTGATTAGAGTTGGAGTACCACCATTGGGCATCCGTCCGTAGCTGGGAAAGGGACTCGGATATCCCAACCTCTACCACAAGAGAGGGCCATGGTACAGGTGCGCCGGGCGCCGGTTTCCTTCCAGGGAAAAACGATTCGTCTGCCTCCTTGTCGCACACGCGACCAGTCGACCTCCCAGCCCCTCCAAGCCAAAAATCACGGTTGAAAATGCTTAACCCCATATCACCAAGAGCATTGTTGATCCAGATAGCAAAATGACGGCTGATTGTCTCATGGTGGTGGTACGGCATCCTATATAGGACGTCGTGCTCGTGGTGGCGAATCGTTGCGCGCACCCCTTTTGGAAGTTCAGGGTGTTCAACAATCGCCGAAAAAAGATCGGCTGGGATCCGTTGCACCAGAACGTACTGGGAGCTGGGAGGGTCACCTGACACGAGCTCGTCTTTGAGTACGTCGAGATAGTCGCAAAGCTGGTCAAGAGAGGAGGGTCGGTCAAGGATATGGGCGGTCAGCAGGGTTGTGGGATCGATTCCAAGCTCACTACTCTCGGGGTTGGAGGATGAGAGAAATGAAGCCGGAGATTGGGGCGTGGATGATTTTTGACTCCACACAGACGTTGTAGCTTTGGAGGAGCTGCTGGACTCGGAGCTTTGGGCCTCACGGCGGTATCGAGGATTGGCCTGGGATGAATCGGCGTTGCTAGAGGACATAGTGGGATGGGAGGTGGAAGGTAAAGAGTTGGATGGGTGAGAAGTCTGAGAAATTTGATGGGGCTCGAAGGAGGGACGAGTTTCCATCTCGGTCGTGCCTTCCTCTTGTGCACGCGCTGCTTGGTGACGCATGTTGGAAGAGCACATGATGGCTATTTTAAAAGAGAGTCCAAGCAAAAGAAGAACTGAGAGAAGAGACCACTGATCGAAATCTTTTAGATGGAGATAGATGATCAAGATGTGTGCGGGGATACTTGTAGAGCGTAGTGGAGCACAATACATAGGATCCATAATTTAAACTAAGCCTATTTAGGACAGGGTTACGTCACACAGGCGGATCTGCCGATCAATAACTCAGCCTCGACAATCCTATATATAGTGGCAATCGGCAACTCCAATTCAATCGCGTATGTCTAGCGACAAATGGACAATATTCTGCGAGCTTGGAGAGATTAGGGTCGGACCTACGTTGACGACATTTTCGCGGTCTCGGATACTTTGGACGACCATATTCGTCATCTCTATCTTTTGCTTTCCAAGTTGCAGGAATTCAATATCACAGAACGGGGGGGCTGCCCTTGTCCTGCATCGTGGGCGTATTCGGGTCCGAGGACGATCGGCCCGATGACAAAGCGGGGAGATTGTTCCTCGCGAGCTCTTTGGCGGCCTTGTCCTTGGAACTGCGGAATTGCTGGCGCTCGTCTGGAGCAGCGGTAGCTTTGGGGCTATAGAGCATGTCCGTTACCGGCGCTTTCGGCGGCGGCTTGGGTGGGGAGCTGGAAGGTCCGGCAGATGAGGCCATGTTGGTGGGCCAAGGATTGCGTAGCTCTACGCCGTAAACGAGCTTATGCGGGGAATAGCCGGTGGTAGCGCTGGCCGAACTATTCAACGCGGCTTGGAGAGCGGGTAGGAAATCGGGCTAGTCGATATCCGGGTGGGTCGCGTTCGCGTGACGCAAAGCGATCTCGATTGTCTGGTTAGAGCGTTCCGACTGGCCGTCGGTCTGCGGATGGTAGGCCGTAGAAAAGAGGAGATTGGTGCGGACTAGCTTAAATAAATTTCGCCAGAAACCCTAGACGAACTTGGGATCGCGGTCACTGACTATGATAGCTAGGAGACCCTAATTTGCGGACTACCAATAGGTTAGGGCTACTTAGGCCTAGTTCTCGCTTGTCTAGTTTTCGTAGCCCGCGACGACCGCGACGAGCTTGGTGAACTTGTCCGTTATGGACATAGCGGCGTCGAAATCAGCTTGAGACACTAGGAGGCTTAGGATAAAATCTACCGTCATAGTGTGGAAAGGGACCGGCGGCGAGAGCATCGGCTGTAGCGAACCGTATAGCCGGTGCCTCCTGACCCTATGTTCCAAGCACGTTGGATAGTGTTGAAAATACTTCTTTAGTAGTTTGGCGCCCTTGCAGAAGGTGATACCTCTTAGCTTATTCCAAGCTCTCTAGCTAAAAAAAATTCCCGGGTCACCGCCCTTAGGAGACACAAATTTTCCTCTCCGGCTAAATTTATAAATACCAATAAACCGTCCTCATCGAGGTAGTATAGGAGCTTGGCTAAGACAGGATCCTACAATATCCGTGAATAACAGAGGGAGTCGATCAGCTTGGACCAGCGGTGGTTAGCTTAGTATCCTACCAGAATACGGGCCTTTGTGTTTTCGCTAACTTAGAGGAGAGACGCGGTAAGGAGATATGCTATGGGGTTCTTAGCTAGTTCAATTACGTATGTCGCTTGGAGGTCGTCTGAATTATCGACCTAGGCCGGTAGAGTCGGCTTGGAAGAGGGAAGTCGAGATAGTACATCAGCGATTCTGTTCGATTTCCCCGGGCGATGGAAAACTTTCAGACGGAATTGTTGGATGAACTGGGAGGCTCGAACTAAACGCAGGTTCTGCCTCTCGAGCGGTATACCTGGCATCTTTGGGGCACTGAACCGGGCATAGTGGGCAACCTCATCCATCGGCTCTAGGGAATATTGACGACGCCCCGGGTTCGACCAGATGTCGTATGTTTCACAAACTCGTCGGAGCTTGTCGGCGACGTCCGGGGTCCCGTAGACGATAACACCATTAGGTAGGACGATATGGAGGTCGTCATGCTCGGTGCATTCAGTTCCTCTCGCTAACATTGACACCATCTCCGGGGAGGAGATCGCTTAGTGGACTTCCAAGCTGGTGAACGTGTTGTAAGCAGCGACGAAGGCCTCTGACTTAGGATATGAGGTCTATCGGATGGAGAATGTGTAGTTAGTTGTTAGTCAAGAATCGACCTGGAGAATCAAGGTGAACATCAAGGGCGTTAATTTATCCCATAATTCATGTCAAATGCACAAAAAGGCGACCAAGTTGCGAAGAATGTTTTGTAAGGCGGGAGTAATCTGCCGACTCTGATTGGCTGACCACCCGCAAAACGCCTCGCCAGCTCGATCTGTCATTCTCCTCTCCAACTTCATCCCCGTCTGCCTCTTACAGCCATGGCGTCGAAGCTCTCTTCTGTTACTCGGGCCAGCCGAGTGCTGCGCCAATTGCCCATCTCCCAATACAGACCATTTTCCGCCGCTCCTCAACGGCTCAGCGAATCCCTCAACGTGGTATGGCATCCTGTGAACCCCTCGGCCACCGGCCACGGTAATGCCACCAGATGGTGGAGATAAGGGCCATTGGTTAACCAAAATGCTTCCAACAGCACCGTAATAAGCCTACCAACAACCCGTCCCTCCCGTTTAAGTTCTCCGAGCAGAACCTCACCCTCGTCGATGAGATCCTTAAGCGCTATCCTCCCCAGTACAAGAAGGCCGCCGTCATGCCCCTGCTCGACCTTGGCCAGCGCCAACACGGCTACACTAGCATCAGCGTCATGAATGAGGTTGCTCGCATGCTCGAGATTCCCCCGATGCGCGTTTACGAAGTCGCGACCTTCTACACCATGTACAACCGCGAGCCGGTCGGCAAGTACTTTGTCCAGATCTGCACCACAGTAAGTCTCAGGCATCACATTGCATGCCTCGACGCTCTCTGACCGCCTATACCTCTTAGACCCCCTGCCAGCTCGGCGGCTGCGGCTCCGACTCCATCGTGAAGGCGATCAATGAGCACCTCGGAATCACCCCCGGTCACACCACCGAGGATGGCCTTTTCACCTATATCGAGGTCGAGTGCCTGGGTGCTTGCGTCAACGCCCCCATGGTGCAGATCAACGACGACTACTACGAGGACTTGACCCCCGAGTCCATCAAGACGCTTCTTACCGCTTTGAAGGACTCTGCTACCGCCACTGGCACCTCTGCTGCCACCAAGGTTCCCGCCCCCGGTCCGCTGAGCGGCCGTAGCACCTGTGAGAACAGCGCTGGTTTGACCAACCTCAAAGACGTGCCTGAGTGGAACCCCGAGATCATGATGCGCAAGGATGGTGCTTTGGATGAGCAGCCCCAGCAATAGAAGCGTGTGGATGACTCACGTGGTTTCTTTCAAGAAATGGTAAAATCCATGTCGTCCTTGGAGGAAACCAAGGCTGTAAGGAAAAGTAGAGGTGATCGGCACCCTCCATGATGATCAATTGATAAGGTGTCTTTATTTTCTTTGTCTACCATGTACAGTATGTGACCCCTAGCTTTTTATAGGGGCAGCAAGCAGATCAGGCCGAGTTACCCGTACTATCAATCGCAAGTTTCTTTCTTTCTTAATTGCGGGGTTCTCTTTGATGCCCTTCTCGTCCTCGATACCATTCCTTGATCTCGTCGCTTTCGGCTCCATCACCAGTGTTGATTGCACACTTACCTTAAACACTAACTATTCTAGTGTTACCTTAACAAAGACTGGCGAGAGCCACCCGTGGCAAATACCGCAAATACCAGGCTACAACCTTTGAACCTTTTGACTAGCTTAGTACTTACAGTAACCACCTGGGCAGTCATTGACTTCCCTGAGGAGCTGAACTTCCGGCCCTACAGCCAGATCCGAGAATGTATAAATGTCGAGTATGTGCCCAAGGGATTTGTGACATGCTACAATTGTGCCAGTCTCGAGAGTTAGGGCTGTGAGCGTGGAATTATGCACAGTGGTGCGTGCCCCACCTATTCAACGGGATTTAGGCCGTGCCTAAAGCGAAACCCTGTGCGATCCTCGATGTGGAATTTATAAATCACCTTACTTGCCCCTCTTTCCTCCACCTCCACCTGCCCCCCATACAATATCTCGTCGTCTTCTTCATTTACATGACACATCAAACACATCTTCATCGAGCACCAGCTGGTATTCATGGAAGATTTGCTCTTTTTCTCTCCCTGAAAAAAAAATATTTTTGAGAGATATATCATGGAAATCATGCAAGTGGTGTGTGACCCCCTGGATTACGTCCTATCTAATTGAAGATTGCAACCCTTCCATCTGACACTGAATAATATAGATGTTCTGATACTGACCACCCTAGGCACACCCTTTGTGAGAAATGCAGGCCTGCGACTTGGAAGAACAGACCCACCGCAGAAATACAGGCCTCAACCAAGAGTTCTGATGCAGAAGAGCAAGCACCGAGGTGCAGCAAATCTGCCCAATAAGGAAGGCAACGGCTCAACCCAATGGGCGAAGCGTATTCATTAACTATGGCACTTATTTAGCACTGACCAAACCTATTTGAAACTTTCACAGGAACCTGTAATGCGCAATCATATGGTTTTTCTATCGCCATATAATGCGCCAGATTGAATCAGTATCAGACGTCAAATGACTCGGACAACCGGCCAGCTCTACGTTGGCGGCTGAGGCTATCTCAACATCACCATGCCCATCTTTTGGCTGAGAAGGCTCATGGAACCAATGAAGTTACGGGACAATCGGAGAACATGAACATATTGGCTCATCAGGCTCATGTAAGTTACCACAATACGACTGATCATATTCATTCATTAACATCACTGCTCATCAGGTTCCAGCTTCTAGTTCTCATCACCAGGCATACAATCCATCATATCTCCGTGCTCAATTTCATACTCCCAATCAGG
Organism: Penicillium decumbens; assembly: GCA_027569385.1. NCBI lineage: Eukaryota > Fungi > Ascomycota > Eurotiomycetes > Eurotiales > Aspergillaceae > Penicillium > Penicillium decumbens. The sequence goes on from JAPDEZ010000013.1 coordinate 524,130, forward strand.
GAGACTCTTGTCCCAGATGTCCTCATCCGTGTGCCCGACCGCTGCCTCAGCCGCTGTGGTGACCACTTCCTCGGTCCTCCCTTCGACCAACTCGTTGATTGCCTTCTCGTCTTCTTCGCCGTATCCCCGGGTTGAACCTGCAACACGAGTACCGAGGCCGTCACCCAGGCCAAAGTCGAGGCCGGGCCCCTTGAGCACCGAAATGGACGTCGGGCATTGATGCAGATGTTCCTTGCCCACAATGAAAGCCTTGGAGTCACGGTAGACAACGGAGCCCCGATTGCGAGCTTGGAAGATAGTCACATCTGCGGTATTCATGGAAAGCATATGGTAGATGTGTACATGCTTCTCCTGTCCATAACGAACTGCCCGACCGATTGCCTGGGTCATTGACGCCTGATACTCGCGCCAGTCTGGCGCATTATATGGTGATAGGAAAACCATATGATTTGCGCATTGCAGGTTCCTGTGAACGTTTCAAATGGTCAGTACAAATCCGCAAGAATACTCGATGAAGTGAGACTTACAAGCCCGAGGATACGACATCACCTAGTTGGAGTATGAGGACTTTGGGTCGTGGCTTGTCTTGCTGGCCGCCCATCGTGTCCCCATCTCCTTTCTGCTTCCGGCCCTTCTTCTTGGGAGCGTCGCCCGGCTCCGGCGGTTTGAAGCTCTCCACATCTTTCGCAGTTTGGGCCCATATGAAGTCGATGCCTGCGAACCCCAAAGCACGTTTCGCCTTGGCAATAAGGTCTTCCCATTGGATGAAGAGGATAACCTGGTCGTCGGGAGGGGTTTCCTTGATTATGCGGATCATTCTGGTCAACTTGCGGCTGGCACCATCCGTATTGTTGATTGTGCTACCATGGATACGCTTTGCCCAATGAGTTGTGCCGTTGCATTCCTTCATTGGGCAGATTTGCTGCGCCTCAGTGCCAGCTTGCTCTTCTGCCTCAGAACCTTTGGTTGAGGCCTGTTCTTCTGCGGTAGGAGCCTCGACGCGGCTCTGTTCTTCCAAGTCGCACGCCTCGATACATCTTTCACAAAGAGTGTGCCCACAAGGTATGAGTACAACAACGTCGGTCATTGATGGGAAGGTATTCTTGCAGAAGTCGCAGCAGTGCTCACTGTCAGTCTGAAGAGTCACCATGGATGTGAAGAAACGGATTCGTTGGAAGAGCTCGCAGACTTTGCGCAAAATCGCGGCGGTTTCAATATGCAGTTGCTTGGCGACACCCTGCTCTCTGGCACTCCGGGTGATGATCGATTCTTTATCAGCCGGCGGTAGGGACTTCTTTGTATGTGCCTTCTTTGCCTTCTTGTTCTGAACTCTTTGCGCGAGTTCCCCCTCGGAATCGCTTGGAAAGCTTTTTGAAGATGCAGCATCACTGTCGTCGATATCCGTTGCGGACAAGTAGGCCTCTTCAGCATCAAATCCTTCGGCGGCGGCTTTTTCAGCCGCAGCCCGGGAAGCTTTGGTTTCCGCTGACTTTTTGAACCGGTCGGCAACTTTATCGACGACATCTGATGTCTCAGATTTGACCCAGCTCCCGAACGACGCCAAAATATTTGTCATCCGGCGACGAGCCTCGGTCGTGGCTTCATGATCATCAAACTGGGTAGCAAAAATGTCCTCAAACCACTCAGACCACACTTGGGGCCGGACAGCCCATTGCTCTTTAGCAAGAACCGTTTGCTTGGTAAGGGATTCCACCTTTTCCCAACACTTATCAAGAGCATTTTGATGCTTCTGGAGCTTGGGTTGACATTTTTCAACACTCCAGGCAAAGCCCCGAAGGTCAGATACCGTTGCACATTTCAGCAAAGCTGAATGGGAAGGGTTGTGGCCCCTTTCACAAAGAAACTCGTTCAATCTCTCGGTCTGCAGGTCGTTCTTGGCGTTCCGGATTGTGCGCAATTGGCCAAGTTCAGATTCCAGGTGACATTGCAAAGCATGATACATTTTCCGTTCAAAAGGAAGCTGCTCACACAAGATTGGATGCTGTGTCACCCTGATTTGGCTGATTCTCGCTGGGTTTTTCCGCGCGAATGCATCGAGGAAGCCTTGAGCATGGTCCCGTCGGTGCTCGTACCACGCCTGGCTTCGAGGCACCTGGAACAATTGTAAAGCTTCAAGGCCCGACAGGCACTTGCGGGCTTCTTTCAACCGCGCATTCTCCGTCGGGGAGTTGCCGTCATCGTCGATACCTAGGTGGACACCCAGATACCGCGCAATGCTCTTGACATCGGCAAATTCACCCGTCGCAGGCGTGCCGGAAAGCACCCACTTTGACCATGCACGCACAGAGACAAGTGAGCATTGCTTGTCTTCCTTGGTGTATGTGTATTCGTCGACCACGAGCCGGGCGAAACTGAAAGCGTGGATGGGGAGGCCTTTCATCATCAACATATCAGGTTGGATATTGAAGCGCTTGTCGATGTCTGCAGCTTCGCGTTTCAACCTTTCCTCGAGGCTGAGAGGAGCATTGGCTTTGCTTTCATCACGCTTTCGCTTTTTGCCTTGGGCTGTGCCGCCTTTCTTACCAAGGGTCTTAGTTTCCCCGTGGCTAACCTCGACGTCGTCGATGTCCATCTCATCCGGCCCGGCATTTCGGACTTTGAAGAGCTGACTTGGTTCCCGAGGTGCCGTACTTGCCCGTGTGAAAGTACTACCCGTACGCTCGAACACGCTGGCTTGACGCGAGCCGCTTGCTGAACCGACTTCAGAGGACCCACGGTGACCTGGCAGAGATGCTGCCATCTGTGATCTAGCCGTGTCGGCCTCCTCTTCTGCCTTCTTTTGAGCAAGTGCGAAGGCTTTTCCGCGCAGCCGCCTTGAAGGGCAATAGGTGGATTCAGCCTGGTCTTCCAGAACTTGTCTATACCGAGCTAGTGCTGCCTGTTTGAAGACTCCAGGACCACCTCCAGGAACCTCGTCATCGAGTAGCGGCACGAGTTCTCGCAAGGAGTTCTCGGCATTTCTGAACCAGTGATCGAAAATTCGTTCTTTGCCGTTCATTGGGGGCACTTCAGGGCTGCCAGTAAGCACTCTCATGTGCTGGTAATATGCGGTACTTTTGAATAAGTCCCACGCTACCAGAACAATGTCGGCTTCCGTGAATTCCTCGACTGTGGCGGAGGCCAGATTGGCGGCCTTTGATATCGAGAGCACACTACAACGCCGTCCAAGGAACTTGGGGATCTCGGCCTTCCATTGATCGAAGAGGTGCCCAGGTACAACGATGAGGGTTGCATCAGTCGCAATGAATCCTGCTCTTTGGGAAGGTTTGTCGGGAATCCCCGCGTCCTTTTCGCGCTGTGCGGCAATGAGACCAAGAACGATGGCGGTTTTCCCATATCCCACATCATCAGCAAGAATGCCACCACGGATGGTTTTTGGCATGGAGACCTTTACTTCTGCTCGCCATGACATCAAGGGCAAAGATGCCTCCTCCGTTTCCTCTTCAAGGAACGGCTTGATGCCATCTGACTCCTGCGCGACCATCCAGGTCAGGGACCGTAGCTGGTCCCGGCGCAATGAGAGCCTCATAACGGGCTGAGCAGAGCAAGGGTCCTTTTTGTTGTCACCGATATCCATTCTTCGGCACTTGGTCCTTACCAATTCCGCAACATTGGAAAGGAGGCGCCATTGGAATCGGGTGTCTTTGCTGATTATGGGATTTCTGGGATCGATAAGCTTTCCGAAGGCCTGGTGGGCCATGGACTGGATGTTCAGCGCAAATCTCAGTTCACCAATGCCGTCAGTGTCCACATGGCTGAACAACATGAACGCCGGCGGCTTTTTCTTGATGGCACTTTCGAACTCAGCTGCGCTTTTGGGGTCCTCAAGAGGGACAACACCCTTCCCATACCGGGCAACGCTCCAGATGGTCTCTGGAGGTGCCGGAACGCAGTGGCCACAGATGGTGGCTTGACTGGAGGGAAGAGGTCTGTTCCAATCGATTTGCATCCAGTTTGGAGAGCCAGCTACGGCTGCAAATCTCTGAACGGCCCATGACAGGTCCTTCAAAGCTATCGATATATCAGAGCTCAGTGCTTGCCAGGGAGAAGCTACCTGACAGAGATTTAGCGTGGTCGCTGGGGCAGTCAATGAAGCCAATGTGATGTATGACTGAGAGCAAGGGCTCTCATCAACTGAGGTATTCGGGTGGGCTACGCGCGAGCGCTCCACCACCTCACTGCTGACAATGGGCTTCAAAGATGCATTTGCGACCTTTCGCCAAGGCCGATTGAATGCGGTGATCGAGGCCGGGGTGCTCTGGACGTGCACTGCTCGCCAGCTAGGTGACAACTCGGCAATTATCATGCGTGGAGCATAGCCAGGAATACGGCCATGCTCGAGTGAAAAGACGCACGAGTCAAGCTGAGGTTCACCATTCTTGCTAGGGTCGAAGAACAGATACACGTCTGGTGATGTTGTGGTGGCCTGCTTCTTATACAAGGAGCCTAAGGCTGTACCACAGTCGCGAAGGAATTCATAGTCGCCGCGCACATCGACGTCTAGATTGATGACATCGTTATCCTCAGCAGCGACACGGATCTGCGTCCAGACCTTGGAGTTGACGAAGTCCTTGTGCACTATGCCCAACTCGGCCTCGTACGACTTGACTTGTTCTCCAAAGCCTGAAATTGACAAGCAGAATCCGGTGCTGATGGGTGCGCATATTTCCCATTCACCGTCGAACAAAGATCCCCGGGTCACCGCCATTCTTGCGATCGGTTTCTTCAAAATCTCTCTCAGCAAGCACCGAGCTGCCGCTGTTGATGGAGGTTTGGCGTACAAAAACCACCAGATTTCCTTCTGAGTGATCGAAAGACGAAGGGAAGAGTTGTCACCTTCGTAAATCACGGTCCATCCCTCTCCACGTCGAACGTCGAAAAATCGGACGCCGTCGCTCAGTGCAGCGGTAACGACATCGGAGAATTCTTCAAACGCGCGAGATGGCCGGACTTCCGGGTCACTAGGGAACAAGCTGCGGTACTCCTGGAAGGCTTCAATGGACAGACCTTCGAGCATGAGACGCATTGGCAAGATTCCCTTGAGAAGTTTCTTGAAATCTGATGGGTTAGTACGACGCCCCTTGAGTTGCAGGCTCTTATAAGAGTGTGTTGGGTTTCCAGCACAGGCAAAGCAAGCCGTATGTCCGCATTGAGTGCATTGCTTCAGGTCTTTCTTGCTACCGGATTGCCTTTCGCACTGACAGTAACAGACAGTACGAGCAGCAGCGGCAGTGATGGTGTCGAGACCTAGAAGATCGCACTTCTGACCCTCGGGAACGGGTAGGAGGATATCACCATCCTTCAGTGCAAGCAACTCTTTCCGCTGGACATCGGCGAGTTCCTTCGGTTCTGTGCCTTCCTTCAACACGTCCTGGAACACAATAAGTGCCGCCAGAATTGCAGCGCACACCACAGTGGATGTCATGGCATTGCCGGCGAGATCTCGGAGGTCTCTCGGTGTCTCCTTCGTGAGGATCATCCGGTCGATTGGCAAGCCTTGAAGGGCAAGCGATTCGAGTCCGGACAGCGGCCCCCCACGAGTTGACATGAACATCATGCCATTTGGAGTTAGGCATCCTGCCACACCGAAGTTTCTCTCACTCTCTTTGACCCGGTCAACACCCTGGGAAACATCCACCCAGCGCCTATGTGATCGTTAGCTAAGGGTTATTGATCGTCACATCGGGCTCACTTACTCCTTGAAGTTTATGTCAGTGCCTTTCAGCAAATTGACAAGAAACATGATGTCGAGAGATTCCCAGATTCGCTCGACTTGCGCTTTGAAGTGTGGCCAGTAGAATTCTGGCGGCATGGAGATCGTCCCCCCTGGAAGGGACCTGCTAATCGGGCGCTTGTCACCCACTTCCATGGCTATGCGGTATTCTTTGTGCCGCTCCTGATAGCGTGACCAATCCGCCTCGCGGGGATTATTCTCGGTCCGGGCAGAATCTTTGAAGATCTGCTCCAGTCGAGGGTCGTCTTCGCCCAGGAGGAACATACCGGCCGGAGAGCTGGCCTGTCGCTTCATTGACTTGACCAGGGCGTCCCAGTTATCGCCGAAGGACTCTTTACCGGCACTCTCCGGTCGTCGTTCATTGTCGACACATACCATATAGCCTCGGTTGCGAGTCTGCGGGACATAATAATGTTTCGAGTCTACGATGGTGTAGAACGCATCGTACTCGATCCCGGCCCAGAGATCAACAAACCGGTCCCAGGGGGCTCCTCGGACGTTCTCCATGATGACGATCCGCGGCCGTCTCTTTCTCGCGTACTCACGAAGGGCCATGAAGGTGTTGCCTGACTCCCCACCATCATCCAGGCCCTTCTTCTGAGTATTGAGCGCGGAGAAATCGACACACGCAGTGCCAGCGATCAATATATCTAGGTCACCGGGCACAGGCACCAGTGAACCATAGACCGTTCGGCTATATGATGATGATCGTTAGCATGATCAGTTCTGAAGATAATATCAATCACTTACGCGTTATCTTCACCGAGCTCTGTCAGGTCTCGGAAGATAACTTCGGGCCTGAAGTTCCGTTCAATGTACGCTTGCTTGAACGGAACTATCTCACAGCTGAAGAGGTGTGAGATACGGAGTCGCTGGCCTGGTGGTAAGACTGCAATGAAAGGTCAGCAAGGCATTGAACTGACATGATGAGCAGGAATATACGCACCCTTTTGGATCATCTCAAGCGCCATTAGTGGGCTCTCGGTGCCCGAACACACGGTTGCCACACGGAGAGGGCGGTCTCTCAAAATGCTAAGGACGTCGGCAAGTCCCAGGGGTAACGCCTTGGCGGTCATATCTTGGTAGATATCTTCCAGTTTGTGCATTGGCGGGAGGCTTTGGTCTAGATACATCTTATCCCCCACCTGAGACCGGGCGTACTCCGGGATCTCGAGGTTGGGTGAGGAAGAAGAAGCATCGGCGAGGTCACCACCTGCTTCCTGCGGCTGGGTGTTCATCGTCCTCCTCTGCGCAGCAGGCTTGCGCGGGGCGCGAGGAACCATTGCGGGGAGGAACTAAAGTCAAGTCAGCTACACGACCACACCATGACCAATATCAACAACGCATGTGAAGACACATCATGAGGACAATGCACGAATACTTACTGGATGGAGAGAGGCGGGAAGGGTCAGTGGAACTCAAGCAGGAAGTCCTGCTTGGTACGCTGGACACGAATGATGCGCCAGGGATTGAGAGGCTATGAGTATTGTGTCAGCAACTCGATATACATGCGACGAAACACCATGAGCACAATGCATGAATACTCACTTGATGAACGGAGGTGAAAAGCGTCAACGAAACTCAAGCTGGAAGTTCTCGGGATCCTGGGCACAAGTGATATGCCGAGGGGATCAGAGACTATAGGCATCGTGTCAGCAACTTCATACGTGAAGCAAGCATCATGAATGAGAAGCTGCAAGATGGATGTCTTTTGAAACTTACCTGAGAAAACCCCGAAGCAAAGGAGTAGGAGGTTCACGTTCACGATTTAGCACAAGGATATGCTAGAGGCGCAGGACAGATAAGACAGACTAAGCCGGCTTGGTATCCAGCTAGAAGGCTGGTGAAATCGGGGATGCGTAAAGTCTGAGTGCTGCGGAGTGAGATAGAGGATGGAAGAGGAAGAGGCAAGTTGAAAGACGGATTTATGCATCGTGGGTGGCATGTTATGCGGTTACGGGCGACCCTACGCCTCACTCTAATGCGCTTTTGGATTACCCCACGTCGCGCCACTCATACTTTCCTGAACTGGCCGACTTAAGTGTGAACTGACCCCAGGGAGGCTATATTGTGGCGACTACCCAGCAGGCATCGATGTACAGATATCTGGAAGACTTATATAGTTCGGCATGCCGAACTCCGATAAAAATTGTTGGAGATTCTTTGCTGCATGGCGCATGTACGGTCTGTTTGCGATTGATATACCTCTCACCGGGTGCCTACATCAATACATAGACATGTACTGTAGACTAATAGATATTTTATGCAGCTTCCTTCAGTTTTAGAGCCATTATATCGGTCATAATTACGCTCAATCAAAAAGTAGATGTCTTGACGACGCCATAAGATGGGCACAAGCTTGGAAACCAGACATTGCAGGAAATGAATTGATTCACTACCTACTCACAAGGCTGCTCTATAGAAAGCCTCATCCTGCAAAAGCCAAAGGTGATGGACAAGCTTCAATCACACTAGAAGCTATCAAAGAGGCTGGTCGAAGAGTAGCTGAGAGAGATGTCGTTGGATGAAGTTAGGGCACAGACGTCTACGGTCGGCTGTACGCGGCTATTTACCGGCGCTTATTTAGCCGCCTCAACCGCACTTGTAAATTTGGCGGAGAAAACTACCAGCCCAATTTTATCGCAGAAACATAGAATCGCTCCCAAGTTAAACAATGATGTCGACATTCCTGGACTTCCGATTCATACCTCATGCGTAGGTTTATCGTCTTCGGTTAGCTGGGTCACGGCCCGGTCTCCTCATACAGCCACCCCGAAGAGGCAAGGTCAGTCCTGCCTAAAAGTATCCTCCTTCTTCGGTAGCCGAAGATGGAGCGAAGGCACAAACTACGATAGAGGAATTGGTGGGAAAATTATGGATTATCCTAGTTCTGGAATACAGCTGGATTCCACCCTTGAAGCTGGTATGTAAAATGGAAACGAGTAAATCATCCAGGTGCGCCATCATTCGCCATCGAAAACTATGAAATATCATGGGAGCAGCGAGGCCATGCTAGTGAAGCTCTCGCAAAGCAGGACGCAATATTGGACCACAAAGCCAAGGAGAAACCAAGAGGTAGGGATCATAACTACCGCATGCCGCCCTGCATAAGCTGCTGACGGAGCAACATGATCTGACTGCGCTCTATCGGAGGCAAGGCGTCGATGGCTGCTTGGGGCATGCTCAGAACCTGCTGGAGAAGCTCATCTTGATTGGGCACTCCTTGTGGTGCCGCAGGCTGAGCGGGAGGAGGGGCGAACGGCGTCCCAGCGACAGGCGGAGTGCCAATTTGACCGGGTATACCATAGGGCTGGAATTGCTGTGCGGGTTGCTGTACGGGTGCTGGTTGGGCCGCTTGTTCGACGATGGAGCCAAGTAACTGGTACTCCACGAGGTTCATGAGGAGAAGCGCTTGGAAAATCGCGTATGCGAGCTGAGGAGCTTGACGCAGAAGCTCAGTCGCACGAGCTGGGTCGGCCACGGCGAGAGATTTCATTTGTGTGAGGACATCGAGGAGCTGGTTGGGAGGAAGAGAGGCGAGGGTGTGTGAGATGGCGTTGGGGCAGTCGAGATGGGGAGGCACTTCAACGCCCGGAGGAAGAGGAGGCAACGGCGCAGATCCTGGGATTGGCTGAAGCTGGGGTGTAGGATCTTGACTCATGGGCTGCGATTCCTGAGGATAGTCTGTCGGCACAGAATCTTTCTCGTTGTTGTGAGGCCAATCGACGCGTATTTTACGGCCCATGATCTCGTAGTCATTAAGATTGCGCACGGCTGAAGCTGCCGCATCGGCATCGGCAAAATCCGCAAAGCCATAGCCCTTGGGTTTGCCGGTCTCGGGGTTCATCATCAGCCGGAACTTGGTGACGGTACCGGCCGTGCTGAGGATGTCTTTGACTTGCTCCTCCGTGAGATCTGCAGTGTGTCAGTATTGCGCCGGCGGGATCACTACAAACACACAGGAAATGGGACATACTGTAAGGAATATTCCCCAGGAACACACTCTTTCCCGTACGATCGGGCGCCATAGCTGCGGTGAGGAATGATGGCGTTGCAAAGACGAAAGCCGAATGAGGGAAAGTAGGCATTCTGCCGGACTTTGAATTCACCGCCCACCACCTCACCTTCTCTTGACGTCCCGTCTTCATCCACCATCTTTTCCGATCCATCATCACGCTCACATCATGTCTCAGAATCAACGGGAGGCCTGGGAGCGTGTGCAGCTCATGCTGCAAAAGCGCAAGGGTAACTTTGGGGGCTTCCCCGGCGGTGGTGGCCGCGGCAGCATGGGTTTGGCCGGCACTCTAGTCATTCTTGGTATCGGCACCTGGGCAGCCTCAAATTCGCTCTTCAACGGTATGAAAAGGTTTAGCGTGGGTGTTGCAAGTTACTTACAAGCTATATAGTCGACGGTGGTCACCGCGCTATCAAGTACTCGAGACTGAGTGGTGTGCGGAAGGAAATCTACAATGAAGGTAAAGTACCCTCCTACGAGCGGAAATGAGCTAGTACTGATGGATCGGGATAATTGCAGGTACTCACATCCGTATCCCCTGGTTCGAGACCCCCATTATCTACGATGTCCGCGCCAAACCGCGTAACATTGCCTCCTTGACCGGCACGAAGGATTTGCAGATGGTCAACATCACTTGTCGTGTTCTGTCGAGACCCCGCGTCGAGGCTCTGCCGCAGATCTACCGTACCCTTGGTCAAGACTTTGACGAGCGTGTGCTTCCTTCGATCGTGAACGAGGTCTTGAAGAGCGTTGTTGCTCAGTTCAACGCTAGCCAGCTGATCACTCAGCGTGAGAACGTTGCCCGTCTGGTCCGCGACAACCTAGCCCGCCGCGCCGCGCGCTTCAACATTGCTCTGGAAGATGTCTCTTTGACTGTAAGTGCTACATTTGAACCATTCAAAAGGTTCTCCGCTAACTCCGACCCTCTCCGCAGCACCTGACCTTCTCTCCTGAATTCACCGCCGCCGTCGAGGCCAAACAAGTCGCTCAACAGGATGCTCAACGTGCTGCCTTCTTGGTTGACAAGGCGCGCCAAGAGAAGCAGGCATTCATTGTCCGCGCACAGGGTGAAGCCCGTTCAGCCGAGCTGATTGGTGATGCTATCAAGAAGAGCAAGAGTTACATCGAGCTGCGCAAGATCGAGAACGCCCGACAGATTGCCGCTATCCTCCAGGAGAACGGCGGCAAGAACAAGCTGTACCTTGACAATGAGGGTCTGGGTCTGAACGTCCACGCATCAGCCGATGAGGGCAAATAAGTTACATTAATCAGGCGCCAGGGTTGTGAAATCATGTACAAATAGCTTTCTAGGAGCATCCGAATGCGGTCTCATCTCTTTTCGTTCTGCCGATGTCTATTAACGTCGCTCCGATGGGTTATTTTCAAAACATTGTAGACCGATGTTGTAGCCGAATTTCGGGGTATCCGTCGCCCCGAACTTATGTAGATTAAGGTGACCCGATGGCAGAGGCTGGGATATACATACCTAGGTCACTATACGTACCATATTTCCTCTGCCGGGTGGGGCTTTCCTTTCCAAGTCTCTCAATAGCCGCACCATTTCTGTTTTATTCCATTTCTGTGCCCATTCTAAAGCAGTATCGCCATTCGCGTCCTTCAAGCCAGTATCTGCCCCAAGATGGATCAGAAGGCAAATCGCATTCGTCTTTCCCTGCTCTGTTGCTACGTGCAACGCAGTTCCTAGGCTCATCGGAAAGAATCGCATCAAAGTCGGTCCATCCTGATACATTGTCGCGTTCAAAGGGGCACCTCTTTCCACGAGCAGCGATATGACATCTTCAAGCTCCTCATCTCGAAAAACGGCGTACTGAAGAAGTTGTCCTTTTCGCACATCCCCTCCACGGTTCAGCAGCAGTTCGATGACACCCAGAGGTGCATTTCGAACAGCATAGGACAATGGGGTGCAGTCTACCTCGCATTGCGTATTCGGGTTCGCGCCATGTTCCAGAAACCAACCGGTCATCTCGGCATCGGTTACCGCGTAGCTATGAAAATAGATCTCTCGTCATTGAATGTCTTCTTGGGTAGCGGAACCAACATACCAAAGCACAGGAGGCTTTAATACGTCAACCGGCTCATTTATATCCCATCCAGCTTCGAGGAAACATTCAAGGACGCCCTTCGCCTTGCATACTGTTGCCTTTCGAGTGTAAGAAGGGCTTATCAGGAAGCCACGAAAGAGAAGTATTGAAACGAATTTGACTCTGTCCGGTTGAATTGCTTCCATCATCACATCGTGAAGGTCCATTATATCGAAAGCTTCAGAGTCCATCGCATTCCGGAAACCTTGGAGATTATCATCGGAGCACAGAGAACGCAGTTTTTCAATTGTGGCTGCTGCAGTTCCACAAGGAATGGGGAATCCACCATGGCCGGTGAGGTCCGCTTCTGGAAGAAGCCGGATATCCATAGGGTACGAAGAAGATCCGAGTACTTTTGTGATGGGCTGCCAGTAGGGTTGAACTTGCCTTTCAGGTGCGCGATTTTATGTAAACCTAATTAATATTGGCTAAGCCTCGTGCGCCTTCATGGAAATATGTATCAACCACGATATGTTTTGACGCGGGGACGAAGGCGGCGAGTGGGACTCGACTAACTTTTTTCTTATCGCCCGCCACTTTTGAGCTTCACAACGGCTAAGACAATCAGCCTTGGTAAGTATCGAATGAACTCCAAATGGAGTCCAATAAGCTCTTTCTATTCTCTATCGGCAGCTAACAATCGCCCCAGAACACCGTCACCATGGCCGACACCACCAACGGAGACCCCGAGATTACCTTCACCCAGATCGACGTCGACCTTGACGTGCAAGAGATCCTACTCGCTGCCTCCCAACACGACCTCGCAAAGCTGCGCCGGCTTGTCAGGACCCAATCCCAGCTCCCCGACGCAGCAAACGTCAAGGACCCGGAAACAGGCTACTCGCCTCTGCACTCCGCAATCGCTGCCTGTGAGCCCGAAGCAAACGACAAGGCGAACGGCACAACCAGCACCGCTACTATTGACCCCGAGATATTGAAGTCCGGCGTTGACACAGTCAAGCTTCTCCTTCAAGAGGGCGCGATCTGGAATGATCTCGACAACGACGATGAAACGCCCGGTTGTCTCGCCCGGCGCATCGGCGCAATGGAACTATACGATCTGATCGTTGACGCCGGCGTGCGTGCTGAGATGCTCATGAACCGGCTGGACGGATATGAAGAGCTTTCTAACGACGAAGAAGAAAAAGAGAGAAGCGAAGACGAGCCCGAGACAGCACCGGAGCTAGTCGACTCCGCAGATCAAACAAGCACCGTAACAAACGCACCGGCAAACCCAGAAGTTACCAATCAAGGCTATCTCGGCTCGAGCCTGACCATCCAACAAGACCGCATTCTCGACTCGGATCAAAACGGCGTCATGATGGAATGGGAAAGGGAGATTATGCGCAAATCCGCAGAAAAGCTCCTCCCTACCACGGGGCTGAAGGTGTTGAACATTGGACATGGCATGGGTATTGTGGACGGGTTTTTGCAGGAAAAGGCCCCCGCGTCACATCATATTATCGAAGCGCACGCTGATGTTGTGGCGGAGATGAAGCGGCGCGGATGGGATAGCAAACCCGGTGTTGTCATCCATGAGGGCAGGTGGCGGGATATCCTCCCTGCTCTTGTGGCCAACGGGGAGACGTTTGATGCGATCTACTACGATACGTTTGCAGAGTCATATGCCGATTTCCGTGACTTTTTCTCGGAGCAGGTTATTGGGTTGTTGGAGCAGGATGGGAAATGGGGATTCTTTAATGGGATGGGAGCTGATCGGCAGATCTCGTATGATGTCTATCAGAAGGTTGCGGAGATGGATATCTTTGAGGCGGGCTTTGACGTTGAGTGGGAGGATATTCCGGTTCCTAAATTGGAGGGCGAGTGGGAGGGTGTGAGGAGAGCTTACTGGGTTGTTGATAACTATCGTCTGCCTCTGTGCCGATTTATGGATTAAGATGGGATATATTGGACGCGGAACACTGGGAAACGTATTGGAAGCAACGGGATATACCCTCCCCCTTCTTTTGCTGGGGGAAAAACAATGCGCTTTATGATACAGAGATATGCGACGCTAAGGAAAAGAAATGCTATACAGGAGAATACAAACAACGCTCATAATATGCAACGTTCACAATTGAATCAAGTCCACCTCCGAGAAGTCCGGTGGACTGCGACTGAAGATTGTCCGGCATTTGCCGTCCAGTGCTTGGTACTCGTTACTGATCCAGATGTGCTTGCTGAACCGCTGTGTCCGGTAGATCTCGTCATCGCTGACTCCTAAATCATCACGAGGAATCCAGATGACGGGCCGCTTGGCGCGGAGAGCTTCGTGTTGGAAAGCACGCTGCACCAGTTGGTCACGTTCATCGGGTGTCAGGTCCTCTAATTCGTCATGGATTCCTGCAAATAGGGCATGGCCAATTCCATTGGTTGGTGGTCCCTGAGCCTCGGTATCGTGTGCCATCTTCTCGCGCAAGGCTTTGATAGTCGGGTTTACGCTGGCTGAATTGACACCGAAAAACTTGGACTTTCGGTTTGGGGATCGATCAGCCCAGGATGGTGGCTTGGTACGACTGCTGGGCGTTGAAAGTAGGCCACTCGAGTTGTTGCGACGCAGCTGAGCCTTTCGATCAGCCTCCAGGTTGTTCAGTTCAATATCGCGTCCGCTCTGTTCCTGATCACGTTCGTGTTGTTCCTGTCTAGATACGCGCCTCTCGAGATGATCATCGTCTGCTTCGGCATCGTCGATGGCAAGTCCAAGCCGGACATGTTGAGCACGCTCGAACTCCTTATCGCGACGAACGGCGTCATCTTCCAAGGTGATGGGCAGATACCGAATCAAGGGGCCAAATGCGTCGCCCAAAAGGATCTGGTATCCGGCGGTCAAGACCGTAACGACAATCATGCAGATGGCCTGGCCTTTGCAGGCCACTTTACCGTTCTCATCTTGAACCAAAAAGAACAGGCCAATCAGACACAGTTCCATCACATACAGCCCGGTGAAGAGCTGATTGATGGCACGAGGAAACAGGAGCCCACCGGTGTCGAAGCGAAACTTTGTGACGTACAACGTGTTGTAGCGGTAAACGAACCAGAACAAGCTGAATGTAATGATATTGAACACGAGAATGAGGGGCGCAACCACGCAGTAGATCAACCCTGTCAGAATGTTAGAAATCTTGGTATTGGCACAAAGCGTTGGAATTACATACCAATAGAGGCAAGCGTTGTATAGACGGGGAAGAAGGTACCCCACTGCATTTGATTAAGGTTGGTCGTCCGAGCCCACTTCTTCCGGGCGGTCGAATCCATGATGGGGGCGAGGACGAACCAGCTGAGCAGACCGAAAATTTGCACAAGCGCACCGGCACTCACAGACATGGCCTGCAGAATCATGTAGGAAAAAAAGTAATTACTTGATTTGGGGATGTTATTGGCCAACATCTCCGGCCAGCTGGTCACGTTGGCGACATTGTCGATGATAGTACTGAAACTGGAGGCAATGGTCACAACCAAAAACAGCTGGACGAACAGAAACGCAAAATAGTAGTTCTGAACCGTTAACTCAATGGACATACCCGTATGTAGACCCTGGGTGCGGCTCAAGAAACGGAGGCTCAACGGCAGGAGGGCCATCAGGATGGCCAAAAAGAGCGCGGGTAGGATACCCTGGACGGCAGATATAAACCAGGACGGCATCTTGCCAATCCAAGCCAGCCATGGAAATGCACCCTCCAGGTACGCCAATTGGGAGAGCAGTCCGGTAAAGGCAACAGGGAATGCCCACCCGACAACCATGGCAGAGACCAGGGTAAAGATACCGAATGTGCGCAGATAGCGTTCCCACCATTTGATAGACATGTTGTCCCAAATGACGTCGTCGGGAGAGATTTCCACGACGCGGGGTGCCATCTGCTTAGGCAAATGATGAGCAACAGACTGACATGCCATGTGCGCGGCGACCTGGTGGTTGAATTGGATGAATGCCGAGTTCATCAGGGGGAAACGTTCCGGGTGCTGCTGATCGACCTCGATCTCCAGGTTCAACCGAGCAAGCTCCTTGCGGCAGTAGTCAATTGTATCGACCTTTTTCCCGACGAGCCAGAGCGAAGGCATCCACTTCCAGCCAAAGATAGGAAGGCGATGCGTGTCCCGGTCTTTCTCGCGAATGTAACTCTGCCACATCGGCTCTCCGTAGTCTTCGTTGTCGAAGTCCTCGTTGTAGGCAATGGGATATTCCATTCCTTCCATTTTGTCACCCTCCTTGAGACTTTTCCGATTTCCCTTTTCCTTATCAGCCTTTTTAGATGGTTCGGCCGACGAACAGTCAGCAAAGGTATCGGGGGCAGTAAGGGGATATTCATCAGGCTCCGGCGCAGACTGCTTGGAGGTGTGAGAGGACAGTCGCTGCTTCCAAGAAGGCCGCTGCGGGGGCGGTTGCGGATCACGACACATGGAGCTGGCGATTGGGGGTTCAGAGACAGGGGGTTGGCCAGCGGAGGAAATAGGTCCAAGAGAAAACTCATTGGTGGGGGAACCTCCATCATTCGCCGACGGAGTGACCGTTCGAGCAACAACCTCATCTGTAGTGGGGATGTAGCCACCCGTTTTTGACAATGTGCGGTCCAGGCCACCTTCGACCTTCTTGAGGCCGCCCAGCACCGACTTGCCCAGTCTGCCGACACCTTGGCCAACAGCACCGGCCGCTGCGAGTGGAACTGCAAGGGCAGGATCAAGTACACCTCTCCTCGATCCATCAGATCCGCTTCGTTTGCGGCTTTCTGGGGGTTGGTGAAGTACGTCACGCAGCGTGTGCGCCTGATGGGGGTCACCAGAACTGACACCAGGCCCCATCGCGATTTGAGATGCACGGTTGTCGGTGGCCATCTTTTCTCGGGCACTGGCTTTGTTCTTATCTCCAGATTTCTTTGCCTCGGCCTTTACTTTCTTCAACGCGGCCTTTTTGCACTTGATGATGAGTTCTGTCTCGGCAGATTCAAGCCTCAGGGCAAGGTTGTTCCGCTCTTTCACTTTTTCGTTCAAGTCATCAAAGTTTCGATTGATCCAGATGTTTCGCACACCACCCGGGAAGATGTCGAAAAGAGAATCGAGAGAATCAACATTCAGCCAGCTGGGCGGAATAGACGTAACCAACACGGTGGTGGCGGACGCGCGAAGTCGATGTTGCGGCGAGGTCATATAAGCCTGTCGTAGGCGGATATATCCTCGCAGTTCGTCGAAGAAGATGGCGCAGACATAGATGATGACGATGACCGCCATGACAAGGTGAGCCCAATACCGACTGGTGTGCTCGGGTTTGACATTTCCCCATGCCAGCTGGTCCAAGCCACGCACGTCCCACGAAGACGACGAGTCAGTGACATTTTTCAGAGTGGTGCCCTTTCCACCGACACGGTTAAGTGGCAGCAGAACTGGTAAGATCAGGATCCCGAGAGGGATGAAGATCTTGAGAAGCATGCGCAAATAGCGTAGGAAGAAGTACGCATCTAGGCCGCATTTCTGAATAAATTCTGAGCTGGATGTCCGAAACACCGGGCCAATCCAGCGCAAGAGTCCTGGTGGTGAAGGCTTGGTTCGTTCTCGATCCGGGACTAAGTAAGTTCGTGGTTGACTGTACGCAAGGACGGTTAACTGTGCTTCTTGACACTTGCTTGCAAGGTTATGTATGGGAGTGACTTACTAGATGCGGGTTAATTTGCCCTTGAGTAGTAGGAATAGGAGGAACTCGACCACGAAAACAATGATAGCCGTCGCCAGCGAGGCCACAAAGGTCTTGATTGAGACACCCACGGGGGTTTTGCCGTGGCCACCCGTGTGCTCCAGGGCCTCTTCCAGGCCCGTCATGGTGGTCAGCAAAGGAGCTCGTTGTGAAGGTTAAAAAAGCAACAAGGATCCTCAGATGGCGGGGATCTGCTGATCTTCAAGCCACAAGCATCCCGCGAATTGTTCTGCACGTCTTTCTCACTTGAGTGCTGCTCTAAAGGGTGGGAGTCTCGAACATAACCTCGCCCAGGCGCTGCAAGAAGTAGGGCAGGCCAAAAAGAAAGTTGACAACAAAGGTGCCTTGATCAGCGATGTAGCGCCAATAAACGCTGTCTTTGATCGTCACACAATGACAACAGTGGCTGATGTTTGGGCTGGCGCCCAGGGCGGTGATAGCTCCCCACCAAACTTAGTGAATTGCAGGGATGATTGGAGGGATCGTGGAATGCCGATTCGGCTGTAGAATGACATCAAGCGCCTGGTGAAACAGCCAAGCAGAATCCGGCGGTCTTCAGGGAAATGAAAGACTCCCACGCTCTTTGGTTGGCTTCCTGCAGGCTGCAAGGTTATTATTAGGCACAAAGCAAGATAGCAGTAGCGACTGGGTGTCAATCTGTCAGATATAGCTGTTTGACTCCACTGTAAACAAGTTTAAGGGGTACATCGTCATGATTGGCTTAAGCTAGGCAGTGGCGGTGTAGTATTATGTCAAGTGGCTGAGACACATTAAGAGCACGTGTTGTGGCTCGCGTACACGCGGTCCCAAAAGGGAAACCACTTTACGCGTGAGGCGCGTGTCAGCGCGTCCTGACAGAGCTTTTGTTCCCCTTCTTTCGACCTCGACACCACCAACCACACCACCAACCACGCCACTCATCCCGGCCTTTCCCATTCCTTCCACACCCATAACATGTCTTCTCCGGCAAGTCGGAGGACTCGTGCCTCCAAAGAATCAACAGCATCGCCGTCCTCATCGGCTCGATCAGCTCGCGAGCCCCCTAGCAGCCCGACTCGCCAAGCCACTCCCCGCGCCGCGCGGCGTCTGGCCGCTGAAAGAAATGTCCCATCATCCTCTCCGATGTTCTTTCAATCCTCGTCGCCTACAAGAGGACATAGAGATGCAGAGACTCCCGATGTTCGCATGGGCGAAGCCAGCTCACAAGCCGATGATGGGGATAGGACCCCTCGAGGCGTCCAAGCCGGCATTCGAGGTATGTCATTGAGAAGGATGAATTCAATGCGACAAGTTCGGAAGAATGAAAACTAACTACACGATAGACTCGTCTCCTATCAACTACATTCCCAGCTCCAGCCCCACCAGGGCTTTCGCCCGAACAGACATCCGTTCTGATCTCCGCTCCGACGCTCTGAGTGAAAGCAGCGGGCTATTCGTGTCGCCCAGCCAGGGCCGCCGGACTGCTCCTCGTCGGAGTGATCTCCATTCGAGTGGATTTGGATCAACTCCTGCCCGCCGCAACCGAATATTCGTCGGCGCCAATGGCATGCCCTCCGAAGACAATGCCCCTCGTTCCGATGCTACATTCTCGAACATCAACCCCGGCACCTCCGAGGCCGAGGCCATGGGCGGTAACTCCTCGCGTGTTATCTGGGGTACGAACATCTCAATCCAGGATTCTATGTCCGCTTTCAAAAACTTCCTGTATAACTTTACTACAAAATATCGTCTCTGGGCCGACGGAGCTAGCGAAGATGAGACACGGATCTTGGGTGACATATCTGAGAGGCGCGAGTACATTAAAATGCTTAACGACATGCGCCGCCTCGGTATGACGACTTTCAACCTGGATGCACGGAACCTCAAGGCATACCCCCCGACCCTGAAGCTCTGGCACCAGCTATCTGCATATCCCCAAGAAATCATCCCTTTGATGGATCAGGCTGTGAAGGATGTGATGGTTGACCTGGCCCTCAAGGAGATGGATGTTTTGCGGTCCGAGGTCCAGCGTGGTGCTCAATCCCGCACTCGTCGCGGCCAATCCATCCTTACTTCCGATGGTATCGTTCAGGCAACTGATGTCCCCGATCTGGTTGGTGAAGTCGAGGCTATGTCGTACAAGGTGCTCCCATTCGGCCTCGATGAGACCGTGAACATGAGAGTTCTCGACCCAGCTGATATGGACAAGCTGGTCAGCATTAAGGGTCTGGTTATTCGAACGACTCCTATCATTCCCGACATGAAGGAGGCTTTCTTCCGCTGCAACGATTGCAGCTTTGGCGTTCAAGTCGACATTGACCGTGGTCGTATTGCGGAGCCAACCTCCTGTCCCCGTGCTGGCTGCGGAAAAAAGAACTCAATGCAGCTGATTCACAATCGATGCTCGTTCTCGGACAAGCAAGTTATCAAGCTTCAGGAAACCCCCGACAGCATCCCCGATGGCCAGACCCCCCACTCCGTCTCTCTTTGCGTGTACGATGAATTGGTGGACGTTTGCAAGGCGGGTGACCGTGTTGAGGTGACTGGTATCTTCCGCTGCAACCCCATGCGCGTGAGTGCTCGGCAGCGCACCCAGAAGGCCCTCTTCAAGACATATATCGATGTTCTTCACGTTCAGAAGGTTGATCGGAAGAAGATGGGTATCGACGTTTCCACCGTTGAGCAGGAGATGTCCGAGCAGGCCGCCGAAGCCGATCAAGCACGCAAAATCTCTGCTGAAGAGGAAGAGAAGATCAAGCTCACTGCCTCTCGCCCGGATGTTTACGAGTTGTTGGCCCGCTCCTTGGCACCTAGTATCTACGAGATGGACGATGTGAAGAAGGGTATTCTGCTGCAGCTGTTTGGCGGTACCAACAAGACTTTCCAGAAGGGTGGTAACCCCCGCTATCGTGGAGATATCAACATTCTCCTCTGCGGTGATCCTTCGACCGCCAAGTCGCAACTGCTGCGCTATGTCCACAAGATTTCCCCTCGTGGTGTTTACACCAGTGGTAAAGGTTCTTCGGCCGTTGGTCTGACTGCCTATGTAACTCGCGACCCGGAGACTCGCCAGATGGTTCTTGAGTCTGGTGCCCTGGTTTTGTCTGATGGCGGCACTTGCTGCATTGACGAGTTCGACAAAATGAACGAGGCGACTCGCTCCGTCCTCCACGAAGTCATGGAGCAGCAGACTGTGTCCATTGCCAAGGCGGGTATTATCACGACACTTAACGCCCGCACTTCTATCCTGGCATCCGCCAACCCCATTGGCAGCCGCTACAACCCCAGACTGCCCGTTCCGCAGAACATTGATCTTCCTCCGACGCTGCTGTCCCGTTTCGATCTGGTATACCTGGTGCTGGATCGTGCGGATGAGACGGAAGATCGCCGTATGGCAAAACACTTGGTCAGCATGTACCTGGAGGACACCCCGGAGAATGCTAGCACTGAGGAGATTCTGGTAAGACAACACATCGGTCCACAGCTTATTCCAGTTGCTAATACTATCCCAGCCCATCGAGTTCCTGACAGCCTACATCACCTACGCCAAAACCCAGATCAACCCCATCCTGACCCCAGATGCCGGAAAGGCTCTCACTGACGCCTACGTGGCGATGCGCCAGCTGGGCGACGATATCCGGGCCCAGGAGCGCCGCATCACGGCTACCACGCGACAACTGGAGTCCATGATCCGACTCTCTGAGGCTCACGCCCGTATGCGCCTGTCCACCGAGGTGACGGCGGCCGATGTCGAAGAAGCCGTGCGTCTGATTCGCTCGGCCATCAAGCAGGCCGCGACAGATGCACGCACAGGCCTGATCGACATGGGCCTGTTGACTGAAGGAACCAGTGCAAGCGAGCGCCGTATGCGCGAGGACCTTAAGCGCGCGGTTCTGGCCCGTGTGGATGAGCGGGGTGGTGTTAGCGGCACCGCCGTGCGCTGGGCGGATTTGTTCCGAGACATGAGCGAGCAGAGCGACGTGCAGTTGGACCATAGCCAGTTCGCCGACGCCGTTCGCTCGCTGGAGGCAGAAGGAGCTGTGCATGTCTTGGGTGAAGGCATGCGACGAAGCATCCGCCGGGCCGCCCTCGGCTTGTGATTACGCCGATTCATTTCTACTATGTATTTTACTCCACGATGCAATGATCCGAGGATGCATGTCCTTAGTTTCTCGGTTGGGTCTGCAGGTGTTTCTTTTTGGGTGCTGGAATGGCTGCATTTTGTACTTTTCTCTTTTGACTTTGAATGAACCATATGAGCTGAGAATGTCGCGTGAGATATTTCTCTTTTGGGCCCGTAGATCGAGAAAGTACCAAGATATCAAATTGTGAAATCCTTATGCATTCGGCTTTTCTGTTAGCATGGTGGGCCATGGGTAACCCGTTGTGGCTCCGGTGTGTCACTAGAAGAGACAATGGTTTTGTACCGAGTAAGCTACTTTACAGGTCCGTTGGGTGTATAAGTCGGACCCGTACAGAAGCAGTCACCTATCAGGTCCACATTCCCCGTTAATATCCACCACGCCCCATCGATCTCGGTTATGAGCTCCCTGCCAAGAGAGATGTTTGATAGGCTCTATGCAGGTTGGTGATGCGAGGACGAGAATGCTTTTCACGTGGCCAAGTATTAAACATAAATATATTTCAGCAAATCAGTCTGTGTTAGGGTAACATACAAGTAAATCATGCCAATTGAATTGGCCAATATCATATTTAGCTCGCACGTGCGACAATGATTGGCTGATGTCAGTGGAGCTGTTGATGACTCAGCCAGCTACAGGAGCAGCACGCACGGACCAATCAAGGTGTCGAATGCGCATTTCCATGCCAAAGCAGAAAAAAGAAGTTCGTTGTATGTTGTATAACCCTGTAGTTTGAGTGTATGTAGCTCTATAGTCATTAATTTTGAGTGAATTCTGCTATTTTTGCCAGTACTCGGTAGTCAAGTAACGCTGCTTAGTATCTGATAGTTACGTACCGAGCGGGCCCCAAGAGGCGAACTTGACCGTTCTCGGTGCAGATCAAGCATCGAGCCTTCGGCTCCGTCCTAATTGCTTTCCACTCATGACATACCCAATTGACCTCGACTTTTCCACTTCACCCGTCTTGAGTCTCCTTCGCCCATCATGAGGTAAAATTTCCTTTCCCCATTCTTGCCAAAACTCTCCTGCCCTTCTTCTCTGCGATCCTCAAGAATGTGTTCCTTCCCCGCATGCTGACCCAGCCACCAGGTTCGGCGAGCACCTCCGATCCTCCATGATCAGGGAATACTACCCTCATTATATTGCATACGATGAGCTTAAGAAGGCACTCAAGACCGACTTTGTCACCGAACCCACTCCCGACAATGCGAAGCCCGACCGCCGCGAATGGACCGAGGATGATGAGAAGCACTTCGTGACTCTGCTGGAGAGCGAGCTGGAGAAGGTCTTTAATTTCCAGAAGCGCAAGAGCGAGGAGATCGTCGACCGGATCAAATCCAGCGAGCACGACGTGAATGACGTGGTCTCGCGTCTCGACAACTCGACCGGCGCTCGCCGTCAAAGCGTCCGTGCATCGCGGCCCCAGCCTACCGACGAGGATTTCTTGCTTCTCGAGCAGGTGCTCAGTGATATTATTGCGGATGTGCATGATCTGGCCAAATTCACCCAATTGAATTATACGGGTTTCCAGAAGATTATCAAGAAACACGATGTTGGTTTTCTCGGCTCTCGACCCGGTCAAATAGCTAACACACGGAACAGAAAGAGACGAATTGGTTCCTGAGGCCAGTTTTTGCCGCCCGTCTCAATGCCAAGCCGTTCTTTAAGGATAACTACGATGCCTTTGTTATCAAGCTCTCCAAGCTATATGACCTGGTCCGGACCAAAGGTAACCCGGCCATGGGCGACTCGTCCGCCGGTGGTACCCAGCAAAACTTCGTTCGCCAGACTACGAAGTACTGGGTGCACCGTGACAACATTACTGAGCTGAAGCTGGTCATTCTCAAGCATCTGCCAGTCCTGGTCTTCAACGCCAGCAAGGAATTCGAGGAGAAGGATACGGCCATCTCCTCTATCTACTTTGATAACACCGATACTTGGGAGCTGTACCAGGGTCGACTGAAGAAGACCGAGGGTGCAGAGGCTATCCGTCTTCGCTGGTATGGCGGCATGGAGAGTGACCAGATCTTCGTGGAGCGGAAGACTCATCGTGAGGATTGGACGGGCGAGAAGTCCGTCAAGGCGCGCTTTTCGCTGAAGGAGAAGCACGTCAACGCATATCTCAATGGTAGCATGACCGTCGAACAAGTTTTTGACAAGATGCGCAAGGAAGGCAAGAAGAGCCAGGCCGAGATTGACGATCTCGAGCAGCTGGCCCGTGAGATTCAGTACCGCATTATCACTCGACGTCTGGTGCCCGTCACCCGCACTTTCTACCACCGCACGGCATTCCAGCTGCCCGGTGATGCACGTGTGCGTATCTCGCTGGACACGGAGTTGACCATGATTCGAGAGGACAACCTGGATGGTCGCCGCCGGGCTGGCGATAACTGGCGCCGCATGGACATAGGTGTCGATTTCCCATTCTCTCAGTTGCCTCCAGAAGACATTGATCGGTTCCCCTACGCCGTGCTGGAGGTGAAGCTGCAGACCCAGGCTGGCCAGGAGCCGCCTCAATGGATCCGTGAGTTGACTGCTAGTCACTTGGTCGAAGCTGTGCCGAAATTCAGCAAGTTTATCCATGGCACTGCCACGCTTTTCCCTAGCCGCATCAACCTTCTTCCATTCTGGTACCCGCAGATGGACGTGGACATCCGGAAGCCCGTCAACCGACACTACGGCATCCAGCGGCCATTGGCCAGTACATCGATGTCTGGGAACGACGACGACTCGGATGACGACGAGTCACCGCAGTTCGAGAATGGTCTGCCGAACGGCTACACAGAGTATGGAAATGGCAATGGCTTGTTCACAGAGACTAACGGCAACGAACTGGACATTGAGGAGCGTATCGCCGCGCAGCCGCTGGCCGGCGAGGAGGACTACCCGCTTTACGATTCCGACGACGAAGACATCGATGACGAGCTTGAAGAAGCCCGTCGTGTCGGTGGCGTCTACTATGCCGAGCAGCTTGTCAAGTACTACGCATGCCGTACCGGGAAAGCAGTGATGCGTGGTCTTCTCGCCATCATCCCCCGCCCAACGCCAACCTCCCTCCCACCCCCGGAACAGCGTGGAATCGCCGTACTGCAGGGCACTCAGCGCTCCCTGCAGCGATTCCATGCCCCTCCAGGAAAACGTAAGCGAACTGTTCATTTTACCTTAATACGTACAATACTCACCCCATCATAGGCATCTTCGTCCCAGTCCGCGTCGAACCCAAGGTCTACTTCGCCGCCGAACGAACCTTCCTCTCCTGGCTCGAATTCTCCATCATCCTCGGTGGTATCGCCGCCACCCTCCTCAACTTTGGTGTTGACAGCGTCTCCCTCGCCTCATCCTGGGCATTCACCATCCTCGCAGCTGGTGCCCTGATCTACAGTCTGGTTCTGTACATCTGGCGTGTGGATAAAATCCGCAAGCGCCGCGATGTAAAACGTGTGTACTATGAAAAGTGGGGGCCCACGATCGTTAGCGTGGGTCTCGTTGCCGTTGTGCTTGTCAACTTTGGCTTGCGGGTGCGTGCTGGTGGCTTCATGGCTGGTGATGGGAAGCCTGGGCGTCATGGCGATGAACTGTAGTTTTTTGTCTTGCCCACTGCATATACATATCCGTGGATATTGAGGCTTGTATATAGCCTCAGGCATTTGTACCTATGGCGTTATTGGTCGGTATCCCGGGCGTTTGGAACTTATACATTTTAGAGCATCAATGAATATAAATAGTCCAACATTTCGACCTTTTTCTTACCATCCTCCATCCACCCCACTATCGACCCAGCCCTCACTTGATAAATTTGCAAGTATTGACATCTCTATCTGACCGAATATCCTCCTAGTACATGCTCATTCCCAGGTGCCTGTAGACTGAATGACGCATAGATAAACTTCCTTAGCTCGTTCCAGCTAGATGCAACACCTGCAAGTATTCGTACAATTTCAACCACCTCCAGCCCTGGAAGTTCCTTCCCAAAGAAGCTCCTAGAATTCCCGCTGAGGGCCCGACCGCTCCTCGGGCTTGTTATTAACCAGGTGATCCCTCAGCCAGGTCAAAAGAACCTGCTTGAGACTCTGCAAGGTAACAAAAGTAGGCTCCTGCAGATTCATCCGTTCCTCCAAGGCCGCGACCCTAGCCATGAGTGACTTATTCACGCATTGCTCTGCAATAGTCTGTCCGCGCAAGAACTCATTCAGGCATCTCTCCACATCGAATTGGGAGCGCATGCTTTCATTCTGCTGTTTCTCGAGGTCAAAGTCAAGTCTCAGCTGGGAAAGCTCAGCCCGTAGCTTCACAATCTCGGAATCTTCACGAATGTTTCCTTGCGGTGTTTGGTTTCTGGTAGATGTATTGTTAGTAGGGGAGACTACATGTATAGCTTTATAAGACACGCACGGCATAGGAGAAGCAGTCAACTCCCTAGACTTCGTACCAGAATTGACCTGGGTTTGACTCTGTCTGAGACCGTATTCAAAGGCCGAGCTGCCGAACGGGCTGTTGAACGGGGATGATCGCACGCGTTTGTGAGTTCGGCATTCTCCGTCGAGATGCTCATGCATAGCGGGAGGGTCCATGTTGCTGGTTGTCTCGGAGGGAGTGAGACGCTGGTCAGAAGAGGTTGTTTCGGAGCTCATCCGATGAGTGGGACTGCTCTTTGGGCCTGTGAAAGGGTTTACGCGTTTAGTGCGACGCGTATCCATGATGGATTAAAAATGAGAAAGGGTTTGAAAGCTAGGTTGGCTTATGTGTTGTTGTTTTGAGAGGGTTGCAAGCACCGGTCAAGGATGTAGCGTGATTAGCCTATGCAAACATATTCTAAGATTGCTTTGAGATGTCGTTCCATTGTCAATTCACGTATTCCATTAAAGTATCCTCCATCTGACTATTCAATCCGTAGACAAGACTCCAAGACGCATCCCAGCCCATGAATAATCGCCTCAGTCCCTCACCATCCTCCCCGTTCCTGCTCAGACCGATTGAATTGAGTCTGTAGCTGCTCAGCCTTGAGCAGTGCCTCGAGAGCCCTGATCTGAACCTTATCAATGGTACCCTCATGACGGTCGAGGTGTCCCCCGAGCAAAACGACCGCTTCTTCAAGCGTAGCAATCTGGCCCTTCATGTCCTCAATGGCGCATTTGTCCTCGCGGGATTCGACCAGAAGCTTGGACACCATGGTTCGCAGTTGAAGAAATTCCTCTCGCGAGACGGTCTCACTAGCCGGGGAGTCCTCCCTAGATATGAACTCAGTGGCTGCTTCGATATAGGTGAGGGTCAATACTTACTGCTGTGTGGAGCTTTCCTGGGATGCAGGAGTATCAGGGACTTGACGCTTTCGAGGAGGTTGATGTTCGTCATCGTCAGAGACGACGACAAGATCCCGCTTGGATCTTGGGGTCACGTTCATAGAGAGACGAGGTGGGATAGGATTGTAGAGTTTGGTTGAAGGAGTTCGGATTTCCTTCTTGGCTGGAGTCATGGTTTCCTTCTTTGCATTTGTGCGTTGAAGGTTGGCCTTCATCCAAGCATCTCTCACCCGGATGGCCAAGGGTGCCTCCTTCTCTGATGGAGGCATTTCGGTTTGGGTTGGTTGGTCAAAGGATCGAGAAAGAGGGGACGATGAAGGATGAAGAGTGTGTGAAGGCTGGTCAAAGTGAAGGTTGGGTGGATAGTTGGGTGGATAGAAGATGGTAAGGAAAAGGTTGGAAAGGTTGGACTATTTATATTCATCGATGCTCTAAAATGTATAAGTTCCAAACGCCCGGGATACCGCCCCAAGCATGTTGGAAAATCCCCCCAATGGCAAAAAGCCTACATGTATGTAGGTGCCGTAGATCGTCTTAGACATATCTTCAAGATATCGAGAACGATATACCTCGGACTCGCATCACCAATTTCAATGAAACACTTTACGTCATACCAGAAACCATACAGACTATTTAAGAACATGTCAAATTCCACTAGAGGAAATGCACATGTATCTACCAATACTGACAATAAAGTCTATCAACACTCAAGGATTGTAATCCACCACAGGTACAGTTGTATCGTCCAGACTCACGGCATCGGGGTTACTGGCCCCGACACCAGAATACTTATTGATCCAACCCAAAACTTGCTGATGCCACACCAAGCTGTTTTCCTCATTTGTAACCCTATACAGATATTAGTTTTGAAACCAAGACTTGCTGTTCACAATCAAACACTCACCAATGATTCTCATCTGGGAAGTTGACAAGTCTGCTCGGCACACCACGCATCTGCAGGACATTGAACAGACTGAGACCTTCTGAAATAGGTAGACGAAAGTCCTTGTCACTATGAATGACCAACTGCGGCGTATCCATTTGCAAGATGTGTTCGGGAGCGGATGGGTCCCAGCGGCGATAATTGTCTCGGTTAGCCCAGAAGGTACCATTGAACTAGGAATATTAGTGCGCAGTTCAAGAAACAAGCTCCAGGGCACCTACGTCGTGTTCAATGAACCACAACTCCTCTGTCGAGATCTTGGCATCGGCAACAAAGGTTCCATCATGGCTGACTAGCGCTTTGAACTTCCGTCCTAGAGGATTCCCCTGAATCCAGTTGATCATGAAACCGCCGTAGCTGGCGCCAGCAGCAACGCCGTTGTCTGTGTCAATGAAGTCGAAGTTATCACGCACGTACTCCCAGCACTTCACCAGATCGTCGTATGGATAGCTTCCTATTCAATGTTACGACTTTTATAGGCGAACATTAAATTGCATAGCCAGACATACCCCAGTTATTCGTGATCATGTCCGTTAGCTCATCGCCAAATCCACTGCTGCCAGTTGGATTCGGGGCGACCACCACGTATCCCTGATCGGCCCATACCTTGTAGTTCCAGCGGAAGCTCCAAGAATCGGCCCATGAGCCCTGAGGTCCGCCGTGGATATAGAAAAGAAGTGGATAGGTCTTGGACTGGTCAAAGTTTGCAGGATAGATTATCCAAGAGTGGATCTTCGCAAGTTAGTGTTGCACATAAACGACGAGAGGAAGAGCATACGTCAGTCCAATTTCCCTTGTAATAAAACTCATCCACGTCGGCAGGAGTAATGCCATTGAGACCAGGATCAACCTCATTTGCAGAGAAGATCACGTCGGTAACACCCCTTTCCGGGGCCGCAGTGTATATCGCCCGGCTGGTCCAGATAGCCGAGCCGGAAACCAGGATCTCGCCATTAGGAAGGTTATAGTATGAGCTCACGGAGCCGCCATCGGTAAAGTTACGAGGCTTAAAATCATCGCCGGCATCGGCAGGCAGAATGAACAGCCGGTTGCGAGCTCGATCCTCGGTGTTGAGAATGAGGCTTTTGCCATCGGCAGTCCACTTGGCGGTACTCGGCGAGCGATCCCAATTCTTTGCCACGGCGGAAATTGTCTGATTCGAGCCGATTGCGTAGATGTACAGTGTGCGACGGTCGGACTCATAGGCGATATCTGCCATCTGGAAGTATGCAAGGCGTCCACTATCCGGTGAGAACACGGGGCCGCTGGAGTCTCCCTTGACACCGTCCGGCGTGCCTGGGCTATCGGGACCATTGATTGCCTCGGGCTTCTTAGAGCCATCGTGTGGAACGATGTAAATATACGATGCAGTATTATTTGCTCTTGGCAGCTCGGGGGCCTTGCTCTTGAAAGCGACCCATTTCCCATCGGGTGAGATGTCGTAGTCGGTTGAATCTCCGTAGGGAGGATAGGGTGACTCGAGATTCTTGACACTGGAGACAAGATTCTTCAAAGAACCCTTGGAAATATAGTGGGATGTAGCCCATTGTCCGCCTTTCTTCAATTTGATGGTTCCCGAAAAGACAGCATTAGAGGTTGTTGTGAGCCATGTGTCCCAATGACGCACGTAGATGCTATCATAAATGCGGGCGGTACTCAAAGGTTTCGTTGCCAGCTTCTCATTGTATGCGGTCCCATTGCCGTAGGACTGGCCATACACGAGGAAGTTGATGTCACCAGACTTGGCGATGGCGGTCTTCAGACCCGAGAAGGAAGCCGGGAGAGAGGCTGCCTTATATCGACTGAATGAAATGTTAACAGTGTCATGAAAAGATAGAACGTTGACACATACGCTTTCTCAAAATCGGCCGTGTTAGAAACCCATAGTTCAACGCCGCCAGGGATATCGGCGTTGGTGCTGTTGATGTATAGCACTCCCGAGTCGCTCGATCCCAGCCAGATGATCTCGGACACATTGCTGTCATTTGTGAGTACAGAGATCTTTCCGCTCTCCAGGTCAATCAAGTTCCAGACTGTTGATGATTTATGGCTGTCGAACGAATACTGCCCAGTAGAGAACAACGCGACTTCCTATACTCCGTCAACACCAATGTTACCTACTTTCGCAATTGAATCGAAGGAAAAACTCACCCCCGACGGATTGGGCACAGCATTACTGCGCCGCGGAGCCGTAATCAACTGCCTAGGACAGAATTAGCAATAGAATCGGGCGATCAGACGATCGGAGCTAACTCGGGGGTCAGGGCAGCAACAGGAAGCACCGCCGATCCAATAGCGAGCAATTGGAATGCGCGCATGTTCACCAAGAAATATGCGCACATGCTGCCGAAGATAAAC
Organism: Penicillium decumbens; assembly: GCA_027569385.1. NCBI lineage: Eukaryota > Fungi > Ascomycota > Eurotiomycetes > Eurotiales > Aspergillaceae > Penicillium > Penicillium decumbens. Next base: position 554,407 of record JAPDEZ010000013.1, read on the forward strand.
GTGCAGAGCACCAGGTTGATTAACAGACCGAGTGTATTTAAATGCTTCTGTGGAGGCATCAGGGTGGCAGCTTCCCCAAGGGGGGAAATGTTACATTCCACTGCGCCAAGAGAGACAAACAGGGAGCGGAGATGCTGGGCAGACCATCGCTACAGCATAATACGGCCCGTCGGACTGCGCTAACTCGTGTTGAGGAGACAAAAAAAGCCGCTAGCTTCTTGAGTTGCAGCGCCAAGCATCGCGTCTCCTCTATCTCCTCCCGGTGATATCCGATACCTGGGGAGATGCTGTTTACAGGGGCTGGTTGGGAGTGGGAAAAGCCAAATGATGCAATGCTTGAGAAATGCAATTCGCTTTAAGATATCATTTATGACCATGCACCATAAGAAGAGAGGACAGTGGAGATAATTCCATAGTGTATACTAGCTCTTGAATAGTGTGACCAGGAAACCCAACGTTGAATAGCGCCATATGCAATAAGTCCGGATGAATCTTAATACTCAAAGTCATCATCAACGCCTTTCTTGCCGGATTTCTCCTGAGCAACCGCCTCCTGCTTGCGGTACATTTCCGCAACAGCACGGGTTGTGGTTGCTTGCTCCGGCTTCTTATCATCACGCGACTTGATAAACCGAGGGAAACGCAAAGAGACACCCTTTCCACCTCCTGTTGTTCCTTGGAATTCATCTGCTGCAGCCTTGTACCGTGGACTCAATGTCAGATCGGCGGTCTTGACTTCCCACACCAGCTGTGGCTCAAACCAGACATCCGGTTGGTCCTTGGGCACATTCGAATGGGTATAGAAAGGCTTCGGTCGATCAATGACCAAGGGACTTAGCGCTTTGTGGAACTCCTCAAGCACCGCTTCTGAGAAACCAGTGCCAATGTTGCAGATGGTTTCGTATGTGTCGTTGTTGGGGTTGTGAGCAGCCAGCAAAAATGCACCATACACCGATGTGCGTTTTCCGCGGCCATAGTAAGCACCGAGAACCACCAGATCAAGCGAGTCTCCCACACCAGCAAGATAGTCCTTCTTGACCTAATAAAGGGGTCAGCATGCATTGGAATCGGGGTTCGGAAATCGATCATACCTTGAGCCAGTTCCGACTCCGCTTGCTTGGCTCGTAGCCACTTTCATGGGTATCGAGCATCTTTACCATTAGGCCCTCACACGAGGCCTTGACACTGTCCTCCAGCAGATTCTGGATTTCATCGAGGACATTGGTATCGCCGAACTGGGCAAACTGGAACTCGCCCTCTGAGGGCCGGAATGAATCATGCAGCAGTTGCCGACGTTCCCGAAGGGACTTCTTGACACAGGGCTATGAAGTTGTTTAGCAAGGAAGAATAGACGTGATGTAACTGATAGCTTACCTCGTCATTGAAGAACAGTAGGTCAAATGCGAAGACGCAGACCTTGACAGTGATTTCATCCGCCTTCACATCCTTCCGCTTACGGGTCATCAGTTGCTGGAACGGCAATACCTTTTTGTTGACTGTATCCCAAGCCACTGTCTCACAATCCAGAACAAAACTCTTCACGTCGTCCTTTACCCAGCCGCCAAGCTTGGCGAGAATATCAGGGTACTTTTTGGAAAGATCCTCCGAGTTTCGAGAGAAAATCGCCGCGTAGCCCTTGTTATGTTTTTGGAGGGTAGCAGTGGATCCCGCATACTTGTGAATGGAATCTGACGCCACGTAGTGGATTTGAGCTCGCTCTCCGTCGTACTTGTATTCACAGGTGAACTCCTTTCCTTCGAAGCGGTCAAGAACCTCGGTGATAGACTTCGTAGGGTTGGCAAGCATGGGTTTCAGAGGAATACCCGGCTGTAGCTTGCAGACATCTCGCAGGTTGAACAAGCCGTGTTCCAGCATGGCTGGGACAACCACCTCGTATGAAGGCAGCTCGCTGTATACTTGCTTGAGAATAGCCTCGCCTTCAGCCAATTTCTCAAGAGACGGTTCTTTTTTGCCCTCCATCGCAGCTTCGTGGCGGATAATTGCCTGCGCAAGAGCCACAAGCACGGTCTTCTCTGCCAGTCCCAATCGCAATTTGCCCTCTAGGAAGCGGACAATGAACTTGGCCTCACTGGGACCGCCCTTATCTTTGGTGATGTCCACTCCCTTGTTACCTTTCCCAGCAGTTGCAGCGTCGGCAGCAGACAAAAGCTTCTTGATGCCGGAGATCTTCTTGTCCTGGGAACCGTGTCCCTGAACCTTGGCAATGCCCAGCAAGCCTTCATGTACACCTCGGACAGTCAAGGCCTTGGGCTTGAACATGGTAGGTTGGTTGGATCGGCTCTTGGCAGCAACCAAACCTAGGTCACCAATCTCGTGCTGGTCAGTCTTGATGACAGCCAGACTGCGGCCAGTGGTTTCTCCGATAGCCTTCATGATCAGCGACTCTCCGATACCAAGTTCAATGCCCGCATAATCGGCGGCTAACTTGTTGATCATGAGCTGAACGGTCGGGAGAAGATCTTTGGGAGTCAGACGCAGAACTTGCTGGAGGAAGAGGGAGCAATGGGCCAGGATTTCTAAGCGCTTGGAAGTCATTTCGATCTTGGAGAAGGTAGTGCAAAGCGCGGCATAGGGTACGGGATCTCCGGCTTTCCAGTCCGGATATGGGTCCTTGCCGCTGGCTTTCAAGGTCGCCTGCACCTTTGCAATCGTTTTCTTCTTAGCCTCGGGCTTCGCTTCTTCTTCCTCCTCACTTGCAGATTGTGCTTCCTCCTCATCCTGCTCTGTCGGTTTCTCTCCACTGGATTCCTTCTTCATGACCGGTTCGGGAGAAGGTGATTTGGGCTTTGGAAGGTCAGGGGAGGCGGATTTCTTGGGTGACATCGATCGTTTCTTAGGGCCAGGTGAAGCAGGCTTCGAGATCTTGCGTCGACGCTTGGAGACAGGCTGGACATCAGATTCGTCGCTTTCCTCTGGCTCTTCGACCTTTTCACGTTTCAAGTTTTTCGATGGCCCAGCTCCATCTTCGTTATTCACATCCCCCGATTCTGTTTTCAGCGGGTCGGCGTCGGTAGATTTGTCTTTGGCATCGCTACTAGCTCGTTGCCTCTTTCCACCAAATGATAATGTAGTCTGTTTCTTTGGGGCTTGGTTGCCATTGGAATTGGAGCCAAAGAATTTCCTGCGGCGCGTAGACGAAGGGTGTTAGCAACTGTGCAGTAATCATTGCAGGCAACTTGGAGCATATCGGGATCGACAGGTGCCGCCCGTGTCCAAGATAAGATGGACACACCCTATCGTCATCTGAGAATCGCGAACATACCCCAGTGTAGCCTGCTTCCCGCTCCTATGGTCTGCCATTGTTCGAGAGCCCGAGCGCAATGCCGGGGATCTTGCGTCAAAAAAGTGGCCCTTTGCAAATTCAGCAAGGATTGAATGGCGAAAGAAGCGTCGAGATAGGTCTGTGGTCCAGTAAAGGTATGAAGCGGTAGAGTGTCCCACTCCGATGCAGACGGGTCGAGAGCGCGAGAGAGATAATGGCGCGACTGCAATCCGCAAAGCGCGCATAGGCAAGTGGTCCGATATACCACTGGTAGAACCCAGACGGATGAAGCTGGAATATATAAGCACAATCAGACCACGATACGATCAGGCAGCACACTCTCGACTCCAGGCAACCTTCGGGGAAACTGAGGCTCCAAGATCCACGCGACGTGACGCGACAGTCACGTGAAAGCTATTTTGCCCGATAAGGACGCTTGACACGTGACTTACCGCCTGATTTAAACAAGCAGAATTCTGGGCGGTGTATGCTGTACTGCTGTTTGTCGAGTCGATGATTCCGCCACGATGAGCTCACAAGTCGCAGTCAAGATGGACGGACTATACTGGATTTAATAGGATTGCGAACTTTAAATGTTTTTATGGCTGAACACGAAGCTCCTCTGCTGCGCTCAATAATCTGCTCTAGCCGCAATGGACAACCAGCGGCAGGAATCCTTCAGGCGGGTATGCTACTTTCGTCGCGTGGACTATAGAACATTCAGTTTCTGACAAGCTATACAGCTACGCACGCCGTGTGTGGAGCTTAGCTCGATAGGTCTACGATTCCGCGGCAACCAAGCTTCATCTGCTGAAGTCACCCGAGCCCTCGAACCAGTCCATAGTGTCTTGGAAGATTTGGCGGGGAAAAAGCTCCTCGACGAGAAGCTCGCCGAATATGCCTTCTTTCCCCTTTCGCACATCTTCAACGAAACACAGAGAATATCGGCACGCTGCCTCGAACTGGCCGTGCACTGCCTACGGATATTGGTCGCGGAAGGATGGCGCCAACGATTGTCGCCCGCAATGGGCAAACAATTGATCATCCTGCTGACGCTGATCGTGGGAGGGTCCCCGAATAATGCCGAAGAGAAAAACTTGCCCACCCCGAAGGTCTCAGAAGAGCTCGCAATCGCATGCTTTGACTGCCTTCGTGCAATATTTGACGTCTTGGAGGGCCCGGTGGCGGAAAGAACCATCTTTCATGAGATCGGCACAGCCACAGTTGTGGACCAGACTGTTTACATTTTGCTGGAGGGAATTGTGGACGAGGGATCTGATGAACTCTGCCTAGCGGCTGCGAAAGCTATGCAAGCCCTCTATGTTCGGATCACCGATCGTGTGGTCCTAGCAAGCATCATGCCTCGAACTGTCTCTGCATTGACCAAAGTTGTGAGACCTACAACGCAGGCTCGTCGGTCATACAAGTTGTTGCAAACCTCATTACAGGTGTTGACATATCTTCTCCGCACCGTCATCAGTGACCGTGTCTCCAACGACACTGAGAAGCATGCTTTGACTGAGTCCAAAAGTGATACCCTGGTGCTTGATGCTTCTTGGCTGAAAGCAACGTGTACACAAGTTAAGCTGGCATTGGCGAATGTCATTCAAATTCGGCGCCACCGACGGATAGAGGTTCAATCAGCCCTGTTGGAGCTTTGCGTGATGGTGGTTGAGGAATGCCAGACTACCCTCAACGATGCTATCTCTATGATGGTAGAAACTATCGTTGTTCTGGCGGACAAAGAAGAGGAGGCCTCTAATATGGCATACAATACGGTCCTTCATCTCGCCACCACCTATTCAATCGTTTTGGAGTCTCTCAAGGAGTCTCTCCATACGTGGCTTACATCCTTCCCTCGCATCATGCAAAGCAACGACGAGACTGCCAAGCAGTGGGGAATCCGGCAGATTTCAACTGTCTTTCAACTCCTCTCTCAAGTTCAATCTCAGTCAGATCTTCTTACGGGCAGCCTGGCATCTGGGCTTTGTGATAGTGTCGGTGCAATTGTTAAGCAAAGCTCCAGTGCTCTACAGCCACTGTCCTCTACTGGGCCCGGCGATGTAAGCTGGGATGTGCTTCGCTCTGCTTCTGCCTCGATGACTTTCTCACCCGTGTTGCTGGAGCATCGAAGTCAACAACAGACTTTGAAAGATCTGCAATCTATGATCACAAGGTTGAACTCGTCTGAATCAGGTAATGAAATTACTCGATTGCTTGTCAACCGTCTGCATGCCACGTCGGACGATTCCGTTGTTGCGCCATTTTGGCTGGCATTATCTTCTCTTCGTGTTCAATCACAAGTCGGCGCTAGCTTTGACGACTTCATAGCTAATGACATCGTGGAGCAGCCTTTGTCGAGATCGAAACGCAGTGGCATGGTTGAAGAATTGTACTATGTGTCTTTGACTATCTTGAATGATATTCCCGCCGATGGCTCGGGTGACTGGCGGACATACGCACTTGCGCTGGAAGCGATGGCTCTTCAAGCTCAACAGTTGGGTGAAGCCTTCCGGCCCGAACTTATGGATGCCTTGTATCCGACACTGCAACTGCTTGCGTCAAATAACCCCAACCTCCAACGACACGCGTTGACGTGTCTGAATATTTTCACCTCGGCATGCAATTACCCGGACACCAGTTCGATGGTCATCGACAATGTGGACTACCTGGTGAACTCGGTCGCACTGAAGTTGAACACTTTCGACGTATCCCCATATCCTCCGCAGGTTCTGTTCATGATGGTCAAGCTGTGTGGTCCACGGCTGATTCCGTACCTGGATGATCTCGTTGACTCTGTCTTTGGTATTTTGGATCTGTACCACGGTTATCCAAAGCTGGTAGAAATTATGTTCAGAACACTTGCCGCTATTGTTGAGGAGGGAGCCAAGAAGCCGTCGCTCTTGACAATCGATAGCGGCCAAGAGAACGGCCCGCACGACAAGCGCAAATCTGACTATCAACATCTATCGGTTGCCACCATTGCTGCGGATATTGCAAACCGCAAGTCGAAGCATGAGAGAACAGTTGAGGAAGATATGGACATTGATGGAAAGGTTGCCCACCCAAAGAAGCCTTGGTCTGAGACCTACGAGAAACCACCCAAAGAGCCGGAGACTATCGAAGAGATGCTCGATCAAGCCGAATCTGATGAGCCACTCCCTCCACCGAAAGAGCCAGAGGACAGCGAAAAGCCTCTCAACAAGACCCACTCCCTACTTGTACACATCGTCAAGTCCATCCCATCCCACCTCTCCTCGCCATCCCCATACCTCCGGCGGTCTTTGCTCTCTATTCTTATTGAGGTGCTGCCGGCACTGTCTCAGAATGAAAACAGCTTTCTTCCATTGATCAATGACCTCTGGCCTCCATTAGCGTCGCGAGTCGTCTTTCCCACATCACTTGGGAATGAGACATCCTCATCCAGATCCCTCATGACCCGACCCTCCACTAAACCCGATAGTGACCCCAATCAACCCGATACCCATAACTTCCAAGAAGGAATATTTGTTATGACCACTGCCTGCCAGGCCATCGAAGCTATGTGCAAAGGTGCGGGCGACTTCATGGCGTCGCGTATCGAGGCCGAGTTCCCGCGCTGGGAACGTCTCTACCGACGTGTCTGGAGTAAAGTGCAACAAGATGCACAAGCAGCTAACGAGCGACGCTCTCGGCAGTACCAACAGAAGGAAGCTTCTTCTGGCCTGGGCACCGACCTTAGCCTGGCACTATCCTCTTCTCTGACCCTGTCGCCAACTGCGCCGGGATCCCGGGCCTTCACACCACACCACACTCTGTGGCGTGCTCTGATCTCTCTCTTTCTGACAGTACTTACACACGTTCGGTTACCCCTGGAGGCAGGCGATAAAATCTGTGAGATGCTTGGCTCATGGGTCGCGCTCTTTGTGGGGCCGAATTATTACTTCCGCGCTTCAAGGAACACTACGGATCCTGCAACACTGGATGAGGCCCAACGAAGTGTGCTTGAACCGGCCGAGGATGCAATCCGGGCTATGGAGACATGGAATGCGGATCTTACTTGGTTCATTTTTGTACGTGAAAGAATGAAGGTCGCAGATCAGGCTGATAGACCTGTTTCTGGGCCTTTAACTGCGGAATTATTTGGAGAGAAGGTGCAGTTTGCCGAGATGGCGTTCCAATAGTCTGTGATGAAGTATAGAAAAAGTCATGAATATACGTTTCCACACGTCCACATTGCGAAATGGTCCTGGCTTCTTTTCAGCAACATCTTGCTATTAGCCTCACTGATGGATTAAAAAGCCCTGGCTGGTAGTATGACAGGCGATAGTCTCAAAGCCCGATAGGGAAGTTCGGGGATTTCTTGCAATAGTGCCAAAATGGCGTCGGTTCATCTCAAGGATTGCCACGACATGCATGTTCCCCTAGTAGCTCCTCAAATCGACTGTCACTGTTATCGTCCGCGTATCGTGCCTAGTCATTGACAACTCGGAATTTCTCACCACGTTGATCTGAGAGTAGAGCCCGACAAAACTGTTAGCTGTTATTTTGTCGCTATCGTCAGGTCCAAGTAGGACCCGATCTGGCTCCGCGGTGAGGCGGTTTACTACTTCGTACATAATTCAATATCTACTTTTCTATCTCTTACTTTGCCCTTACTTTACCTTTACTTGCCTTACTTCACCTTTACTTTGCCCTTACTTTGCTCTTTGTCTTATATATTTCCTTATGTCCTCCTATCTTCTGTAATACACTAGCGCGTTCCTGGTGCTGTCGCATATATAGTGCCCTGGTATAGATGATAGTTGAAGTGATGGTAAGCAAAATAGGATATCTGGATCAGCCGTTTATAGCTCTTATCATTTTTTTGAATCTAGAATCTCCTATATCTCCAGGATCAATTCAAAGGGTAGATTGAAAAGCAGCATCAGGGTCAACATAGGGTAAGGTTGCCAAGGTGTAGTGACTAGGTATCCTGATCTATTACCATAGTCAAAAAGTCCTATTCTCTCACTTGCGTCCCCGCACCTCTTTTGTTGATCTTTCATCTTTCTTGTCAGATCAAGGTACCTAGTCACATTTCTGTCTTTTACTACACTTTGGATTGCCACAAACAAAGAAAACCAATATATCATATGCTCAAAGGAATCAGCACATAAGACGCGTTCTTTCACTTCGCTGCTCCCCCTCAATTTAACCTTTCTGCATCCATCCGTACCCTCGATATCAACATGAGCTCTATGAGTCTTGCCCCAGATTCATTGTATCTAGGACGCCGTCGCGTCGATACTATGTCGTCGCTGTTTCAAGAACAAGTCCAAATGTGATCTAGTACGAACGGTACGAGAATCATTATCGTAGGTCCTGTCACGATGCCCAGATACGGAGCCAGATCATGATGAAGAATCGATGAGTGCATTCGTAGTAATGATAGCAAATAACTAAGCTAGGGAGGAGAAGAAGAAGAAGAAGGAAGAAGAACCAGAACTGGAGAGATGCATATAGTCATAGATGCACAGCCCGAGGCACCCATCATATGACAAGGTTGCGTAAACATTATCCCGACATAGGGCCTCACCGCTTCCGACACTGGTTCTCTTATCATTTTTTGGATCTAGGATATCCTATATCTCTTTGACAAGCTCAAAGGGCAGATCCAACCGCAGCATCATGGCCTTGTAGTGAAAGACAAATGCGACTAGGTATCTTGAAATAGCACTTTAGTCACCTACCGTATGGTAAACCTTAGGCATAACTATAGCTAGACTACTTAGGCATATAGCTAGGCTACCAAACTCTATCCTATTCTCTCACTCGCATCCTCACACCTCTGTCCTCAATCTTTGATCTTTTTGGTCATTTAAGATAGCTTGCCACATTTCTGTCTTTTACTGTACTTCGGTTAATCCTGCGCTATTTAGGTCATGATGCTACTTTTCGATTTACCCTGTGACATTCTCCTGGAGGTATGGGATATCCTGGGCCCCAGAAACGACGAGAGGGCCAGAAACGCGCTGGTCCAGACATGCCGTTTTGCTTACGATAACTTTAACCCTCATCTATACCGAGGCACAATACAGGCGACAGCACCCACGGTCCGCGTATTAAGATGGGCTGCCAAACGCCGTCAACTGCACACCATCCACAAGCTACTGGATGCGGGACTCGATCCCATCAATGATGCGACTATGGCAGTTCTCGAGGCAGCAAGTCTCGGTCATCGAGATGTTATCCAGGCTCTACTCTGGCACAATTTCGATCCTAATGAGAAGGACCACTATGGGTCCGCACCAATACACCATGCTGTTAAACATGACCATGTGGAGATTGTCAAGGACCTTCTAGATGCTGGAGCAGATATCGACGCGATAGGCCATGGCAGTCGCACTCCCTTGGAAAGGCTTGAAAGAGGTGTGTCCCCAGATATTCTCATTGACACACGTGGAGCCTGGTCGGCGTGGCCATCAACATATGGAACCTCGTTGGCGTGGGCCACAAGATATGGAAACGAAGAGGTCATGAAAATACTCCTGGACGCTGGTGCGAATATCGGCGCCGTCTCTGACAACGGTGAAACCGCCCTACACTGGGCAGCAAAAGCAGGGCAGACAAACGCTATGGCGCTCTTGATTGACCGAGGCGCTGTACCTAACATCCCCGATCAGGATGGCAGGACACCATTACACGCGGCAACTATTTTTCCGTGTGGTTCCGGCTTTACAGCTAATATCAAGCTTCTAATGGAGAAAGGCGCCGACCCATCCATGAAGGATAAGAATGGCTGGACTCCACTTGCACTTGCCGCTAAATCAGGTTATGCTGATCATGCGTTGGTCTGCTCGACATGGACGCAGACATTCGCAAAGGACATATCGACATACCGGATGAACGCGGTCGCACACCTCTCTTCTTAGCGACCCTTTTCGGCCATGAACAAGTAGTTCAGATACTTCTCGCCAAGGGCAGCTTAGCAAGAAGAAGACAAACCTACGCTGGTCGGACTCCATTAGCCTTTCTCTACAACCGCAGGGAGCGCAGCAAGAGCTTTCGGTCGATTTGGGAGTTGCTTGCCTGGCCATATCGGCCCGTCATTGATACCCTTGCTGTGCAGACGACGTCCAACTTGGCCCGATGTTCATGGGGATCCGTAGAGAGAAAGTGTTATCACTGTGGAATTGAATTTTCTGTTTACGATATCCGTATTGACTGCGATATTTGTCGCAATGGTAGCTTTACTATTTGCAAGGAATGCCTTGAACATGGATACACATGTCTTGATCCAACACACGTTTTGAAGAAGTGGAAGTGGCAAGAGAGTCGCTGGGCAGCTGTTTTTAATGAACCTGTTGGTCAACTTAGATAGTTTTCTGCATCACTAAGAATTCGCGTTCTCTTAGTTATGACACGTTGGGTGATATTAAAATACCTAAACACTAAATCGAGTCATGATAAAAGGTTCGATTATGATGTCATGACATGTCTAGGTACAACAAAAACAGCCAAAACATGATTTCGTGAACGATTCACAGATCTCGTACGAATTGACGCAGAAATGACGATAATTATTACCACAATCACTTTCCTTTAAAATCACAACAATACACAAGTGTCAGAACTTCTTATCTTGTCCTTCCCCCTCGACCTACAATCACCTCAAAAAACACATCAGTCTTCCTTGAAGCTTCCTAAGCTTGTACAAAATGCCAAACCCAGTCAAAGAAAATACCACATTCCAGCCGCCTCAGGCAAGTCAGAGCCAAGAAAAGCCTGGGTAAGACCGACCTGTTCTGATCATCGAAGATTTACACTGACCGTCACTATTCTAGCCTGGAAAAGAAGATGGCACCGTCTAGCGAAGTCTCCAAGCTCGAAGGAAAAGACGGACTTTATGAATACGTCGGTGCAAACAAGCTCAAAGACAAGAAAGTCCTTATCACCGGTGGCGAGTATGTCACTTGAACCCCGTTCATACTGGATTTGTGCTCACATCCAAAGCTCGGGCATTGGCCGATCAGTCGCAATCCTAATGGCCAGAGAAGGCGCCGACATCTCAATTGTCTATCTACCGCAAGAGCAGACCGACGCCGAAGACACAAAGAGAATGGTCGAAGCAGAAAACAGAACCTGCCTCCTTCTCCCTGGAGATCTCAGGAAATACGACTTCTGTCGTCATGCAGTGGAGGAACATGTTAAGCAGTATGTGGACCATTATCACTCATTATATGCACTGCAAGCAAAGGTTTAACCCTTGTAATAGCCACGGAGCCCTTAATGTCCTTGTCAACAACGCCTCCAAGCAATATGCTTGCAAAGATTTCACCCAGATCGACCTGGAGAAAGTCGAGGATCTCTTCCACTCGAATATCCTGCAGATGATCGCCGTCACGAAATACGCTCTTCCGCATATGTCTAGAGGCGACTCGTATGTAACCCCCGTCATGGCTTATACGGTTACTCCGAGACTAACTACTCTTAAGGATCATCAATAATACTTCAGTGGTTGCATTCCGCGGTACGGGCAGTATGGTGGACTACGGTGCCACGAAAGGAGCCATTGTTGGATTTACACGATCCTTGGCACAGCAGGTTATGCCCCAGGGTATTCGCGTCAATGCCGTCGCGTGAGTTTCTCGTCTGGGATTGCTCTGATGCATTTATGCTAATTTCCTGCAGTCCTGGTTTGATCTACACCCCTATCCAGGTTGATACTCGCGATCCCAAATCGATGGAAAATCTGGGTGCAAGCAAAAGTCTCGGTCGCCCTGGTCAAGCTAGTGAGGTCGCTACTAGCTTTGTCTTCTTGGCTAGCCACGATTCCTCCTTTTACTGTATGTGTTGCACATTGATTCGACATTCTGGTGGTGACGATAACTAACGATGACGATAGACGGGCAGATCTTGCACTGTTATCCGCTGGGAGACTAGGGTACGCTTTTCCGACACTTGAGCACGCCTCTTCATGACCTGTAATATCGAAGAAAAAACAAATATGTACTTAGGCTCCAAAAGGAGGCCTCAAAAGGGAGGGTAACATCACGCCGTCGTTGAAAATAATTACAATTCGGTCATTTCCACCTTCTCATTGTTCCTGCTGACCATGTAGCCCAAAAGATCTGTCTTGGAGATCGGAGTATCGAGCTGCCCTATCACCTCAAACAATCTAGATCATCGTGCCCTTGTTCTGCTTCTTGTCGACGTTGAAGTTCTTCCACAGCATGATTGCAGGGATACCCAACGCCAGAACGGCAGTCGAAGCAATACAGTTCTGTCGCTGAGTCCAGCCCCAGGCATAGGCAGCAGCCTCACGCTCCGGAGAACCCAGTGGAAAGCCCTGCTGCGTGGTGACTCCGCCCTTATAAATGTCAAAGGCCTGCGATTTCATGTCCGCAGGGAGACGGCTGCGAATGGCCGGCAGCCAGACATTGTTCACGATAGCAGCACACACGGCGTATCCAATTGACGAGCCCACGCTCGAAAACAAACTAATCAGGGACAGGGCCATGGGAATACCTTCACGGTCACCACCCGCCATGACAGCCATATCTTCACCAATCACCAGTGTACCGCCCGCAAAGGCAATGAAAATCTGACACATGACCACATAGCCGATGCCGTGTTCGCTGCCTCGGAAATAGATCATGAGACCGGATCCGAGGATCATCAGCGGCAGTCCGAAGAACAGACAGAGATACTTGAAGTGCTTCGTCTTGTAGACGTAGATTCCAACAACCACGGACCAGAAGCAGGAGCCAACATTATAAGTCGACATCAAGTATCCAGCCATTGTGTAGTCGAGGTTGTACACCACAAGGAGGAAGTTCTGGAAATACGTGTTCCAGAGATCGAAGCTGAAGAAGACAACGGCGGATAGTAGACAAGCGCCGGCGACAGAGCGGTTTTTAAATAATTCCCAGCGGATAAAGTGGGTGCGAGCGAACCATTTCTCCCAGATGCCGAAGACGGGGAAGAGACAGATTCCAACAACGACCATCGCGATGAATGTAGCGCTGGAATATTGAGATTCACCGTAGGAGGTGAGGCTGAAGGGAAGAAGGAATAGAATAAAAGCGGCCATAATAATCAATGCACCGATAACTTTTGTTCGTTAGCTTGAATTGAGAAGTTACCAGCTGAAGACTTACCATCGAATTCGTGGAGGTAGTAAATGGTCGATTGTGTCCAAGAACGACCACTCCGTTCTCTTCGAAGAATGCCCTTCTTCTCGGCCTGCTTCTCGTAGTACTTGAACACCAATGCCAAAGGCACGAAGACGAAGGGTTGAACAATGGCAAAGACGCCAAATGCCCAGCGCCAGCCTGAGGTCTTGATGAAAGAGGTGACTGCCAAAGGCGAAGTAAAGGAAGTGCAGATGAAAGGTGTGGAAACAAAACCAAAGGCCCAAGCTCGGTTGCGCAACCCAGTGGTATCGGCAACGAAGATCTGCAGGGTTAGGTAGAGGCAGTCATAGCCGATCCAGTAGAAGATATAGCCAGCGCAATAAGCACTGGGACCATTACAGGCAGCCAGGATAATGATTCCAAGTACATAGATCAGCAGCGAGGCTAGCAGACCTTCGGCACGACCCCAAAGGTTAAGTGTTTTACCCAGAGGGAGCTTCATCACACCGCCGATGATGGTCGAGGCAATATAAGAAGTAGTCACTTGCGGTGCAGATTCGAATCCGGCAAAAATATAGTTGGTGATATTGGACAATATCGTCTCGTGGAAAGATAAGACGAAAAAGCAGATCCAGATCCTAGTGAATCAAACCATTAGACTTCTATTCCGAGGACATCCGACAAGTCTGTCGTTTTTCGATTGAAACTCACCATGCATATATCCCAATCAGTGACTTCTTGCCATAGATGAGCGCAGCAGCCTCGGCCTTTTGCAAACCGACAGAGGCATTCGCATTAACCTCATCAGGATGCTGCTGAACTTCCTTCTCGTCCTGCCATTCCAAAGAGCTGGTCTGAGGAGGAACCTCACTGACTTCGTCCACTCCATCCTTCTTCTCTGCAGACCCAAAAACTCTCATAATTCGACTGCCCTCATCGCGCCGCCGGATACTGTCGAATACACCCATATTGGCAGATTAATTCAGACCCGGTGATTCAACTAGCTCCCAGCTGTCCCGAGCTTATGAGCGCCAATCCGCGGATAAGGTAAAGCAACAGCTGAGAGAGGTTTATGAGGAAAGAAATGAGTGCGACATTGAGTCTTTTTTCTATGCGAGAAAGACAAAATGACGAGGAGGATTCGAGGTCCCGCTTAACTCGGGGCCCCTCCCTGTCTCCACAACTTGTTCTCTTACTCGTGCGATTTCATTGCGCGCCTGCCTTCTCGGGGCACCGCGGGATCAGATAATTAAAGTCTGTAAATTTTGATTCTTTGACTACCAATCATCGGACACCCCGAGACTCGTGATTCCGGCTCAAGTCTCCGACCTCGGGCCGCTTGAGCGGAAAGAAAATCCTTTCGACTTTGGAGAACTCTTGAAAAGGGTCGTATTTGGCAGCATCAGTATCAATTACCCAAAGTCTCGCTAATTCGATTCTAAGTCTTGATTTTCAGATCCTTTTTTGTCTTCTTCTTCGATTTATCAGAATTTTCCCGCTCTCTGACCTCTGCGGGCCCAGCCGCGGCGGAACTTCCCTATAGGGTTATCAGATGGATCATCAACGTGGATATTGGGGGCCAGTCCGTCATACATTCCCGGCGAATTCCGACCGTCTAACCCACCATGGTCGTCGGTGCGTGGGAAGATCTGATCCCTGTTTATCAGATTGATAATCCCGAGATGAAAATCTATGGATAGTACAAGTCTAGATACTGCCACGCGGTCCCAATTCTTGCTGCGTTCTCTCCTCTTTTTTTTTTTTTTGCTTTTGCATACTTGCGCTCGGCCGAGTAGCCTGGATCAGTGGGATGATCGAAGCCAGCCAGCCTCGATACGAACACTGCTGTACTTAGCGTAGTCACATATACACGTAATCTTCTTACGGACTGCTTGGGTCACTTCCTCTACGCGCTTGTGTTGTCAAAGTAAGAAGTTAAGAGCCTTGCGCCTCCCGAACCCACACCCGGCGCTATCACCTTGGCGGCCACGTGTTCACTGTACATCTCACGAGACTTGTTCATTGCATAGCTCACGAGCTACCATGACCCGGCCAGGGAGTGGGTATCGAGTACATATGTGGGGTCAGTCCAAGCTTCGTGGCATCGAATGGCCAGGTCCCTACATCAAGTTAATGCGAAGGAATACGGTACATACGGGCACGCTCAACTGAGTACCTGATACTGGTAGTATTGGTATACCATCGAGGTTGAATCAGACAGTTGACGATTCCTTCATGGAATTCCCCTAGGATATGCCGGGCTCAAGCCCATGTGGTTTATGAAATACTCTAGTTGAAAGAGACGCGGACCACCTGGGCAGTCCCAGCAGGAGTTTCTCAAATACACTGTCTTGGTCACTATTCCTATTATAAAGCACAGTCTAGACCCCAGGACACTCCAACAAGAGTATAGTACATTGCGGTGCCAGGTTGAAGTGACTCTGTCTTTGGGAATGCTTGGGTATGTTGAGAGAACAGAAGAAGGAATGATTTGGGGGACAATCAATAAATAGGGAAAAAGATAAAACGTATGAAAACCTTATACGTAGTATATTGCTTGGATAATTCAAGATGGTACTTTTCTAGGAGTCGGAAGGGATATTTATACCTATTCCCTTAGAGTCAGTTTTCTATGTGACATAACACTGAAACAGACTTCACCGTTTGTTGGTCTCGGATCCTCTGACGGTCCCTAGTAGGTAGATATGCGACTACATTGAGTTAGGCATACGGCAATGCTCGTATGCGAGAGATGCCGAATGGCTGCCTCATCCATGAGGCATCAGTATGGCTATGCATGCCATACACCAATAGGGTATTGCATCGTGCATGTTAGTGCATAGCTTCTAGGAAATGGTTGGCCCTCTCCCCAGCAGTAAGTTGCGGCTCTCAACTAGTTGGTGGCTATAGCTTATAAGCTTGCAGCCGGCGGGTATGTACCACTTATCATTGGTGTCTAATCCTAGTTGACATTCTTAGCGTGTTCGGCATTCGGTTGTATATAACTGGCTCCTTGTCTGTGTATTACGGACATGGAGTGAACAGTGGATGATGATGGTGGAAGAAAAAGCTGTTGAGTATATGTCTGACAGAGGTGATCGAGGCACATAAGTTGTTCAGTAGAGGGCACAGTGCGGCGGTTTTCCCCGGAACATGGCTCATCGTGATGGATGCACAGCTTCTTTAGCCCAGGGTGGTTCGTAACCGTTAAGATTGGGCACTAGACGCTCACCAACTCAAGTGTCTAAGACGATCCTCGGCGCCTACATGTAGGCTTCTCGCCGTAGGGGGATTTCCAACAAAAGCTGCTAGTAGCGTAAGTGCTATAGTCCATTGAATGTAAATATAGTGGCACAATGCAGGTCCATTGGTTAGGTACGTCATGTCCCAACAGTGACTTTCAACTTGCACATAAGTCGCATTAGTAGAGAAGGTCTACCGCGCTAATGCAGCCCGATCATCCTTCATCACCTCTCAAGTGGTTCATGTGGTGTCTTTCATGCAGGCCTAGAGGCCCTCATCTAAATGGATCCTCAGGCGACTTTGATCCATGTACAATTTCTCTCTTTGAGACGGGCCATGCTTTTTACGCTTTAGTACGGCCAATCATTTTTGCTCCTGTATCTCCGGCTTACAACGAACAACAAATATTGTAGGCAAGAGTCTCGCAAAGGCTAGCTACACTACGTCAAATAGGATCACTAGGTATTCTGTGACCTACAATTTGCATTTGCAAAGGCGAGTAACGACACCGAAGGTGTAAGGGGCGCAAATAAAATAATCTCAGCAGACTAGGGACCGATTATAGAGCCTGCGAGTGCTCGGAGCTTTGGTCAAAATGTGAGGCTTTGGGCTTAGCGTGTAAGTGTCAATCTAACGGGTGTCTATTGGCCACCCCCACCTTAGATGCACCCTTCGTTGTGCTGTGGCTTTTCTGAGCTTTGGTTAGACGTCTAGCATATGTCGTGGCGAGACGCCTGTCAGACATGAAACAATGTTGAGCACGAACCTATTATTTTCACGCCACACCTGCTTATTTCTGGACATCTAAGGGGATAAGAGAAATGCAAAGGCATACTCCATGCACACTACAACCAGTGATAGCAAATAGTAGGGGGCTAGCCGTGTCATGAACCCGTACGCGAGTAGCTATATTAGATGAGTTATATCAGATGCTCGTTTTACTTTTCCCGGCGCTTAATACGTGACCATATCTGATAGGCTGGTAAATACGAGTTTATGGCAGGGGCAACTAAAAAGCAATATTCAGGTTTGTCTGAAAGGATTTAAATATACCCTTGGGAATGGAAAGGAAAGAAACAAGCAGAATCGATCTAAAGGCAAACTGATAAATCATAACTACATTTATTCCCTCTGGCAGTGACTCCCTTTTATCAGCTGTTCCAGACATGTCGTACAATGTCTACCGAGTTGCCTACGCCGGCATACCCCGGGAACATCATGCCATCTTTGTTGAAATGAACAACGACGAGTCCGGTTGGTTGTTTCACGTCATTGGCAACATACTATTTGGACAGAAATACCAGGACAGAGCCGCCGCAAGGCCCGAACTGTCAGCGAGCTATCGAAGCAAAGTAGCTATTGGAACGGTAGCCGCCGCGGATTTTACACGCATCAAGCCAATCTTGGAAGGCATCCCTCCGCCAAAGAAACAGTTTGATGGAACGCAGAGGCTCTATCCGGAAGAACCGCTTCGCCGCTGTCAGGAATGGACTCAAGAGGCCATCAATGCCTTATTCTACGCAGGGATTCTTAACTAAGGGATAAGTACGAGAACGATGTTGACTGTTGTTCTGGTGATTGTGGCACCTAGAAATCGTGATAAAGCACAAGAAAGCATGTGTATGGACCTAGACACAAGCTCATTGATATAACCAACCACTAGTTACAATAGATCTTGGTGCTGGATGTCTGCACCTGAGTCATCAATGTATGCCTGTACCCCGAGACACCAATGCATCAATAAGCGCATATATCTTACTGTTCTCCTTCTCTCTCTTTCTCTTCCTTCCCCCATGTTTAGTGATCTTGTTCTGACAATAAATGGTACACCATATGTTCCTACGTCACTGGTTCTGACCTCCGTAACTAAGCTGGTGACAATAGATGTTGATTAGCAGACATAGTTAGACTCCATTTTTAGTAGCCTAATTATCCGATAGGTACTTAAGCATTTGACTATTTCATATGAGAAGCTATTGATTTGTAATGTCCCTGCCTTGCGGTGAAGATTCCTATGGCTTGAATGATGATTCGCTTACATATAACCAATATTATCCCTAGTTATATCATAACTTTAGGATACGTCTCCCTTGGTACTTATGTTGGTATAGCTAGGGTCTAAGGTTTATTTTTGTGGCACTGGTGAAAAGTTGATTAATTCAGTTTAGATGCGAACCAACCACGTGATGAGGACAAACAACCTTGGAAACAAACATACACGTGTACATATGTATTTCTTGACAGTGTTTGCATTAGGTTCCTATAAATAGGAGCGGCACTTGGCACCTCCTATTCACTGCCAACTTTCCCAACCCGTCAACATTCTAGTCAGCCAATATTGAGCAACAATGAAAACTTCTTTTAAAATTCCTTACTATGCGGACGACTTGCCCTGTTCCCTACCCACTGATGCCGAAATAGAGAATGCTCCAAATATATCCAAATCTGGCGGTCGAAGGGTCGTCGGAGTGGGTCAGCATTTCGTCGTGAAATTTGGGCTCGGTGTCGATCTCATAGAGGGAGAAAACATGCTATTTGTTCGGGAGAATACGAATATTTCCGTTCCACGGGTCTATGCTATCTATTCGAACCCAGAATCTGGCAAAAAATACATCGTTATGGAGCGCGTTGTTGGAAAAACACTTCTGTCAGCTTGGCCACAACTTACGGCCCCGGAGAAGAAGAGCATATTGAGCACTTTGCAGAAGTACTTCGACGAGTTACGCCAGCTTCCGTCTCCGAATTACTTTGGCAGTTTGGGCAAAAGACATCTTTTGGACGATGTTTTTTGGACACATCAACCTGATCCTTTGGTGAATGGCCCATTCGATACTGAAGAAGACCTCAACGAAGGGATGGCACGAAAGTACATCTATAACGGAGGCGAACGCTACAGAGCAGAGTATTTTCGCCATTACTTTCCTCTGGTTTTCAGGGGCCATGAAACGACGTTTACTCACGGCGATCTACAACGAAAGAATATTATGATCCGCGACGAAGGGAGCCAAGGCAATCAAGGTCCATCCGTTGTGCTAATTGATTGGGAAAAGTCTGGCTGGTATCCAGCATATTGGGAATATTGCATGGCTGTTTGCGCTTTACGATGGGATGATGACTGGTGCCTTTTGATTGATAGTGTTGTGGCGCCGTTTGCCTTTGAAGCTGCATGGTTACAACCACTGTGCCTAGAATTATTTTCATAGAAGCTAGGCAGACAAAAGGATACTTGGTATGAAGAATAGGGGCACTACCATAGCCTTTGGACAGCTTTCGGCGGCATCTGTAGTCTACTCTTATCATGATCCATGGATGCACACAAGGTCTGATTAATGGCAGAATCTCACCGTAGGCCACTCTTAGCCCCAAAATGAAGCATTAACCTTATTTATTACCGAGTGGTCCAAACTAACTACCGAGTGGTCTACTCTAACATCACATAGTAAATGCAAAAATATTACATCAACAAGCACAACTTGGTTTTGCTCTGTCGTTTGTTTACTAGCGCTTTTCAGTGTCGTAAATAATCTTATAGGGATAACTACCTTAGAAATTGTTAAAAGGCGGCGAGGCCTTACATCAGGCAGTATCTCACCGCTTCCCCTCGTTTGCCAGCTTCCATATAGCTGCAGTTAGTGATCGCTAGGTTCTTCCTTCCTCAAGATTTTTCCCTTCTTTTTTTTTGCCCCTCGATAGGCCTAGTTTTGTCTTCCCTAGTCCTCTTAAGAAAACCAGGGTGGATCTGTGCGGCAGAAAAAGCGAATACCCCGCTTCAGAGACAAACAGCGCCAGAACACTATAAGGTAGGGGTCGCCATAGCTAAAGGGTGGCGGGTGGGGGAAGAAGGTCACTAGGTAAAGAACTCATTGTCGTACAAAGACTTGTACACTGCCTTCATGTCCGATATGGAGAGGAAAGGGCGCCTAACCGCCACGCTTAGGCGCCCTCCCCTCTCCCATGTCGGACATTTAAGGCCGTATACGAGTCGTTGTGTGAAGATGAATTTTTTAACGAGGGGAGGTCGCTGTGGCTCAACCCTAGAGAGAATCATTACGAGATCGCTAGAAGTCAGGTTGTATGAGAAAGGAGTGACTTTGAGTGAGCTAAGCTAAGCTTAAAATATCTCAATGATTGTTTACGTCGTTCATGTTGCATGAACAATCCAAGACAACCAAACAAAAAGCAGCCAAACGACAGTCCAGTTCAAGCAAAGAGCCAAAAAGACGAGAAACCGATGAATGGTTGCACAGTAAAGTCCACTGTACAGTAAAATCCACTATCTACTCGTCATCCTCGCTCTCGTCCTCATCCTCACTCTCCGCATTCTCGAGCCACTCCAGGAAGGGCTGGGCGGCCTTGCGAATCTTCTTGCTGGTGGAAATATCAACGTATTTCTTGCTGGCCTTGGCACCCCATGCCTTGAGAGTTTCCTCGTTCACGAGGTCATTCTGGTAGTAGGCAAGGAGGATGGCAGGGACCTGGGTAATCAGAGCCGGGTGGTCCTGGCCGACGAAACGCTCGGTACCGCCGAGGAAGGCCTTCTCATGACGCTCAGACGTGATGAGCGTCTTGAGGAGACCAGCACGGGCCTCGACCTGCTTGGCGATCTTCTCGTCGAAGATACTCTGGGCCAGGACGGCGCAAGTCTTGTGCTTGGACTCGATGCCGAACTCCTTGGCCTTCTTGTAGATCTCAACGTCGCTGACGTTGGTCACACCGCCATTCTCGGCGGCGGTCTCGACGATCCAGCTGCCAAGTTGCTCGTAGGCCGAAGGGCCATCGGCCGCATCGTCCTCATCGTCAATGACAAGGGAGCGCTTGAGGTCCGAGGGGAGATCCTTAGCGCGAGCCTTCACGGCTTCCTCGGAGACATCGACGGCCCAGTCGTCATCCTTGATTTCAGCCTCCGCCTCGATAGCCTGGGCTTGCCGGGTCACCTCATCGTCACTGCCAGCTTCGAGAGCATCATCGCCGTTCTCGTCATCGTGCTCCGAACCGTTGCTGTCACCGGGGCTAGCGTCATTGTCGCCGTTTGCCTGGGCCTTCTTGGCTTCACGGCGAGCTTTCTTGTCCTTCTTGTCCTTCTTCCCTCCCTTGGGGTTGTTCCGGACAATGAAGGTACTCAGCTTGAGACGGGGGTCGACGTCAGAGCGCTGACCACAGGCCTTGCAGTCCAGGATGATCTTATCATCCTTGATACTGACGTCGGTCTCGGGATTCTTGCACTTCTTGCAGAGCACAAACTTGGAGATAAATCCATCAAGATAGTCTTGGAGCTTTGCGGCATCGTGGGCGCCGTTGATGATCCAACGGTCATCGGTTGGCTTGGCGTTAGCCTGAGCACCGAGCTCAAAGCCAAAGTACTTGATGACATAGGCAGGGGGACGGCTCAGAGACTGGGCAACCGAGTTCAGGTTGACAATGACGGTCTTGATACCATTGCCCTTGCCCTCAATCTTGGACTGGATTTTCTCCATCTTGTAGCGGTAGAAGGGATCTGTGACATCCCGGCGAATATTGACAGTAGCCATGTTGGCGGTTGGATTTGTTTAAATTTGGTGCTCACGAGAACGGTGACGAGGAAAGAGTAACGGGAGGGGATCTGAACCAAATCTTGTTGGCGGAACAAGACATGCGTGTCGATAGGACTTTTTTGAATTTTTGGCGGTCTGTTAACGAATTGTGATTTCTCACTTGTTCACAGTGAAATTAGGCAGACCAAAGGGTTCAGCCACAAGATCTGAGGTGTATACTGCAAGGTTTCGACGCGCGAAACGTTTGCAGCTTGAGCGGCAGGTGATGTTCGAAATTTTGCACGGAGGACGAATACATAGACGGATTCGCAGTGGACGTCTTGGGCGGTTTTCTCTTGGGGGCGAGAACGACCGAAGTTGTTCTTTTGGGAATCCGAATCAAAGGCCGGAGACCCGGTTTTTTGGGATTGAAGAAAGTGATGATGGCGATACCAGTATCAGTCAGAGATAGTTAGAGGAGCGTAAACTGTCCGGAACAGTTGACGCAGAAAAGGGCTTCACAGTGTGTGGCAAAGCCGATGAGTGATGGATGAGAAGTGGGAGAGCAACAGCGAAGAGGATTTTAAGCGGGCCTGCTTATTCAGCCTGGCACGTGGTCTCGGAGTTAACTCTCCGTCGAACACTGAACACTTTCTCGTTGTTTCTTAAGAATACCATATTTGGTTTCTCTCTTTCTCTCCTCTCGGCCTTAATTTTATCCTATCCATAAGGTGCTCAGTCTAATGCAGATTTTAGTATGAAAAAGAAAAAAAAAATCCAACAAAGTATGTCTTGGGCTGCATAATGAGGTCAATTGCCCTCGGCCCCACCAAAGCCCCCAACGGCGACCGGCCTGGTTCGTGATCGCCCGACGTGCCTTGTAATCTTACTGTGCGCCTTTACTTTGCTTCAGTGTAACCTACGCTAAAATATAGACCCTGTCCTGTCGTGCATTGACGGGTGTCCAAAGAACGACCATGGTGGACCTTTCCTTGTATCTGGTCACAGACTCGACCCCCGCCATCCTCAAAGGTCGAGACCTGTGCACAGTGGTAGAGGAGGCTCTCAAAGGAGGTACGTGTAGTACAATCTCGGGGATGAATTGAATGAATTGACTAATGTGGCGTTAGGTGTCACGGTTGTGCAATACCGGGACAAGACCAGCGATACCGGGGTCTTGGTCGAGACCGCCAGGAAGTTGCATAACCTGTGTCAGGCCTATGGAGTGCCGCTGTTGATCAACGATCGAGTTGATGTCGCTGTTGCTGTCGGCGCGGAGGGTGTTCACCTAGGACAAGATGATATGAGTTGGTCTTTTCATCCCTACTGTTTCCTGGAGGAGCCTAACCACCGTTCTAGAATTTGAGGAAGCTAAGCGGCTTCTACCCAAGAATGCCATTATCGGTATTAGCGCGTCCTCCATTGAGGAAGCCAAAAAGGCCATTGCAGACGGGGCCGACTATCTCGGGATTGGGACGATGTTTGCCACTCCGACGTAAGTTCGGCGGCTTGTTACAGCGCGAGTGCAGTAGGCTAACACCCGCCCAGAAAGACCAACACCAAGTCCGTCATTGGGACAGCGGGAACCCAGGCGATTCTGAATGCCATTAGCGATGCCACCAATGTAGGTATCGTCTCCATTGGCGGTATCAACCACTCCAATGTGCAACGAGTCATCTATCAGTCCCGGTCACCGAAGAAGGGACTGGACGGTGTGGCCATTGTCAGCGCTATAATGGCAGCAGACGACCCTAAAGCATCTACCGAGGAGTTCGCCAGACTCATCAAGTCTCCTCCCTTATTTGCCCTGACCCCGAAGTCTCCGCGCATCAACGAGGCCGAGGCATTGATCCAAGAGGTGCCTCAGATTGTTCGCAAGATGGTCGAGGTGCACCCGTTGGTCCACAACATGATTAACTTTGTTGTGGTCAACTTTGTCGCTAATGTTGCTCTCTCAATGTACGTATCTATTGTGATATATGCCTTGATCATCCCTTTTGCTGACCATGAACACAGTGGCGCATCGCCTATCATGGCTCCTTACGGCGAAGAGGCCAAAGACCTAAGCAGGTTCGATGGGTCTCTTCTCATCAACATGGGCACCTTGAACGGCGAGAGTGTACCCAACTACCTGAAAGCCATCAAGGCGTACAATGAGCGCGGTGCACCGGTTGTCTACGACCCAGTCGGTGCGGCTGCAACCGAAATTCGCCGTAACGCGGTCTCCACCCTTATGGCCGGGGGTTACTTTGATCTTATCAAGGGCAACGAGGGTGAGATTCGACAGGTCTGGGGTAGCGGCGCCGTGCAGCAGCGCGGTGTTGATAGCGGACCAAGTACGCTCAACGGCCAAGAAAAGGCTCGTTTGGCTCGTGACCTGGCGCGGAGAGAGCGTAAGTCGGTCCTCTTCTCTACGGATTCAATTGTTGATTGATCACAGGCAACGTTGTGCTGATGACCGGCGCTGTTGATTATCTCAGCGACGGCGAGCGTGTGATTGCCGTGGAGAACGGGCATCACTATCTGGGCGAAGTGACAGGAGTATGTATTTCTTTCCAAAAGATATGAAAAATCAAGAACTAACTCTGCTTATCAGACCGGATGCGCCATTGGAACCATTTCAGGCTGTTTCCTGACTGCCCATCGTTCCGACAAGCTCCTTGCCGTTCTTTCGGGCATTCTGATGTACGAGATCGCAGCCGAGAATGCTGCATCCAAGGACTACGTCCGTGGACCTGGCAGTTTTGTTCCCGCGTTCCTCGACGAACTATACGCCATCCGCACAGCCGCGGCCAAGGGCGACGACGGCTGGTTTATTGGACGGGCGAAGGTGCATGAAGTCAGCGTCTAATGACTACTTTATATGATGTAAACAGTAATTAGAAATGATATTCCACAACTCATTCACAATGTGTCGACCTCGCATATCCCGCAGTTTCCCTCGGCCGCTTCCCCGCATCTCCGAAGTTCCCCGCCTGGATCACCACTCTATTCTTAACTTCTTCACATCCCTTCTGACTCCCTCCATATATCCATTAACGAGAATTACAATCTACAACATGTCTGCCCTTACCCGTGTGAATCGAATCCGTAAGTATCCCACCAATCCACCCAACCAAGCTAATCAAGAAACAGACAGCCCCGTATTATTGTGCGTCACATCCCAACCCCAGCCAGTCCTAACTAACAATTCCAGCATCTGCGACATCCAAGAAAAGTTCCGCGCCCAAATCTACGAATTCCCCAAACTGTACGCCACCAAACCATCCCCAACATGCAGACCCTAACCCCATAAAGAGTCTCAACGACCTCCAAAATGCTCCGCGCAGCCAACACCTTCCAAATCCCCATCTACATAACCACCCAATACCGCGCCAAACTAGGCAATACCGTCTCCGAGCTCCAACCGCACCTAACAGGCTCCAAAATCGAAGCCGATGTCGATAAAACAAAATTCTCAATGATGACGCCCGAGATCGACGCGAAACTCGCGAATGGCGTAGACGTTATTATCGTGGGCATCGAGACTCATATCTGCGTTACGCAGACGACGCTTGATCTCTTGGAACGTGGGCATAGGGTTTATATCCTTGTGGATGGGGTGAGTAGTGTCAATCCTGAGGAGAGGGGGGTTGCGCTTGCGAGATTGCGGGATGCGGGGGCGATTGTGACGACTAGTGAGAGTTTGTTGTTTGAGATTTTGGGGGATGCTAGTCATGAGCAGTTCAAGGCTGTTCATCGGTTGATTATGGAGACGAAGGACGATACTAAGGGTGCGCTTGGGGTTTTCTCGAAGATTTGAGTGGTTGTTATTTGGATGGTGGGTTGGGGTATATAGTGGATTTGAATACAAGGTAGGAGATTTCAAATTACGATTCTATGGTTCATTAGGATCATTTTATTTCCTATCGTGTCATTAAGTCCGTTTTGAGGCATTGCAAACTGAAAAGAAGAGTAGAGTTCGACGCCGGGAGCCCCAAGCGCCGGCTCTTCTCATTGAAAGCACATCGCCAGTGCTGGAATGATCTATGATACCGGGACTCGTGGAGACCAGGTATCTGATCATCAAAGGAAATGGTCAGTACTAGCTTGTTTCATCTAGGACTGATGGGGGCCTTGTTTGCCAGATACGTTTGGATTGAGCCATCCAAATGCAGATGCGCCTCCTATGGGGTTAGACACCGGTGCTTTGGCGGGTCGATTCTCATCGGAAGAGCGGCGAGATGCAGAATGACTGTTCTGGAATTCAGAGTGGTCGGATGTAGCACTAGAAGGAGTTGAGACGGAGGCCACACGGCTAGCAGGCTTGCTGGGCCGGAGCACTTTCATTGTGCGAGCTCGTGCGGTCGACACTTTGTTGGGAGCATTGTCCGGCTTGGACTCCCGGCGCCAGGATCCCCACACACCAGTTCCCTCAGATTTGGAGGTTGAAGATTGCAGTGAATCGGTGGCTGTGGCAGAAGTAGAGAAAGTCGACGCATTGATAGGTGAATTGTCGGACTCTTGAAGCTGAGGCTTGTGAGCTTCGTCAGCCTCGCCGATGGATACGCGAGTTGACGCAGGTGTCGAGGTCGACTGCTGCGCAGCTGGAGCATGTTGGCCAATGACCCCTACGGGGGATTTCCCATCGACGTGCAAAGACTGGGAAGCCAGGGCCGTTGTATCGGGCACCGTACACAAGTGCTTAAAGACCGAGTCCTTTTCGGGGCGCACCAGCGGAATGCAAACCCGGTTCCCCTCATCGTCCACTATGGTCATCTTGTCCTGGACGAAGGAAACTTCAGCATTGCAAGAGCGAAGTACATCGCTTCCAATGATAATCTGGATTGAATCATCTGCGGTTCCTGTCTCGCGTACCCAAAATTTGACCTTCAACGACGGAAGCTGGGGTTGAGGGCTGGCCGAACGTGAGGATGGCTGTTGAACTCTAGCTTCGGTAAGATACAGAGGAAGTTTGATATAAGACCCTTCTTCATTGTGCATGACAGACTCTTGAAGTCCAAGCCTCGCGATCAGTGCTGAGCCCAGCGAAGACACGTAAGATCCTGAACAAACAGCTGCATACAGGAGCGCTTCGTGTGAGAAGGTGTCTGTCAGCCAGCAGCGAATGATCGATGGTACCGTGCCTAGCAAGAACAACCCGGGGGGTGGAGTCAAGGGAGACATCTCGAGGGAAGAGCCCGACAGGCCTCTGCTGTCCAGTCCCATACTATTGGTCCGGGCAGACTGATGCGAGAACCCCGACGAGCTCATTCGGCCGTCAGATCGGTGAGAAAGGGACCTCTCGATCAGCGGGTGGCTTCCCATCCCACTGCCAGTCCGCACAGGCAGGTCCGTACTTGATCGATTTGCCTGTCCATAGTATCCATGATTCGCGCTCTCATCAAATCGTACGCTATTCGCTCGTGAGGTTCCACGTCGAGGCTCGTCCTCTCCGTCGAGGCCAACTGCTGAGTGAGCCATAACGTGATGGTGTCCTTCGTCAAATCCCTTGAAGGGGTCGGGGGGAGAACAGAAAGTAGGTTCTGCAGCGAAGTGATCAGCCAAGAGCGATTGATGCATCGTGAAGAGGCAAGGTACTTACCTGTCGCAATAGAGCCCCCCACCACCGTCGGAAAAAGCGCCGAATGACCCCATACACTTTTCAACCTTGCGTCGTCGTCGCGACGACGTTCCAGTCGTGTGAGCCTCTCGCTCTGCTCGTACTGAATGAGCTGGAGCTCCTTCAATTCCTCAAGTACACGCCAGATATCGTCGCGCGAGGCAAAGGGATACTGAGCATCCATATCAACCGAGAGTAGAAGACAACTAGATTATCAGGATTTCACGAGGTAGCGTGTCGTGCATTCCACTCGATACGTTGAGCCGGTCATTCGGCACTCGAGATGAAGGCTCCAGGGATGAGAACCACCAGCTCTCTCACTTCTCGACTCGCCTCAACCAC
Source organism: Penicillium decumbens (assembly GCA_027569385.1). Taxonomy (NCBI): domain Eukaryota; kingdom Fungi; phylum Ascomycota; class Eurotiomycetes; order Eurotiales; family Aspergillaceae; genus Penicillium; species Penicillium decumbens. The sequence continues at coordinate 582,484 of JAPDEZ010000013.1, forward strand.
GGAATTCTACCTCCCTCCTTCAATCTGTGCGACGGCCCGCGGGGCCGTCCACAAAGCTGTGAATTGCACGGTCTTGTGGTTCAGGTCAAAGGACGGGCATATGACAACGTGACGTGGGCAAAGCGGAGTAAAGATGAATATGTGTATCGGTTACTGAAGTGTAGGAGGGCCAAGCGGGTCTGGTAGCGATTCGAAACTAGCGGGGGCAGGGCGAGGTCGTCTTGGATGTGAGAGGAGCTGGGGTGCTGCCTCTTTGTATGTGGACCAGGTCGCAGGGAGGGCAGGCAACGGCGGTTAAGTCCCTGGGCGAGGGGTTTTAAGGAATGATATTTGGCAAAGTGAAAAATGGAGAATAGCTAGCGGCAATAATTTCAGGACGACGTAGAGGCGAACAGTGATGCTGTATCGGCAACAACGATCGGGGGTGGAGAGAAGGGCGTCATCTCATGCAGGAGGGGAGAAGTTGATCTAGACCGCCCGTGCTCCACTAACGGTCCCTCAACATCAGCGAACTACTGACTGTTGATGATTACTTTGCTTTTATACGGTAATGGATTCTTTTGGTCGTCTCTTGTCATGAAATTGGTGTTTTGCCTTGGCTCTTTTAACCCGGTTGGTCGCTAATTCGACTGTCCGAACCAGGGAAACTTTATACATTCCCCATGCAAATCTACAGAAGTCTATTTCGGAGCTTCGGCCCATGAAGGAAACACCATCGGAAGTTTCTCAGGGGCCTGCTCTGGCCAATTGGCTCGGATGACCTTCAGGACTTCGTCATAGACAATTCGGTACCCAGCCGGCATCAGATGCAATCCTATAACCACGTAATTAGTATGAAGAGCATCGGCAGAATTGAGCATGCACACATACCATCAGTAAATAAGCTAGACAACTGGGCGTTATTAGGCAGGTCCCGCGATCCAACCAGAGGTTGACCTTCTTGCCAGCCAGTTGTTGCCATGAACGCGGACCAGATGTCCGCCACGGGGACATTGAGTGATGCCCCTACTTCACGCGCTGCCTCCGAGTACATCTTGGTGAAAGCAGCCGTTCGGCTGGGGTGCGGAGTATTTTTCTCCTTGTCGAAGCCCTCAAGCTGCCACTCGTTCACCGGTGGCGGAGTGATAATAATGATGTATGGGTTCTGAGCCCGTGTGACGGGGTGCTGGATGATGCTTTTCAGATTCTCCTTGTATTGTTCCAGAGGAACGTGCTGAGCATGGGTTGGAAGACATGCATCATTGGCGCCGAAGAAGATGGTCTGTTTTCATTTTAGTGCATTTGAGATTAGACAATGAGGTCGCAAGAGCTACTGACCATGAATCGCACATTGTCGGTTCGAGGAGATGGGAAGAACTTTGGAAAGACTTTGATGGCGTGGGTAGTGGTATAGCCTCTATAACCCATTAGTGACAGTCCTGACCACTATGCAATCTCGTCTATATCACTTACGAGAAGCCTCGGTTGATTACATCCAGCTTGCGACTATAGGCTGCATATAGAGTTAGCACACTGGTAGCACGATAAATGCCCATGGACGCTCATAGTACCTTCTTGTAACTCGGCCGCAAAGGCGAAACCGCGTGCTTGGTTACAGGAGTACTGCGTGAGAGAATCCCCGAAGAGGATGAACTGGTCATATGGCTTGCACACATCCTCGCTTTCTTGGTGATCGGTCATTGTGAACAACGCTCAAAGCTGAGTCCCGAGCACAATTCTTTTTAGCGAAGGAATACCTGCATGGATATCCCGAGGTCTTTAAACATGGACGTGGTGGATAACACTGGACAAGATGGAAGTGGATCTCGATTACATTTGCGGGTGCGAGCTTGGCAATGTTTATCCACTAATTGTCGTTGACCGAGAAACACCCACCAATCATCTGTTCTTCATGGACATTACACAAATTGCCTAGCACTTTACTGGACTACTCTATGGAATGACAAGATCGTCCAAGATGGCGGGAAACCAAGCTCCAGATGCTTGCATCTATGTTTTGTAAAGTACCCGCGAGACAAGCTACTGAAGATGTGGGCGCGTTGATCGGGAAGCCGGCATGGGGACGCCGCGATCCAACTATAAGTTTAGGACTGCCATGTTCACTAAAAAAAGTCATTTTGAGCTGAGGTTTTCCAAAAAGAAAGGACAACAGTACATATCCAACCTTAAATCGTTTAGACATAGCAAAATGAAGATAGTTATCTTCCCTACCTATAGTTCCTTCCTACCCCCTGGGTGATAGTTCCCCGCATTTTGTACAAGCCCGCGAACAAAGTGACTGTCAACACGTACTAGATTTCTTTTCATCCGATCTGTGCTTTCAGTTCCAGTGCACTGGGGTATATTCAAGGGTGCGGGGAGACCAGGAAAGGAATACGAAGAGGACAGAAACAGACTGAACCGTAACAGCAAGTCCCCGCACACAGGAATATCCAACGAGTACACCCAAGCGGAAGGATATCTAGGGTCTATAATCTTCCAAGTGTCTCAGCAGTGTCTCAGTGGTGACCTGCTAAGCCTGTCTACTTTGGGAAACTGGAGAAGCATAGGCCGGTCGGACCCGCACTTGCGAGCGAGCTCAGCGTGATATGAGGGGACAAGGACCTTGATAATAGGCCATTCATGGTCCCCGACGGCAGCCGCGCCCAAAAACGAGCTGTGGAAGCGTGCTTGGGCTTCCAGACTGAGCTCTCCGCATCCTGAGACCGACACATCTGAGCGACCGGACCGCTTCCGGTTCGTGGCTGACTATGAATGAGGTGATTAGGCGACACCGTTCAAGGTCGCATACCCCTTCCATCTGGTATGGACACATGAACGAGTCACGGACAAGATCAGCGGGAAGCGCGGGAAGTACTCCACAAAGAGGCAAAGATAGACTTCCCCTCCTGGATTGCGAAAGGGAAGTGGAAATGGATTGAATATCTGCGGCGTGAACGAATCGAGTGGAGCCGCTGATTGACACGGGAGCCCGGGCTTCTTTCACCTGACGCGTCCAGTAGATCATCCGCCTCCAACTTACACATTTTCATCTTTACTCCCTTTTGCTTTCTTATTTGTGCTGAGTATGTCTTGTCGGTAAGATTCCCCCTCTATCCTTGATATCATGGCTGTTATACCCCCTTGAGTATGACCGGGTCTACCCACCCTGCGTCATTGTGGGCTGGATTCCTTCGACAGAACTAACGAACTGCTACAGGCCCGACATCCCCTCCTCCGAAGCATAGTCGCTTCTCTACAGCGCCATGCCTCGCTCCATTCCCCCTTTTATCTCTGCATCACGCAACGAGCGGGATGAGGGCGACGACTCCGGTGCCCGCACGGCTCCACCATCCCCAACAGCTTACCGCCGAGCTCAGAGCTACCTTTGCGAACCGCATACGGGCTACCAGTCCCTCGAATCACACTTAGAAATCGGTGAGACAACCAGTCTACTAGGCCCCGAGAGCCAGCGCAGAGCACCACGGCGATCCTACACCAGCACTTCGGGTATCTCGGGCCCGGACTCGCTCCGATATCTCTTGACCGCCGGGAGTTTGCGCCGGACTCGCAATCATAGCCGGAGAAATTCACAGGCTCGACAGTTTAGTCGGCGAGAGAGTAGTGGAGACGAGGATAGACCCGCTAGTGTACCGCCATCTGCGAAGGACGGTCTGACCGCCTCGTCGTTCCTGGACGAACGGATGTGGTACGACCAGTTCACCTCAACAGACTGGGTCCACGATAGCATTGCCGATGGCGAACGTCTCCGCAAGCTTCGGCGCCGCAAAGATGTCCGGGGCCGAATGCTCGCATGGTTCGACGGTGCGCAGGGTTGGGTTCTGGTGGCTCTCATTGGATGCCTCACGGCCGCAATTGCCTACTTTGTGGATGTTACGGAGCATGCGATATTCGACATGAAGATTGGCTTCTGTTCGACAAATTATTTTGCTGGAAGGAATACATGCTGCGATGGGCTGCACAGTTGCCCCGAGTTCCTTTCTTGGGCGCAAATTGTCTGGCCTGCCGGTGCTGACAATCAATGGGTCAATTACGCCATATTCATCATTTGGGTCGTGGCTCTCGCCATGACCTCTTGCGCCTTGACTCTTCTAACCAAGACGGTTGTTCCATCGACCGTCTCTTTAACCACTCTTGATGAGAACCTCGGCGCAGACTCCCATGGTACCAAACACAACACTGACACGCCTGGGTTTGGATCACCTTCGTCTGTGACGAGCCCCCATGGGGTATTCCCCAACACTCCCCCACGCCCAGCCATGGTTTACTACTCCGCCGCCGGCAGTGGTGTTGCAGAAGTGAAGGTCATCAACAGCGGATTCGTACTTCATGGGTATTTAGGCTTAAAAACTTTGGTTGTCAAGACGATTGCTCTGATTTTTAGCGTTGCTTCTGGTCTTAGTCTGGGAAAAGAAGGCCCGTATGTCCACATCGCCACCTGCGTTGGCAACATTTGCTGCAGACTCTTTGCCAAATACAATCAGAATGACGGCAAGCGACGAGAGGTCCTGAGTGCCAGTGCTGCCAGCGGTGTTGCTGTCGCTTTTGGTGCACCTATCGGCGGCGTCCTCTTCAGTTTGGAAGAAGTCAGCTACTATTTTCCCCCCAAGACCCTGTTCCGGACATTCTTCTGCTGTATTGCGGCAGCGCTCTCCTTGAAATTCCTCAATCCATATGGAACTGGAAAGATCGTTCTTTTCTCTGTTCGTTATCTAACGGACTGGGAGATTTTCGAAATTTTCCTGTTCGTCCTTCTCGGTGTGCTGGGTGGCGCCCTAGGCGCACTCTTCATCAAGGCATCCAGTTGGTGGGCTCGTTCATTCCGCCGTATTCCAATGATCAAGCGCTGGCCGATGTTCGAGGTATTCCTCGTCGCATTCCTGACCGGTATCGTCAGCTTCTGGAACCGGTACACCAAGTTGCCCGTCTCAGAACTCTTGTTCGAGCTTGCAAGTCCTTGTGAGCAAGTTTCCTTCGAAAGCACTGGACTGTGTCCCCAAGAGGATGGTATTCTGGATGTCATCCAATTGCTCGTGGTTGCCTTTGTCATCAAGAGTCTCCTGACTGTCGTAACATTCGGCATCAAGGTGCCAGCCGGTATCTACGTGCCGTCCATGGTTGTTGGCGGTCTGATGGGACGGATTGTCGGGCACACAGTGCAGTACTGGACGATCAAATATCCCAACTTCTTCCTATTCGAGTCGTGTCCCAATATTGCCGGTATGGAGTCTTGCATAACCCCGGGTATCTATGCGATGGTTGCCGCTGGTGCCACAATGTGCGGTGTCACTCGGTTGTCGGTGACCCTTGCCGTGATCCTCTTCGAATTGACAGGAAGTCTCGATCATGTACTGCCCTTCTCGCTGGCGGTACTCTGTGCCAAATGGACCGCCGATGCTATTGAACCACGCAGCATCTATGTAAGACCATGACCTAACTTTTGCTATGCTGAACAAATGCTAACCTCTCGCAGGACCTTTTGACGGACATGAACTCGTATCCCTTCCTGGACAGCAAACTGCAACCGCTCACCGATGCCGAGCTTGGCGACATTGTTCGCCCAGCCCGCAAGGATCGCATCATCGATATCTCACATTCGCCCTTCGTGCCTGCCACGGAGCTTCGTGCCAAACTCGAAACCCTCTTGATGGCCGGGGAACTTGACAGCGGCCTTCCGATTCTGCGCGACGGTATCCTGAAAGGCCTTATCCCGGCACCGGACCTGGAGTTTGGACTGGATGAGCTGGGTGACGACGAAGAGAATACGGTATGTCTGATGGCAATGGACTCTTCCGTTGCCGTCTATGACAGCGAGAACGAGGATGCCAATCAGGCGGACTTTACTCGATACATCGACCCAGTAAGTCAACCATTTTCTGGCTTTTCAGCTCCAACACTAACCCGCGCTAGGCTCCGATGGCTTTGGATGTCCATTCACCCATGGACCTTGTCTACCAATGCTTCGCCAAGCTGGGCTTACGTTGCATTTGTGTCGTCTCCAATGGACAATACACTGGCCTTGTGCATAAGAAGGCCTTTGTGAAATTCATGAAAGAGAACGAATAAGCCGTCTCGAAACACGCTTTCCAACTTTGCAACTTTGCATACCTGAATTCTTAACCGCATCGACTGGAGTATTCAATGGTTTTGATTTTGTCACGATCCATCCATCCATGGACCCTTCATATAGCATTGCACATGATCTTATGCCTTTTCCCTTGGGAGCTTTGTGCAGCTTCAACTGGGATGGGCACATTGCATAGAGCCCTTTTTGATTTTGAATGTATATTGTGTTTCGCCTGCCTGTTGTACAGCAATTACCACTGCATATATCTCTTCACCTAGCAAGTCCAAGTAAACCTTCTATCTTAGTCCACCCACTGAACCCCAGCCTGGAAATCATCCAAACCGATGCATTATCTATACACAATCTACAATCTACCACCTAGACAACCTTGGAACTCATTGTACCCGCTCAAACCCAACCATCTGAACCTCCACATCCCCCTCCTCCTTCCACTCCCCCGAGACCTCCTCCCCAACCCACTCCGAAAGCTCCTCCGAACTAACACTCCTCCACCCATTCTTCGCCGTCAGCCCATCCAGCGGGAAAAACGTATCACATTCAAACGACGCCTCCCCCCCAGCATCCTTCCGCATAACATTCGTCATAACAACCCTAACCGGCCTCCTCTCCTTTCCATCCATCCCCATTCTCAAAACAGCCCCATAAATCTCCGCACCACCAATAACGTAAATCTTCCCCAAAAGACCCTTCGCCCCATACACAGAATCAAGTTGTCCAATCGCCGCATCAAGACTCGGCGTCACAATCGCATCCGTAATAGGTTCAGACGCAACAACCGCATCAAGACTCTTCTCTGCATCCGTCTCAGTCTTCGCCTTAGCAGACTCCAGTTTCTCTTTTCGTGCTGCCAACTCGCGCAGAACGCCCTCCTGAACAGCACCGGATTGATCGCGCGTGATTATCACGTTGATTCGCTTGGCGAGGGGGCGGAGATGCTTTGGGATGGAGTCGTAGGTTTTCCGGCCCATGATGATTGCGTTGGTCGTGCCGGGGGTTGGGGGGCGTGATGTTACGCGCGCGAAGAAGCTCATGTCGGCTTTGATGCGGGGCCAGGGGAGGGTCCCTTTTAGGCCGATGCCAAGGCTGGTTGTGGGTGTGTCATTTGGGTCTTGGGGTGTGAGGGGTTTGGAGGTCGCGATGCGCACTGGGGTTGTTGCGACGATTAGGGTGAGGGGGAGGGAGTGGATGGAGTGGTTTGCTGGGGGTGGCATTTTGCGCGGTTTTTTGCTTTTCTTTCCTTCAGGAGTTGAACTGGGTTGTTGGAGAGGGTGGAGTGGTAGAGGTACATAGGTTGTGGTGGGACGTGTAGGACGTGTTTTATCGCGTGCTGATTTGCGATAGCTTATCGCTGCCCCGCAAAGTCTTTCTATACAGTGTTTAGTTTACCTAGGCACTTCATTACAAGACTTTGAATGATAGAGATACTTTCTGTCAAATATAGAGACATCGATAATTGATCAGTTCTCAAACACGATCATTCAAGTGGTCTAGCAACTAGGCTGCGGCTCTAATTACAGCTACTGATTGTAAGCGTAGCCACCAATGTCTCTGTTGATTTCATGCCTCTTTCTCTAATTGACTTTCTTTTCCTGGCTAATTTTATTTACCTGGCAGAATCCACCTTGAAGTCAATGCCAGATGGATAGGATTCGGTTGGACTATTTCATTCATAATGAGGTAAGAGATCAAAGCTTCTTTGAAGTATACCTAGATACATTGATGAGAATAACCAGAACAGTGGAAGAAGGATCCATAGTAGCTTGCAGCTAGACTATCAATACAGGGAAGAAAGGAAGAAAGGATAGAGAGACAAAGTGTTATGTCGTAGTGAGGATACGGCATCTTGCATAGCGAGGCATCACATCAGAAACTTCCATGATCAGCCTGAGGCCGGAACTCCCAACCCTACTATAAATACCTCTCACTTCGCCCTTCACTTCCCTCTCTTCTCTTCTTCTCTTCAGCTTTCCACCAGCTTCCCGACCCGTCGACTCCAGGGACCGCGTAGATCAGGTCGGATGACCGGCACTTCCCAACGCGACTATACACACCGACACTGTGGGCATCGAGGGCTTGTGGGCTTCGTGGGCTTCGTGGGCGTGCTCAATGATGAAAAGTACCTGTCTCCAAAGACCTGAGACCTTTGGCTTCACAGCTATTGGTCCATGATTTGAATATGCACAGAGAAACTGAGAGCCCCTTCACATTACATGCCTTCCCAAACTATTAATACAAGATCACCAACGCCAGACTCTATCGTTTCAAGCCTCCCCATAAACGCCGTTGAGGTACAAAGACCCATGCAAATGCTGATAGACCCACCCTATTTCTCTGGAGACACCCCCAACAGACCTCTCTCCTCAATGGCCTTCTGCACTGCAAGCACATCCTTCTCCAGTTTCTCACGGCGCTGGATATCGCGCTCATCTTCGCCGAGAGTGTCGAGTTTGCCGAACAGCCAGGCCTCTTTCATCGTCCGGGTCAGAGTGAGAATGTCTTCTGCGGCACGAATCTGTAAAGCACGATGTCAATGCCGTGTTTTAAGTGAAAAGAGTCCGCTCGCGAGATCTTTTGGTGGGGGGAGCTTGGTAGAATTGCAGTAGAGCTTACCAGTGCAGTCGACTCCACGTCCAGTTGATACGTCTCCACGGCAGTTGCCGTGTGACTGGGGTTCTCAACCTGCGATGTAACAGATGAGTAACTGCAGAGCAAAAGGTGCAGAATGGGTCATTCAAGGCTTACTGTTGCGGTGGCCATGATGTTCTCGAACCGCTGCAGCAGTTGTGAGATATCGGTGTTGATGCGATCTGGAATGGTTTCGTGTTAGCTAGCGATTCGAAAACCGAGGTACTGAGTTCAATTTCCCGAAAATTATTGTGGGACATACTATGCAGCGCCTTTGCAGTTGGTTGGGCCTCCATCTCGTGCTCGAGGGGGTCGAGGTCTGAAAGCTTGGGGTCTGGCATATCGACTCGATAAGCTGCGGGCAGGCGGTGAAGTGTGCGTGTGGGGAACGGCGATAGGGAAGAATGAAGAAGTGAAGAAGTGAAGAAGTGTTTACCACTAATAGCTCTAAAGTTTTGGAATAAATGGAAGAAATATTGTCTATGCTTGAATTATTAAAATCGACTGATCTCATGTAAATCGACCAATTATGATAAAAGATGATAATTCTTAGGAAGCACCAAATAGTAACGACTATTCGACGCGCCACGATGTTTGCTAAGATCTCTTCGACAATGTCCTCCGATTGTCATAGAAGCACCAGTATGCACCATGGGTATCTTGAATCGGTTGGGTGAGGCTATGGCTCACGCTGTCGCTTAGCTTCGATTTGACAAGGGGAAGCTCGAGATTCAGATACCTAGCGGACGTATTTCGACTAGGATGGAATTAGCAAGTACGTTTTAAAAGCATCAAACCATTGTACATACCATGAATCTCTTGTGGAAATCAGAGCGCAGCAAGTCCTGGAAACGCATTAGCCTCAATGTCAATAATTCCCAGTCTCAAGGCGGACTCACGTTCACAAACTCCTTGCCGTCCTTCTTCTCAGTACCCCGAGCCTGGTTCTTGAATACAACATCGTCATCCCATCGCCGCTTCATGTTGAAATCTTGCGCGTTGAGCAGAGGGTTGCCCCGAGCAATATCGACTTCTCGCTGCTCTTGCTCTTCGGCAGCCCGTTCTTGTTCCTGTGTAGTGTTAGCGTTTATGCCGAATATCTGCTGGACTCAAATATGCGTACTTCTTTCTCTTTCTGCGCCTGTCGCTCCTTCTTGATCTTCTCCAGCTCACGCATTAACTCGGCTGACTCGTCCTCATCGTCACTTTCTTCATCGCTGCTCTCTTCTTCTGACGCATCAGAGTCCGCGTCTATGTCCCGTGTTTCCTCTAAAACCCGCCTTCGTTTCGCTTCTGGGTCTTCTGCCTCGCCACTCTCATCACCATCCGCAGGCGCGGATTCAAGTTGTCGCTTCGGAGCATTTGGCTCGGCGGCAGCTGGTGCATCGACGGGGACACCGTTCTTCTTGGCGAAGTGTGCGGCCTCAGCCTGGAGGAGCTCTGCACGTAGGTCACGAACTTCGTTATCGGCTTCACCACCCTGTCCAGGTTGTCTGGGTGACTGTTAGCGCTCGCCAAACAATCCTTCTAGATGGGTGTCGCACGTACCGAACTTTCAGGTGTTTGTGTGCTGGAAGGAGGCGCTGGTGGTAAGCCGGTCCGCGGAGGGCCTCTCGGCCTTGTGCCTGTTTATATTAGTGATGCGCTCATGGGGAGTCGAGAACGTAGTCAGAAGTGGCCTTACCGGATCGAAAGTGGGACGATGGGCTATAACGCATAGATTAGTACAAATAAAGAGGGTTCTCGATGAACTTTACAAACATACCTGTAGTCATTTTGTGAGGTGAGGTGAAAAGTTGAAGAGGTCACTTGCGATGATCGAAGAGGCTTCAGATGCATGTCGCCCATCTTCTTTCACCGCCCGCTCATCCCGCACTTTCCATTGGCGCACATCAGCAACAATGCGGGCAGTAACGGCAAAATGGCCGCGGCCACCCAAAAAAAGCACATCTGAACCTTGCGGAGCTCTTGCACTGGGCTCTCCTGCACTGGCCCTATTTGCAAAGATGTCAAGAGAAGCACAGCTCTCTGTTGCAGAGCGTGATTTCATTCTTGAAGCGCTCCGTGAGAATGTGCGCCTTGATGGCCGTGAGCCTGATCAATTCCGTCCTCTGAATCTGTCGTTCGGTGATGAATATGGACATGTGAAACTCCAAGTGGGCAAGACCAGGTTTGTTTCTATATCAATGACCATTGCGAGTCGCCTGTACTAAACTTTGGACCTAGTATCATTGTTCGCATCTCCGCCGAGGTGACAAAACCTCGCGATGACCGTCCCTTCGATGGCCTCTTTAACATCAATCTCGAATTGTCAGCCATGGGCTCACCAGCCTGGGAGAATGGACGGTAAGATCCAATGGTTTCTTCTCTCAATGTATCTCTCGGCTAATCAATTGGCGGTTCTCTACAGCTCCAACGATCTAGAAGCCTATGTCACCCACGTTCTCGACAGCGTCATCCGCCGTTCAAATGCCCTCGATACCGAATCTCTTTGCATCCTTAAAGGCGTCAGCTGCTGGAGTATCCGCGCCGATGTACATATCCTCGACTACGACGGTAACCTGACCGATGCAGCCTGCATTGCGATCATGACCGGGCTTCGACACTTCCGCCGGCCGGATGCTGTAGTGAGAGACGGACAGGTCATCGTCTATGGTGTAGAGGAGCGGGTCCCTGTTGCGTTGAACATCACCCATAATCCACTTTCCATCACGTTCAATTTCTTCAACGAGGGCACCAATATCATCGTCGATGCGACTCGGAAGGAAGAGCAAGCGTCAGAAGGAGAACTCGTGATTGGAATCAACAATGCAGGCGATGTCTGCTTCCTGTCCAAGTTCTCGGGTGCGCCGCTGGATGCGATGGAGATTGTGACCAAGTCCAATATGGCCTTGGAGAAGGTCAAGGAGATCAATGCCAAGGTTGACAAGACAATGCAAGTTGACCTTGCTCGGCGGGCAAAGTTGGGAATGGCAGATGAATCACGGGCAGAGAATGACAGGTGATCCAGTCCATGACTATATTGTATGACTAGAACCTTTACGATCTGGGATGGGAGTTCCGCATTGCTTTTATCAAAAATTCCATAGCATTGTAATTAATGTGCATTTCTTGCATCTTAGTACATGTCTAGGTACGTTTGCTTAAGCAGTGTATTCCATGGTTATGAAACCACTATAATACCTCGATCAATTACTTTACGAGTTAGTACATCGTGCTTGGAACTGTCTGATTTTTACCAGATGGACGAGTTTTCGAAGCTATATTGGTTTAATCCTACGAACGAGGACCGCAATAATCCTATCATTATCGGGTCATTCGCAATGGCATACTCGAAATTCCAAGGTTCTTCGCTATGCTTTAGTATGTCGCATTCTATCACCTCGAAAGCAGATGCAAGTATAACAATACCCGAGATGTTTGTGCTTTCAGAGAGGCCAACAATTGCGAGGCGTGTACCTTCTACGCCGCTTCCTTAAGACCCTTGTAAACCGCCGCCTCAATGTCCTGGTACAGTTGGGCCACCTGGGCATCGCCAAAAGGCAGGACTTGCGCACATATCATGCCCGCCACGCCATTCTCACGATCACACCACCAGTAAAGGTTCGGGAGGCCAGACCACTGTGCCGTTCTCACAGATCGGCCCGTAGTGCCTCCGCTTAGCAGGAAGGTTAATCCCCAACCCTGGCGATCTCCGGCAACAGTTCGGTGTAGTCCCACGCTGGCGTTCGTCAGGTCGGGTTTTGCGTCACCCATGTACTTTTCAGACAGGGGTGGCAGGTCTTCGATTTGGTTGCGGAACATTTCAGCCACAGTAGATTTCTTCAGCAGCTGTTTTCCAGTGCTTGGGGAAGTCCCATCGTTAAGGAGCATCGCTAGGATCTCTGGAAAGATAGGTCAGTCAATAGACCAGGTGATAACAAGACAGGGAGACATACGGCAATAATCTTCGGGTGTTGAGTAGCATCCAGCCCCGCCACTATAGAAAAGTGATTTCAAGTCGGACTCGGTTTCCACCGTCAGTGGTCGTCGGAGCAAATGGTCTCGAGGGTGAACTCGACCGTTTGAGTCTCGCTGGTGCATGTAGGCTAGTTTCTCCTTCATAGCTGGGGTTGGGATCATGGAGATATGAGTAAGACCCAGCGGTTCAAAGATGTGTTGGTGGAAATATTCATTCAGTGTTTTCTTGGTAACACGTTCAATCACAATGCCTACCCAATCGGTGTTAACCTGTTGCCATACAAGGTTAGCAGCTGCAGCCTTGTCTCAATATCACTAGTGGTAGTGCATTCATACCCCATACTCCCAGGCTTCTCCTGGCTGGTGCACGAGTGGCGATTTGAAGTCGCTAAAATATCCGGAGAACTCGTCATAGCCAATCGGACGACTGCAGTCTCGTAATTTGGCGTTCATAAAAGTGTATGCAAAACCAGCTACAGCTTGATGTCAGAAATCACGAAAGAATTGTATCTGGGCGCAATTACTGACCAGTGTGAGTCAATAGCATTCTCAGCGTAATGCCCCTCTTCTTGTCAACCGATGTGCCATCTTCTTGCAGGACTTTCACGTCCTTCAGCTCGGGACAGATGCGCTCGAGTTCGTTGGCATCATCCAAGGAAACCTTCCCCTGTTCCACAAGCTGCATACACGCAATTCCGGTAATCATTTTTGTGCATGATGCAATCCAAAAGACATTGTCCGTTGTCAAGGGCTCGGGGCTTCCATGTCCTCTCTGTCCGCCTGCGTGGGAGAATAACAACTTGCCATCCTTTCCAATGACTGCGACAGCAGCACCCGGTAGTCCATCGTCTTGGTCGCTGCAGGCCGAGTTTATTCGGCTTTTAAGTGCCTCTAGAGTCGTGGTCGGAAGTAGGCTCATTTTGGAATGTCACTTGAATGGTTGAATGGTGAAATGATCACAGGTGAATTTGAGGAGAAAGATCTTAATGTTAACAATGAAATAGGGATATGAAATAAGTCGGAGCAGACCTAAACCTACGAATTCTCAGTGGATCCGACCTCCACAAAACTTGCGTGCTTCCGATGCGGGGTACTTACTCCGAGTGTGATATATTCCGTCTTTACCTCGGCGCTGCACGATTAGATGAACTAATATTTATAGCCTTCCTCCCGATGATAGCGATAGTATAACTTGTGGTCTTTGTGGGGTTGTTTCAAACGAAAACATTCGTCATGGGCCGGGGTTCTTTGAGGCATGTTCCCATGTTCCCCGCATTGGATAGTCAACTATGTAGTCAGTTAGCTAACTAGTTAACTACTCTACTTATTGCAAAGCAGATGCGTCTAAATTGCACTGACCACTGCTCGTCCGATATCCACATGATCCGAGTGCTATTGCGGAGCCACGGAGTGGATATAGTTGTCAAGATCAGCCACAATATGAAGACTTTCAAAGTAAAAGACAATAGGTATATCCGCTGAGGTTTTGTGACGAGGTCACCGTCTACTCTGACACCAGCAACTTTGATACCCTTTTAGGCGGGATCAGCATGTTGCCTCTATGATTTTTCCAAGTTCCGTTCAACTTTTAGCTGGTCCTGGAACCCGCGGCTCACTGAGCTTGAACCAGGGCTGAAACTTACTCAGTGAGTCTTTTGACTCTGAGCACATGCCATCCTCGCGAAACAATTCCTCCTGGCGCATGCTAGTAACGTCGTCGCGGCACCTAAAATACCTAGATAAGATTGGACGCCCCAGAGCGACCTAGTCCCGTAGGTAATTTTCCTTGAATGGACTAATGAAATAGAGTTATCGCCAGCCTTGAAGCTCCATGGAAATGAAACGAGAGATCCTGGGGAGTTTTATGGATGACTTTACCTAGGTAGTAGTCTAGGCAGAGATATATAGTTCGATGACCGATGCTGCAGGATTGCTAAATGTAATTGAAAACCTACCAACTGCGCAGTTATTGATTGCGATGGCAAAATATCAATTGTAACTACATTTTGTCTATCTATTTACCTAGAACAGCCGGAAGTGTCGAGGAATGTCCACGCGCCAAGAATGCGCCGATTCTTGGACCACGACGTTTCAGTGGATCACAGCCGAAAGCATCGAACACTGCTCTCGTGGTACTCGTGGAACACATCCAAAACCAATCTCTTTGCTCAACTCTAATGGTGGTTTAGTTTCTCTAATTATTGATTGCTCCCAAGTCAGAATATCTGGACCGGTGGTTTACCGCCCGAGTCAGAAAAAGCGGGACGATCGTCAACACAGGCGAACTTGCTACCTTCACCCGCTCAGCCACCTCATATTTTCTGACCTTCTTCTATCGCATTCTCTACGCTCTTCACCTTCCAATTTTCTCCGATTCTCTGAGCATTTGCCCTTGCTTGACGACTCCCCCTGTAGATCCAGCAGCACTTTCCCTTTCGACCCCGTCCTTGTTCCGATCAATGCCTCAGGGGCATCACCGCTTCGCTCAGTGAGGGTGTCAGCTTCCCCCGCGGTAGCATGGCCAGCGGCAGGCCTCCCGGGTCGCATCAACCTACTGGCCACGATGACGACCTGCTACTGGGCTCCGGCTCAGTGTATAATTCCGGTCAGCCTCCGCCAGTGAACGATGAACACTTATTGCAACGGTTCAACATCGACGACTCCGACGAGCCCCACGCGCAACCACGTCCTTCCATATCCTACGATCAGTTTGTCGGCAGCCAGGCGCAGCATGCTGGAACTCATCAATCTGCAGCTCCTGGGCCGGCGCATGCGGGACACCTCAGCGCCTACCCAAACGATCCCTACTCCGACGGCGCCATGAATCGGAGCTACTCGCAAACCTCCGGGCTCGAGAACTACAGCCGCTACTCCTTTGACGAATTTGATGATTCGCACTCTGGATACTACGACCTCGATGCAGATGACGACCGTATAGCGAGCGCGCACCATGTTCGGGAAGCGAAGGAACGGAATAGCATCCTCGGGTTGGGCGGCGGATTGATGGGAAAGGCGAAATACATGTTTGGCATGGGCCCGCATGATTACTCTGAAATGGATCTTCCGTTGACAGAGGCCGGCGCGAGGAGAGCTACAGTCGATAGCAGCGATGCGCCGGCGGCTACCAAACAACGCAAGAAGTCCGGCCTCAAGTCCATCTTTGGGCGCAAGGCCGACCCCTCGACTCTGGGCCCCCGTGTGATCCAGATCAACAACCCGCCCGCCAACGCAGCGCACAAATTCGTCAGCAACTACGTGTCGACTGCCAAGTACAACATCATCACCTTCATCCCCAAATTCATTTTCGAACAATTCTCCAAATACGCCAACCTGTTCTTCCTGTTCACCGCCGTTCTTCAACAAATCCCCAATGTGTCCCCGACAAATAGGTATACGACAATCGTTCCGCTCGTCATCGTGTTGGCTGTATCAGCCATCAAGGAGTTGGTGGAGGACTACAAGCGACGGATGTCAGATAGGGGATTGAACTACTCGAAAACGCAAGTGCTCAAGGGCTCCTCGTTCCACCAAACGAAGTGGGTGGATGTTGCGGTAGGCGATGTGGTTCGAGTCGAGTCGGAGGAGTCATTTCCTGCAGACTTGGTTCTCCTGGCGTCGTCCGAGCCCGAAGGTCTCTGCTATATCGAAACCGCGAACCTGGATGGCGAGACGAACTTGAAAATCAAGCAAGCCATCCCCGAAACCGCGCATCTTGTTAGCCCCAGCGATCTGGGCCGTTTGAGCGGACGTATCCGATCTGAACAACCCAACAGCAGTCTGTATACGTATGAGGCTACGATTACCATGAACGCTGGAGGTGGCGAGAAGGAATTGCCCCTCCAGCCCGATCAGCTTCTGCTGCGTGGTGCGACTTTGCGGAACACACCTTGGATTCATGGTATTGTCGTCTTCACTGGCCACGAGACCAAGTTGATGCGAAATGCGACGGCGACCCCTATCAAGCGGACTGCTGTGGAGCGGATGGTCAACGTCCAAATCTTGATGCTCGTGGGTATTCTAGTTGCTCTCAGTGTGATCAGTTCTGTCGGCGACCTCATCATTCGTCAAACTGCATCCAACAAGTTGGCCTATCTCGACTACGGAAATATCCAGCCCGTCAGGCAGTTCTTCATGGATATTTTCACCTATTGGGTGCTTTACTCCAATCTGGTTCCGATCTCTCTCTTCGTGACGATTGAAATCGTCAAGTACTTCCAGGCTTTCCTCATCAACTCCGATCTGGACATCTACTACGACAAAACCGACACTCCCGCCACATGTCGTACATCCTCTTTGGTAGAGGAACTTGGCCAGATTGAGTACATTTTCTCCGACAAGACAGGTACACTCACATGCAACATGATGGAGTTCAAGCAGTGCACCATTGCGGGTGTCCAGTATGGCGATGATGTTTCCGAAGATCGACGGGCGACTGGGGACGACGATGGCGAGTTTGGTGTATACGATTTCAAGACACTGCGACAGAACATGCAATCGCATCCGTCACAGAACGCTATCAAGCAGTTCCTTACACTTCTGGCTACCTGTCACACGGTCATTCCTGAACGCAATGCCAAGGATCCGACTCAGATCAAATACCAGGCTGCCTCACCCGACGAGGGTGCCTTGGTGGACGGCGCCGCCTCACTGGGATATCGTTTCACCAACCGTAAGCCACGGTCGGTGATCTTCGAGGCCGGCGGAGAAGAACTTGAGTATCAGTTGCTCGCTGTTTGTGAGTTCAACTCGACTCGGAAGCGGATGTCGACCATTTTCAGATGCCCAGACGGTAAGATCCGTGTCTACTGCAAGGGAGCTGACACGGTCATCCTCGAGCGATTGCACCCTGACAACCCGACTGTGGAAACCACGCTGCAGCACCTCGAGGAGTATGCCTCGGAGGGTCTGCGAACGCTGTGTCTCGCAATGCGGGAGGTCTCCGAAGAAGAATTTCAGCGGTGGTGGCAGATCTTCGACAAGGCTGCCACCACCGTCAGCGGCAACCGCGCTGAAGAGCTTGACAAGGCTGCTGAGTTGATAGAGAAGGACTTTTATCTTCTTGGTGCTACGGCTATTGAGGATCGTCTGCAGGATGGTGTCCCGGATACTATTCACACGCTTCAAACGGCTGGAATCAAGATCTGGGTCCTGACTGGTGATCGGCAGGAAACGGCTATCAATATCGGCATGTCTTGCAAGCTTATTTCCGAGGACATGACACTTCTTATCATTAACGAGGAGTCAGCCCAGGCTACGCGCGCAAGTTTGCAGAAGAAAATGGATGCAGTTAAGAGTCAAGCTGGTTCCGGTGATATCGAGGCCCTGGCTTTAGTCATCGACGGAAAATCTTTGACTTATGCCTTGGAGAAGGACATGGAAAAGCTGTTCTTGGATCTGGCTGTTCAGTGCAAGGCAGTTGTCTGCTGTCGTGTGTCTCCTCTCCAGAAGGCATTGGTTGTCAAGCTTGTCAAACGGCATATGAAGTCTTTGCTTCTGGCTATTGGTGACGGAGCGAATGATGTGTCCATGATCCAAGCTGCCCATGTTGGTGTGGGTATCAGTGGTATGGAAGGTCTCCAAGCTGCTCGATCTGCCGACGTGGCCATCGGTCAATTCCGCTTCCTCCGGAAACTCCTTTTGGTCCACGGAGCTTGGAGTTACTCTCGCATCAGTCGAGTCATTCTGTACTCGTTCTATAAGAACATTACACTGTATATGACGCAATTCTGGGTGAGTTCTGACTGAGCGTTGCTTTTTTCCTTCTCGCGCTCTTTCCACTAACATTTCCTATAGTATTCTTTTCAAAATGCCTTTTCTGGAGAAGTCATCTACGAATCATGGACCCTATCCTTCTACAACGTGCTCTTCACCGTCTTGCCTCCGTTCGCCATGGGAATATTCGATCAGTACATCTCCGCTCGGTTGCTTGACCGCTACCCTCAACTCTACCAGCTGGGCCAGAAGGGTGTCTTCTTCAAGAAACACAGCTTCTGGGCTTGGGTCCTGAACGGATTTTTCCACTCACTGATTCTCTACATCGTCTCCGAGCTCATTTTCCTCTGGGATCTCCCCACAGCCGATGGCAAGACTGCCGGTCACTGGGTCTGGGGCGAGGCACTCTACACCGCCGTTCTCGCCACGGTCCTCGGCAAGGCTGCTCTCATCACCAACCTCTGGACCAAATACACCTTCATCGCTATCCCCGGCTCCATGGTCATCTGGCTGATCTTCCTCCCTGCCTACGGTTTCGCTGCTCCCGCCATTGGATTCTCCCAAGAGTACTACGGTACCATCCCCGTGCTCTTCAAAACTCCCATATTCTACCTGATGGCCGTCGTCCTGCCTTGTATCTGTCTGATGCGTGATTATGCCTGGAAGTACGCTAAGCGCATGTACTACCCCCAGCATTACCACCACGTCCAGGAGATCCAAAAGTACAACGTGCAAGACTACCGTCCTCGCATGGAACAGTTCCAAAAGGCTATTCGGAAGGTTCGCCAAGTCCAGCGTATGCGCAAACAGCGCGGCTACGCCTTCTCTCAAGCCGATGACGGCGGCCAAATGCGTGTTCTGAACGCCTACGATACCACCCAGGGCCGTGGTCGGTATGGTGAAATGGCCAGTTCCAGGACCCAGGCCTTTTGATTGAGTTGTTTCGGCTCTTTGTTTCGGCACTTGCATGTGTACCAAAATGTTTGGTAGCGTTGTATACTTTTATTTCTTCCGTATTTATTCGAGGCGTCTTGTGACATATTCTTCGTCGATCTGATGTGTTTTTAGCTTTCAATTGGACATGAACTCACATATTTCCCTCCTACATCTGTAAGCCAATTGCCAATCGGATAGATTTGATTAAGTTGGTGATCGACCTTCGGTCAGGACTCCGGGACTCGGGTGCTAAGATCTGGGACTAGATCAGATCTTCGTTTAGATTCAATTTATCTCCATTTTCTCTACGGTGTAAGAGTATCGAATATCGGAGGTTTCGTAAACCACCATAATGCAATGCACACAAAGATACGAGTGCTTGGGCGTGGGCCGGGCAACGAGAGTTCTTGGGTTCGCAGTGTAGTCCCTATTCCGTGGCTATTTTACTACTTTGGTCCGAGCGTATGAACATGGCACTTGATCAATTACTCGAACCATATAAAAGTATCAAATGAAAATGTAATATGAAATATGATAATATCCAAATCCCCCAAAATCTCTAGAGAGAAATGCCCGAACCCAAAACGCCTCGTAGAAGCTCGGGCAAAGACCCAAGCAGTAGATACGTACATATATGAAGTCAAACAAGGCATATGAAACTCAAACAAAATTCCTCCCAAATCGGTCGCTAACGTTCTTCGGACCTGGATTGTATCCATATCGATCCCAGTTCTCCTTCACCCACCAATTAGACACATACACAGCATCGTAGAGCCAATGAAGAATTTCATCATCGTACAACTTCCTGACGGTGTTGGCCATATCAGCGAGGTTGAATCGCAAGATGGGCTTCTCTTCATTTGGATCGATGGAGAGATCGGAGAAGCGCCACTCGACGTCGTTGATGAGGGGAATCACGAGTCGGAACTGGGGTCGTGCTGCGGAGCGCACGCTGAGCCAGGTTCCGCCGGTGTTCATGACGGTGAATTGCCAGTCTTGCTTTCCGTGCTGTTCTTGAATGAGGGGGCGGATGAGGGATTGGCCTTCGTAGAGTGAGCGGATGTCGCGAGCTACGTGGGTAGTGCCTTTGGGTAGGGATGATGATTCGATGAGGAGGTCGATTATGCTGGGCACGATCTGGATGCTGGAAACTGGGGCTTGGATTTCGATGGGTGGGAGCTTGGGGTGGGCGAAGACGATGGGTACTTGGAAGTTGCCGACGTGCGGGTTGTCGTAGGGTGTGATGCCGCCGTCGTTTGGGAGGGAGAGGCCGTGGTCGCCGGCCATGACGATGAGGGTCTCGTCGGCTACTCCCTTCTCTTCCAAAATGTCCAGAATCGTCTGGAGCCAGCCGTCCACGAATCCAATCGTGTTCAAGTAGCGGTTCAGATCCTCGTTGTGTCCCTTGTTCGAGCCCATGATCTGCTCATATGTATTGTTTGGCAGGCCCCATGGGTGATGCGTGGTTCCAGTCAGATGGGTCAGGAAGAGACGCTCGTGGTTGCCCTCGGCATCGTCGATGGCATCCCGGATGTACTCCTCGAGCTCTGTGTCCGCGTAACCGTAGTAGTTTACTTCCTCGGTCTTTGGTGGGTAATGCTTGGCGCTCGGTTTCTCAATGGTCTCCTTGGTTTGCTTGTCAAAGTAGCCCAATTTCGGAGTCAGCTTGTCCTGGTTGTCGTAGGTCTCTGTCACGGACTGCATCCAGATGGAATGCCATGGCCACAGGGTGAAATCGTCGGTCTGCTGAGTGATTTCAGGCTGACGGCCCAGCATGTCGAAAACATGGGGCATGCATGGCTGATAAATGTGATGCTCGAACTCGCGGTTCAGGTCGGCAACAAGTGGAGAAACGCCGCAGAGGGTGCCCTCGAGACTTTTGAGGGTGTAGGTAGAAGTCGTGTAGGCGTTCCTGGCACTGAGGCCACCGTATGCTGGGCGGGGGCGCTGGATACCATTGTCCTGATCAAACCCAGTGGGGAAACCAGTCAAATATTCGGCAGTGGGCGTGAGGTTTCCGATGCGCTCCAATACATCCTCGGGAATCCGGTTATCTTCGTAGGATTTAGCAATGCGCTCGCGCATGAACGAATCATTCCTCAGAGGGAAAATATCTGCACGCGCGCTCTCGAGCTTCAGCAGAATCACATGTTTGATTTTGAGGTTATTCTCCACTATCGCCCTTTGGACCGGCTCCAATAACGGCTCTTGTAGATTGGAGATGTGAATCGGGTTCCTGGCATTATCGTAATGGAATGCGTGATTATCGGGCTCCCAGTCACTGAAACCGGGACCAGGTTCCCTGGGCATCCAAGACCACTTGGGCGGCGGGTGGAGGGTGTCGGCGCCGTCGAGGTAACTGTACCCAAGTGGAACCCCGGAGATGTCGACGGGCAAATGTCGCTGGCCTCCTTGGTAGACGGTAGTCAAGGGCAGAGTTCCGGAAAGGAATAGCAGTACCGAGTCCGGAGGTCGGACAAGACGTAACAGTAGGAACAGAGAGAAGGCGCCGAGAATAAGTGCTCGTGGGAGGGGCCGATCGGTGATGGGTCTGGGGTCCCATTGGGCATGGTGACGGTCAAATGCATCGTCAAAATCGTCATCGGGTCTATCGTTAAGGTAGTCATCCTCAAGAGCGATTCGTTCATAGACTTCCGGATCGGGAAGGTCTTTATATTTATTCCGGATCGGGAAGATATGGAGACGCTGGCTCAGAGGCGCGAGGCAAGAGGTCACGCGAGCAAAAAGCCAGCGAAGGGGCCACGCCAAAACGTGCAACAGACCTCCTGCAACTCGATGGACGAAACGGCCGGTTAAAATAGCGGTGGCGACAATAATAGCTTCGCCGATTAGGAACCCGGTCAGACCGGTCAGTAGAGTTCGAACGGCGGCGGCGTCGTTGGTGAAGGACTTGGCTTGTTTCCAGTGAATTTCGGCGCCGGTAAAGATGTAGACGGAGAAATTGGCAGCAGCCATAGCCGAGACGATTAAACTATAACGTGGTTAGTTCAGTCATTATTCAGAGGCACGAGGCCACTTACCTAAACGGGATCAGAACGAGCGCCCCCAAAGCAGCAAGGGGCCGCGTGCGACCTCTCTGGGCGATGATTCGCAACAACAATAGCACGGCGACATCTTGGAAGAAGAAAGTAATCCCCCAGATAATGAACTGGCTAGCGGGTAGAGAGTATAGGTGGGCGTAGAGGTGTAATAACTTGGCCGTAATGAGGGACCAGAAGGCGAGCGCGTAAAAATAGCAGCGAGCGAAGTTGGAGAAAGCATCGAGAGTCTGACCGGGAGACCGGTAGACTTCTGCGAGCCGCTGGCCCAACAAGAAAAGGATGGCCCTAACACCCTTCATGGTTCGATCTAGAAAATGTCCATAATTCCCAGGACGAGGAAGGTCGGCGTAGTAAAAGGGAAAAAAGGCGTTAACAGGTGTGAGACAAGTGTCCCCAGTCGCCAAGGAGCCAAGATTCGACGCTTAAGACGTGATTGACTCGTTCCGAAGTGGAGAAAAGAAGAAGGACCGAAAAGGATCAGAGTCGGATTGATTGGATCCAGGTATTGGACCCCCTTTCACTCTTCTCCACCTCGGAGGCGAGATAGCCAAATACCAGGGAAAGAGGATATAATTCTTCCCCTTCACTCACCTCGTCATGCTGGGTCTCCTAGGATGGATTCCTCTCCTCTTCGGCTTGGAGGATTGGAATATCCCGCCTATACAACCGCAGCAACGTCTGCGACCAGATCACCGACCGTGGCAGGATATCGTTACTGGTTTGTACGGTGTCCCACCCCTCTTGAAGATCCATGACCGCGACGGGATGGTGAAATGGAGCTTCACACGCAAGGACGTCACCCAGTCTTTACCCCCGGGACTGCAAAAGTGTCTGTATAGCAATGCGAACGATGCGACCGAACTTAAATGGATGAATAACGGCACCAGTCTCGGCGCGATCTATGGTAACCTGGCCCTCGTCATTAACCACACTCCGGACAAGCCCAAAACCGACAAACTCATCACTTTCGCCGTCTGCCGAGATACGGACGGCCTCTGGAATGCGCATACGGTGGAGCCATTGCCGGGACAGCGGCTCGCCGTTGCGACTACCGGTCAGCGACCCTGGGACGGGATTCTAGTGTACAACGCCAGCGCCGACAATCCCCTCACCGACAACCCTCCCATCCTCCAAAGTATCACCGGTCTACGCGCTATCCACGGTATGATTTGGGACGAACAGGGCCAGATGCTATGGGCTGCCGGGATGGATGCTGCCGCGGACGGCTCCGATCATATCCCTGCATACGGGACTATCATCGGCTATCCCTGGGACGCGACGACCGGCCTGCTGAAAAAGGACGATCGCTATGTCTATAAACTATCCAAGGCATACGATATCATGACTGAATGGGGTCAAGGCTTTCCCTGGTGGGCTGGGTTACACGATCTCGTGCCCGTCCCCAACCAGCGCAAGTTCCTGGTATCGGAGGATCGCGGTCTCCACGCCTTCGATATTGAACTCGGCGAGTTCACCGAACACTACGAGAATGTCACCGACAAATATATGCAAGGCTTTGAGTGCACCACTGATGATCGTCACGGCTATAATAGCGACGGGGAGTGGGAGGAGCTGCCGCAGTCGGACCTGAAGAGTTTCAATCTCGCGCCCGATGGGAGCTTCGTCTACGTGCAGTCTCTGTGGACCAAGTACCGTGGTTTCCATACCAGTTTGGTGGTTAATGGAAAACGACGCATGATTAATATCGGCGATGAGATCTATCGGTCGCGCTGGTGGGGAAATATCGATGGCTGGCCCAAGCCCAAATTTTGAGGGCGCTTAATGAGATACGAACGTACACCGGCTGCATATAGATTGTTCAAATCCGTCGATTTATTCTACCATCTATGTCATGTACTTGATCTGATAATCATTGAAATCCGCTACGGTCGCATAAGCGCGAATACGAACACGAGGTAGTACGAGAGGGGTCATCCACAATACAACGTCGGATGCTACGGAATACATACAACCCTATCATCATGGACTTGTTCTCCACATCTTAAACCGGTTGTACACCACTAATGCCAGTGGCTGACTGGGGTACATATTGTACGTATGACTTGGATCTGGATACAGTCCAGTATAGATCTTGAAATTGAGGATACGTAGATCTCGAGCTGCATCGTCTTTCACCAGTCTATGAACCCTCTTTGTCTGCCTATGAATGCCTAGTAATAGGATGGAAAAGCCATCATATTCGTACAATCTACATAGGACCATTTATCGCGTACATCGCTCCTCTGGAGGCCTCCATCCAATCCCCATTCGCTCCATCACCAACCTCTCCCTCTCCTCCCATGTCTCTCCTCCATGCTCCAAATCCACCACCTGCCCTCCAGCAGTGCGTTCCCTGACCCCACTCGAATCAAATTTCCACCCATGCGCCTTTCTCGCATATCGCCTCAAATCTCTCTCAAAAGTCGTATCCCCAGACCAGCCGAGCACGGCACAGCCCACTGTTCGCCACGGTGATATAATGATATCCACCCGACGATGAGGATTGGGATTTTTCCGCCGATTCCCATCACTCGCCTCCGTAGAATTAGAATCAAAAACAGGATCCTGCCACACAACCAGCGCCTTATCAAGGGAATCAAAATGCTTCCCCGTATCATCCCCTCGAAACGGAAGAGTCGCCTGCTCGCGCAATGTCGAAGTTAGATGTAAAGCCAGCGTATGCGTGATATACCCCTCCTTCTCTAGACTAGCCACCACATCCACGACCAGGCTCCGCGTAACCGAGTCATCGCGATGCGTCAATACAAGATCCACATCACCAGAGATTTCCTTCCCCCGACGATACCCGCCGACAATAACGCACTCGATATCATCCACGCCTCTCGCGCGCTGAGCATGTCGTCGTATAATATCGGCAATCATCTCTGATTCCCCCCGCGGAACACCCGCCTCGAACTCATCGTAGAACTTCACTCCGATCTGCTGTACCCGCGACAGCGAGTTCCATCCATACTCGACTATATCGTCCAGATCCCTCCATCCCTTATGGTAGAAGTCTCTGGCTGTCTTGGGTCCCACGCCCCAGATCCGGCTAAACATGTCCAGCACGCGCAAGACAGGGTCTGTATCTAGTGCATCTGCCGCTGCGACGTTCCCGTCGTCGTCGGTGTGGTTGCAGCCTCCGTGTTGCTGGAATTCAGCGAAGAGGTTGGCGATCTTCACGTCGCAGCCGGGTAGGGCAAGGACTTCGCCGGGTCGTTTGAGGACGTATGGATAGGCTGATATCGAGGCGATTGAGGTGCTGTATGCTCGTACACCGATCTCGTCGAGCGTGAGTTCGCGGATTCGGCGGATTTTCACGAGCTGGGCGATGAAGTCTGCGTTTGGGGGGTGGAGGGGTGCTGAGCGCATGCATGCGTATAGGACTTGGTTGCGTACCCAGTCTGGTTGGGGTGGTAGGGTGGCTGTTTCGTCGTTCTCGGATGTGGTTTGTCGGTATAGAACTGGTGGCCGGTGACTGGGAATACCATCATGCGGCTCCTTTGAGCGTCTAGAGTGGAATCGATTGGTGGGGACTGGCGGGGGCTGCAATGCTGCGTCTTCTTTGGCGCGTTGAATGATTTGGCTGGGGAGCTTTTGTGTTGATGTTTTTGCAGGCTCGATTTCAGGACATTTTGTCTTTTGTCCTTTGTATACGATGAATGAATCATAGGGGAGGGGCTTTTCGGCCATGATGGAACGATCTAGCCACTCGAGCTTAAGGACGGTGACTGTGCCTGGTGGATCTTGGACTTGTACCAAGTGCTGGGTATGATTCTTACGTTTCCTCGCTCCATCCTCCTCACTTTCGGACTCGGTACTGAGGTCGACAATCTCTGGTCGGGCTCCTGTGATGCTAGCTGGGGTGATATTTTCACACTTCCTGCGTTTCATCGGGGGTTCTTTATCTCCCGATGTTATCGTCTGTGTTGAATCAGATAGCGATGGATAATCTTCTGTCCAGATTCCACGGGAGCGAAGCTCCAATGCGGCACGTTTCTGTTGGCCAATCTTCCCCAAAACTAGACCGGCCTCGCCAATGTCATAGGTGATTTTCCCACCATGCTCAACAAGACGGCTCTCAGTCTCATGTAGTTTGTCGAGGGTCAAATGAGTAGGTAGAATGAAAATGATTGGTTGCGATGAGAATACGCCCTGGCCACTCTCAGATGGCTCTGCGGGAGATGAACTGGCGAACAGAGGGTCTGCACCCATTTCGATGCTAATTAGGTTTGTTCATTTAAGAAATAGTATGTCAGTTCCGGTCGCATATGCATGCTGTCGTGGAATATGCAGTAGTAACCGAGATGCGTTTGTCCCTGCCGTGAGCCAAGTCAGCCAGGTCAATGGTGCCGGCATGATTTCCAGACCAGATGATGCGACAAGGTCAGCTAGTGGGCCATATTTAAATAGAGGACCAATCGAGGTTGATCATAATGCAAGTGTTATGTTCGTACGGAGTGTTTTCGTAGAAGGAGAAATGAAGCAAAGATGGCGGAGTTGACGTCACATTGTTATGCCTGAGGCCAATACGAAGTATACGAGCGTCGCTCTATTAGTGAATCGCATATCTATATAAATCTTGAAACTGTCGACATCAATCCGGGGCATCATTCGATTAAACAATCTCCTCCTCAATGCGGGGCTCATCAGTTGCCTTCACCGTAACCTGCGAGGTTTTCTTCCCAACCACCTTAGTCTGCTCCCGCTCCACACTACTTCCAGACTGAACAATAACACGAGTCCCATCGCCAGTCTCAGGGTCATCCCGATAGCGCTCCTCATCATTGACAACGGTTTGCCCATGACGCCTGGCCATCCACCTACGCCAAGGCTTATATAGCAGCACACTGAGGCCACCAACGATAATAAAGCAACCACAGATCGATCCACCGATCACATCATAGTAGTCACCGGCCGTCTGCACGCCATCCCAGAACTTGCCCTTGGCATCGGTTACACTCAGGATCATAGTGAGTAACTGGATCACACCAATCACGATAGCGACCATTACCGTCAACGTTGTCAGGACAATGGAGTAGTACAGGAAGGCGATCGGGTCGCGATGATTGTCGTGTGACTGGGGCAGTTCGTCCTCCGGTGTCTCGGATACATTGTCCGAGACCGTGCTGTCGGGTTTAGGGGGGAGGAAATTGGCGGATGGTTGGATGTAGAGTGAGAACATGAGCGCGCCGTCGATGGTGTCTAGGAGACACATTCCTGCTGTGAAAAGCGCTGGCAGGATTAGGATTACCCAGAAAGATGTCCCCTTTGCTGCTTCGACAGAGGAGATCCCGAGAAGAGCTACCTCAGACGAGGTGTCGAAGCCCAGTCCGAACAGAATTCCGAGTGGATACATCTTCCATGGGCTGGAGTGAGTTAGCTAAGGATGATTTCTGAATGTAGGGATTCTTAGCGTACCGGTCAATCAGCTTGAACATCTTCTTCAAGACGGAGAATAGAATGCCACCGCCTTCAATCTTCCAAGCTTCGTCGGCTTGGTCCTCGCGCAGGTTGAACACCTTTTGCATTTGCTTGATCAGCTTGTAGAGAATGTAGGCATTCATGATACCAAGCAGGATCAGGAACGCGGCGCTCACAGAGCTGCCAATAATTCCGCCGATGGTACTGAAGCTGTCGAAGCGCGAGGAAATGGCTGCTGCGGTTGCTGCGACGACAATTGATGTGATGATGACGATGCTGGTCATTGATGAGCATGTAGACGGACACACTGAACCAAATGTACTCACGTCGAATGCCCGAGTGAGAAGAAAGTTCCCACTGTGACAGGCTTTTGGCCAGTTGCGAGTAGTCGTCGGGTCATTAAATCGATGGCCTATATTTCCAATCAAAACCTGTGACCTTTGAGCTTGTACGAAGCACGTACAGAAATGTGATCAGCATCGAATGCATGTCTCAAGCCGAGAGTATAAGCCAACACAGCAGTAGACACCAATGTCCTATCATTCTTTGGTCAGTTGAACCATTCTGTCCAAAATCAAGGCCAGCTTCTTCATACGGGTGATAACTCTAGAGAAAGATCAGCATACATCCAGATCTGTAAGAAGGGTGCTTTCAACCTACCAATACAATTGCTGCAGCAATCCATACAATGGCATTCAGAAGCGCAATAAACAAGATGATACCGATCGCTCGAAGAGGAATCTTGCGGATGCCGGGCATCTTACTATGCGAGCGCTGAGCATGGCGCAGAAGCGGCTTCAAGCTCCAGCTCCTCTCGCTATCCACGCTCCGCGCATCTGCGGGCGTATCGTCAACAAAAGAAGTCATTTTTATGCCTTTCTCGTCAGCCCTGTGGCACCTAACCTGGATGAGGCAAAGGATAAAATTTCCCCAACGGTTGTCGAGGGAAAAAAACAGGGTAAGCGAGAGGGGTTAAATTATAGTCTGCAACGGAAATTTGCTCATCCTAAGCACCTGATAAAATTTCCCATTAGGCTTATCAGCCGTCTTGTCTCGCCAAGCTAGAGCGCTTTAGATCGATTTGGCAGCGAAGTGGTCGGCGTACGGAGAACTCCTCGGATGGAAGGACAAAGTTGCACCTGCGAAGACAGACCAAGTCCACCTTTCCGACTGCTCCGCACTTCTGATGGAGCTATGACTACTTCAAATAATGTTTTGATTTGACCATGGGAAATGTTAACCGGGTTACCACGTGACATGGCGGGGTTACGGAGAGACCCGACAGCTGATAATTACTCAACGCACTCGTTCTGATATGATAATGCATTCCACTTTTCGCGATCGGACCGAGTCTCCGCCTGTGGTGTTGTATGGTCCGGTTTACCGATGATCGGGTCCTGAGTCTACTGTTGATGGCAGGTCGGCTGTCAAAGATGAGCTTGATTCTTGATTTCTCGTTTTGATTGTTGAAAGGTGGATATCTCCTCCAATATTTCTGATGTCACGTCTCGTGTATCCTGTTTTTGTGCATGTTCTCATCGCTATAAACAATCTTTGGAGTCACAACGATCAGGGAGAGGCACAGCAGACGCTGCACTGCTTGACCAAGTCTGGACTTTACTGAGCTAGAGCAGTATCATCTTCGCCTGATGCCTCGATACTTGATTCTATCCAGGAATGGCCGCAGGCGTAGTTCTGATGATGGGACCTATGTCGTTGTAGATGGAATTGATATCAGGATAATCAGCACGGAAACTTAATTTCATTCCTACAAGTCTACTCACTCATCTACTTTAACTCTTCAGAGGGACGGGGAAGGGGAAGGGGAAAGGGAAAGGGAAAGGTAGCAATGCAGGCTCAGGCTGAGCTGAAAGATGCCATTTCCTAATCGGGATTATGCGATGCCCGGGCAAATAAACAGGTTCCAGTCTACACGTGACACTCCAGTGTATGTCAAGGTTATGCTGGGGTGCGAAGAGACAAGTACCAGGTTTCACGGCGATATTCAAGATTGTCAGAATGGAGGAAGTCTGTTGAGAAGAGAAATGTAGATTAATGCTATGGAAGCTACAGGAGAACTATAAACATAGTAGATGTATGTAGGTTACTGGGTATCTCGACAAGATACGATAAAGATTATAGAATTTGTCCTTGCTTTTCATAAAGTCATAATAGTATCATACATTTTGTTGACTCAGGGTTCAAACAATCCGAACTGTCCATTCGCATTTCTGGACCACGGTCCATAGTCAGCTTGTTACTCAAGAGCAAGTGTATGACTATAGCGATGACTCTCAGCTGAATCGAAATGCTGGACAGTGCAAACCCAAATCATGCGCTGGATTTTCTGGGGGTGATCGCAGCAGTTACCACGTGGCGATCTTCATTTAAGCATGTTGCTTCTGGAAGACCTGAGAAGAGCCTTAGGGACGCATTCTAAAGAAGCTTCGTACTGCCCAAAGAATGCAACACTCTCTCTTGTGGAGAATGTAACTGTCTTTTTCGCAGGCTGTGAAACGACTTCGAGAGAACTAAAGTTGTCGATGGAAAAATTCATGTTTCGCTTCACATTGGACTCATTCACGCAACGGCAAAGACAGTGGGAGAGGGAGTCCACTTGGTGACAGTTGGCTGCAAGCGAATATCCTGGCTCACGAGTATGTTCCACTCATTCCTAGTGATTGGAGTCACATCCGAGGCCGACAGGGGCGTCTTCGGCCCTCGCCTCGCCGGAGCACCAATTCTCTGGATACTGCACTTAGCAGGCTGGGCAGGCTGGGCTGGGCGCTTGGCCCGTACAGTCCGAGTCGCCGCCTTTTGGGCAACGAGCTTCTGAGCAACGACTTTCTGAGCTGGCTTCTGAGCTGCGGGCTTCTGAATCCCCGGCTTCTGTTGCTTAGCCTTAGGCTGCGGAGGCAAGATGATGCCATCCGACTTGTGCTTGCTTTTGTAAGCAGTCGCAATGGCAATCAGCAGATCATCGCATACATCAAGCTGCTCATAGACACGGTGGAAAAATGCTTTGCTGAAGGGGCGGCCTTGGAAGTCGGCGATGAGGCGGTGCAAAAGCTTCACGCACGAAGCCATGGATTGGTCATCTGTGCGGGAGAATGGGCGGTTGGAGAGGATGCACAGTCGGCGCTTGAAGGTGTAGATGCGGTCCATGTTCAGCAGGGTCAGGCCCTCTTGGCTGAAGACAACTTCGTTTTGCAGGATTGATTGCTGAACCAGGTACTCGTTTGCGTGGCGTTCGTACTGGCTGCGGCTCAATGCATCAGACCAGCCCTGGCCAAGGGAAAATTTCTTTGCAGCCTTGGCGATAGCTCGCTCAAGTATGCGCCATGCTGGTGCATCGAGAGATGTAATGGGGATAATCATCAGATCGGATGGTTCACCGGTCGGATAGGGCTTGCCGCGGCCGACGAGGAGGGTGACGTGTATCATTCGTTGTTGGAGTTTGGTGGAGATGTATTCCAGGGCAGGCATTGTAGAAACAGTGAGAGTTTCGGCGTCAAAGTTGAAGTCTGGTGAAAGAGGAGGGGAGATCATGTCGTTAGTGAGGCGGATAGGAGAGCTGGGGACATAGATGCCCGCGGGGCGTGGGAAGCGAATGACGCCCATTGTGAACTATGATACTAGTGTATGACTCGAATAGAATTGAGTCTATCAAGGAGTCTTTATGGACCCTTTCTGGAGAATTCCAGGTAGGAGAAATTCAGATCCAGCCGAGCCCTGAAGGGCCCTGATATAGATACAGAATCAGCCAGGGACAGAACTAACACAACCAACATTAGTTCCCCGCAGAGTGACATCTTAACATAGAAAGCTCCAAAATTAACCCCACTTTAGCTGCATAATTGTTGCTAATGATAGCAAAGGTCACCTAGAACAGACCAATCATATTTGCAGATATAATGACAGGCCGTTTGGTGGAGCACACAGCAACCAATCGATACGCGCACGGATCAGCCCTCTATAAATAAATGAAGTAAATTCAAGGCCAAAGGAACTAAACTCACCCATAACCGCCGAGGCGTCCATCGACCAACCAACACCTTGGAGCTTTGCATCCCATCACACACTAACACAGTACCCGGACCGTGGCCTTGGTTCGCAATCATCCTTTCTAGTTAGTGCACTCGGCTCCCCCTGAAGCTGACCGCTAGATAATGTCTGTCTTCAGGGACCCTGGAGCCCCGGCTCTTATTGACAGGCTGTTATCGTCTCTCTTTTTTGGATCGTACATGTCTAGTCTTTCGTTCCTACGGATGACGACTCATGAGGCACGCTTTTCTCTTCTCCGTCGATAAACATGCATCTCGGAGATTATGTCGCGTGCACTGACCGGAGGGTGGCTTTGTTCCCTTCCCTCTATGCGACCTGATACGGTTGCCCAATTCCAGAAGACGTGTTGCTGATCGACTGCTCTACTATGATTGTCAGCGGTTCTCGCGCGGGCCCAACAGATAGCTTCAGTGAATGGCCCGTCTATGTCAGGGGTCCCACGATTCTATATCTTCTTGATCCTCGCAAGTTCGCACTCTCTGCCCTCATGTTCAAATTTCTACAACTCAGTTACATGACTTTTCTTTGTTAGTCATTGGAGTCTTATGGCTGTAGTCCGATCATCCGAGTAAATGCGGCATTTGATCAAGTCATCACTAGTTTTTTGTTGACCAAACGAGGAGTAGTGCCCAATTTCCAACTTCAGCCAGGCCTCACCGCATCCTAGGAGTAAGGCTGAATTCAGGCTTTTGCCCGATGCCGAGTCATGGACCGCAATATGCCTTGCTGCCGGGACGAACAGTATAGTGCAAGTCCACGGTAGATTCTTCGAGCTCCTGCAAGAGTATGCGCAGCTTGCATGTAGTAAGATCTTGTGGCGCAAGAGTCTTCCAATTGAGATGTCTGACGCAGAGAACTTGTTGGGGGCTGAAAGTGAGCGCCAAAGTGCGGAGCATATTTACCCGATTTTCTGCCACCAATGTTTTCCTCCATAATTAATGGCCACCACGGTTGATATTACTTGATTGTTAACGGCACTCCCAGGCACAATCTTCCTCTTTCCCCTCAGCTCATTCAAAGATTGGCTACCTGCAAACTTGCTCTGTCTTACTAAGAAATATTCCTGTCCACTCTGTATCTCATGTGAGAATAAGTCCTTGCCCTCATCATAAGGTTCAAGCTGACTAGAGATGATATTGTAGCGAACCTTCCTTCCCTACGATGAATTTCAAACCACCCCCTTTTGAACCTGTGAAGTTTACTCCTTCGGCTCAAAAGGAAGAGATGCTAGATCTCGATGTGAATCTTCTCTACGTCGTTTGCCACGAAACTCTCGCCGAGGGAGGCAATCACTGGTGCATGTACCTAGATACCGGCAATGAGAAGTCAGTGCAAATTGACACTGTGCCGTCCTATAGCATTCCTGGAGTCAAAATCCCGGGTGGATCGAAGGCCTTCATGCTGATTAACTATCTGCCATACACCTTTTCGCCCTCTGCACAGAAGATTGTGGGAATTAAAGTTCGGGCTGGTATCACAGTGAGAGAGTTTGTCGACTTGCTTATACAGCAAAATCGCTACCGGTATGAGTTTGATGCCGCTGGCCAGGGCTGCAGGTATTGGACGGATGATCAAATCACCCTCTTCCAGAAATCGGGCCTCATTGTGGATTCCTCTCAGATCCTAGAGGCTAGAGAAGCGATCCTCACAAAGTATCCCAGTCAAGTCAGGTATCCTCTCGTTGTCGGAAGCTACTATTAGCCAAGGTTCCGGAAAGCTACAGAGGTCTGTGGTTCTTGGAGCACGGGTAAACTATTATAGGGATCTGTTGGTGTTAGTTTTGATGATCATTTTGATATTGCTTTTGATGTTGTATTTTTTATCCCTGGTGATTTTGCCCTTTTCCCCCGTGATTCGAGCTTCTGGGACCAGTATGTATTGAAATATGGTGACAGAGGCGTAATGGCCTTCAGCAAGTCGTACGCTGGGCGATTTTGCTCCTGAACCTCTGCTATGCCTACTTCCATTGCTTCGACAACCGTGTTTTCGCATTGAGATATCTATTGTGCGAGATTAGCCGATGATGGGTGTTCTCATCATAAGTTGAGATATGTTGATCCTTTTGCGAGGGCGTATTCGTATTGTTCGCTAGGCGCGTATTTCTCTTTCAGAAGCCGAAGAATCTGCCAGCATGATGTTTTGTTTTGGGTCAATTTCATGTTGGTGAGGGATATTGAGGCCAAGATCTGTTCATACACCCCCAAAATGGCGTCATTGATGAGAGCGTACTCTTTAAGGTCCAGCTCATAATCCCAGCGTAGATCACGCCATAACTCTCGTTGGTTGTCGTTGAGCTGGGTGCTGTCGGCAGCATTCGGGTTGATGGTTTTAACGGATGGTCGGACGGGGCGAGATGGGCGTTTAGGTTCGATTGGGATGTCAGAATTGATATATGTATCCCAAACGTCTCGCATGATGGCGTAGTTTCTGACTTGGCTGAACCATAACGGCCAGTTCTCGGGACCGTTCAGAACGACCTTGATTAGCAGTTCGGTAACCATAGTGAATGGCTGATGATCGGTCAAGATGGATAATCGTAGGGGATAAAGAAAGAATGAAGGCGATGATGATAATTGAGAATAAATAGCTATGATGGCCAGAAATCAGTGAATGAATGGTGGGAGTCAGATGACAGCCGGGCTCATAACAACTGCCTACTCACGTGACATTGCTTGTTCTTTGTGCCCGATATATGAGGCATGAACGCACTACATATAAATAAGTCCATCTCCAAGCTTTCCTTCTCCACACATTCTCCACCTCATCCACTCAGCCATCCAAGTCCCTGTCCATCAGTCATCATCATCATCTCTTCACTCGTCTTCAACCATGTCTATGATCACTTTTCAGCACGGCATCTCATCGTGTCTCTCTGTTCTCTACCACCTCTCACGACCTTCATGACTTCTCAAAACCTTGATAACTTCTCATGACCTCCATGACCTTTCAAGTCTTGCACAATCTATCAAGGCTTGCATAACATCTCAACTACCCTGCTAGGTCCTGGTCCGTGGAAAGGTGAGTCCACTTTATCTCATACGGCTTCCTTAAAACTTAACTAACGTTCACATAGCTATCTTTAAGCTTCTACTCCCCTACGTTCCTTCCTTGTACTATGCATTGCTGCGTTGTGACGGGTTTTCAACCTCAGGACAAGCAACACAGCAAGGGATGGCTACTTGGACTTGACGCTCCATGCCCAACACTTGCATAGCTGCTCAAGGCTTCCATCATCCTCAACTCTGAGTTCTCCGGGCCCAAGGCTCGCAACTCTTATATCACTTTTCAATACTTCATCCCAATCCAATCCAATTCACTTCACTTCACTTAAACTTATCCTATTCCTTCCTCCCTCCATCCTTTGTAACTTCATAGACAGCCGCCAGAAGTCTTTCTGTATATTGAAACAGTCTATGAGGGGACCAGGGCCAAATAGATCTACGCCAGGGCTCGTCCAGGCTCTACACAAGACTACAATTGTAGCGTGCCTTGTTAGCAGAGCTACAGTTTCTT
Source organism: Penicillium decumbens (assembly GCA_027569385.1). NCBI lineage: Eukaryota > Fungi > Ascomycota > Eurotiomycetes > Eurotiales > Aspergillaceae > Penicillium > Penicillium decumbens. The sequence goes on from JAPDEZ010000013.1 coordinate 617,869, forward strand.
CAATTTGCTCATATTAGGTACATGGACTGTAGATGATGCTACAACTTTTTGCTTTTCACCGTCCTGACCCTAGATGATCTTTACCGCAGGGTTACTAACTTACCATATTTTCAAAAATCGAGTCAGTGAAGAGGTTGTGATTAGCTTAAAAGCTATACACAACGTGATCGATGGCAGAGAATGGAAAAGTCATGGGCTTGCCAATTCGATCTTTGCTCCAATGGTCACAAAGTCGTTCCAAGGTTCATCAGGATACAGGGAATGCCGACTTCGCCAGAAAAAGAGAACATCTCTCATCTGCCATTGTAAAGTTGATAGGCCGTCAAGTAATGTGGGGGTGGGCTCAGCAGTAAGTTGGGGAAGTGGGGAAGTGGGGCTCCCTTATATCTCAGGAAATTGTCATTCTGGTACCCCAACCCCCACCATGGCCTAGTGGGATTCAGCCTGGTATCCAACCCAGTCATTCCCACTAGGTGTAGGTCGCCGGTTCGAACCCTGCAGCCGACACCGCTAAGTTTCATATGCCGAAAAGGTACCTGGCTTAACGGAAGGCACGCAGAGCCGTACTGACAGGGGGCCGGGTACTTTTTTTCGTGTTTTTGCTTTTTTTTATACTTGCACTTTGAACGCTGAATACGCCAATGTTGGAAAATTTACCCCTCGGGTCAGAAGCTTATATACTTGAGAGCCTGATTTACCCAGGGAAGTAATGCATAAAAGGTCCAAAAAACAACGGCACTGGGAACTGTATCTGGGGAGAGGAAAGGAAAGCTCCGTCACTTCTACAAGGATTGAAGAGGAAAATAAGTTGAGCAAAGCAAGTGCTGTAGTAACACTCCAATGACTAGAAATTCCCCGTTTATGCAGCAAACCTACCCAACCCATTTCATGCCACGTTGGAGGCATTGGTCACTTCGACATGACCAACTTGAGCTGAGTCCGTGCCTTTACCATTGAACTCGGTGAGAGCCTCGCCATTAGCCATGTCGCGGTCGAAAATGGCGCCCACTTTGCAGGCCTGTCGATCGCGGAATACCCAAACGGTTCGACTCTTGTCGAACAGGAACTCCACTTCTTCGAGAGATTTCTGGGCGGTTTCCTGTTGGATGTCAATATTGTTACTGTCACTGAGTATAATCCTCCAGCACCCACCGGATAGAAGAAAAATACCACGATAGCCATGGTAAAGCACAGAGTCATGAAAATCATGTAGAGTTTCCACCTTCCCAAAGTCAGAATATGGGCAATTTTCAATGTAGTGGGTTTGATGACTTACGAAATCTGATTCATTGCCGTGGGAATGTAAAGAGCAAACCAGAAGTTCTGGAAAGAGTAAGTACTCGTCGACTCCATGATCCCACCTTTGAACTTACCACAAACCAATTCGTCGCTGAGCTCATGGATGTTCCACGTCCACGAGAGGCCGTCGTGAATAACTCCGGAGGATAAACCCAGGCAACACAAGCCCACGTCAGCGCAAAGGTCATGACATAGACATACACAAAAGCAATCGTGGCATTTGACGCGGTTTGACTACTGAAGTGGAAACTAGTCTGTTGCGTGATCGGGTTGAAGTTCGGACTTCCTGATTCTCGGGTAAGTCACCAATTCAACGAATATCAGCGTATACAAGTTACCTTTCGTCTTCATGATGGTTCCAATCAACATCATGGATATACCCATGCCAACACCACCAATCACCATGGGTGTCCGACGACCCCATGTGTCCATGTAGAACATATTAGGCCAAGTGAAGACATTGAGCACAACGCCTTGAATACCATTGGCAAGCAGCGAGCCCTTGGTTTTACTAATACCAGCTTGCTGGAATAGAAGGACAGCGTAGTACATGATCCTGTTGATTTTATTAGCTACTTGCATAGTCATGCACATAAGGGGAGACTTACACATTCACACCAGTCACTTGTTGCCAGAATTGCTGCAATACGTGTCAGCGCCTAAGCCAGCTTCTTCAGGAATATACTTACCGCACCGATTCCTAGCCATGTACGACGGCGGTCCCGCCCAAACAGCATCTCGATATAGCTCGGAGGCGGATTCACGCGCTCCCACTGGATCTTAGCCTCGATCTCAGCCAGCTCTGCCTGAACAAATGGATCGCTGATATCCCCATTTGAATGCATCTGAGCCAGTGCCTTCAATGCTTTCCCGTGCTCATCCCGCTGGGCCAGCCAACGAGGCGATTCAGGCATAAACCACATGGTAATGTGAAGGGAGACCGTTGGGATCATTTGAAGACCCAGTGCTAGTCGCCATGATGCGTTCCCAGAAAGGTAACTCGACCCGTACTGGATCCAAAAGGCGATGAGGATACCAAAGTTGATACAACATTGTTGAAGAGAGACGATGCGACCACGGATCCTGTAGGAAATCAACGTGTTAGCCAGCTGCGAATCTATCGCCGAGCTTGATACTTACTGAGGAGGCGCAATCTCACTCTGGTATAGTGGCACCTGCGAAGCAAGAAAGCCCGATGTTAGTCAGATGCAGTGACACTCCCTTCTTGTCGGTTTTTGAGCTTACCATCATTGCCAAACATCCGTTGCCCAATCCATTAATCACACGACCAGCGACGAGTGCAGTCACGTTATTAGCCGCGCAGCAGACTGCCACGCCGATGGTGAAAATCAAAGAACCTAGCAGAATGGTGTTGCGACGGCCCAGTCGATCTGCCAGGAACGCGCCCGTGAGTAGTGATCCGGCGAAAGAGCCAGCTTGGATAGAGGCGGTGATTCCGCCTTGGAGAAAGTCTCCAGGGTGATTCATATAGGACAGAAATTGTGGCATCACCAGGATACCACCTACAGCTGGGTCAATGCATGTTTCCCGGGAATTCTCGTGGTCAACTCACTCATCGAGCCCGTATCCTGCAATGATCAGTAACTAGATCGCATCCTCGGCTCTTGGAACTCACATAGCCAAATGCCACGCCACCTGTGCATGGCGCAATGCCGTAAAGATACATTTTCTGGTAGCATTAGCGACGAAAACTATGCCTCATGTGGCTCTGGCTTACCCATGAGCCACGCATTGTGACGATGATAATGCAATGGTAGCTGTCAAGCGACGAGGAGCTTCCCCTATATTTATCGGAGGATTGACACCCGCGGACATCGGGTAATTACACCCTTGCACCCCCTCGCCGAGAGAGCCAATCCGCAAATATCCGGGGCCCCGGATCCATTTCCCTTGAGCTTGTTTTGCTCTACTGCGTATGCGGGGCCCCGCAATCCAATCATCAACCTTGTTTCGGGTAATTGAATCGGGAATTTTACTCCGCAAGCTACATTTATTTCCACCTATCAGATAGTGGCCTGTCGCGGGGTTGACCACTATACGCATAGATCTGCATCTGCATCGAATAAGTTCCCCTCCCTCGCTCACCTTGCCATTCAATCCTACAGTCACAGTCTCCCTCACAATGAGCGCTTCTCAGACTAAACCATTATCGCGTCTGTTACCTCCACTTATTCTGGGTGGTGCTGGGTTCTCCCATCAAATAACTGCGAACCCGACCTCGACACAGGCACTTCAAGTCCTCAAACGCGCTTTCCAACTCGGCCTACGCGCCATCGACACCTCTGCTTACTACCACCCATCGGAAATGCTACTCGGCGAAGCGCTTTCTCATCCAGACATCGCTAGCAATTACACTCGCGATCAGTACATCCTGATGACCAAGGTCGGACGCATCACCGCTACCCAATTCGACTATTCGCCAGCCTGGGTTCGACAATCAGTGATCCGCTCGCTTGAACGCCTATGCACGCGCTACCTAGATGTGGTGTTCTGCCACGATGTGGAGTTCGTTCCTGAAGAAGAAGTGCTCGAAGCCGTCGGCGCTTTACTCGACATGGTTCGCGAGGGTCATATCAAATACGTTGGAATATCCGGGTATCGCATTGATATCCTCGCTCGGATCGCGCGACGTGTTCAAGAAAGATTCTCCCGCCCTCTGGACATAGTTCAGAACTGGGCTCAGTTGACTCTGCAGAATGATCGGCTGGCCCACGAAGGCTTATCGGCTTTTCGAGAGGCTGGGGTTTCTTGTGTCTGCAACTCCAGTCCGCTTGCAATTGGGCTGTTGCGCGCAAATGGTGTGCCGGTTGGTGATCTGGGTGACTTCCATCCGGCACCTCAGGGGCTGCGACGCGCTGCAAAGGAGGCTGCGGATCATGTTGCTGCACGGGGTGAGTGCCTTGCGGCACTGGCGTTGAGGTATTCTATCCTCCGGGCGCAGGCGGTATCGGATGCTGATTTCAGAGTTACGACTATAATGGGGATTACCTCAATTGCTGAGCTTGAAGACAACCTTGGTACGGCTAGGCAGGTTCTCCCGGTGACGAATGAGCCACGTTGGCTTTGGATAGCAGATGCTGGACCATCTGTGGAATTGGACCAGCGCAAGGTTGAGAAAGATGAGGCGTTGTTCAAGTCCGTACAAGAGATACTGGGGATGTGGAAAGACTATAACTTCCCAAGCCCTGGCGATGGGTGGGACGTGGCCAGGAAGCGGCCGATAGAAAATAAGTTATGAGTAGAAACCGATAGCGAGTCGACAAATGAAATAGACATAGATATAACCTTACTTCACGAAAGCAGAAACAGTCTAAACCGAGGTGTGCTTTTTGTGCGGACTCCTCTACCCGAGCGGATGTGGCAGACACTGAACACGGCCGATCTGGACTGCATTCCAGCTTGTCCGTTAGGACCTCCGACACAAATCTCAGGCACCGGAATTTTTTTGAATAAGTTCCCCCCTTGGCTCAGGCCCTGCAATGCTCCCCATCGACCTTGGGCTTTGCGAGGAGCGAGTTATCGCGAGACGACGATATCAGTAGGTAGCGACCGTAGCCCACTAGTAAGGATTGTAGGAAAGGATTCTCTTAATCCAGGTTCTAGTTTGGAAGGTTGGCTGTTCCAATGATATTGGGATTGGACGGGTCTGGGTATTCAACAGAAAACGCGTTGAAAAATAGCCTCTCAAGGCTTCTCACTTCCCATTTCTCATGCCGTCTTGCATAACCTCTCAAGACCTTCCCACCTTCCCATGTCTTCATGCCGTCTCAAGCCTTCACAGGTTCTCAAGTCTTGCATAACCTCTCGACACTCGTCAATTCTTGCATGACATTTCAAGTCTTGCATTACCTCCCATCTCTTCCAATCCTTTCTCTCTTGACTTCCTCCTTGCTGTGTTGTGGCGGGTTTTCACCTCAGGACAATCAACACACTTCTTTGGCTCATCCGGCTCCTTTTAATCCTTCCACCTCTTCAACCTCTCAAATTCTTCCTCGCTCGACTTCCTGTGGGTCTTTAGTTGGCTATTTAAGTAGTCGCGAACCATTGAATAGATGAATATAACTCCATGTTGTCCCTATGCATTCATTATCTCATAAGCAGTTCCTTGACAGAGGGGTAAAGCCCCGCATCAGTGATACCGGGAAGGGCGGCAAAAAGAATAAGACGTACTGGATTTCAAAAACTTTTGGTTACTACCAAGTCTCGCCCCGAGTAGGCGAAAAATAGGCAAAGCGCCTAATCTATAAGAGAGCGAAAAAAGCGATAAATCATCTGCGTGCGCTTGTTATCTCTCAAACTCGAAGATCACACTTTGAGAGCCCGACTAAGTATCCAATTTACATACTTCTACAAATCGATGCTATGAAGGATAATGTCCATGTCTCCTTTTCAGGTTATTTATTCGATGAATTCAGGAGAAAAAGCAGGTCGATGGTTCCGATATAATCCTTTAGCATGCCTCGTTATGATAGAGCGTTTACGAATGACAGCTTCAAGATTAGCTTTTTGGCCTCGACCTGCCAGCTTTTCAACTCCGTTTAGAATTAAAAAAGCGCCCACGTTCATTCCCATATGTTTTAGCATTCTCTGATGAGAATGAGACTGTGGCTGAAACCAAGCGCGGACAATCTTTTGCAGGCAGAGGGTGTGGGTGGACTTTCCCAAAGCCTACACTTGAAGCAAGAAGAACCGATATGAAGGCCAACTTCAATGACAACACCAGACTTTCCCTCATCTGACGGAGAGCTACAACTGCCCATCCAACCGGCAGGGGCCTTATACTTCGTAGAAAACGGGCTATGGATTCCGAACTCGATATCCAAAGAAGCCCTAGCGACAGTCACGTAACATTTTGCCCGGCGTCTTCCGCGTTCTAATTTCCTCGCGTCAAGTCCGTGAAACAGGATCTTCAACTATCGAGAGGGAGCCAGGTCTTACAATAACCTGGAAGTTATCAGAGCTCAGATCAAAGGAACCACGGTACAAATCGCTCCCCTCGCCAAGTGGGACTGTGGAGTTGGTCTCAGGTTCAGGGCTCGAAAGCTCAGGTTCGGCCTCCTTTGAGCCCGTGCGTCCAAGCAGCTCCACTTCTCAGAATGGATTGCGGTGCCGAATGTACGGAGGCGGAGTACTATTTCTATCAAACGGCTGGCCAGACATGAAAAGACTATAGGATTAGCCCAAGTCAGAAAGTGGGTTCAACTAGATGGAATCAAGACTTGGACAACAAGTTCGGCGAAATGACATTCGATATTTTCTTGATCGGGGTCCGAAGGGTCCAGTGAGTGGTTCGTGTGGAGCCGCTATTCTCCAAGCGTTCACAGTAATAAGCGAGATGACATGGGCGCATCAGCTTACCATTTCGGGATGAACTGCTATCGCTAAGGCTAGAGGGTCTCTCGCATGGAGAATGTGAGAATGATGTCAAAGAAATAACCCTGATAAACAGTGGTGATCGGGACAAAAGTTTTCGGGATCCTGAGGTCTGTCCAAAGAAGTCCGCGGCGGCGCGGACCGGCGAAATCTGTGCCGATCGCAATATTATGTCAGATTAAACAGTGATCGATGGGGTTGACTAGGGTAGGATGGCCAATAAAACTCGCATACCGACGGGCACCGTCCGAACCGAGGCCTCCTAGGTTCCCTAGCCGGACTCTGACAGCCTTTGGGGAAGCTCGATCGATCTGCACATCTAATTCGTATGCCATTGGCCAGATATACGCACTATAAACGACATCTCGGTAGGTTCTAGTCACCTTTTCTATCATTATACATAGTTCACTCAAGCTCCCAGCCAATCCTGGGATAACCAGGAACATGGCACGATAAGGTTTTTTTTCGCCTTGGGTTGAACGCTTCTACCCGAACGTGTTCGCTATTATAAGCTCCTAATTGGTTCGGAGTTATTCCAGGTACCCACTGGTTCCTGCATCTACTAGGGCACGATGGACTCCATGTGCCGGTGAATCCGCGGGTGTCGCTGTTGTATACAGCTTCCATGTTGAGCCATCTAGTGGAGTCCCTGGTCACTAGCCCCCAATCTTTTTAGGGCCTCTTCGCCCTCATCCTCAGCTTTTCTGCGTTAACAACTATCAACGTCTAGGGCCTTCGTCTTTTCACGGTTTCTGGTATCTCTCGTTTGCTCTGAGACCCTCGTCACTCGTTTTTCTCTGCCAAGGCGCTGTTATACCACTCTCCTTCAATACTTGCGCGATTCTGCTCATTTGCCGCATTTATCACAATGAAGGTTACTTTTGCCGTTGCTCTCGCCTCCGTTCTGAGTGCTGCTCAGGTTAGTATTGCCATATGTCGCCTTCAGTACCTTTTTACTCACTATACTAGGCATGGCACGTCAAGGCTCCCGCTGTTCAAGAGCGCCACTTTGGGCCTTCGACCCCAATTCCTCCTCCTGGAGCTATCACTTCTAGCATTCCTCTGGTTCGCCCGACTCGGTCGCCTATGTCCTCATCTAAGCCCTCGTCTACGCCTTCTGGTGAGACTACTTCCACTGTCACCGAGTCGTCTACTTACAGCTCGATCTCGGTCTCTATCCCGACTTTGAGCCCGACTGTTTCTTCAATTCCGGTGCTTAGCTCCTCCAGCGTGCCCAGCTCTTCGGTCTCTTCGGTGCCTGTCTCTTCCCCGGCTACTTCGCTAGCCGGCAGCTCTTCTGTCCCTGCTTCGTCTCAAACTACTAGCATGGCCTCGTCGATCACCAGCACTTCCCCCAAGATGACCACCTCCACTATCTACACGACTAGTGAGATCACCATCACCAGCTGTGCTCCTACTGTCACCGACTGCCCGGCGCACTCTACTTCCGTTATCACTTCGATTATCCCGGTTACCACCACCGTCTGCCCGGTGACCGAGACCCCGTCGTCCACCACTCCTGCTCAGGAATCGACTGTTACTGATACGACCTACGAGACTACTACTATCTGCCCGGTGACTGAGACCATGACCTCGGGCACTCACACTGTCACCTCTACCTGGGGCTCTGTCTCCACTATTACCGTGACTGGCCCTGCCCCCAGTGCCACTGAGACTAAGAGTAGCTCTGTCGTTGTCCCCTCCATGACCACTCCTGCTCATCAATCGACCGTCACTGATACGACCTACGAGACTACTACTATCTGCCCGGTGACTGAGACCATGACCTCGGGCACTCACACTATCACCTCTACCTGGGGCTCTGTCTCTACTATTTCCGTGACTGGCCATGCCCCTAGTGCCACTGAGACTAAGAGCAGCTCTGTCGTTGTTCCCTCTATGACCACTCCTGCTGCCGAGTCCAGCGTCACTCCGCTGCCCCAGGAGTCGACTACCACCGTTGTGACCTACGAGACTACCACTATCTGCCCCGTCACTTCTACTATGACCTCGGGCTCCAGCACCTGGACCTCGGTCTGGACCACCGTTTCCACCGTCACCGGCAGTTCGACCATGATTGTGATTCCCGGCACTACCTCCACTCCCGCTGCCACCATGCCTTCCGCTAGCGCTGCTTCCGGCTCGAGCGTCCCCGGTGGCAGCTCCCCCTCCGTCGTTGCCCCCTCCGGCACTTCCCCTGTCGGTGCCTCGCCCTCCGGCAGCATGAGCATTCCCGTCGGCCCTGCCTCTTCCACCATGATGAGCAAGAGCCTGCCCCAGCCCACCACCGCCCCTTCGGTCATCTCTACTCCCGTTTTCAACGCGGCCTTGCCTATGGCTGTCTCTTCCTGCCTCGGCCTGGTCTCGATTGCGGCCCTCTTCGCCCTCATGCTGTAAATGTGATTTCACGACTCGATCTTTGATCGTATTTACGCTTGTTCATATTTTCCTTCCGGCGAAAGTTGTTCTCAATTTTGCTAGCCCTTCACTTTTCCCTCCGCAGTCCTGGCTGTGGGCTTTTATATCCACCACTGCGTTTGAGGTTGGTTTGGTTTTTGAAGATGGGTGAGATATTTTCCCTGTATGTGGTAATCTCCTATATCTCGAAATTTGTCTTTTACATTTTAATGCAATAGATCTCCCGGCTTTGGTCGCACATTACATATTTTCGTACCCTTCCTAAGTTCAATTGCCCTTGCTTTTATTCCTTTAGTAAGTTACGATTGAAGTAGACTGTCTGATTAAGCTCATCGCATCTTATAACTAGCGTATTGGATTTCAGTGCCCGCTAAGTCATCGTAACACATAAATTTCTATAGAATGGGATGTCATGCGACGCTTAATCAATCCAGCTTAAAGAACCCATTATAGCTTCGCTGCAGGCCCCAAGAGATGCTTCATCTCATAGTTCGGGTACTCCACGTTCCGGGACGAATCAGGGCGTTGTCGATCCCAAGCCCACTTCTCTACCAATTCAGGCGCCAACTCGCCCTCCAGCATTTGTGTGATGTACTTGCCAAGCACGGGGAAGAACTTGAAGCCATGGAAGGAACCGCAGGTTGCGATGTATAATCCCTTGGAGGCGGAGTGAGGAGAAATGATAAAGTCAGAGGTGGTGGTGAAAGCGTCCCTTTTCGAATGTTACATCTCAATCATCATGTTGAGGGGGGTACGGTGTACTCACCAGCAAATTCGGTGTTTCTTCATCTCCCAATCCGCACTCGCAGGTCCGTACCACAGATTCCTGCACTCGACAATGTCCTGCTTGAGAGGTCCAGGAACCTTCCACTGGTTATAGTCGTGTGTGGGTGGAGGAGAAGAGATATGACGACCTGGCAACACCTCTCGAGTGTTTGTGAAAATCCTGGATCCCCACCACTTGAGCTCTTTGTCTTTGGTAGGTGGAAGGCTACCAATGAAGGGTTTCCCTGTTGACAGTTAGCGACGTTCGTAACTATGACTATGTCGAAAAACTCACCCTCCTCCGGTGTATAACCCTGGAAACCAACAGGCATGTCCTTGAACTTCTCATACTGCTCCTCATTAAGCTGTGCCATTCCCGTCGTAATCCCAGCAGCCACAATCCTCTCCTCGGCTCGAAGGCCGGGATTGCCACTCTTCGCAGCGCTCCACTCCAGCAACGTGGGCGTGAAAGCGCCAGCAGCGACAACAACATGCGAGGCCGACAAGACTTCCCCAGACTTCGTCTTAACACCAGTGCAAGTACCCCGACCATTAAATTCCAGAGTCGCTACCTCAGCTGTCACATACTTGACCCCCAATTCCAGGCACTTTTTCGTAACTGCTCGAAGAGCATCTCCAGCGGCAGCCCAACCACTGGCCCTATTCACGAGAACCTCCTTAACGCCAGTGTAGTCAGCATTGTCAAAAATCCCGCCGTAAAGCTTTCGGGCCTCGGCGACAGGCAATGCGATGATATCGTCATTGCGACCGAGCTCTTTGTGGTTGGTGATGACGTTCTGCGCGTAGTCGCTACGACAATTCCAGTAGACGCCAGTTTGGTGGAAATGAGGTTGCCAGAGAGGATCAGATTTGAAAATTTCTTGTGCCTCAAGAGCTAGTCTGCAGTAGACTTTGTCGTCGTAGTCGGCGCGAATAACCTTGTTCCAATCCCATGATGCAGCTACACGGGACTCGGCATCGTATGCATCCCGGTCAACAAGAGTCACCGATGCGTTGGGGTATTTCTGGATGAGATGGTAGGCGGTCGATACACCAAAGACACCAGCGCCGATGATCAGGTATGAGGGGTTGCTTGAGGCCATCTCGATATCCTTTGCAGGAGCAGGTCTTGGCAGCTGCTCAATGAGATGGCTCCTGGAAACTGTGGGGGATACTAGGTAATGGACAAGTTTACTAGGGGAATTGTCTTTTTAATTGGAGATGGACGGTTCATCGAGACTACAAGAACTATCTTAGCTGACGGCTCGGTCTCCCGTTGCCGTATCGGGCGGGGTTCCCGCCGAGCCGATCACGTGGGGCTATAGACTACGATAAAAGTGAAGAGGCTTTCGCTTTGAATCCGGGAAACTAACGTATTCGATAAGCGAGCCGGTCATGCCGGTGCCCACAGAAAGCAGTATAGTGTGGTCTGAAGTCCATTTCGGAAGATAGGTCGTGAAAGACTCTAGTGGCATTAAAAAATTGTCCTTCATGCTTGCATAGAACAAGTATCTCAAATGGTAAAGCTAAGATCTCCATGAGATTACCTAAGCCTGGGTGACTTCAACTATTCGTTATGAAGGACACCACGGTTTCGTGGACTGAAGCTAGCCCAGTAAAAGCCAGGGCGTAAGCTTTTTTGAAAATCAACGAGTTCTATAACAATGAATCATGTATTTTAGAAGACGCGCGTCGATATGAATAGGTGCCGACATGCCAAACTTAAGCTCCCAGCTTAATGCCGGTGATATCCTCGCAAGCTTTGACGACCACCTCCTGCAAATTTTCGTCCGCCGTCGCTGCAATAGGTTCACCGAGCTTCTTTTTGGGGTCAAAATAGACACCGGTAAGACTCTGATCGTAATCACCTTCGGCCAGCATGACGTATGTCTCGACACCATCCTCCAGCTTGTCGGGAGCTTCTTGACCTCCAAGCTTGGTAGCAACCCATCCAGGATGCACAGACGTGACCGAAGTGCCCTTCCACCGCCTTGCTATCGCATTAGCAAGGAGCGTAACATGAAGCTTCACATCGCAGTACGCTTGGGAGTCCTGCCATTCCTCTTCCCCACGCTCAAACCAGAAGATATCCTTCACGTCCGTGTTGGCTTGTTTGTGTAGAGTCGAACTGATAAAGATAAGACGCTTGGGTTGTTTGAGGAGACAAGAGAGAATATAGGGTGCGATGAGGTTGACGAAGACCATAGCTGGCATGCCAGTATCCGGTGTCTTGCGGAAGGGGCCCAAAAACAATCCGGCATTGTGAATGATGGCGTCGAAGGTACCAATTGCATTTGCTTCCTCGGCCAGTTTGCGCGTCTCCGTCACGCTTGTCAAGTCCGCAATCAGCACGCCGGCAGCTCCGGGGCATTTTGCCTTGACATCATTTGCGCGCTCTTGGTTTCGCGCATGAAGATAGACGGTGTGATTGCGCTCAACCAGCTGACGGGCAGCCTCAAGGCCAAAGCCATCCGTAGAACCCGTTATCAGGATACGGGCCATCTTGTGGACGTTGGCACAGTTGGAATGAGATTGGTGGTATAAAGACGTATTTTCAACCAAGACATAGAGATGGCCAGATGGGACAATGAATTTCAAGGGCTTCAACAAGGGAAGCGAGAACTTTGAGAGAGAACGTCGTTGAAAACCTGCTAGTTAATAGACACATCTGGAAAAAGGGAATTACAAATCCGGACCCTCTCCCCCTCCGTTCGCTCATCCTATCTCCGTATGCCTTAGAATGGGGGTTGGACCTATGATCCCTAGAAAAATGGGGGTTTTAAGCTTAGAAAGTCATAGAAAGTGGCAGAATAGATTAACTATTCACTTGGTTCCGGGCCGTCGTATTTCTCACGGTACGATGCGCCGAAGGATTGAGGCGTGATATGTACAGGACGGCAGGCAAACGGATATAGGCGGAGATAGTCGGAAATATCTATTGCCGCCCGTACACGGAAGTACTCGTAGCTCGTCTAATTCTCTGGCCCATCATCATGTAAGTCATTCAGAACATCAAATCCTGAAGCTTTTCCTCTCTCAGATTGGCATCCACGAAATGCTCTCGTTGTGAGGTTCTGATCCGACGGTGGACTTCTCAGCGGTCTTCCAGCCATCTTCCAGCCCAAAGACCCAGCCATTTCCCCAGTCAATGAGCCCCACAATCTCGCCATTGTCGACAATTCGACAATACAGTTAGTCCGCGTAAAGTCGTATGCATGAAGCTCATATCTGCATCCTTGTTGGTATCCGAAAAAAGGATGACCCCTTCTAACGGATTAAGTCGATCGTTGGTGAGTATATTGGGGTCCGTACAATGTGAGAGCGAGCATGAAGTTTCTCTATAGGCTTGATAGTGTGGAGTCGACAGAGTATCTTCCTAGCCTGTTGCTTGTAGGACTCCTTCTGGTCTTTTGAGAGATAAGGCCATGCGACAGTCAGTGCAACACCTAGAAGCCTCTCATTGGCATCGGCGTATGCGAAATCAATCTCTGTACTGCGCGTATGGAGATGGCTGGATTTCGCGATCACACCACCAAGAGCAACAACATCGCGGCCACCTTCCTTAGCAGGGTAAATTCGGATCTCTTCAGTGCAGAGTCAAACGACCGAGGCCCGGTATCTCAGTGACTCTGTGGTCGGGGAGTTGACATGCTGGAAATCAACGCGGAAGTCACCTGGTTTTGGGTATCGGCCATAAAAGGGCACATCCGCGTACAAATCGGTTGTAGGGATTCTTTCTGGGTCCGCTTCACACGGATTCGTCATTGTCATGAAGTACTATAAAAACACCGGAGAGGTTGCTTCTCCTTATATCAAGTTTGTTTGCGGTGCGTCAACCGATTTCCCTAACGCATGGGCAAGAGCCAAGAGCTGCGGGGGACCCTCTCTATTGTACCTATCAGTGGTTGGTTAAAATTCCGTGCTATGTTTGGCAAGCTCCATCGTTCGGGCTTGGATGTCGAGATAGCCAACCCTGAGCGTCGAACGCTATCTACTCACGTCGAACCTTCAGACGTCGAAACGTGAGTACGTTGATTCTTTCTTTGAAACAGCGACTCATTAAATCCGACTACAACCTTCAGGCGAAAAGAGATCTATCAAAAATGGAATCCCCATTGTGTGATGATAACGTTTCTCAAGGAGCCATCGCTCGAGCTCGACTTCAGCGGGAACTTCTCTCTACGATCACACTTATGATAAAGAGGCCCAAAATGCTGAAGAGAAACATCGAAACGCTTCGAAATCACCTGAAAAATCCATTCCTTGACATCAACTTCCAAATAGACGGCATCTCGCCCTTAGCAAAGGCGACATCGAAATAGAGAGTGCTCGATGAACTCTTGCAGCACGAAGGAATCGACTTGAATTTGTGCAACTCTGACGGCCGAACAAGCATATTCTTTGCTATGAAATGCGCGCAAACTGATTCATTGAGGCTGTTAATAAATAAAGGGGCTCTTCTTGACCAGAGGGATAATGAAGGCCGTACTTCGCTGTCACTAGCGGCAGAGCTTGGGAATCTTGACCACGTAAGAATTCTCGTCGAATCCAATGCGGATATTAATTCCGCGGATTCAAAAGGTTGGACGCCATTACTCTAGGCAGCTTCAAGGCAGCATCTTGAAATTGTGAATTACCTCCTTTCAAATCAAGGCGTAAACAGCGACCATCAAGATGTCAACGGTCGGACACCTTTAGCAATCGCAGCAGAGACGGGAGATGCTGAAATTATAGGGTACCTAATCGATGCTAAAGCGAAAGGAAGACGAATTATTAGGATTGAACGCGACCTCCTCCTACGGGCAATTTTTCGTGGAGATGGATAAACTGTTCAACTTTTACTCGAGGCTGATGAGAGTCTGGTTAGCCATCGCGTGAAAGGTCGCACTCCACTATCTATGGCCACAGAGCTTGGAGATGTTGGTATAACCAAGCTTCTCATCGATGCAGGCGGCCGCAGTCCCGACCCTTTTGATCCATCGGTATGTTGACTTACACTAGTATAACAGTCAATACTGACGTCTTTATATGGGCTCCTAATTGCCAAGACTGGCTGCAAAGCTACGTGCACAAGCTTGTTGATGAAGGTTTACTTGCTGGCAGCACCATCTCCGTGGTCCAGAATGCTCCAAAGCTCCTGTGATTCAGGCAAGAGATGAAGACCCATCATTCATTACCTTGACCGTGACCATGTTTGCTGGAAGATTTCTCGCTCTTTAATTCCATTCAAGTATTATGCCTTTCATATGTTTAACGACATAACTCTTCTACAAATCAAGGAAAGATATCAATTGACCCACAAAAGGCCGTTTTGCATATACGAAATGATGCTATACGCGGGTGTCACCACTACATTTGTAAATCCTCAGACGTAACCTTTTTCGTGAACATAAAAGTTGATTAATATAGCGCTGACTTTAACTTAACATCCCATCGCCATTGTGTAGTAGTCCCAAGGGTCCCAAGTGCTGGTAAACTGACACAAAATCATTGGCAGATATATCTTAGACCATTCATCATTTCTATCAGCAGTATACTGTGCTTTTCTGGCCTCCCAGTACGAAGGTAGCCAACCCGACTGTTCCCAATCGATGATTGAGACAACGTGGTAGGGTTCGGAGTGTGTTATCAAGATGTTGCTGCGATGGAGGTCACCATGCGTAAAAATTATGGCACTGTCATCAGGCAGGTCCTGGCGAAACGGTTCAATTGGAACGGAATGTGGGTCCGGCATTGGTTTCCGGTGTAGAAAAGTGAACCAGTCGTGGAACTTCTGGACAGTGTTGAACGGACCGGCTTCGGACATCGACTCGACGTGAAAGGCTCTGTCATACAGCGGAGCTCGTACAATGTTACCCGCACACGGAAATTTTGATTAGGCAATGCAATGAAAAGGGACGGAGGCAGCTAAAAGCATCCTACCTATGAATGGGTCTTCTGGCTCCTGTTCAAGTTGCCGAAGTTTGTCGTAGATTTTCCGAAGCTCGCCGCAGACTGAAACGCGGTCACCAGGTTTCAGCGCATCCCATGCTTGTTCCAGGGTCTGCGCATCCAAATACTCCATATAAATAAAGGTTTCGTCTCCGTCCACCCGCCAGCCATATAGCTCCGGAACAGGGACATGATCTTTGAGCAGCTGGCCGATAGCATGGAGACACTGGCCCTCCGAAATCCTCACAGCGCTTCCCCATTTGACAAATAAACCCAGGTCATCCAATATCACAGGCGGTGGTCGTACATGAGGCCCAACCATCGAGAATAAAATCCTATTGTCTGAACAAGCTCTTGCAAGCAGTTGAGTTTCGGCTTGCTTGCGAACTTCTTCCGGTGAAGGAAGATTGGTGAATTTCTTGAAGTATCGAGACTCTTTCGCGTCGAAATTTGGGGATCTTGGTACCATCGAAGGCGTCAATAATAGGCGTTCTGGTTTGACGGGTGTCCCGCAATTCGGTGGCTGCATGCCGGTCAAAGGTAAACTGGTAGACAAGGAAGCGTGATTGAATTGAAGGTTGATGTTGGATAGGTCGGGTGTTTGTTTGGTTCCTTCCGATTAGGTTTGCATTGTTTGCAACATACGTTAAGGACGATCACTTGATGGTAGCGGCACGGGTATCTTGAATAGAGAAACAAGGCGCGCTTTAGCTGATCCACGAGAACCCATTAGCAAATAGCGGCGACTAATAGCAATCATCACATCGACAGTATGCTCATAAGACTTCCACATTAGAATGGGGGGGGGGGGGGGGGGGGGGGGGGGGGGCCGGCCCGCGAGTGAATTAATTTAAGGGGGGGAGGATGGGTGGGTGGTGGAAAACAAAAAAGAAAAACACAAAAAAAAAAATAAAGGCACCGGCCAAAAAACAAACACAATAAGTTTTATAAAT